>JAPVLO010000166.1:3977500-4577500 GCA_027257055.1 Cephalopachus bancanus | reverse complement strand
TCCCAAAGGAGCACTTGCATCACAACAATGCACCAGCTCACACAACACTGTCTGTTAGAGAGTTTTTAACCAGCAAACAGATAACTGTATTGGAACACCCTCCCTACTCACCTGATCTGGCCTCCAATGACTTTTGTATTTACCTGAAGATAAAGAAAATATTGAAAGGAAGACATTTTGTTGGCATCCAAGACATCAAGGGTAATACGACAATAGCTCGGATGGCTGTTCCGGAAGAAGAGCTCCAGAATTGCTTTGATGGGTGTTTAAGGCAGTATCATCAGTGCATTGCTTCCCAAGGGGGAGAATTTTGAAGGTGACCGTAGAGATATTCAGCAATGAGGTATGTAGCACTTTTTCCAGGATAAGTTCCCCAACTTAATTGTGAGAGCTTGAAGTCAGACTTCTTACATGGCAGTCCGGGGTTCAAGGAGTGAGCATTCCAGAGAACAAGGCAGAAGCCAGCCTCTAAAGTCACACAGTAATACTTCTACGGTCATAACTTCTATTGGTTGAGACAGCCATAAGCCTATCCAGACTCGAGTGGTGGAGACATAGACCCTCATCGCCAGAGAGCCCTGACTGTGTGGTGTGTTTTAAGACCACTGGATTAAGTGTCAGGATAAGACCTCAATCCCTTGACTCCAAATCCAGATTTATTAGAGCTAAGTTAGTAGAGGTTAGGGCTGGGATGCTTGAGGATTTAGCCATGGTTAGATATGGTTTCCAACTCCCCATCTTTTACTAATTAGGTGTGTGATTGTGAACAAGTTATTTTACCTCCCGGAGTCTCAGTTTCATCACCTCTAAGATGAAGAAACAGTTTCAATCATAGTCCATGATTCGGACAATTCAATTAAATGAGGCTTGTCCAAAACTAACAATGTTTGGCAAGAGTAAGTGCTTAATAGACAGGAACTATTAATAATGCAGGGACCTATTTAACAATAATCTGAGGGGACTGGAAAAACGCAGAATTTACTTATAAAAAATGTGTATTTATTCTTATATGTTCAAACTTCAAAAGTCACCTCAAAAGTACTCTCCATTTGATGCCATACACCCATCAAGATGCTTTTTCCCTCCGTTCGAAACAGTTTTTGAATTCGTCAATGTTGATACATTTTAATACTTCGGCCGTTTTCTGTCTCACCTCTTCCACATGCCTTTGAGGAGTTTTTCCACTGGGGTAACAACAACAATAAAAAACTCGCTCAGGGCAAGGTTGGGCGAATTGGGAGAATGGGATACAGGGGTCATGCTGTTTTTTGGCCCCAAACTGCTGAACACTCAGTGCAGTGTGGGTGGGTGCACTCATAAATCACCCATCATAGAATGGGCAAATATCCTGAAAGAATCTTCAAAAAAAACCCAAAAACCTCTTAGTCTCTCACAATAAAGCTAGCTGGTAAACTGATGCTGATAGGTTCCTAGAACACTTACTCGCCCTCCAAAGAATAAATCTGGGATTTTTTTTGAGTCTTCTCTCATAGGACTAATTGTATTATTATTATTATTATTATTATTATTATTATTGCTATTGCTCTGAATCCCCTAAGACATAATAAACCTAAGAAATCTTCATTCTTCCGTTTTTTTCCATGGTACAAGCTCCTAGCGTGACCTTCGCTTCTGGCCTTAGACATTCCACCTCCTCTCTCCTGTGTCTCTGTAGTCCTGGGGAAGGGAGGAAGCCTGGCTTCCTTTTCTGCTAACCTGTCGTTATTCTGCATATCCTCTGTTTGATATCTGGGCTTTTGTCTGTCCTCTTTGCAACTGATTCACTGTCACTCACTGGCTCTGCTTGAAATATCTAGAATGGTGTCGGGTGGATTCTGACTGACAGAAGCTTCCAACTTGGGAGGATCCCTGCAAAGCAAGGAGGGAGGAGAGTGGAGCATGGATCCAGAGAAGAACACAATGCCTCCCTCTACTGCTTTTCCTCCCCTGAACTCCCCCACCTTCCTTCTTTCGCTGCCACACTCCTTTCTTGACTTTTGCTTTGCGTTTACTAAGATGGAGTGGTCGGATGACAATTCTCTGCACCTTGCTGTTTTCACAATAACTCTTCAAGTCAGTGCACAGAACTCTGATTCGTACAGTTCTAATTTATTTAAAGATAGCTGCTTGGCAGCCCACATTATGGATGTCCCCGGATGCACCCATTCATTTGACTCCTGGTGAGTATTCCGTAGGTTACAGGATTTTGAGGGGTTTGTTGCAAAATG
This sequence comes from Cephalopachus bancanus, assembly GCA_027257055.1. NCBI lineage: Eukaryota > Metazoa > Chordata > Mammalia > Primates > Tarsiidae > Cephalopachus > Cephalopachus bancanus. The sequence continues at coordinate 4,575,272 of JAPVLO010000166.1, read as the reverse complement.
CAGTTCTGCACTCATGAATCATACATGGAGGCACATATATCCTTGTATATTCCTTTTCCCATTTCTGTAGAATGGATTTCCAGAGACAGAACCACTGGATCAAGGAGTATGTATATGTTTAAATTTAGTAAATCTCACAGGATGGATATCCCCCAAGGCTGTAGCATTTACCCTCTCTTCAACAATTCATTTTCACTAATCATTCACTGTTGAAAGACCTCTGCATATATGTTTGGATGACTACTACCCTGCTTGGCACTCAAAATGGCTATTCAGTGACGTAAGGGTTCAGAGAATAAAGAATAAGATCATAAATGTGATGTCCAAATTTGCTCATTAAAATGTGTTTTATTATTTATGGGTTTCTTCTCCCCCTCCCACTTCTGCAGTCTATAAAAAGTCAACCTTAACAAAAGTCCTTCTCTCTACAGAATTCCCATCCTCTAAGCTGTGAGCCCATGTAGGTGTCCTTGGTATATTGCATAATAAGGCACTTGAGAGGCTAATTGTGTTGTATTTATAGCCTATAGTAGTGGCTTCCACCCCAGATGAGGAGTTTCCTTGGTAATGTACTCATAGCCACAGGTTCCGAGAGGCTCAACTGAGACTCATGCAGAAAAACTCAAAGCTAGGCTTGCGGGGGACCCCATAAAGGCACCGAATGGGACAGACAGACTGCGTGAGACAGCTAAGAGGAGGCCAAGGGAAGGCAACGCGTTTCGTTTGGCTGTTCGTGCCTTCGGAGTTTTCCATCAACTTTGGGTTTAAAACCTGCCCCAAAGTTCAGCTTTGTGTCAATCAGTTTGGATCCCTATTGTTCCAAAATCCAAACGTGTCCATAGTGCCCGGGAACCTGCCCCTGGTATCTGGTCCAGCCACATCTTACGGTTCTGTCTTGCATTGTTATATTTCTGCTTGCTTCTGACCTTGGCGATTCCTGTAAGATTTCCTCTCTTCTTCAAGACGGATGAAAAAACGGGTCTATCTCTCTCTTTCCCCCTCCCTCCCCCCCACCCCTAGCTGTATGTCTTTATATCCCGATTAAATCTCCCCCTTTGCACTAACCAGTTGCCATTTGCTGTGAATCTGCGTTATTTTGACATGCATGTCGTTGATTTGAAATGATAATTATTTTAATAAGTGCTAATAAAAAATAATCGGGAAAGTCTGTGTTCTAAGCACTAAGCTAACCACTATATATTCGTATTATGTCATACGTAATAATTCTATAAGAAGGAATGGCTATCTTTTTGGTAGATGATTGTATTGAGGCTTAGAGAAGCTTGGTGACTTGTCCAGAGACATGCAGGTAATACGTGGTGATGGTGGATGTGGAATTTACATGCAAATCTGATTTGACTTTGACATCCACGCGGTCCTACCTCCTGTCAATGTGCCTTCCATCAAAAAGCACTAGCGTACCTTCCCTTTTAGGGCCATATACCATCCCTGTCACGTAGCATAGTGCTTCTTCATCCTCTTACTCATCGTTGGATGTGGTGGACACTCGCCATGTGTCAGCTGCCTTCATGTACCTGGTTACCAACTGTTTTATACAGTTCCTAGAAGACAGGGAACTTCGCTTGTGTAGTTGAGCTCCTGCAGTTCCTGGTCCCCTGCCCAGGGAGTGGTCCAGACTCCATGTCAGTGATTTCCTCTGTTCACCATAAGCATTCTTAGGGCATAGGACTTCTTTTTTTAAAAAAATATATACTTTTTTATTTGAAAGCTGTGGAGTACAGTTAAGGGTTAGGTATACAAATATTCATTGTGCAGATACCCTTGTTGACGAGGTATGCCCCCCTTTCCCCAGACAGATACTGACTACTGTTAATCCCACCTCCCTGCCCCTCCCTGTCCACCCCCATAGTTTCCCGCCACTGTCAATCCTTTTCTTATAGTATTACGGTAGTTGTTCAAGGTCCACTTATGAGTAAGAACATGTGTTACTCAGATCGTTGCTTCTGTGAAAGATCACTCAGTATTATAAATTCTAATTCCATCCAGTTTGCTGCAAAATTCATGATTTTGTTCTTTTTTATGGCTGCGTATTATTCCATTATGTATAGGTACCAAATTTTTTAAATCAACATCCCTGCATATCTATCTCTCCTGCCCTGTACAAGGCACGGCCATAACTTGGTCGTAACCAATTCACGATCTTCAACACTGAGGATTTTATAGGGTCAATGCTCACCCACACTGGGCCCTCTCTCCTCATAGCCATCCTATTTTATAAGTAAGGAAACTGAGGCTTTGGGAGACTGAAGCTCACTTCAGTGAGTAACTGCTGTATGGTGTCATATCCATATGACAGGTTTCCCAACCAGGGGTGGGGGTGTCCCTTCTCCGCCTAGGAAGATCTGGCAATATCTGAAGACATTTGGTTGCCATCACCGGGAAACTGGAATGTAGCCAAGGATACTGCCCAATTCCCTACAAAGCATGGGACAGACCCCACAACAAAGAATGATCAGGACCAAATGTCAATAGTGTTTAGCGGGAGACACTCTGCTATAGAAAAAAGAAGTGAGACATTTGATTTGATCCTTTTTTCTACTTTTGGATCTCTTATGAGATGCAATTTTTATGTAATACTCACAGAAACATTGAATGTTCTTTCTCTCTGAAGATCTAAGCCCACAAAACTCAAAAATAACTTTTGATTATGTATGGGGGTATGAGGAACAACACATGCTACCATTCCAAAAGCAAAGCCAGCGAGCCTTGATTTCCAGCTGAGCTTTTAGCTTTTGTAAAAAAGAATGTATATATTTTCTTCTGTTTGGAGAAACCAAGGGCATCAGTTCATTTTATAGGACAGTTGTTACTAAGACATGGATTTGGTGGCTCAAGTTAAGCTTGAAAATTTGTTTCAAACAATATATGGTTCTATATTCTAATCCAGAGGAAGGTTGGATATGAACCAAGTTTCTTTCTTTTTTATTTCTTTCTTCCTTTCCTTCTTTCTTTGCTCCTTCTTCCTTCCCTCTCTCCCTCTTCCCTCCCTCCTCCCCTTCCTTCCTTCCTTCCTTCCTTCCTTCCTTCCTTCCTTCCTTCCCTTTCCCTTTCCCTTTCCCTTTCCCTTTCCCTTCCTTTGGACAGAGTCATGCTCTGTCACCCAAGCAGGAGTGCAATGTCATGAACGTAGCTCACTATATCCTCAAACTACTGGGCTCAAGCAATCTTCTCACCTTCATCTTCTGAGTAGTTGAGAACTGCAAGTGTGTACCACCATGTCTGACTAATTTATTTTATTTTATGTTTTTTTAAGAGATGAGGACCTACTATTTTGCCCAGGCTGGTCTTGAACTTGAACTCCAGATCTCAAGTGATTCTCCTTCCTCAACTTCCCAACTAAAGACCTTTTAAAGGTTACAACCAAATAAAAATCCTAAATGAAGCTATTAAGTTCTATTTGTTTAAATAGTAGAACATTGGTGGGTGAAATTGCATGATGTCTGGGATTTGTGTTAAAATACTCCAGCAAAAACAAAAGTGGGGAGGAGAAACTAAATCAGATCAGCAGAATTTTAGTAATTGTCAAAGATGGAGGAGAGTTATGTGGAGATTTGAATTACTAGTCTTTTTACTTTTGTATAAGCTTGAAAATTTCCAGACTAAAGTGTTTTAGAAATGTGTACTACGGCCATCTGCAGAATGACAAGTCATATGTTTGCAAATACGCTAGCTAGAACTTCTTTCTTGCTCTAGCTCTGTGCGTGCAGAAGCAATTTATTAAGAGAATTCCACGTGTGTGTCTAAATCATACTCCAAACCAACATGCTGTTTTTCATCTCAGTATTTTGGGGGAACTTTGAAAATTAAAAGTGACCACAATATGGGCAACATATTTGAACAGACACTTCACAAAGGAAGCTATATGAATGACCAATAAGCACATGAAAAAGCACTCCACATCCCTGGTCATTAGGGAAATGCAATTAAAACCACAGTGAGATACTATGACATACTGATTAGAATGCTTCAATTAAAAAGATTGATAGCTACCAAAGTTATCAGTGTTATCAAAGACGAAGAGCAACTACAACTCTCTTTTTTTTTTTTTGGTGGGAATGCAAAATGGTACAACCATTTTTTTTGAGAGGACAAGTTTAATGGTTTCTTATAAAGCAAGGTATCTACTTTCTTATGACCCAAGCATTCTACTCTTAGGTATTTACTCAAGAGAAATGAAAATATATGTCCACACACAAAAAAAAAACCTGTACAAGAAAACTTGTTCAAAGAAGCTTTATTCATGCTAGCTCCCAAATGGAAACATCCCAGGTGTCCATCAACAAAAGAATGAATAAAGAAACTGGTAGATTCATGAAACAGAATACTACTCAGTAATAAAAACAAATGTGCTATTGAAACTCAAACTTGGAAGAATCTAGAAAACATTATGCTGGGTGAAAGAAGAGATAATTCATTTTTATGATGTTCCAGAATAGAAAATACAAATCTGTGGGGGGAAATATCAGCACAGTGACTTCTCTAAGGAATTGGGGAAGGGCTCAAGTGGGAATGGCACAAGGGAAGCTTCTGGAAGCTTCTGGAAAGATGGTGATGTTCTATAGCTTCACAGGAGTTTGAGTTTCACAGTAAAGACAGTTGTCAAAATCATTACAAGTGGTATACTTCAGACGTGTATATTTCAAACTATCGCTTTCAGACAAGATGAAATGACAAGGAGCCGATTTATTCTCCCAACAGAAACAAGCAGTAAGTGGACAAAATATATAAAAACAAGAGGTCCCAATCACTGAACATGAGAAATGAAGACCAATGAGAGACAGGAAACAATGACATAAGTCCTGATGCTGCCTCATTTTCTGTGTTAAGAGAGTTTTCCTGCTACAGTGCAGGGGATGGAAGTCCAGGCTGAGCTTAACAACTACCTTGAGTTGAGAAGACAAAGATGAGAGTCTAGAGAGACCAAGATGACTACAACTTTCAGAACAGAGAAAAGAAGGAAATACAGAAGGAAAATGCACAGAAAGAAAACTATGAAGATAAGCAGAAAGTTTCCCTCAAGTACTAAACTGAATAATGATCAGATCATGTGTATGATGCAATTTTTGGAAGCCAGAAGACAAACCCCTCAATTGGACTGGTGATGAGTTGCTCGGTACTCATGCAGGGCTTGGAATCGTGCCTGTTTTTACTAGCTACGCTGAAAAACCTCATAATTTATAGGGTCTTGAGTAGAATACACAGAAGGGGTCTTGCTTGAGTAGAGGAGAATAACTCTGAGCACTGCTCTGATCTCACAGTACAAATCTCAAAAGCAGCACTTTAAAGGATCAAACTGTATTAAACTGCATAGGGCAAAGCTAAAGAATATTTATAGGAATACAAAAATAATCCAGTATCAAGAAAAGATAAAATCCACAATGTCAGACATCCAATCAAAGATTACCCGACATGCCAAGAAGCAGGAAAATATTACCCACAATGAGAAACAGGGTAATCTGGAAATTGACACAGATAGCAGAAGTATCAGAAAGAACATCAAAAGAATAATTATACCAATATTTCTTGTGGCCAAAGAGTTCAGTGTAGACATGGAAGCATAAGAAGACCCAAACTGAACTTCTAGAGGTAAAACATAAACACAACAATGTGTGAAATAATTTATGGATGGGATTCAACATCTATGTTGATGAGAAATGGTTAGTGAACTGAAAGGCATACCGGTAGAAACTATCCAAAATGCAACAAAGAGAGAACTTTAAAAAACATTAACAAGCTTCAGTGGACTGTGGAACGACGTCAAGCTGGCTATTATATGGGCAACTGGAATCCCCGAAGGAGAGAAGAGAGAGGTGAGGTCAGATGAAAGTCTGGATCTATGCAAAGGAATGAAGAGCATAGGACATTGTGGGTGCTTACATATTTACATAGATTAATATATATTTTACTTGCTATTTAGGTCTCTTTAAAAAGATAATTGAGTGCTAAACAAAAATCGTTACAGTGTAGTATGGTGTTGATGGTATATATGAAATTAAAATGTACGGGTACCAAAGTAAAATGTAAAACTCAAAGAGTTATGACCAGCAGACTAATAGGCCAAAGAGACTCAATAGAATGATAAAAGCTCAATTAATTCAAAAGAAGGCAGAAAATGAGGAAAGGGTAACAATGAAAGACAGATAAAAAATAAATAGCAATATTGCTGATGGAAACCGAACCATATCAAGTAACCACGCCGATAGCCTAAATGTAAATGGCCTAAACAACTCCTTGGGGATACTTATTATGAGGCTTCATATTCTCAAACTGAACTCCATATTTAATGAAATAAAAATTCAAACAGGTTTCTTTGTGGAAACTGATGAGTTGATTCCCAAATTCATACGGATTAGAAATGACCTAAAATAGCCAAAACAACGTTGCAAAAGAAGAATAAAGTGGGTTGGGTAACACCACCTGATCTCAAGACTTACTAAAAAGCTACATATTCTAGAAAGCTATAAAGGAATTATAATAGAACATTGAAACATAGTACAGAGCCCAGGAAGTTTGCTGTTGAAACAGTTGAATATCCATAGGCGCACACACATGAAAGACTTCAATCTTTGATTTACATCTTGTGCCACAGCAAAAATTAGCTCAGATTGCATCACATGGCTAAACACAAAACCTCAAACTTTTAAAACTTCTAGAAGACAACATTCATGACCTTGGATTAGGCAAAGATCTCTTAGATACAATAACAAAAGCATGATTCATAAAAGAACAAATTGATAAATTGATCAAAATCCAAACTTTATGTCCCTTAAAAAAACAGTATTAAGAAAACTAAAAGACAATTCACCGTCTAGGAGAAAGTCTATTTTCAAATTATCTGAAAAAGAATTTATGCTCAGAATATACAAAGAACTCTCAAAACTCAACAATAAGATAACAAACACCCTAATACAAAAAAATAAACAACAGATTTGAACAGACTCTTAACCAAAGAAGATAAACTGAGGACAAGCAATGAAAATTAAATGGGAAGATGCTGACTATCATTAGTTATTAAGGAAATGTCCACAATGACATACCGCAACCCCCTGTTAGAATAGCTAAAACTGCAGTGAGATTCCACAACACACTATTAGAATAGCTAAAATGTAAAAGATTGATAACAATTAAGCAATATGACAAATGTGGAGCCACCAGTTAAGAACACAGTCTGGCATTTCTTAAAAAGTTACACATTCACCTACTGTATGATTCACTCATTTTACTCCTAGGTATTTGACCAAGAGAAAGGAAGTCACACACTTATATAAAGACTCCTACATGAATGTACACAGCAGCTTTCTGTGTAATAGCACAAACCAGAAATAACTCAAATGTTTGTCAACGGAGGGGAAACGGTGTCTTACCTGTGCAGAAGAGTATTACCCAGAAATAAAGTAAATTAAGTATGGATAAATTTCAAATAATCACACGGAGTGAAAAAAACATGATGTAAAACAAGAACACACACCATATAATTTCACTCCCACACAATTCTAGAAAATGAAAATCAATAGTGACAAAAAGCAGATCCATGGTTTCCTGGGGAGGCTGGACAGGAAGAATTGCAAAGGGGCACAAGGAATCTTTTTGAAGTGATGGACGTTCATTGTTTTGACTGCGGTAAACAGTCTCACGCGTGTGTGTGTGCTGTACATCCAAATCCATCAAAGTGTGTGTTAGTTAAACTTCAAAAAAATCCTTTAAATGTCTTAAAGCTTGCGTGTCACATTTTATGTAGCTTTCACCTAAAAAAAGAACCAAGTCGTGTGCCGCAAAAGGACATTTCGGTCAATGACAGAACTCGTCTGCGATGGCGGGCCCATGAGATTCCAATAGAGCTGAGAAACTTCTATTGCCTGGTGATAGTGTAGCCATGGTAACGATGTAGTATAACACATTACTCACGTGCTTGTGGAAATGCTGGTGTGAACAAACCTACTGTACCACCAGCCCATAAAAGTTTAGCATTTCCAACGATCAATAATAAACGGCTATGTCATTGGTTTATATCTTCACTATACTATACTTTGTATCATTCTTTTAGAGTATATTCTGACTTATTAAAAAAATAAGTTAACTGTAAAACAGCCCAGGTAGGTCCATTGGGAGGTGTCCGGAGGAAGGCATCTTTATCATAGGAGATGATAACTTCATGCCTGTAACTGCCCTTGAAGACCTTCCAGTGGGATACGATGTGAAGAAAGAAGACGGTGACATTGATCTTGATGCTGTGTAGGCTTAGGTTAATGTATGTGTCTGAGTCTTCATTCTTAACAAAGAAGTTTTAAAAATAAAAACAAAAAAAAATGGAAAGCTTATACAATAAGGATCTAAAAAATAAAATATTTGTGTGCAGCTGTACAACGTGTTTGAAGTTTAAGCTATGTGTGGTTACAAAAAAAAGTCATAGAGTTAAAGAAATGTAAGTTTGTAAAGTTATAATAAGCTAACATTAATTGATTATTGAGGGAAGAAAATGCGTTAAAAGAAATTCAGGGTAGCTTCAGTGTCCCATGTTGGTAGAGACTCTAGGAGAGCGTGGCAATGCCCTAGGCCGTAACATATTCGCTCACTCACTCACCCAGGGGTACTTCCAAGCTCTATTCGTGGTAAGTGCCCTAAACATGTGGACCGTTGTTTATTTTTTAGATCGTATCTTTACTGAACCTTTTAATGTTTAGATTCAAAACCACTTACGATGGTGTTATAATTGCCCACTGTATTCAGGACAGTCACAGGCTGTACAGGTGTGTAGCCCAAAAGCAATAGGCTGCAATATCGAACCCAGATGCGGAGCAGGTTACACCAGCCGTCCCCAGCCTTTTTGGATCAGCGACCGATTTCGTGGAAGACAATCTTTCCACAGACTGGGGTGGGTGTGGGAGGGAGGTTTAGGATGATTCAACAGCATAACATTTATTGTGCGTTTGATGTCTACTATTATTGCATTGCAATATATAATGAAGTAATTATACAACTCACCATTTAAAAAAAAAGATGAGGATGAACGTGGTAAATAAAACAACGGGCAGGCCACGCATGGACTAAAATCAGTGTCAGATTCTGACTTAGTGCCTGCTCCCTGATGCAGCTGTACATTTGAAGTCTATCAACTCACCACTCACAGACAGGGTTCTGATATGAGTCTGCAAGTGATGGATTTATGATGGCCTCTGTGCGGTCAAACCTCACTGCTCACCTTAATCTGTATTTGCGGCCACTCCCCAGCGTGGGGGTCACTGCCTCAACTCCACCTCAGATCTCCAGTAATTAAACCCTCATAAGGAGCTTGCAACCTAGAACCAGTTCCCAACAAGAGTTCCCGGTCCTATGAGAATTGAATGCCGCCACCGATCTGACAGGAGACGGAGCTCAGGCAGATGAAGCTCTGATCACTTGTCCACCACTAACCTCCTACAGTGTCACCCAGTTCCTGAAAGGTCACAGACCAGTTGGGGACCCTGGGCGACACCATCTGGTTTGTGTAAGTGCACTCTACGATGTTTGCGCAATGATGGTATCCCTTACGCATGGGTTTCTCGGAACATATCCCCGTCATTAAGCGACCCATGTATTGATCTTGAGTTGAGGATAAGGGCACTCTAGTGTTTAGGAATGAGGGACACTGATGTCTGCAACTTAATTTGATATGCCACCACAACAAGGAATCAAATGGATTGACAGAGGGATAGAGGGACAAACAGATAAATATGTAATAACACAATCATAGGTTTTTTTTTCTTGCACCAACACATGCTTCCACATTGATTTATTTTTTGAACTGTGTCCACTACAGAGACCACTGGCAGATGACACTGCCTTGTTTTTTGTAGCTCAGTGAATGTATCTGTAAAGCATCTATGCTAGAAGGTTTTTACATTACCTTTGACTCTTTCCCCAAATTCAGAGCCATGGCAGGCTTTCCCAGAGTTTCTTTTAATTAGCACTTTATCTACAGCAGTGCTAGAAAAGTTTCTCTCTAATTCATTGACCAGGATGCATTTATAACATTTTCATTGGTCACTAAAGCAATCCCAGCTGTTGATTCTCTGAACGCCGTAGCCACGATGAACACGTGTTTCTTGATTCCATATACGTCCTAGTGTAGAAGAGTGCTGAGTAGAGCTATTTATCTGATGCTCAGGACCTCACTCTAATGAGACCTGTTGAGTCACATTTGTGTGCTTGTTCGGCCTGCCATAACACAGTGCCGCAGACTGGTTGGCTTAGACAAGAGATGTCTGTTTGCTCACAGTTCTGGAGGTTGGAAGTCCATGGTCAAGATGCTGGTAGGGTAGGCTTCCCGAGACCTCTCTCCTTAGCTGATAGATGGCTGAGCTCTTGCTACTGCTTCGTAAGCATGCCCCTCTGCACACGTGACCCTGGTGTCTTTCTGTATGTCCAGTTTTCCCCTTTTCGTGAGGAAGATTGGGTTAGCTCCCTCAACCAGGGCTTTGCTTTAACATAATCATCTCTTTAAAAAGACCTGTCTCCAAGTTTCATCTTGTTTGGCGGTACTGGGGTTCAGAGCAATTCGGCCCATAACAGATGTGATGTGTAAAATGAGGCTTGCATGTTGCATCTGCACCTTTTTAATCTGCACACTATTAAAAAGCAGTGTGACTGACATACGCCCAATGGCTTTCCTAGGGGGAGGAATTCTTCCCAACTCTCCCCACCCTGCTGCAGCTCCAATGCCATCACCTCATTCCGGGCCACCATCAACTGTCATCTGGAACATTCCAATGGCCTCTAGGCCAATATCCCCATTTGCTCTCCAGACAGCAGGTTGAGCAAGCTTTGAAAAATGTAGACCATTAATAAAACAAACAACAAAAGATGCTGGTGAGGATGTGGAGAAAAGGAATGCTTCTACATTGCTGGTGGGAATGCAAACTAGTGCAACCTCTATGGAAGACAGTGTGGTGATTTCTGAAAGAACTGGGAATTGACATTCCATACCATACGGTAATCCCCCTCCTGGGAATATACCGGCAGGAACTCAAATCATTCTACCAAAAAAAGACACCTGCGGACGCATGTTTATTGCAGTACTCTTCACAATGGCAAAAACATGGAAACAGCCGTGCTGCCCATTGAAACTGGACTGGATAAAAAAAAAATGTGGTGCATATACACGACGAAATATTACACAGCCATCAAGAAGGACAAACATATGGACTTCGCAGCAACTTGGATGGATTTGGAGCCTATCATACTCAGTGATCTATCACAGAAACAAAGGACAGAGTACCACATGTTCTCACGCATAAGGGGAACATGACCATAATTCTATAAGAAAAGAACTGGCAATAGGGGGATACTGTCAGGGAGTGGGGACAAACATCAATTAGGGTACCTGATCCCAACCCAGGCCAAGTGGGAACCAGAGGGAGGCCCAAACGTTACCTGTAAGATGTCCACTTGTATACCTAATCCAAAATTTAGCCCACATCTTTAAAAAAAACACCTAAGTATGATTGTGTCCACATGGTCCAAGTCCCCTCCACTTTAGTCCTTCAGTGGCAACCAAGATCAAGTTTAAATTCCAGCGGAGCTTTATAGCATTCTTGCTTATATTTCCAAATTCTCTCGGTGACATAACCCCCTGGCTGGCTGTGCCCCAGTCACACTGGACCTTCAAAAGCTATTTCTCTAGTCTGGATCTCTCTAGTACTGTACCCTCTACCTGCTCTAACAGCATAAGGGTCACCTCCTGTGGAGTGACAGTCTCTGACCATCTCAGCTCCTCCCAACAGACTATGGTAGGACACCCAGGTGTATACACTCATTCCAGCTTGTGTCTTTTCAGGGCTGCTATGAGTTCTGCAGTTAAATGTTTCAGTACCTGCCTCCGCTCCCGTCCTGCGGTCTCCATAAAAACAGGGAAAATGTTCCATTTGTTCATTGTGGAAGCCCCAAACACTAGTCAATGCATCACACCCACTAAGTTCTCGATAAATATTTGTTGAATGGATGAATTAAACCACGGAAACCTTTAGATCAACTGACCCCTGAACCGTGTGCCACAGTTTACAGATTCATTCTACTCCACCTTTGATCTTTGCATTCCCGGGTAGAAGTTTCATGGTAACAGGCAACGTGGCTGGACACCAATGAGTCATCCTCCAAGCAGCTGTAGTTAGGGTCAAAGGGGGGGGGCGAGGAACAAGGTTAACCCACTGATCCACGTGCATTGATTACCTTTGATCAATGTTCCTGTTACACTGCCCCATTCATTAGCATGTGTAGGTGAAGGTTGGATGCAATTTCAAACAACAGTTTGAGGCATTTCTATTCTGGTTCCGAAACAGCTTAAATATTTTATGAGTTTTTAAGATTGGGAGAAATTAAAGCAAGTATGTAATCTTGCTCTGTGTGTGTATAAATATATACACATATGAAATTTAAATATACTCACACAAAATCTTATTGTAGAGAATCTCATAAATCTAAAAAAGATAGGGAGTCTAAAAAAAACCCCACCCATATGTAAACATAATATGAAAATATATTCAGTGTTAATTTCAGAATTTATTGCAATCTGCAAGTACTTTAACAATTGCATATACACTCTCCCAATAGCAAGAGGGAATTTTTTTTAAAAAATGAAATATTTTGCATAAAATATTTTGATATCTTAAAAAAACCAATATAACTTTAAAACACTATAAAAGAAGTGTCTAGCAGGAGTTATAAGGGAATGGTTTTGGGTAAAAGAAGTAATTTTGCTTTAGTTTCCACCCTCTGAAAGTGGGACCAATGTACTAGATAATTACGCACTTTGGGATCATTAAGGGGCTTTCAGCAAATAATTTATCTAGTGTTCAAATGGGAATGCAAACAAATGCGTAATTTTTCTTTGTTAATTACAATTCTTGGGAAGTCCAATATCTAAGCACCTCTCCATCCCACTGAGTCACCCACGCTTCAGAAAATGCCACCAACAACCAACAACGGTGATGTTGCATTTGGTGATTTTTTTTCTTGTTCCGTGAGTAATCATTATCTTCAATTTCAGACCATTTCAGAAATAAAAACTGACAGTAAAGGTAACTTCTGCTTCCTTCTATTTCTCCTATGCATTTTATGGCTTATAAGATGTTTCTATATCTCAATGAAGCAATTTATCTCAGCGGCCTTTACTCTTTATTAAGTACATATTATGCATATTTTATTACAACTTGCTACAATTGAACATCTTTTAAAAGATTAATTCCCAAGTCACTCCTGTTTCTGCCAAAAAGCAAAACAAAAAGAATACACTTCAATGTGACTTAGGCTAAGAAATTCTATAAACGATAAATGTTAGAACAATTGTGACTTAGATCTTATTTAAGATTTCAAAGCATTTTGCCACTGATTTGGTTTGATTACCATATTATCCGGTTATGTGCATTAGAAAACGTCTCTGTGATGTGGCTTCTGTAAATGATCTCGTGACTTATGCACTCTTCTTCCTTTAAAAACCAAATGCAATTCACAAAGAGGCTTATGGATTTGCAATTAAAATAGGAGTGTGTTGCCTGAAACCAGAGAGGGTGCGGTGAAGTTTGACCTTTCATTTGTATATAGTAGCGGGTCGCAATATTATATGTGCACGTGTGTCTTTTTTTCAAATTCAAAGGAAAACAATTTGCAAGTGTAAACAGGGTAAGTGGTAAGCCTGGGTGATTTGAGGATCCCAGGGGTTTGTAAACGGTAATTTTGAAAAGGGTACTCAGAGAATTCTTAGGGCAGGAGGGAGAGAACTAAGGCATCTATTTCAACTCACTTATCGATATATCAGAAACCTCAAAGATTAAAATGGCAGCATCAGCTGTTGTTTCTTGGAGCACCTACTATGTGCTCAGCGCCCTCTCTGGACCGTGCCACCCAATTCCTGGCAAAAGCTTGACGAGATGGGTGACATTTTCATTTTAAGCGAGGGGAAATGTGGCTGCCCCAGGCCACAGTTAATAAGTGATGATGTGAGGGTTCAGACTCAGACCACACCCAAGTGGATGTTCTCTACTCCCTGCTGTCTATACTGGCAGTCTGTGAGTGGAAGGAGAGACGTCTGTAGCCCATGCTGTCTCCACGGCACGCTGATCAAATCAAGGAGATGCTCTTTTATCCGCTCTTCACTGAACTCAATCTGTGGATTGACCGCTGCGTCTGGTTCTCACGGAAACACCTCCACGGCTGCACAGCCGTGTTGACCATCTCTGGCCCTGCCTGTCCATGCTTTGCCACGCCTGTCCACACTCGTCCCACCAGGCCATCTGCTGACCAAGAGTCAAATGATTTGTTCCCAGGCATCCTTGTTCCGGATGTTCCTCTCATTTTAATGAGCTAATTTAATTAAATACGACATATTTTTGTAAGCCAATGTAACTTACAAAGAAAGTTGTTGTTTTTATAAAATGTAAGATGCAGGATTTCCATGTGGGCGAGGTGACTCACGACTATAATCCTCGCACTTTGGGAGACCTAGTCAAAAGGATTGCTTGAGCCCAGGAGCTCAAGACCAGAGTGGCCACATGGTGAGATTTGATCTCTACAAAAATAATAATAAAAAAATTAGCTGGGTGTGGTGGTACGCGCTTCTAGTTCCAGCAACTTGGGAGGCTGAAGTGGAAGGATTGCCGAAGTCTGCGGTGAGCTGTGATTGTGCCACTGCACTCCAGCCTGGATGACAGAGTGAGATCTCAACTCAAAAAAAAGGCTTTCAAAATATGTTATAAAGGAAAGTTACTACAGAAACTGCTGTCAAGTTAGGTGTGGATCCGATAATGCTAAAGGCTTGGGAGGAAAATGGGAAAAAAACCATAAGAATTCCGAGCACTGGTTACTTGGCATGTGTGTTTTTTTTTTGAGTTGGAGTCTCACTCTGTCGCCCAGACTGGAGTGCCATGGCACGCTCCCAGCCACTGCAGTCTTGCTCTGCTGGACCCCAGCGATCCTTCCACCTCAGCCTTCCAAGTAGCTGGAACTACAGGTGTGCACTGCCACGCCCGGCTAATTTTTGATTTACTGTAGAGATGAGGTCTCATCAAGATGCCCAGGTGGGTCTCGAAGCCGTGGGCTCAGGCAATCTACTCGCTTCAGCCTCCCAAAGTGCTGGAATGACAGGCTGAGCCACCGAGCCCGGCCAGCATGTATCTGCGTATTCTAGCTACCCTTGAAAGAAACCAATCTGAAAATCACAGACGTTGCATTATAGACATGATTTCTAAAAACTAAGTCTCGGGCCCCTCCCTGCTGAAAGAAAAGGCCTGGGTTCAAAAGCAAAAGTTTGGTCCATTCAAAAACATGATATATTTTAAATGAAAATTGAAATCTTATAGTATATAGTATTCTACTTTAATGGACTTTTCTAATTAACTGGCCAGCATGTGGTCCCAATAGAATCTCCTCATGGGCCTTTGACCTCAATTTTAAAAATTCTAATGCTTAACTTCTACTGGGTCTTACCCTGTGAAGAGCACTGTGCCAATGAACACCCATGTGAATAAGAGTAATATGAACTCGAATGAATGACTTTTATTGGCCAGTTATTCTTCTCAAGACTTGCAGCGCCCCCCCCCCCAAAGATAATATTCATTAAAAAAGAGACGTGTAGCCCCTTTCTATAACTAGTTCCATTTTACAGATAAATCAACCAAAGCGTAGACAGTGTCCTCCAGGACTTAGACCCCTCCTGGCGACAGTAGTAGAAAGAACGGCACACCTAGGGAGTCAGGAGACCTGTGCTCAAATTGTAATTCCATCACTGACATTCCTACCACGGGTATATCATCGGACAATCATACAGTCCTGCAGAGTTGTCATGAGACTCAAGGAAGGGACCCAGCTAGATGCTTACTGAATGCCAGTTCTTTCCTGCTTCCCGGACTCAAGTAGTTACCTTCTGCAAAATCTTACATTCTGGAAGATAGAAGCAGCCAGATGCTGTGATGGAAGAGGAAGGGGCGATGGCTGGAAAGGGTTTCCGCATTGTCGTCCTATGAGTTGGACTCAGCACCTTGGGCAAGTTTGGCATATGCCATTGAGGATAGTAAGAGCCAGCGATGGAGATGGGAAAGCTCAGGATATGGGGTTGTGCTAGAGCACGGGGGATAGAAAGTGGTGAGGGTGGAAAAGACCACTTTGGACAGACAGCAAAGGTCTTGGAGGCCAGGCCAAAATGGCTGGGCTTTATCAGGAAGGTATTCAAATGATTGACTTAGAATATGAGAGACCAGGCAGTGAGGGTGGGTGGTAGGCTGTATGCCAGAGCTGCGTTGCATCCTTCCCTCCCTTTATTCATCCATCTGTTCATCCACTTGCCTGCCCTCACATTCATCTACCACCTCCCCCGTCAATTCATCCACTGATCTGCCCTTCTACCCATCCATCTACCCATCCATGCATCCATCCATCCATCCATTTATGCTTCCTCCCTTCCTCCCTTGCTCCCCCCTCCTTCCTTCCTTCTTTCCATTCATTCATCCATCCATCCTTCTGTCCAGCCATCCATCCATTTATCTTTCCTTCTGTCCTTCCATTCATTCCTCTTCCCATCCATCCATCCATCCATCCATCCATCCATCCATCCATCCATCCATCCACACATTTATCCTCCTTCCCTTCTTCCTTCCTTCCTTCTTTCCATTCATTCGTCTTACTACCCATCCAGCCAGCCAGCCAGCAAGACAATCAGACAGCCAGTCACCCATCCATCCAGCCAACCGGACAAACAGCCAGCCAGCCACCCATCCATCCATCCAGCCAGCCAGCCAGACAGCCATCCATCCATCCATCCATCCATCCACCCATCCATCCATTTATACTTCCTCCTTCCTCCCTTTCTCCCCCCTCCTTCCTTCCTTCTTTCCATCCATCCATTCATCCATCCATCCATCTGTCCATCCATCCATCCATTTATCTTTTCTTCTGTCCTTCCATTCATTCCTCTTCCCATCCATCCATCCATCCGTCTACCCACACATTTATCCTCCTTCCCTTCTTCCTTCCTTCCTTCATTCCTTCCTTCTTTCCATTCATTCATCTTACTACCCATCCATCCAGCCAACTGGACAGACAGCCAGCCACCCATCCAACCATCCATCCATCCATCCATCCATCCATCCATCCATCCATCCATCCGTCTACCCACCCATTTATCCTCCTTCCCTTCTTCCTTCCTTCATTCATTCCTTCCCTCTTTCCATTCATTCATCTTACTACCCATCCTGCTAGCCAGACAATCAGACAGCCAGTCATCCATCCATCCAACCAACCAGACAAACAGCCAGCCAGCCACCCATCCATTCATCCAATCAGCCAGACAGACAGACAGCCACACATCCATCCATCCATCCATCCATCCATCCATCCATCCATCCATCCATCCATTCATCCATCCATCCATCCATCCTTCCATCCATCCATCCATGCTCTTTTTACAAAGAAAACAGAAAAACACAGCAGCTCTGGAAATAAATTCTTCTCCCACTTTTGTGTGGTAATATTTCTGTCACTACCAACACAGAGTTTAGTAACAACTGCTCGTATTTGTGGAGTTCTCTGCTGCTGTACAACTCATTTTAAAGCACTCTTTAATCTGAAACTCACAATAGTTACTTCACATAGCCAGGACAGGTATAGCTACAACCATCACAGATAAGGACACACAGCTCACCGAGCTTACCAGAACCTGGGTGGCATAACAAGGACTTGAAATGAGGCCTTCAGATTTGCGAACTTTTCTGCCTTAGCTCATGTCTTACTTATTCCCCACCAGTATGGACTTATCAGACTCAAGAAGAGGGCCCCCTCCAAGCGGGAGGCCATTCCAGTCTTGAGCCTCTCTACTCATGAATGGGAGGATGGCTGCTTTCATGCAAATGCACATGGTGTCTGAATGCTGTGTGCACAGAAATGTCCCCATTCATAGAGTAGGAGACAGCTGGAAGTAATCTCAAATGCATTATGCATTGTGATTGCATTGGCAGAGGGGTAGGAAATGTTAAAGTTTTGTTACAATAATAATAACCATTGTGACAATGCGATTTGTTTTACTGACGCCCATTTTTTGGCAACTCGATTGTTATAAACACAGCATGTGACTGTACTTTAATGAAACTGTATAAACTTACACTCGTTTATGAGGATATATTCATCAAGCCACTCTAGGCCCTTTGTTTCTGGGGTACCTTCCTCTCCACAGCTGCGGCCATGTGACCTCCAGCTGCAAGCCCAGTGTGGTCCTGGTGTACAGGGCCAAGCCTGTCCGAATAGAAGAACTCTGGGCTGCACACTAAAACCACTGTGTGAACAATAAAAAAAAAATCCCTACACCTGGGAACTCCTCCAAATGAGTTAAATCAGACTCTCTAGGGTTGGGGCCAGGCGTGGGAAATTTTTGAAAATTCCCCTGTTAATTCCAGAGTGCAACCAAGCCTAAGAATGACTGCTTTAGTTCTGTGCTTCTCCTCTAATGTACACACAGATCACCTGGGGATCTTTCAAAAATACAGATTCGGAATCAGTAGGTCTGTGACGGGCTT
Organism: Cephalopachus bancanus; assembly: GCA_027257055.1. Classification (NCBI taxonomy): domain Eukaryota; kingdom Metazoa; phylum Chordata; class Mammalia; order Primates; family Tarsiidae; genus Cephalopachus; species Cephalopachus bancanus. The sequence continues at coordinate 4,556,718 of JAPVLO010000166.1, read as the reverse complement.
TGGCGTGGGAAGGGGAGAAAAGGCATGAAATGTTTTATTTCTATCAAGATTCCAGTTGGCTCTTGGACCACACTTTGGGTAGCAAGGTTCTGGCCAACCATTTTGGATCTCGACATGGGATTTCTCTTGAAATCCAGAGTTGAGCGTAAGTGGGCTAAGATGCCCTGATCTGTGTCTCTTGCATCTCAAGAACTAGTGGATATTATAGCTGTGATTGACACTGACATTGAAAATGCCATAGAGAACACATCACAGAAGGCTGAACGTGAGCAAATGCTCTGACTTCCTGGAAGAAAAGTCAGACAAGTGGACTTGGTTTAAGGGTTTGGGAAAATTCTGGAAGAAATTATTTAACAGACTGTTGGTGACACATGGAAAGGAAAGCAGCGGCCACCAAGAGCCAGTTCAGAAATGCAAGTGATCAGTCACAGAATTGCTTTCTTTTCTTTTTTTTGAGTTAGAGTCTCACTCTGTCGCTCAGACTGGAGGGCAGTGGCCGCTCCCGGCCACCGCAGCCTCGACCTGCTGGGCTCCGGCGATCCTTCCGCCTCCGCCTTCCGAGTAGCCGGAATTACAGGCATGCGTTACCACGCCCGGCTGATTTTTTGATTTATTGTAGAGATGAGGTTTCGCTGCCCAGGCGGGCCTCGAACCCACGGGCTCAGGCAATCCACTCACCTCAGCCTCCCAAAGGCGCGGGGTTACAGGCTGAGCCACCGAGCCCGGCTACAGATTTTCTTGATAGTATTCCTGAACAGGGGAATCATTGCAAGATTAGGGTCATTAACTGTCTCCAAGAGTTACTGCTGGAAGCAGGACTGAATTTATTGTGGTTAGCCACATACAGTGATACAAGAGTCAAGTATTTATTACTGCTTTTACTTGATTGACTACATGCTCCAACCTCTACATGCAATGTCTCATTAAATCCCCCCAGCACCTATGACTTAGATAGCAGTAACTTAATTTCAAGAATGGGAAAATTGAGACAGAGAGAGAGACATCAATACCAACATTCCCCCAAGTTGCACAGCTGGGAGAGCTGGAATTCACACTCAGGTCTGTCTGAATCCAGAGTCCGCTTGCTTTCTCAGCCTACTCCATGGCCAAAAGAAGACAAAATGTGGACTTAACCAGAGATAGAGCGGCACCCAACAAATGAACGGGTGCTGGATGATGGGGCCAGACCCCTGCACGTGGACATGGGTCAGCTGGGTGTGGAAACCCCACAGTGCTGCATTGATGAAAGGGTTTGGTTAGGAAATTGTCTGCAAAGCTCTTAACAGTGCCTGGCACACAGTAGGGTCTCTACACTCAGTCGCTGCTATTTTTATAAGTGAGTTTTACTAGCATGAATGGCAAGGTGCCTTCCATTCTAAGAGTCTATACTCCTTGGCTTTGGGCTGTGGCTGTGATGGGCTCCTGGCGCCTCTGTGGAGTCTCACTGGATGCACCCTGTCCTCTTTTCTCTTTGCCTCTGTCAGTCTGCCCCAAACAAGGATCACATGAAGCCTCGCCTCCTTCATAAAGCCCCGTCTGCCTGTGCTGTATCTTGCATCCTCTGATCATGCAATGTCTGCAGGGTTTATCTTCTCACACGCTCCTGGGTGCTTGTCGTCCTGCCATCGTTTCTTGTGTGTCTGTTTCGTCCTTCTGGGTGGATGGTAAGCTCCTTCAGGGTGCGGAAGTTCAGACAGTAAAACCCTCAGTTTCTGTGACTGGAGAGCATGCTTTAGGACTTCTGAGGCCAGTGCAGGAGTTGAAGAGGGAGAGTCACAGTCTCCCGGTGATCTGTTTTCAAAAGGCCCATGGCTCCATGCGATGTGTTGATCAGAATCTGATGAAAGTTTTCAAAAAGAACAGAGAAAATTGGCAACTGTGCATCTTCACCCCCAGGTTAGTTCCTGGATCTGGTTATTTAAAAAAGCATTTTATTTGCTCTTCTGCGTTCCCTGGAAGACGTCAGCAGAACTTTTGTGTTTGAGCCTGATGCAGGTTGTTCTTGACGAAGGAAGGGGCGGGGGAGTGCGGAAGCCTCTACAATCCAGATTTTTCTGTTTACAGCTTCAAGACAAAACACAAAACAAAGCACAACTGGCAGCACCGCGTAGCTCTGCTACATTCTGCAAGGTGATGTTTGCTCCTTTGTGCCGGCTGTCTGGGCATTACATCTTAAACAATTTCCACCACACATCGCATCAAATGTGCTCACACTTTAGTAACTGGGATGTTTATCAGGAATGAAAATTGCCGCTCGTGGTTGGAAGGAGCGGATCTTCAAAACGAGCACGGGAAGCTTCGCGTGTATGTAAGAGCTCTGCGCCAAGACCTCTCTCCAGTGCTTCCTGGTTCCAGGTAAATGAGCCTCCCGGCAAACACGTGATCGCCACCCGGCTTTAGGGTTCACTTGAGAACCCACAGCTTGGGCATCTTTGCTTTTGACACAATCGCTTTAAATCCACTTAAACTGTCGACTATCAGAGGTAATTCTAGCGGGTGTAAAAAGCATTTTACAACCAGTATGGCCATCATGGATATCAACGAGAGGGCTCGCCACACAGCGGATGGAAAAGTGCTTTCTAATTTAAAGCACCACTCTAGGACTTCTTTGCACACACCGTGAAATACTGACATATTAAATGGAAACTGACAAAATACATCACGTTGTGCTAAACCACATTTCATCTCCTAAGTGATTCTTCTAGTGACGAGCAGTAGTGGACACCAAAGATTTAAGTAAAAATCACGAGAGAAGTTCTTCACATGAAGAATGCCCCCCTTCCTTTTAAAAAATGTCTTCCAAATGAGGAAAGAGGATTGTTCTTTGACCTTGCAGCAGCTGGATAGAAATGTAGGTAAGTGTCTTCTAGGTATCCAGACCTGCCTGACCTGCTGTGAATCGAGGCTGCAATGTGTGCTGAGGATAAGGATATGTTCTTGGGCTGATAACTGGGTGAGGACACTCCTTGCTCATGGAAGGATGATATCTCTTGCTGTAGTCACTGCAATTCTCATATCACCTAAGCAAGCGGTCTGTAGCAGTCATCGGGGTGGTTAGGTTCTGCTGTGTAACAAACAATCCCCAAATCTCAGTGCCTGAATGAAGGTACTCAACTAAGGATTGTCATACTTAGCAAATGAAAATAAGATGCTCAATTACATTAGAATTTCAGCTAAATAGCTTTTTTTTTAGTCTAAGTATGTCCCAACCAGTAATTTAAAATGTATGTTTATCTGAAATACACATTTCAGCGGGCATCTTGTATTTTATCAGGCAGACCAATTCTCATTGCATATCCACCACGGTCTGCAGAAGGCTCTACTCACCTGGCATCAGGTAAGAGGAAGAAAGAACTCCAGAGGGTCTCCACCAGCAAAGGTGTTTGCTGAACCACCTGGATGCTTCTGATATCATCTCTACTTGTTTTCCTGCTGCCATCATTGAATGATTAGCTCCAGCCAGGAAGTGATGCCTATTTTTTTGCTTACAACTCCTTGGCCAGAAGTAGTCACACGGCTTCACTCAAGAACAAGGTGCCCAAGAACAAGGTGACATGCTGGGAAGTAGAGAGAAGGAGAATTCAAGGCAATATAAGATCTGATTGTGTCACTGAGAGCTGGAAGGAAGGGGATGGCTCTCCAGTAGCAGAAACGGCATCTCCTTTTTGATCTTGTTCATTGTGATCAGAAGGATAATACCCACCCTCCACCAAGATATCTCCATCTGAATCCCCCCAAACTGTGAATATTTTAAACATTTGATTCAATGTACTTCTTCTTTTTAAATTTTATTTTAAAGGTGCGGGAGACCATTCAGGATTAGGTATAATACAAGTGGTGATCATACAGGTTAAGTTTGGGCCTCCCTTGGGTCCCCACTTCACCTGGTTTGAGATCAGGTACCCTTATGGATGAAGTGTGCCCCCCACCACCACCCTGGCAGTGTCCTGTCACTGCCCATCCCTTTCTTACAGTATTACGGTAAATGTTCAGGGTCCACTTATGAGTGAGAACGTGTGGTCCTCTGTTCTTTGTTTCTGTGATAGATCACTGAGTATGATGGACTCTAAATCCATCCAAGTTGCTGCCAAGTCCATCTCACACTGTGACTATTGTTACCTAGCAGGACAGAAGAGAATTTGTCCATGTGATGAAGCCAAGGATCTTGAGATGGGGGAATCATCTGGGGTTATCTTGGTGCGATCATGTCATCCTAAGGGCCCTTGGAGAAGGGAGTCGGGGAAAGAGACATGACCATGTAAACAGAGGTCTGAGGAATGCAGCCTTGAGTCAAAGAATGCAGAAAGCGTTTCCTCCCTAGGAATCACAAACTGGACTAACACCTCTCCTAACACTTCTCCTCACGCCTCTGCTAACACCTCTACTAACTCTACTGACACCTTAATGTTAAACCCTTTAAGACTTACAATGGACTTCTGACTTCCAGGGCTGTAAGATAATACATTGGTGTTGTTTTAGGCCGCTAGATTTGTGCTAATTAGTTACACCAGCAATAGGAAGCTAGTCTATCTGAGAAGGGAAACAGAAGACCAGCTCTGGGAGGTGGATTTCTGGCATGGGGGCCCCTGCAACCACGAAACTGGGCGTGGAGCCAGGAAGCAAGAAACTCAGGCAGGATAAGGACGAGCTGTGCCAAGACGTGTTCCCCTCTCTCACAGAGTGACGAACTTTCGGGAAAAAGAAAGTTGGAGGGATGGGGCAGACACCTGCCCTCTGTTTGCTGAACCACCTGGATGCTTCTGAGATCATCTCTACTTGTTTTCCTGCTGCCATCATTTAGTGGTTAGCAAAATGCGATGGAAATTCGAACTCGTTACAGTTGTTCTCACAGAACCTTCCAGAAGCTTTGCATGCCGGTCTACAGCGTGGCCAACTGGGACCAGTGGGGTGGTGGACACGAACAGAGTAAGAGATCCCCTGAAGAGAAGAACACAATCATATCCTTCACAGCAACACAGACATAGCTAGAGACCATCATCCTAAGTGAAGTCCCCGAGGAATACAAAGACAGAATACTGCGTGTTCTCACTCATATTCGGGCCCTGATCACTGGTCACATGAGCATAAAGGTGGGGTCAACGGATGCTGGATTCCACCAAAGAAGGAAGGCAGTGGTGACAAGAGGCACACAACCACACCCGGAGCACCAGGTCCACGATCGGGAGGAGGGCGGGCCCGCTAGAAGTCCAAACCTGACCTGCACGCGATTTATTGATGGATCCCACAGCCCTAAAATCAAATAAAATATATTTCTAAAAATCCACTGAAGGAAAAAAAGGAGCCTTAGAATATTCGAGACCTCTTGATCCATCACCCTCGTCCTAGGCCTTGAGAGGTGTGTCAATGACAGCCCCGTATCTCATCTTCCGCTGCGCCGTTTCCAGAGAAAAGCCGGTTACATAAAGCGAAAGTAACATCTGACATTCAGAGTCATTCCTGGTGACTGCCATGTGACCTAACTCCTACGACACCCCCAACCCAAAGCCAGAGCGACACAAAGATGAATAAGAACATGACAAAGAGTTACGGTGCTTGGAACAAATATTTGGCACGGAATAAATATTTCGTGAGTAAGTGAATGCATGAAAGCTTTTGAACGATTTTCATCAACTTTTATATCTCAGTTGAGCTTTTATGTATCTAAATTTATCCGTGAAAGGAAGATGGGAGAACACTGCTCTGTATTATTCCTTGCTGGTTCAGAATAAGCCGCTTTTACCCCATTATGTGATTGGAGTCCGTTGCCAGTCGGTGTTGTTCTGGAAACATCCTCACTGTCTGCCCAGGCCCAGGCCAATGGTAGATTTTAAAGCCACGTCTTGACGTCTGGGGTGACCTGGGTCTTCAGAGCCTTGGTTTGGGATTAACCCTGTCTAGTTTTTGTCTTCTCTTTCATTCCAGATCATCGTTTAATCGCTCTCTTTCGTGGAGGGCTAAACACACAGCCAGGACAGGGTCTGGGAACAGGTCTGGGGAGTGGTAAGGTGGGAGGAAGAGGAGGCGTGGACAGGGTTGCTTGTCTCAGGGGTTCCATCAAGGAGTGCTCAGCGTTTTCTCAAGGAGTGAGCCTCTGAGCAAGATGTAGAGACAGGCTGGTGGGCTGGAGGCTGGAATCTTCCATCCCTCTGGGTGGCCCTCGCAACCGGAAACACCTCGCAGGGTTGTGAGGGAGGACTCAGGCTCAGTGAGTACTTGGTCTTTGGCAAGGGCCCCCCTGCCTTGGCCAAACCCGCGGCCACGTCACCCCCGTCGTCGTAGGCGCCTGCTATGGATGGTTTGTTTTGTTGTGTTTCTGGAAAGCAGTGAAAGGAAGAAGCTTTGCATCAGAGTGAAGAGGAGACAGCGCAAGGAAGCTCGAGCACTAAGGACGGAGTGAACACCGTAGGATGAGAGCTTGGATGGGCTGACGTAACCCTGTGGGATTGTCATGGCACAGCTGACCCGTGAATGACCCTTAAATGACCACCCCCCCAAAAAGTATGATCTTGTTCGTCTGAAAGATCAGCCCAGAAAAGATGAGTATGCCTAGGCAGGTAAGACCAGTGTCCTGCTAATATTAAAGTTTAAGAGAACATCTCTCAAAGATTGTTGACTGACATTTAGAGGGTCCCACAGTCAGGAAAGCATGGGGAATCATATTCTGGGCTTCCTCACTGCAGGACTTCTCAGAGACTTTAGCAGTTTCAAGTGCCTCTGAGATTTCAAGAAGGGGTGTCTGATGCAGTCAGACTAAAACCCATTTGGCCGATTGCTCTTTTTCTTTTTTGAGTCGGAGTCTCACTCTGTCGCCCAGACTGGAGTGCAGTGGCCGCTCCCGGCCACCTCAGCCTGGACCTGCTGGGCTCCAGAGACCCTTCCGCCTCAGCCTTCCAAGTAGCCGGAATTACAGGCATGCGCTACCACGCCCGGCTGATTTTTTGATTTATTGTAGAGATGAGGTCTCGCTGCCCAGGCGGGTCTCGAACCCGCTGGCCCAGGCAATCCACTCACCTCAGCCTCCCAAAGGCTTGGGATGACAGGCTGAGCCATCGAGCCTGGCTTGCTCTTGTTTCGAAGAGCGTCTCAAAGCACTAGCATTCCTTGGAAGAGTGTTTGGGAACCACCATGCCTTTATTGTCTCGGTACTGGGAGGAACACACAACTTCCATGAGCTCTGAGTCCTGTGTCCACAGACATATACACGTGGGGTGTTTTTGCCACATGGAAGGATAGAGGTGGAGAAATGTTTAGCAAATGCAGAGTCTAGGCATTTTGCTGAGCTAAAGCGAGATAATTGAAATCACACTAAAGTTCAAAAGCCTCATTTGTGTACATGAGTCTAGTGCCAATTTATCTATTACTACCCTTGAATAATACAGAATTTTATTCAGGACTAATAGTGTGGGTATAATTATATGTTTTTCACACATGTGGAATTAATGGCACTAAATATAAAATAAGTAATCTGGAAAATTAGTCTTTAGTAGTTTCATCTCCTATTCAACACAAAAACATTAGTGCATTTGAATATTTCTCTTCCATACGCAGGATAAGTAATATTTAAGACACACTCAAATGAAGACAAATGTCCCCACTAGAACTTTTTTTATATGCTAAATTGGTTGAAGGTGTTATTTCATAATTACATCAAATGAAAAAAAATGGGCAATTTAGTCCAGTGAGCACAGCTGATTTATTAAAAAGTATTTTTTTTCATTCTACAAAACACATTCAACAGGCATTAAGTGAGCACTTACTATGTACAATAAGGCGTTGTCCTACAGGCTGGATGGTGCAATGGTCAACTGGGCAGACCCTGTGTTCTAGAAGCTTCCGATTTCATGGCAGGGGAGGGGTGTGGGTGTGAGGGGCTGTCAGTCATCTCAGATGAACCATTTCTGCTCCAAGGGACAGAACAATGAAATCTGTGACTTACTGAAGTGAGAAGTTGAAGGTTAGGACTGATTTCAGGCCTGGCTTGACACAGGCACAGAGCATTCGCAGGGGCCTGGTTTCTTGCCCAGTCTCTGAGCTCTGCTGCTTCTGCACTGGTTCCCCTTGTGCCCTCGTGGTGGCAACATGGCTCTAGGGGAACCCACTCTCACCTTTCACCTTAAACAAATATGCTTCTAAAATCTCTCAAGACTCTCGCTGATTGGATGGGCCTAGGTCACATGTCGATGCAGGAGCCAATCTCTGGAATCAGGGAACTGCTGAGCTCCTAATGGCTTAGGTTTTGGGCGGCCCCACCCAGGATACCTGAACTGAAGGTGGGGAGAAGGCTTGCCAGTGAAGTGGAGGCTCTTTTTGGGGGTCGCTGCTGCAAGTCAGTGATACATTTCTACCCCAAACAGGGAGGCAGACCTGGAAACAAACAATTGCTTGCAAAATGCAGGAGAGGTGGTCTTCAGGGACCATAAGAGTCACGCAGGGGACTGGGAAGACTGGATGCTGCATTTGCCTCGGTGTGGCATGTAGACATTGAAGGATTAAAAGCAATGCAGGTGATCTGACACGGGAGTGGGGGAAAGGACATGGCAGACCGAAGAGGCAGTGTCATCCACATCACAGAGGCACGGCATCAAGGGTGTCGAAGGATCTAGACATTTCAGTGTGACTAAAATTCAGAAAACCCAGAGAGGTGGAGTAAGAGATAAGACAGTCAAGATGATTCAGGATTAGCGCACGGAGGGCTTGAAAAGCCAGCAAAGGAGGATTTTTTTTTTTTTGCAGGTAACTGTAAGTTTGCTAGAAAATGAACATAAAAGTGCTGAGTCTAACCAACCATGTTGCCCATCGAAGCTGGACTGGATAAAGAAAATGTGGTATGTATATGCAATGGAATATCATGCAGTCATAAAGAAGGACAAACATATGGACTTTGCAGCAACTTGGATGGATTTGGAGTCGATCATACTCAGTGGTCTATCACAGAAACAAAGAACAGAGTACCCTGTGTTCTCACTCATAAGGTGATCTTGAACAGTTATAATACTATAAGAAAGCGTTTGGCAGCAATGGGAAACTGTCAGGGGGGGGTGGGATTGGCAGTTGAGGGAAACTGCCAGGGGAGGGAGGGGCACACCTCATCAACAAGGGTACCTGCGTGATCAATGTTTGTATACCTAACCCTGAAATGTACCCCACATCTTTATAGGTAAAAAAATAGAATAAAATAAATAATAATGTTTTTAAAAGCACGGAGTCTAACTCCCCAAACTGTCCCAACCTGTGGCACTCATCAGCGTCAGGTTTTTGTGATCAAACATGTTCTTGGGACTTGAACTTGTAAAAACTCCCCGAAACGTCTTCCGATTAAAGAAGAACGTTCATGGGTGAGTTGTAGGGAAGAGGGTTCTATGGGCCATTGACTTTACACAGACTGAAACGCTAAGCAGGCCTGAGCTTGGGTGAGGAAGATGCAGCCTGTGCTCTCCGGCTTTCTGTCCTCCTCCCTGTTTGCAACCTTCCCTCCACGGTGCTCCGGAATGAGAGGGCGGTCCTCCTCAGAGCTGCCTGGAGAAAGAACAAGGAATAACCTGGAGTCTCGCCGGGTAATGTGTTTTGTGCTGCAGACTTGGTTTCCTTCCTGAAACCGAGAAAATGACAGCATCCTTTCAGCACCCCCTTCTTGAACGACATTGACAGCAGACGTTGCGGGTTCCAGCTGCCATGCTATCATTCATTCATTCATTTATTCAAATATGAGTGAACGTGTGTAGTGTGCCTGCCCTAACTACAGCCACTGGGGACATAAACAGCAAAGCCACCAAGGTGTTGCTCTCAGGAAGCTGATATTCCACTCAAGGCGCAAGACGATAACAGATAAAAAGGGCATGTGCTGTGTGATGCTGGATTGTGTCACATGTGGATAGAAAAGCCAGGGCAAGGGCTGCAGGGTGGGGGAGCTGTGATTTCTTTTTTTTTTTTTTTTTTTTTTTGAGCTGGAGTCTCACTCTGTCCCCCACTGGAGTGCAGTGGCCGCTCCCGGCCACCGCAGCCTCGACCTGCTGGCCTCTGGCGATCCTTCCGCCTCAGCCGTCCAAGGAGCTGGAACTACAGGCGCACACTCCCACGCCTGGCTGGGAGCTGTGATTTCACATGGAGCGAGCAGGGATGATCCCACAGGAGACAGGAGTGCGGGGAGGGGCTGTATTAGTTCTCCAAGAAACAGTACTTGTTGGGGAGGGAGTGGGGGAGAGACAGGGACAGAGAAAGAAAGAGAGACAGAGGCAGAAAGAGGATCAGAGAGAGAAACAGAGACAGAAAAGCAGAGATGGGGAGAGACAGAGAGACAGACACACACACAGTGAAAGAGAGAGAGAGACAGACAGAAAGAAGGATGGAGAGAGAAACAGAGACTGACAGAGAGAGACAGAGAAAGGGACAGCGAGAAAACAGACAGAGAGACAGAAGCAAAGAGAGAGGAGCAGAGAGAGATACCGAAAGAGAGACAGGGAAACAGGGAAAGAGAGGAAGAGAGAGGAAGAGACAGAGAAACAGAGTAAGCAGGAGGAGAAAAGAGAAAGGGGAGAAGCGAGAAAGACTCCTTCTAAGGAATTGCCTTGCATGATTACAGAGATCCCATGATCTGCAGCTGGCAGACGGGAGACCCAGGGGCCTGATGGCGCAATTCCAGCTCAAAGACCAGCAGACAGGAGACCTGAGAAGAGCGGATGCTTCAGTCTGACTCCAAAGGTCAGAAAGGATCCGTGTCCCCCCACAAGCAATCGGCAGGGAGAGTTGCCTCTTAACGGAGACGTTTGGTTCTCTTTGGGCCTTCGATTGATTGGACCAGGTCCACCCACATTAGGGAGAGCCAGTCTGATTTGCTCAGTGTACTCATTCAATTTTTTTCCTCCCCGAGAATCTCACCCAGAAACGCCCTGACAAATATATCCAGGATAATGCTTAATTCAACGTCTGGGCACCCCATAACCCAGTCACGTTGACACATAAGATAAACCATCCCGGGGGGGGAAGACATGTGCTGGCATGGAACATTGCAGGGAGAGGAGGCAGCAGTTGCAAAAACCCTGAGGTAGGTCCTTGGGTGATGTGTTTGAGGAGAAGAAAGGAGGTCGGTGGGTGGAGGGAGCATCGCGCTCAGAGGACAGGGTGGTCGAGATGAGGTCCCAAATGCTCTGGGAAAGTGCGGGCCGGGGACTCTTAGATTTCTTTTTTTTTAGAAAGCAGGATTTATTGAGAGGAAAGAGAAGCTCCCACAGTGGGAGGGGACCCGAAGGGGTTGCCCAGAGCTCTTAGATTTTAAGGGGACTTGGCCCATGCCCCCTCCACACCCTGCTCACACCCTTCCATGGCGCTTCTGGTGCATGAGGCCATTCGTGTGCCTGGCGTCTACGTTTCCCACCAGATCACTGACCTCCGGGAAAACAGGTGACAATGCACTCATCCGTGCCCCCGCACCATGTGTGTGTGGGGAGCATTGTAGGGGCTTTTCGTGTGTTTATTGAGGAAACACCATGAACCTGTCTTTTGACAGACGGTGTAAGAGTCTGAATGAAAAAAAAAAGATGGATTTCATTTTTTAGAAAAGGTTTCGCAATTGAATCCAATCTCCAGTCAACTACATTCAACAGACATGTGTTGCTTGCTTTCATTACGCGAGGCATTGTGTTGGAGACGGCGGATACAGAGAAGACAAACAAAAATAGACACACAATAAACAAACCATGCCGTGCCAGTTGCCGCGCGGAGTCTTCTGCGTGTGTGCACGCTGGTTGGATTTTTGCAGTCACCCTCCTTGGGGGCAGGTTATCAGACGAGGGGACTGGAACCCAGAAGGCCTGAGGTCCACAGTCACCCGAAAAGAAGTCGGGGTCACACTCAGATTGTTCTGACTCTGCCACCTTTCTTCGGATTCCACCACGATCAGGGACCTTTTGGTTGGACAGGAGAGAGGTGTAGGGCAGTGAGAAATGGTCGCATAACTCAAATGCAAATAGGTTGCTCATCAATGCAAAATTAGGGTCTATATGCATTGCCAGGAGGGCTCAGAGGGACTGGCCTGATCACACACGGAAACTTCTAGAACATCTAGGTTAGGCCTTTTGGGTAGATAAGCGGTCAGAAGGTATCGCACGGAGTCTGTAATAGCCAGTGATCTCTCTCAGAAACAAAAAACTGAATGTCCCATGTTCTCACTCATAAGCAGAATCTGAACAATGATCATAATACTACAAGAAAGAGTTTGGCAGACCGGGCTCGGTGGCTCAGTCTGTAATCCCAGTGCTTTGGGAAGCCGAGGTGAGTGGATTGCCTGAGCCCGCGGGTTCGAGACCCGCCTGGGCAATTTGGCGAGACCTCGTCTCTACAATAAATCAAAAATTAGCCGGGCTTGGTAGCGTGTGACTGTAGTTCCAGCTACTTGGAAGGCTGAGGTGGAAGGATCACCAGAGCCCAGCAGATCGAGGCGGCAGTGGCCAGAAGCAGCCACTGCACTCCAGTCTGGGTGACAGAGTGAGACTCCAACTCAAAAAAAAAAAAAAAAAAAAAAGAAAGGAATTGTCAGTCATGGGAAACTGTCAGGGGAAGAGGGGACATGCTTCATTAATAAGGGTACCTGATCTCAAATCAGGTGAAAGGTATACAAATATACCTAACCCTGAATTGTACCCTACATCTTTTTTTTTTGAGTTGGAGTCTCACTCTGTCACCCAGACTGGAGCGCAGTGGCCGCTCCCGGCCACCACAGCCTTGACCGGCTGGGCTCCGGCGATCCTTCCGCCTCAGCCTTCCAAGTAGCTGGAACTACAGGTGCGCGCTACCACACCCGGCTAATTTTTTGATTTATTGTAGAGATGAGGTCTCACCTGCCCAGGCCGGTCTCGAACCCGCGGGCTCAGGCAATTCGCTCACCTCAGCCTCCCAAAGTGTGGGATTACAGGCTGAGCCACCGAGCCCTGCTGCTTCTGCCGTTTTTTGTTTCACCTCTCCCATGTGGGCAAAAGACTTCCCTTTGAGGATTTTTTTTTTTCCATTGGGGAAACAAACAAACAAAAAATCCCTCGGGGAGAAATCAGATGACTAGGGAGGGTGGGGCACAGGAGTCATGCTGCTTTTGGTCAAAGACTGCTGAACACTCAGCGTGATGTGAGCGGGTGTGCTTGCCAATCACCCCTCATGAAACGGGCACATGCGTTGCGAGGATCTCCAAAAAACGTCCCCTGAAGTTGAATGCATCTCTCCCAGCAAAACTAGCGGGTCCATTGATGCTGATCCTAGAACTAATTCGCCTAGCAGGGAAGCCTGGACGACAGAGGACCTGCTCTCCAAAGGCTAGTTCCACTTTCGGGGGGCTACCCTCCAACACACCCCTCCACCCAGCTGATAGCATCCATGTCCTTCCAGCCAGGGACCCAAACCAGAAACCTGGAGTCAGCCGCGAGACCCGCCTCCCACCTTTCCGCCAAGGCCCGTTGACATGACCGACTGAGTGTCACCTGCACCCACCACGGGCTCTTTGTGTCCACCGTGATTGCCTCCGGCAGCTTGGATTCCAGTTGGTCCAAGCTGCCCGCTCCCACATCTGACCACACAGCAGCCACATCCCATCTACCCTGGCCCCATCAAGTCCACATGGCGACCAGAATACTCTTCTAGAAATTCTGTAAGTCTGGGCACATCAGTCCTGCTTGTAATGTTGCCCTCAGCCCATTCTCTCAGCAGCAGCTGCCTCCGCCCATGGCCAAGGTCCAGCCACCAGCTCTTAGTCTCCCTGCTGTGTTTCCTTCTTTGGGTTTTTCGGAGGCAGCCTTCCCTCTCCCTTTGTAGGTCCTGGGCACCAGCTGTCCCTTTACTGTGCCAGGAATGCTCTCCCACTCATCCCCTGTAACCTGAGACCTTTATTCCTGCCTCAGACAATAAGTAACTCAAATAGCACCTCTTCCCAGAAGCCTCCCTGGACTTGACCACACCATGTTCCCCATTTTAAAAAGTCTGCATTCACATCCTCTTTTACTTTCTCTCTCTAACATTTATCACCGTTTGCATATTTGTAGGAAGACTGCCTATTCCGCCACCAAAGCACACAATAAACTTGCCCCATTCACGGTGGTGTCCTTAACACCTTGCAAAAGGGCAGACACGTGAGTTGGTGCTGAGAAAATATTTGTTGATCAAATAAATAAGTGTTCTGTGCCTTCCTTAGTCACCTGGTCAAACATCATGGACGTCTTTTCAAATCACCGTATGTGTGTGTGTGTATGAGTTTAGTGGGTGCCCAAGACTCCACTCTAAGTGCTTCCATGATTGACTTACCAAGTCATCTGCTAGCCACTGGGCTAGTCCCAGTTTTTCACTGTGGCCAGCAGCAATGGGATTAACATCCTTTGGTCCTCGGAAGGTTCCAGAAGGCATACTCCTTCCACTGAACAAGTAAACAATACGTGCTTCCTCCTCTTCGCCAAAAACCAGTCTCTGGGCTTCTTAACCTGATCAGTGTGAAAGTTGGAAGGAAAAATCTCTATTGTTCTTACTCATATTCATTTGGCTATTAATGTGAGCGTTTAAAAACGCTCTTTGCCGGGCTCGGTGGCTCAGCCTGCAATCCCGCGCCTTTGGGAGGCTGAGGTGAGTGAGTCACCTGAGCCCGTGGGTTCGAGACCCGCCTGGGCAACCTGGCGAGACCTCATCTCTACGATAAATCAAAAAATGAGCCTGGCGTCGTAGCGCGCGCCTGTAATTCCGGTTACTCGGGAGGCTGAGGCGGAAGGCTCGCCGGAGCCCAGCAGGTCGAGGCTGCGGTGGCTGGGAGCGGCCACTACACTCCAGTCTGGGTGACAGAGTGAGACTCCAACTCAAAAATAAATAAGTAAATAAAAAATAAATAAAAACGTTCTTCATGGCTAATGGATTTTCTTTATTGTGTGAATTTGCTTTATTTTGATGCCTTGACCAGTTGCCTATTGGGAACTGTTTATTTTTCTTTTCTTAGTGACTTTGAAGCACTGGTTGTATGTTAGGAAACTTACCTTTGTCTGTGGCGATTTTCCTGTGTTATTTTATTTTATTTTAAAGATGTGGGGTACAAATCAGGATTAGGTACTTGAATGGTTAACGTGCAGGTGAAATTTAAGCCTCCTGCGGGTTCTCACTTCCCCTGGTTTAGGGCCAGAGATATTATGCACCCCCCTTTTCCCCTCTGGCAGGGTCCCAAGACTGCCAATTCCTTTCTTGTGGTACTGTGATGAATGTTCAGGACTCACTTCTGAGTGAGAACATGTGGTATTTTAGGAGACAAATCGGTAGTCTTTGCGATGACGATTTTTAAAAAAAAACATGGATTTTGTAAAAGCCTTTTAAAACCAGAGGTTACAAGAAAATACACACACACACACACACACACACACACACATTCTCTTTTCGATTTTTTTTTCATTATTTTTTCCCATCTGGTATGCATTTTGGTGTCAGGACTTTGAGAGGAAGCCGGGGACCTCTCTGCATGGCTCCAGGGACACCTATCCTCATGCCACGGAGAAGGGTCCCTTGTCACTTCCCTGGAGTAGAGCTGCTTTGTCCCACGGGCAGAAGTCAGTGCACGCATCTGGGTTTATGTTCAATCCTCAATCCTGTCGTACCCCTTGACTTCCATTCCTGGCTCAGTACCTCCGTGTTAATTCCTAAAGTTTCAGGGTGCAAAGTGTGAGCGGCTTCTCCGCCTCGCCCTTGCCTTCCTTCCCAGAATTATTTTTGCACTCCTTGAGTATTTATACATTCGGGTGAACTTCAGAACCATTTTGTCAAGTTAAAAGAAAAATAGGTGACAATTTTGATTGAAATTGTCCCGCTTCACTTAACTCTCATACTGAAAGCAGAGGGCTGTTTTTATCAAAGTCTTGTTATAATTGGCATCTGTTATAGGTTGCCTTATGCACCCCCAAGTTAATATCTTGAAGTCCAAGCCCTGCGCAACTCAGTGTGTGACCTTATTTGGATTTAAAGTCGTTGTAGGGATAATCAAGTTAAAGTGAAGTCATTAGGGTGAAGCAATATGACTAGTGCCCTCATAAAAAGAGGATCTTTGGACACAGAGACTTGACCACAGGGGGATGGCCATGTGATAGGGGAAACAGAGATTGGGGTGATGTGTCTACAAGCCGAGGAATGCTGAAAACTGTCAACAGATACCAGAATCTGGGAGAGAAATCTGGGACAGACTCTCCCTCACAGTCCTCAGAAGGAACCCATCTGTCCACACCTTGACCTCAGATCTCTGGCTTCTAGGATTGTGAGACAATACATTTCTGTTGCTTATGCTACCCAGCCAGTGGTGTTTTGTTATGGCAGTCCTGGCAAACCATCACTCACCCTTTCCTTTCCTATATGATTTTGAGGTTGTTGAGGATGAGGGACCATGTCCCTTCCATCTCCTGGTAGAGTGCCTGGCATCTTGTCAGTGCTTGCATGTTGCAGGAGTGAATGCATGAAAGGATTAATGAATGGGAGGAAATCATGCCATCATGAGGGTAGATTCAGGACCATTTCTATTCCCCTTCCAAGTTATTTCTTTTACTTCTCTATGGCTACAGAAATGGACCTGGCTTCCCAACCTGAAGCTCATCAGGGCTTCTATATCTCTCTCCTTTGTCGTTCAGGCTTAGCCCTCGCTTGGGTTTCCAGGGCTTGAAGGCATCTCATTCAAACTTCCAAGGAAACCCATTCATTTCTGTCATGGGGAGCGTGCCGTAAAGGTTGAGTCAGTGATGGCTTTCCAGACTGTTCTCATCATCCAATTATCCATCATCCATCCATCCGTCCATCCATCCATCCATCCATCCATCCATCCATCCATCCATCCATCTATCCACCATCTATCCATCCATTCACCACTCACAAGAAATGAGTTTCCCGGAAGAAATTTCTTTCTACATCTCTTTCACAAATCATTTCATTGAGTTTTTTGAGTTAAACACAGCTTCCTGTGTAAGAACAGATGTGTTTGGTAAGCCTCTATTACAAATGGTAAAAATTATTTTTCTAATTATACTGTACCTCCAATGTATAAGATGTGATACAAGTATAATCACAGTTTTAATGTTTCATTCCTTCCACAGGAAAAAAAGTGATGGGAATAAAATATCAATATTCTCCTTAAAATTGACAGCTTGTTCTGACATGTAATTTAAGTGAAGGACGAGATATCAATTAAAAGAGGGTGATACGACATTTTGTTCTTTTTTTTCTATTTTTTTGTTGCGGGAAAGAATCAGAGACGTTGGAACCTTTTCTTCCCTCAGTAAATTAGAGAAAGTCAGTTTAATACTGATGTACATTATAATGAATGTAAGAGCAGGGTGGATGCAATCTTTAAAATACTTTTATTTATTTTATGATACATTATCTAACACATGGTAGTACTTCATGTTAAGAATGAATAACTTGGTAAGTTTTCCCAATCTAGTTCATTTTCAAATGACAGTAATTTGTTAAAAATGATGTCTTAGTATGTTGGTCATTCTATAAAGGGCCCTGCACAACTTAAACAATATGTACCCAAGATTTACTATGTGGTTTACAGAGAGTGAGTTTAGAGGCTGAAAATATGTAGCATTTTGGAGGTCACTTCTTGAAAGAATTTGCTGGGCCAACACTTCTCCCACTTGATTTAGCTACGGTGTCTAAAAATCACGTTAGTCTTAATTTGCTGGATCGAGTAGTGCAAAATGAGAGTTGTAGCATACATATCAAGAGCAGACAGGAAATTTTTATTTCTGGAATTCGTTTTGTTTAAACGTTAATTTTAGTTATACATTTTCCCTGGTGTCTAAATCAATTTCTGCTACAGTGGAAACTGAATACATGCTTTACAAACCAGTGAAGGAATGAATGAGAAATGAAATGAATGCCTGATAAAGAGTGGATGGATGGATGGATGGATGGGTGGATGGATGGATGGATGGATGAATGGGTGGATGGATGGATGATGGATAATTGGATAGACGGGTGGAGAAATGAATAGATGGATGAATGGGTGATTGGATGGATAGATGGTGATGGATGGATGGATAGATGGATGGATGTTTGGATGTTGCACAATTGGATAGATGAATGAATGAATAAATGGATGAACAGATGGATGAATGGGTTAATGGATGAATAGATGGATAAATGAACGGGTGGATGGATGGATAGATGGATGGATGGATGGATGGATGGATGATAGATGAGTGGATGTATGTATGAATGAATAGATGAGGAAGTGAGCTGACTGGTTAAAGAGTATATAAACAGATGGGGTCCAATGGTAAATGAAAGGTAAAGTTCCCAAGCCCAAGGATAGGACAAATAATCTGCTTAAAGCCTTCTCCAGCTTAGGGAATTCCTACCACATATGGATTCAACCATGACAATGCGATATGCAGAAAGAAGTGCAAACTCAGAAAAGTTTTTCTGATTCACCACTTGATCCTCCGCCCAATTCCTCTGCTTTGGACTCTCCTCTGTTCTTCGGACTGGCCAGGGGCCTAACTTCTGCCATCGCTTCTGACCAACTGAACTGTAACTCTTTGGATGTGATTTTTTTTCCTCCCTCAGACTTTGATCTCCCACTGTATATTCCCAGCATCTTGTCCAGTGCCTGGCAAGTGGTCATGGTTCAAGATAGCTCCTAAAACACCTCAGGGAGAGTCAGATGAATGGCTTCCTCATCACCAGCTCTCTAACCTTGGGCGAACCACTTGGTTTCTCTGATCTTCTGGAACCTCATCTATTTAAAACACTTCATGCCCACCATACAGAAAACGCAACATGCGACAGTGAGTTGTTTAAATAAACGCCATGCAATTTTATGGCAATGGACCATGAACTGGGAACAAATGTCCCTGAAGTCTTCTGGTCTGAACTTCATGTTTTGAGAAACCAGGGATGCCCTCTGCACTCCTTACTCTCAGCAAGATGGCATCCCCAGTCTCCCTCGGAGTCCAGATGAGACCAAGGCCATGAAACCTGCAGGAAGGAGGAGTTTTTACTGAATCCCTGCAGCTCCTCAGAGAGTAAACTCAACCCCTGTGATTTCCTTTCTTGCTGGAGGTGAGGAGTCACCATGATGTCATGTTTGAGAACTCTAGAAGCGGATGGCTTGGGTTTACATCCCAGTGTTGTCACCTATGGGCTCCAGATCTTGAAACCTCAGTTTCCCATCCATGCAATGGGACTAATAAAAGTCTCCACTTCATCTGTTTGCTTGCAAAATGAAGTAAGCCAATACTTACGATGCTAAGTGTCCAGTAAATGTCAAAAATAATGATGTTGATGACAACAGCCATTATTATTATTATGGCTAACATTTATTGAGTACCTTGGGACTCATGCTTGAGAAAGGGATAGGCTGAGATATATCTTCAGTGGAGATACAGAACACAATAAGGCTCCAACTTTGATGCGTGCTCAGGCTTCCAGGGAAATTGCCAGTTATCAGGCAATCAGGCAGATACACCTGTTTTCTTGTTTTTTTTTTTTTTGACAGTGTCTCACTGTGTCACCCAGGCCAGTGTGCAGTGGCTATTCACAAGCACCATCATGCCTCCCTGCAGGCTCAAACCCCTGGCCTTAAGGGATCCTCCCACTGCAGCCTGCCAAGAAGCTGGGACTACAGGCATCATCACACTGGTCCAAATCCATCTTTTGAGAAATGACTGACTCCTGGTGGGTGTTCAATGAATGTTAATTATCAGTAATAAAAATAATCAGAGCAAGGCATGCATGATGAATGATGAACATGACAGGGTCCCTGGCATCAAGGAACACAGTTTGCAAGAGAGTTGAACCCATGACCTGGTGAAGATGACGTGTCATTAAAAGCAGGCGGTATCTCAAGAGAGGAACCTAGAGAAAAAGATACTTTGATGTTGGGGTGGGATGACTTTCAGGTTGCACTAGCGGGGAAGCGTCCTGGGGACATGACATTAGAGTTCGCCCTTGAAGGATGGTGAGATTACACGTGACGGGCTGGGAGGGGAGGGCAGCGGACAGAGGAAGCAGCGTAGACCAAGATGCAGTGACTGAGAAGCCCGGACATGGTCCTGACCTTCGTTCTGTCCTAGAGTCAAAGCAATACGGAGATTCATCACCCCCGGACAAGGAGGAGATGCCGCGTGAGACGCATTACATTCTCACAAATCGCACACTAAAGGGAAAAGTGATTTTTGCAACACGTGACAAAATATGAATATTTTTGCTATATAAAGAGCTTGAATGAGTCAACAAGAAGAAAGGAAAACTAATACATTGGGACAGCGGCCCAAAGCATGAGAATGCAATCTGCAGTCAGGGCTGGCTTTGCGGACACCAGACCTGGACAGCCACACAGGGCCCCGTGCTTGGAAAGCTCCTGGGTGAAGTGATTCACTGTCGCCATCTTGAAATGTTGAATGATTTTTGAACAAGGAGCATCCACACTTTTATTCGACTTTGAGACCCGCAAATTATGTAGTTGGTTCTGTCTGCAGTGAAGAAATACAGAGATGACATGCATATATCAAGAAAACTTGGCCGGGCACTGTGGCTCACATCTGTAATCCCAGCACTTTAGGAGGCCGAGGTGGGAGGATTAATTGAGTCCGGGAGTACAAGACCAGCCTAGGCAACATAGCAAGACCTTCTCTCTGCCGTTAAAATAAAATAGATTAAAGATTAAAAAAGGAAAAGGAAGAAAACTCAACCTCGTTGTTAAGCAAGTAGATTGCGATTGAATTTAGACTGCCAATTTATATTGATCAAATTGGTCAAATGTCAGCAAGGGGACAGGTGAGAGGTTACTAACTGAGTAAGTCTGAAACTCCTGGTGGGTTTCCAAGTCATCTCAGCGTCCCTCTCCACTCTTCCCTGACACGTGGGCTTGGTTGAGTGCAAACACCGAGACTGGTTTCCTGGGCCTCTGGCTCCACCTTCCAAAACAATATCCTCGTGTGCCCTAACCACCAGGGTAGGACCATCATTTTCTATCCACCTCCTCATGTTTCTAGATTCTTCTGCCCTCTCCCTCACCAGCCTCTTCACTCAGGACCTCAGCGCTGTGCCAAGACTCTGGACCCCTGGTACACTTAAAACCCTAAATCAGATCTGTCATTTACAATAAGAGACTGTCTCTGTCACCTTCGAGATTTGAGACTTTTTGCACCAAGGTGTTGGGCGGCTGGGACTCTTGAAATGGCAACAGGCTGAAAATAAACTCAAAACAGTCTAAGGGGAAAAAAGAAAATGTACTGGCAATAGGAAAACTCCCAAGATGAGCCCCCCCACAAACATATATGTAAACACACATGTGTACACATGCAGACAGACACACATATATGTACAAGGGGATATTCATTGTAGGATTGTTTATGGCAACATACAATTATGAACAGCCTAAATGTCCAACAGCGAGAGGTGTTTCAAGTTAATTGTTGAATACCTTGGTCAGCACACATCATACAGTTATTAAGCATCAAGTTTTCAGAGGACAGTACGAGTTAATGTTCTAACCTTTGCTGAACACCTGCTATGTGCTGGGCTCTGTTCTAAGTAATTTGCCCAAGATAACTTTTTCAGTATATTTAGGCTTTTTAAAGATATTTAAGGATGTGACAAAATATTTACACTATACTGCTCAGTGAGGGGAAAAACAAGTGGTAGAATTATATCTGCAGATTTCAGGTTTGTGATATATATTTATTGTATTTATTATGAAATAAATAGAGAAAACAATAAGTCAACATATTGATTATATTATATTGGGGAGATTATCTCTGGGTGTCTAGACTGCGGGTTATTTTGGTTTGTAAATTTTTTTCTTCTGTATTTTGCAAATCATTTATCACGAACATGCAGTTTATTGCTTTTATAATCATCAGAAAGCTAAATGCTGTTTACTTGAGAGTGGAAGGAAGGGTTCTTTGTTTTGAGAGAGAACTCAGAAGGAAAAGAGAAAGAAGGTTGAGTCTGTGGCTTGGACCTGAAACATGGAAATATCCAACACATGCTACTCTTATTGTGTTTGTGGTGATGCCTATGGCTTCACTGACGCTTCCTCTCGTCCGCAAAGCCTTCTCTGAACACCCTGAGAATTCAGACACCTTCCCTTCATGCTGGACTGATGTCCCATTGAGTAAATGCCACTTATTCGGTCATGCCATCCACTCTTCTCAAGCCGAGAAGACCGCGTTTTATTTGAAAAGCAACGGAAGGCCATCGAATGTTTGTGAGCGAGGCAGTGACAAATCCAGAGTTAAAAAGTTCTCTGGTGACAACATCGAGAACGCATTCAAACTGGAGATGGGAGGCCAGAAGCCCTGACAAGCAGATGGAGGCCTTCGGTTCAGAAATAGTGGGCAGAGTAGACAGTCCGGGGGTACAAGTGGCAGGGAGAGGGTCCAATATACAGGACCTGGCAGCTCGTTCAGTGGGGGAGCTAAGAGTGCAGTCTTGGTGACACAGACAGTGTGTCTCTGTGCCCACCAACCTCAGGGCGATTGTTCCCAGTGAAGCTGCTTTAAAGAAAGGTCAAGAGAATAAAGCAGAGAGAGCAGGACTCCAGGAGACATGAAGGAGTTGGCAAAGATGCTGAGCAGGACAGGGGTTGCACTTCCTGCAGTGATGGGATTGCCTCCTATCTTTTGGTCTCGTCTCCTCTTTCCTCTCCTTTCTCTGGTGACCCCAGGGAGCTCACGACCCACCGACTTCCTGTGTGCCCCATCCAGCGTGGTTGTCCGAGGATGCCCGCTGTAGAGTCTCTGAACGTTCTCCCACGAATATCACATCTTCAGATCTGCTGTAAGCGTCTGGCCCCCAGGGGTGGGTCAGTCATTTTCTCAGCCTTGGGAGGTATAACGGCATCCGTGTTTTTCACCCGGCAGAAGAGGGTCGCGGTTCTGTGCTTGAGAATTTGGAAAAGAGGGAAAAAAAAGATCACTTTCTTCTCCTATGAATGCTCTGGCAAGCCACGAAGCCAGTTTGACTGAACTACAAAAACCACGAAAGATGTCACCTCTGAAGAGAGAGGCTCAAGCGAGTTCCAACTGTTCCATCTCCAAAGGAAAATCATCCTCGCTCTGTCACTCATGTGCGGCCTTGGGTCTGTTGCTTACTGTTCTAGGGCTTATCTATGTAACTTGTAGGATGAGATCAAGGTCATGCTTTGCCTTTTAATTGTGAGATTAAATGAGACAGCACTTGTGAAAAGCACACAACGTACCCACACATAGTAAATACCCAACACATGCTACTCTTGCTGTGTTTGTGGTGATGGTTATGGCTTCGCTGAAGCTTCCTCTCATCCGCAAAGCCTTCTCTGAACACTCGGAGAATTCAGACACCTTCCCTTCATGTTGGACTGATGTCCCATTGAGTAAATGCCACTTATTTGGTCATGCCATCCACTCTTCATCAAGAGTTAAAAATGCGCTGGAAGTCCCCGTCCACATGACAGTTAAAGAGGGCCCAGCTTTGGCAAATCCAAGTGGGCAATCTGGCTCCGGCCTTGGCTTGGACCCAAAGTGTATCATTGACATTCCCCAAGCTCCGGCTACCTCCAAATGCGAACAAGCCTCCCTTGAAGAGCAGCATTGAGCGGATTCAAGAAAGTGAGGCTTTGTCAGCACCTGGCATGGTGCCCGACACAAAGAAAGTACTCACTAAATGTTTATTGAGTTTTAAAATAATTATGATTGATGGACACCCGCATTATCATTTTGAATATTATCTCGGAAAGCCCTAAACTCAAACACTTCTTGGCACTGCAGATTCTGTTCATTTATGCTTTCTATTACAATTCCTAGCAGAAACAGGATGGGGCCCCCTTGGTCTTTCTGAATGGGGGTTTGGGGTCTTCATGTCCTTTCCTACTGGCTGTAAATTAATCTGCTGAAAGGCCTCTTCAAGGGCAGGGCATTAGGGTCCCGACTCTTGCAACTCTGTCCCTGTGACCTTGAGAAAAAACACCATACCTCTGGGATGGGATATGTATCATTCTTTTAAAACAAAACAAAACAAAGATATTACTGCTCATTTCAAAAGGATGTTAGAAAAATTACAAAGCGATGAGCACAGAAAATTTCTTTATAAACGCTAAAGCACTACGCCAAAGAGAAGCTTGTTTTTATTATAATAGAGAGACAGCATTCGTTTACTTTATATATGTCGGTGTGGAATCAGGGCCATCAATATTTTTACACCATATGATTGCTTTTGTGCATGTGCTTTTTGTTGTAACATACTAAAGAAATGATTTATTTTTAAATGCTGACCTGATTTAATGAATCCATACCTCTATTCAGTAAACATTTAGAGGGTGTCTGTATATTCAGGGCACACTGCTCGGTGCTGATGAGACAGATAAAATAAGGGAAGTTCCCCCCACCCTCAAGAATTACATCGTTCCATTTGATAAGCTAGAAAAAAAAAAATCAATGTCTTTCGGACGGTTCCAGCTTCTACACATTAGATCACACTACTTTCTGTTTTTATTAAGCTATAAGGCGATCACCTGGGTTACTTCCTTACCTTGGCTGTGAATAACAAAGTCTGTCATTTCCCTCTTGTTCAAAAACATCCCATAATGGCATGGCTTTTACGCGATGCCGAATTTGTGAATAGAATCTCCCCAGAATAGTTATTCATGTCATTTTATTAATATGATCTCAATCACCATATGGTGGCGTGATACCAATTACATGGCTGTAACCAGCCGACTTAGGAGAAGGGAGGCCATCTTCCCAGTTAAAGACTGCACCCTCGTTATAAAGATCCCCCAAATAATGGCTTCTCCACGCCCTCCTCCGTGAGATTTATTTTTTTTTCCGATTATTTAATCAGGGTGTTCTTGGTGGTACTCAAAAGACTAAGTGTTAAAAAGAGGTTGGAATATTTATTTTCCTTTTTACCATGTGAAATGTACAATGTATGCAGTGTTGGCCCGTGCCTCGATAAACGAAAGGCTTGCAACGGCATTTTTTGTTGTTGTTGTTAATTAGGGTGGCGTGTGCACAGCTCAGGCTCTGCTGAAACAAAACATGAAACTTCACTCAAACCAACGCAAAGCGCATATATTTATTTCTGTGTTCCAAACGCACGGAGTTTGTCTCAGTTAAACAACTCCTGACAGTGGTGTAAAAACGTGTAACAGGGCGCACTGCATTCCTCTCTAGGACCCTGTGTAAAAGAACTTTCTTTTTTTCTCCCACCCAAAGAATTACATTCGGCACCACATGTCAAAACACAATTGTAATTGTGTAGCACAATATTTCATAAACCTGAACATGTTTTAAAAACCCATTGTATTTCCAAAGCTTCCGAAGTCATTTTCTGGGTTAGCATTTTTTTTTTC
Organism: Cephalopachus bancanus; assembly: GCA_027257055.1. NCBI lineage: Eukaryota > Metazoa > Chordata > Mammalia > Primates > Tarsiidae > Cephalopachus > Cephalopachus bancanus. The sequence continues at coordinate 4,531,391 of JAPVLO010000166.1, read as the reverse complement.
CTGTACTAAGCCTGCTTTTTTTTTCTTTCTTTCTGATTTCCATATTCCTCAATAATTATTAAGCATTCTTATCTCCCAGGCAAGCATCTCTGATGCAGACGCTGGTGATAGAAGCACTGGCTGTAATTCTTGTGAATAACTCCATTTTAAAATCTTGTGTTGAAACAAGTTACCAAGCTTCCCGAAGTCAGCAGATGGCCTCAAGAAAGGCTCGTTTTAATTTTTCAAGTACATAAGTATAATAATCCACACTAATGTATGCACATAACAATCAAGAGGGCTTGTTGAGCAATTAAATGCACGGTTTCACGTGTGTACCTGTAAGGACGAGCTTCTCCATGTCTAAATATAGATGCGTGGACACAATATTCGTGTGATCAAAATAAGCGATCAAAATGGTTATGTCAAAAAGAATAATAATAATAATTAAAAGCAGCAGTAGGAAAAAGCTGAGGGGTGGAGAAGGTCTCCTTCACCAGAATGGAAAAGTTTGTGAAAGCCATTTAATAGAACGGAATATCAAAACATTTTAACTTTTTCAAAGTTTTCAACATTAAACAATTAGGATGAAACGCAATTAGGCAGCACATTGTAGAGGATGGTCACTTTTTGCATGTCATGTGGCTTTAAAAACAAGTCAGATAAATGATGATGCCATTAAAACTGAACTAATTAAAGAAAGCTTCTTTTAAGAACTCATTAACTGCAACCTCATTTGCATAATGATGCATATTAATTAAGTTTTAATGAATCTGAATTTGCACCAAGCCTATTCATGTTGGCTTTGAAACAAATTGAACAAATTAGTTAAAAGCTTTTTGGAATCTACTTTTCACACCAAACAGGATATGAATGCAATCATCTCCACAAAAAAGAAATATTTTTCCTTTAATTTAATTCAAAGGTATGCAGGCCCATCTATTAATTATTTTTAAATGCAATAATTTTCACCTTTTCTTTGGAAAATCAACAATATTACTTATTCTCGAATGGAAGATATTATAAATGTAAGTTGTGGAGAAAAATTATTACGGCCAATTTATTGGCAATAAGTTGGAGATATTTGACTTTAGGGTACATTTAGTTTATTTAATAGCGGGATTAAAAATCGAGGAGGCAATTTCTGGGCATTCTGAACGTCACCAGTGCAGCCACTAAAACGAGATCTCTAAAGGCGGCTTGTCTCATTTTTTGGGATACAGGCAGCAACGTTACATTACTGGCACCACACTCATTTCTAAATCTGATTCTACCTCATCCTAAATCTCCTAAGTAGCACGGAAAAAAATTAAACATTGACAGAACATGTGTCCTTTCCCCCCGGATTTGTGCAAATCCTAATTTTCTTATACACAAGAAGCAGAACTCAATCTTAACAAGTTTGCGTTCGGCTCATAATAAAAACAAGCATTACAGCAGCAACACTATCGATTTGCTCATATTCCATTGTGTCTTCATCAAGAATGAAGAGATTTATGTAATTACTGCTCCATCTTTTGTTGTTTGGAAGCACTTTTTTTTTTGTAAGTCAGCATATACAAAGGATGCCGATGACTTTATTGTTGAGATTTCAGGGTCATTGCTGCCCTCCTCGTTAAAACGTTTTCTTCCGATAGGTGCCTTGGAGAGGTGGGTGATTCAGATATGCTGCACACTGGAAATGCACATTTAAAAAATCTATTTACAGGTAGTCTTCTGCAGTGTCTTCTCGCCCATGTATCCCTTCACCTTTCCCCCTCTTTCATTCCTCCTCGGCTGTTTCAGTTTCCAGAGACACGATCGTGGCACCAGGATGATGCTCCAGCATCATTCCCTGCAGCCAAGTGCAGTGCACGCTTCTTAGAGGTAGCGGGACAAAATAGCATCTCTCTGGATTATTCTCTTTTAATTAGTCTGCTCTCGTTGGAATGGACTTGTGCCTGGGTCAGTGATCACTTTTGACTCTTCTGGAGTAAAAAAGGGAGCTCGAGTTGTCTTTCATCAGCCCTGAGCTGGTCGAGCTGCCTCCTGCTTAAACTGTTTTCTCTGCACAGGGGCTTCCCTTAAGCAAATGCTTTTCTCTTTTGGAAGCAAAGTCCAACCTCACTCTAAAATACTGGGCGCGCCCGACCACTTTTCTGAGCCAGATATTTGAAGAAGCCATCCCAGACTCTTTTTTTTTTCCTTACAAGAAAGAGGATTTGCCATTTATCAAAAACAGGAAGCAGAAGCAAAACTCGGCTGTGCAAAACAATGTTTTGAAATATGTGAATCCACAAACCGTGCTTGGGATGATTTTAAAATTAACTCCTTCCCCATTCTCCCTTTTGGTTTGAATAACTGCACATCTTTCCTTACGATATAGTCGCCGTGACCGTGTCAGGCTCTAATGTGTGCTCTGATGGGAGTTTCAACATCAGAGAAAAGTCAGGACAGACAGTCTGGCAGGAGTCCGCCCTCGGCTGGGAACCGTTTGCTGTGTGATCCATTAGGCTCTGAGTGAAATATTGTTTCTACATTTTCTCCTCACATTTCCATTATACTTTTTGAGCCTTGCTGTTGACATCTGAAAGCCAGGGAAGCTGAGGAATATTTTAAACACCATCTGATTTTCACAGAGTCATAAACCTACTTCCAGATCACCCTTGGAGGAAGGGGCATCTCGTCTACCGAGTTTTAGGATTCTGGGTGTGCCAGGGAGCTCAAACTCACCATGGGAACCCATAATTAAAACAATAATAAAGGCAGTTGGAACCTTCCAGGATGGTCTATATTTAGGCAGGCAGATGTCATTTACAGACACCGGAGCTGGGGTTGGGGTCGATACTTCCCCCTAGCTACTGGACCGGGACAGGGGCGATAGGGAAGTGGGCGACACGCACATTTATCTTCCCGGCCCTTCAAACGATTTCCATTCTTAATTTTTCAAGACTCCAAACAAAACCAGGCAGGGGAAAGGTTTCCAGTGGCTCTAACTCCCCCTCCTCCCCCTCCAAATGGTACCTCATCAAACCCATGTCCTTTCCCAAGTCTTTAGAAAGGTAGCATTTCCAAAAAAAAAGTGCACATTTTGCGTGGAGAATTGGCTTCTTTGGGGGGAGGCGGAAATTTTGACAGAAAGCGCCTTCCTTGGGGGAGGTCAGGAGTCATTGGTATTAAACTAGACAAGCTGGTAGCGGAGTGTTAATGGCCACAGCAAGCAGATGTTCTGTAATTAGGGGAGATGGAATGACAAGGCGGGAGAGGTACCGAACACGGGCGAGCTGGCACAAAGCAGCTGCTGCTACCGCTTCCCTGTCACGGATGTACACAAGTCAGACCAGCCCCCGCGAGGCTGCCGGCCTGGTGACAATTAGGAAGAAACGGTGTTGGATTCAGATAAGTCATATATCACACAAGGAGGCTTCTTCCCTGAAGAGCTAGGAAGGGGGAATCCAGGTGAGACTTGGAGCAAGAGAGAGCCAGAGGTCCACTCCTTTCCAGAAGCCAGGAGGTTGATGCTGGAATCTTCTCAGCTGAGGTTGACACCCAGCCTTTTGAAGAGGAAGGGTGGATTCCTTCTACTCTCTTAATTTCCACGTCCGATCTGTCCACGAGGTCTGCCTCTTTCGGCCCCTAAATATCTCTCAAGTTCTGCCCTTCCTCTCCGTCCCCATTGCCTGGCCCTTGCTATTTCTTCTAGAATATTCCACAGCCTCCCCCTGATTTGCCTTAATGTATTCCCTCGGATTCCGTCCTCCCTAAGGATAAGTGAGAGTCCCTTTTCCAGAGGGCTCCGGCACCTGATCGTACCTCTGAATCATTCCCTGGGTCCCAGCACCCAGCACGGTGCCGGACACCCGGAAGCCCTGGGTGCGTGCGTCAGTGAGAGTCAGTGACAGAATTGACGCAAAATGCGCCTTCCTGGCAATCTCTCCACTGCCGGATACCATGATAACGAAGAGTTTGTGCGCCTTTAGGGTAAAACTGAAGAGTAAAATCAAAACATTGTCTTTGCTTACATAAAGCGTCAGTGGTGAGACAAAGATCAAAATTGCCCTTCCAAGGGACCGTTTGAACCTGCAAGGGTTGGCCATGCCATGGATGCCTGCTGAGTTTGTCACACCAAGAGGCAGCCCAGCCCAGTGGGGAGAGCTCGGGGGCTTAAACTCAGAGGGCTGGGGGGAGTCCTGGCAGAATGCAACCACCCTGAGCCTCAGCTTCCGATTCTGTGAAATGGGGATGATAGCGCAAAACTCTCAAGGTTGCTGGGAGGCTGGAGAGAGATCACCAGTGCTTCGCTCTACTGTTGTTCTGGGAGGGTTGGCTTCATTTCATCAAGTGAGATCACAGGCTTTGCGCACTGTGAAGCATTAAGCAGGGATTATTAAATTCCCCTGTGCTCGGAAAACCAAGGGGACTTGCTTACCGCGTATTTATAATGTGGAAGACAGTAACGGGGGGGAAACATCGGAACCCACTTTCACCGAGTACCTCTTCTGCCTTTCGTTCTTTGATGGACATTGTCTCGTTTCTCCTACTCTTGGTCTTGTCATCCTCATTTTATGGGTGAGGAAAACAAGGCTTGGAGAGGTAGAATGCGTCACCCAAGGCCACTCAGTGGGCCAGTCGGGCCAGGGGGTAAGTCTTAAGCTGCTTAGGCCAAAGCCTTCTCTCTCTGTGACATGGGGCTGCTCAGGGAGGCTCCGTAGGATTGCTGTCCTGCCCCTGTCCTTTGGGTGTGAGGCTGAGATGTCACTGCCTGTCATCAGATGAAAAAGAAGGCATCCCTGGGAAACGTTTCAAAACAAAGCCCCAGCGCGAAGCTTGACCTCCGTTCCCTGCATCTTTGCCTCTCTCTCTCTCTCTCTCTCTCTCTCTCTCTCTCTCTGCCTCCGTGGATTTCTCCAGGTCTCCCATCCTGGTTTCTTGACTTCCCCTCAGCCCTCTCTTCATTGCTTGCTCCCTCTTTATCTGTGTCTCCATCTCTCTCCCTTGATTTCTAATTTCCAAGGCTGCGAGCTATTACAGAAAGCATAATGACAGCTACACTTGTCTATAGCAATATTGCTGTCTAGCTTATTGCTTTGTAAAGTACTTCGGGGCTTGAAAATGAAAGGTGTTATGTAAAATGAAAATCGATTCTAATTCTAAATAAACATCATTGCTTCAAGTTTCCCTTGGATAGCGTTGTTTCATGCTCAAGAAAGACGACGGCTTCCCATTCCCTCCGTGCGTGTTTAAAAGAAACAATCGGGCATGCCAGTGTCTCTGGGACATGTCACGACAGGGCGCGGTCTGAATCACATCTTAACAGAGCCTCACCATGGTGCTTAATTGCACCTGGTAGATGCGTCTCTGTTCATTATTTATGAAGGGGAATTCTTTTCGACCGTAGGAAAGATTGATACCACCTTTAGCTTATGTTCGGGAGATCAGTGATTAAGTGCAATTTATTCCCCTGATGCATGTGTCTATCAGCAACTGCCACCCAGAAATGGGGTAAGAAACTTTTCTCGGCAGAAAAAAACCATCTCCATGTTAAGAATCAGTCCCCTCCTCCTTTGCTGGCAGAGTCATTTATAAGGACACGCACTCCACAGAAAAGGAAGTTTGAATCATTTCTGCAGAGAAGGCTCATCATCCCAAATCAGAAATGTCATAAAAGTTAAAATGCCATAAGACTGTGTTCCCCAAGAAAGAAATAATTTTCTTTTCATTGAGAACACTGGGGGACATAATATACTTCTTGAAATTCAAATTTTCATAGCAAATGCAATTTATTCCTCCCTTGGACTGTTCACCTTCCTTTAAGAAAAAGTAACAGAATGTTATATCTATTTTATATTGTCTCCCAAGCGCTTGTTTCCTTAAAAACACACATGCACGGTGTGTGTGTTGGGGCGGGGGGGGAGGACATGAACTATTTGACTTGAGAAAGTACATGGAAACTTCTGGCTTTAGGAGACACCGATGCGTTGGCTTGGATTTGCTGTGATAACTCAATCATAAGACCATTTGCATCCAGAGAAAGACCCAGGAGGCTTGTGGGACGGTGGCTTCAATGCATTTTTCTTCCCTCTCTTTCAATTTTATGTCTGGTGAAGTTCTCGGAAGTGCCTTCTGGTCGTCTGGTTCCTGCAAATGCTCCGAGTATGAAAAGCTGAGTAGAGGTGCCAGGGTTTGTACCTGCATGTGTGACTAAGACCAGTGCCCCTCTGTCAAACAGGTCTTCTTCGCATACAGATCTGTACCGTTATTACTATTATTATTACTTCTTCCTCTTCGCGAAGCTCTCCTGGTCCGACCGGGCGTGTTTCAGTCGACATTGCCGGAGATGCATGGGCCGTCGCTGGAAGCATGGAAGGAGGTGATCAGGAGTAGACACGGCCCGGATTTGGAGTGAGAGGCGGAGGGAACAGCTCCTTGGGGACAAGCGTGGTCAGCACGCAGAACCATCAGAGACCGCATGGAGTGTCTGCAGGCTGTCAGAGCCTGCCTGAACCTCAGTATTCTCATCTTCAAAATGGGAGAGGTAACCTTCCCTGGAAGGGAAGGGGCCATGTGAGGATGGGGAGGGTGTGTGGACAGAGCCTGTGGCATGCGGGATGGACGATGCCAACGACAGCATGTGACACGACAGTCTGAGCCCAATGGTGTCTCCTATACTTTCTCAATAGTCCCTAAGGACACATGTGTGACACCTTGTGGTTCCTCATGTGTCTGCTCCCTTCTGGGTCAGGGCTTTCACCCCCATTGAGCCCCCGAACTGGCCTTTCTCCCCCGTGGCAGAGGACACATGTGGCCTCTCCTTTGTTAGGAATGGGATCTCCGTTTTTACCCGGGCTTGTTGGCCCTCGGAGGGCCAAGTCACATCTTCCAGTCTTTCTGGCAATAGATCTGGCCAGTGATATATGTGGAGACGCAGAGAAGAGCAATTTAAAGCCACTGCCTGAAGCTCAGAGGGAATGAGCCGGTCTACTTCCCTCCTCTGCTAGCCTGGAACTTGGCTATGATGGCAGGATTTCCAGCGGCCATTGTGGGCCACCAGGTAACATTTGAGGATGGCAGTGTCAAGAGATAGGCACGTTCATTCCTGATGACCAAGTGGTTTACTAACAGATGGAATTCTTTTACATGGAAGAATACACTTTTATGTGTTTAAGTCACTGTAGTAAGAAATCTGTTTCTAGTAGCTGAAGTCAATCCTAATTGATATTTACTACCCATGCAAATTCTACCCATTCTTTAAAGCTCGTTTCAAGTCCTTTCTTTTCCAACCAGGCGACTCTTGAACCCCTGTGTTCAGCATCCTTGAGTTCACCCCATGTCAGAATATAGTCTCTCACATTATAATTTTCTCATTGTGTAGGTTTCTTATCCTTGGGCCTCAGTGAAATGTCAAGCCCTTCAGGGACAAAGACCCTATCTTAAAATTTATTTCAACACTCACAGTATCCAGAGAAGTTGAGAACTGAATGATTTCTCTATGATGGAAGAGAATGTATTGGACACCTACCACTTGTTTAGACATTATCTCATGGTGTTCCCACTGTCCCCAATATCCAGTCGAGGAAGCTGAGGCTTAGGGAGACAGGATTTGGCCAAAGCCACATAGCTCCAAAGTGACAAATCAAGGTCCTATCCCAGACTTTTCTAGGTCCAAGTCATACCATCTCCCAAATACTCATGGGATGACTCTTTTAAAAATAATCACATTGCTTTCTATTTTGCTCCTGGTTATAATTTTTACAGGCCTATTGCAGAAATTTCTGAAAAGCACATGCTGGTGTAAAAATTTTTAAATTATCTTATGAGATCTCACCATCTAAAGGGAATCACTGCTAACATATTCCTTTTTTTCTTCCGGTATATATAACCTGTGAATCGTATAGTAAATATTCCTTCCCAAGCAGTTATTGCTGTAATCATATTTTATATAATATAGCTAGCATTAATTTACTGTCTGTCAGATACTATTCTGCATGCTTTATGAAAGTTATTTGACATAGTTCTCACAATAACTCTATGAGATAGATTCTATTATTTTCTCCATTTGCTCAAGTTCATGATAGCAAATTGATGACGGAGCCGGGAATCACATGCAGGCACTCGACTCTGGGATCCACACTTCTGAAGACCCAGCTATATTCATTCCTCAATAATACATGTTGCATTCCTTTTTAAAATACATATATCTTAGGGTGGGCAGAGTGGCTCACGCCTGCAATCCCAGCACTCTGCGAGGCTGAGGAGAGGGGATCAGCTGAACTCAGGGGTTCAAACCAGCCTGAGTAACATAGAAAGACCTCATGTCTACAAAAAAAAAAAAAAATACAAAAATTAGCCAGGTGCGGTGGTGCACGCCTTTAGTTCCAGCTACTTGGGAGGCTGAAGTGGAAGGATCACCTGAGCCCAGGAGGTCGAGGCTTCAGTGAACCATGAGGGCACTGCACTGCAGCCCGGGCAACAGAGTGAAACCCCGATTCAAAAAACAAAAATAAAATAAAATAAAATAAAACATCGATCTTAAGAACAGCTTCATAGTGTATCGTAAGTATGCACCATTCCTTCTTGGCCATTCTTTGCTGTTGGATATGTGGAGTGTTTTCATTTTGCCACCAGTGTTGACAATGCTGGGAAGTCCACCTTTGTGTGTGTGTGTGTGTGTGTGTGTGTGTGTGTGTGTGTGTGTATCACTGTCCTTGGGAAATAGTCTCAGGAATAAAATTATGAAGTATTTTGCATATTTTTATTACTATCCCAGAGCTGAAACACTTTGAAGCATAGAAACACAAAACACTGGACCTGGAAGATTCTTCCAGAGCTTCTAACCCCCTGCTCCTTTACAGGTATGGAAACTGGACCCAGAATGAGCAAGACACTTGTCCGAGGTCACATGTGAATTCCTCTGCTTCCTGTTTGTGGTTTTTTTCCCCAAGACAACACACTTTGCTTCTATGATATCTGGCTTTGCTACCCTGTCTCCTTCTGTCAAAGGACTAAGACTTTATTTCATAAAACAAATATGGATCGAAAGTGTAACCAGTTCTTGTTCTTGTCTTTATTCTCTGCACAAGCTCACATGTGAATTTCATTCTTCTCCTTCCTCAGAGCAACCAGGAGAGCCAAGGTGTCAACGCATCAAGAGGAGACATCGAGGTCGTTCCCCTGTGCTTTGCCCTGGCTGTCATTGTTGCAAGAGTCTGGAAGTTTGTTCGGGGTGTCAGGTTCCGAGGATTTTAACGGAGTTCTGTTTTTGCTAATATTTTATGCAAATTGTACCCTTTAGTCCTTGGTCCAATTGCTGTGACTTGACAGAATCCCAGTGCCTTTGGGTCTTCCTCCTCTTCTTCCTTTTCTTTATGGGGGAAAAAGAGTCTATTTTCTGACACATTCTTAAATGGCAACCATCACTCAAGGTAGCGGGAGGAACCCTCCTACCCGCACCTCCAAGGCGGAAGAATTACTTGAGCTCAGGAATTTGAGATCAGCCTGAGCAACATAGCAAGACCTCATCTCAGAATACAGAAATCGGTCTGGTGTGGGGTGCGTGCCTGTAGTCCCAGCTACTTGGGAGGCTGTTCCCTTGTGGCTACCGCCCTCTTTGAGTCCTTGTTGAAGTCCATCACTCTTCCACCCCCTCTTCCTTGTCTATCTACCACCTGAGCTTGCCTGCTGTTTCTGTGACGTCCTGCTCTGATGCCGTCCTCACACCAGATCCCAGCATCAGGACGCCTTTCTTTCGTTACTGTTCATGCAAACTTTACTTCCTTCGTGGAGGATTAAAGCGATGCCCATTCGTGTGATCACAGAAATACTACCCGGTACTGATGGAAGGGTTGGGAGCAGCCCCTCCCCTCAAGGAGCTCCAGTTAATGAGGAAGACAAAAGAAAGATGTTTACGATACGATGTTGGAAATTCTACTAGCCATCTGCACAGAATCCCAAGGAAGTAGAGAAAAGAGACCTTAGCACAGATGGGAGAATCACAAAGCCTTGTTTTTTCCATTTCTTCATTCTTTTCATTTATCAACTTACCAATCTATCGATTCACCTATCCAGTAATCATTTATTGAACAGGTATTAGGCACCTGATACTATCCTAGAAATACAGGCACAGAACTGAGGTTGAAAACCACCACGTCAGGATTTGTACTAGCGATCTGCACAGAATCCCAAGGAAGTAGAGAAAAGAAACCTTAGCGCAGACAGGAGAGTCACAAAGCCTTCTTTCTTCCATTTCTTCATTCTTTTCATTTGTTAATTTACCAATCTACTGACTCACCTATGAAGTAATCACTTATTGAACATGTATTAGGCACGCAATATTACCCTAGAAATACAGACACGGAACTGAGGTTGAAACTCACGTCTTCTGACTCCAGTCTCCACGATTTTTGTTCCTGTGGCTGCATGGTGCTTTTCCAATCCTTTAACACAAAAACAGGGAAACTGAGTGGGCTTGGGATTGCATCCACCCCGGTGCAGCCAAGGCAGCAACTCAGCATGATGAAAGCACACGCCAGGCTCATTAATCAAATACTCTGGTAAATAGAGAGTTCTCATATATGCCATGCATGAATTACCAGTTTTCAAAGAATTATAATACAACAAAATATACTGGAACCATACAGCTCATAATTTAATCTGCTTTCGATATGACAGAAGTCACCTGAAGGACTGTGTTTAAGAGCCATCAACTCCGGAATGTCACACCTGCAGAAGGCAAGTCAATGCAAAATTAACAGCTCTTGGCTCTTACGGAGCTGCGGTTTTTGTAAATAGAAAACCCAGACCCTCTAAAACACAAAAATAGGCAGACCTTAACCAAATCCGCTATATAAAGAGGGAGGTAAAAAGTACACCTCGGAACGGCAGGCATGGATATGTACAAGATCTTGACGTTACTTTCAAATAAGCGAAGTCCTTGTCTGTTTGCAGGATTGTGTGGTGGGAGGTCACTGAGGGTCTTTGACAATCTTGAAAGCCTTTTTTTTTTTTTTTTTTTAAAGAGAAAGGCATCTTTACCTTTCAGTCTTTTCCAAGTTGCCTTTGACTCTAGTTGGACTTAATAGAAATGCTGGTTGTGGAGTTCCAGGATTGTTGGAACTCTGGCCTTCAAGGCTTGAAGATCTGGTGGTGCCAGAATGTCAGAGACACACACAGGTGAGCATGGACAGATGAGCTGGGTCTCACTGAGCAATAGGCTTCCCAGACCAGATGAATTTGAAAACTCTGTCAGAGAAATCCTCTTTGGGGGCACCCGTGTGTTAATCCAGTAAAGCTTTTTTCTGAGAAGTCCTACAGCAAAGAACTCCATGTAACCGCCCTCAGTTCAGTGTTTCTTACAGAATCTGTTGTATCACCTTGCAGAGTAAGGATTCTGATAAATACATCTTGGCCCAAACCCATCTGCTGTAAGGATATCTGGTTTGCTGTCTTTCAACTGGGCGGTTCGAAACTGTCAATCACTCTTTCCTTCATATCCAACACGCATCCTCTGAGCACCTGGTCTGTATTTGGAGAGTTTAGATCATAACGTGGGCCTCCCGGAAGCCCAGGGCTTGGAACAGCTCTGGTGTGGGTTTAGAGGTGGCAGATAGAGCGACGTTCATAAGTTTTAAGTAATGTTTAATCACTCTATATTTGAAACCACAGCAAATGAAATCCTGACTTTTCATGTGGATTGCAGGCTTTATTCTGTGAAATAAAGCTAGCTTTTTCTTTCTGGTGTTAGATGAGTCATCTGTTCATACAAAATAGCTTGAAATTGTTTTGAGCCTAGAATATAACCGTGGCTCCTTCTCTGAGATTTAGAGAAGTCGACCAGAGTTCAGTATTGATTTTTTTTCTTACTTTGTGAAATGAATGAGGTTCCAACGCTTCTTAATTGTAAATTGCTGAATCTCTTTGATGACATTTTGGAAGATCTGTCCCCTTCCCCATGCCCCTGTGAGATGAAAGCTTGTTTTTCTCAGCTGGTGAGTCATTGGGGATGACAAAGTTAAGACATTAATGAGGGCAGGTATAAGCAGCCCTTGGAGGAAAAGCTGGTGCCTCTCACAAACCCATGAGAGAAAAGGCACCGAGAGAGAGTGCCAGCAAGCCACCCTGGGGCCCTTTCCTCAGCACCTAGGACAGCGCCTGGGGGCAGTGGACGTTCAGCAGGTGTCTGTTGAATTAGCAAATGAATGAATAAACACGTTGATGAGATGACAATCCTCTAAAAAACTCTGACTACAGAGGTATGCAATAATAAATAACAAATAATGATTTCTGTATTGGGGTGTTGCCACAATAATGCCACAAGACAAGCCACTCTGCAATTCAGTGGGTGGCGATATTAAACATTGATTTTTTTGGGATGGCCCCTTCGTCTGTAGATCAACTGGTAGGGGTGGCAGTAAGGGATCTCATCACCAGGTTTTGGGTTGGTTGGGCTTGGCCCTGTGTTTCAGATGTGTCTAGGTCTGTGTCACCTGTCTGTCATTCTCCTTGGACCATTGACCCAGGGCATGGTCTCTTGGCACTTGGCATGAGCCCAAATGCCAAGCTAATCCGCACAAATGCGTAGAGGCCTCTGCTTAAGACACGTCTTTTGCCACTCCATGGGCCAAAACAAGTTACATGGCCAAGCCTCACATCGGTGGGGGAAGAATAGAGGATATTTTCAGAGCAATGATGTGATCACAAACGCACATTTCTCAAACGCATGTGTCTTTCACATTGCTAAAGGATAAGCTCAAAACAGGTTCCAAGCTTTCAAAGGGAGGAAGGAGACATGCACAGGTATTGAATTCCCAGTGACCTCAAGATACACCTGAAAAATTGTGACTGCCTTGGTACTGTATTTGAAAGGTTCTAGAGAAATAAGTCTTCAGCTACCATTTTGTTTCATCTTTGGCAGGTATTTTTGAGGACCTGGTGTGTATAGCACTGGGCTGGATGCTGGCGGCATGCCCACCTCTCCATTCACCCTGTCTCCATCTTCCCCTGTGGTTGCCTTGAGCAGTGAGGTGGTGAGACTCTCTGTCCAGCAGGAGTGTCGGACAAATCCACACGAGCACCGCTGAGTCCACAGCTTTGGCCCCATTGGTGACCTCTTTTGTTCAGAGCCAGGCTGGAAATCCATCTCCCCACCAAGCCAAAGACGCCCATGGGCTTCCTCCGAGTGGCAGAGGCTCAGGGACTCATCCAGAGACTGCAAAGAGACCCCTCGTCATCCTGACCACAGTGTCTTCAGGATTACCAGGGAAGAGGGGAACTATGAGATCCGGGGCTGGAGAAATACCATGTGCACACTCAGCCGTGTAAGTTGGAACTTGAAAGAACTGCGGTCAGAGAGGCAGAGAATGACCTGAAACTGACTTCGTGCCCCTGTGCAAAATAACATCCAGTGGATGCACATAAAAATGTGTATTTGAGGGGCTGGGCTTATTACCTGGCACGGGGTAAGTCCTCACAAGGTTTTTGAAAATCCAAAATGACCGAAGATACCCCCAGGTTCAACAGAGAAAGGGTCTCATGAATGTCTTTGGAGAATAGTGGCCAGCAAAGACTAGCGCGTGGAGAGCGAGGGAGGTTGCAATTTTGAATAAGGAATTCTGTTGGTGGCTTTGGGGCACTTTCCTTGAGGATGTTTGCCATAATCCCTGATTCCTTTGGCCTCTTTTATGAAGGCCTGGCTTAGATCGCCCTCTAAAGACCAGAAGGATCTGGACTTGCTGGACTCATTGGCACGTGGGTCAAAACGCAGGAGCCTGGAGTGGACAGTAGCCACAAGCCCTGCCAGAATGACTGTCCTTGGTCGTGAATGCTCTGGGCACGTCCCCAAGCCCTTTATCACCTATGGCCTGATGCGTGAATTCCATTTTAACGTATTTCTCTTCCCCTGTCCCCTGCTCCAGGGCCAGGACCACATTTCATTTGTTTTATTCCACCCTGCCCAGCCCAGACCTCCGATGCCAATCAGGCATTCATGAATGTTTATTGATCTATAGAATGTGAACCCCAAGGGGAAGGCTTTAAAGGGGGTAACAGGGCAGGAAACATGCCTTATTAATCTCCATCTTTGGCACAGAATAGATATTAAATAAATGCTGTTTGTCATGAAAATTGAACTCCTGGACACCGAGGCTCATGGTGTTGTACAAGTTCTGTTTCTACATGGTGCTTTTGTCCCCCCCTCCTCTCTTCTCTGTGTCTCTCTAATCTTTATCTTGCCATATTTTGCCCTCCATACTTGAGCCAGTCTAACCAGGAAGTGAAGTCACGCTTAAAGAATTTGCACACTGGTTGTGTGACCTTGGACAAGTCACATAACTTTCCCAGACCTTGGTTTATTCGTCAGTAAAATAGAGCGGTCCTGAAACTGCTGTTGTCAGCAAACGTTATAAGGCCCACACAGCTCCTGGCACACGACGAGAACTCAACAAACGTCCTCGGCCATCATGCTTGCAGAATCACCCACGTGGTCATGTATGGAAGCCTTTACTGGACAGAGGCCCCCTCTTCAACAATGTTAATTCTCAGGAACTTTCCTTGATACCATCTTCCCTCCCCCACTCCCCACATTTACACTTGTTAGACCCTCTTCTGTGCTTCATGGACCATGGCAGACATTGCTGGCTGTCCATCCAATACACATTTTTTAAATTCATCTTTATGAAAAACTCACTTTTTCAGACCCTCTTGCAGTCTAGGGTGACCACGTGACAGAGTTCTTGCCAGTGTAGACAGATTTCCTGGCAAGATACCCGCTCCTTTGACGGTTTCCCTTCCTCTTTCTCTTGGTCTGGAATGCGGGTGTCATATCTGGAGATGAGGTAGCCTTGTTGTAACCAAGAGACAAAATGCATGAGAAAAGAAACATGTACTAAGAATGGCTTAGTTGATGGTAAAAGACAGCTGGCTTTGTTATGGCAGTGCCAAGTCACTGGCTTACGCCTGGGTGGCCTGTTGGTAGACTGTTCATGTTTTTAATAATTTGCAGCTGACTGCATTCCTGACCGATACAAGTTTCTGCTCATATCTTTATGGTCACTGTTAAAACCAGATTATCCATATTTATTCATATTTCAGTCACCCCAGCTAGGTTGTAAGGCGTGAGAGAACAGGAAACATACGTTATTAATCTCTGCCTTTTGCATATAATAGATGCCAAGTAAATGCTGTTTGTAAGAGAAACAATCAATATTATTTACGAGTATGTAATATTTACACACATATGAGAGAGAGAGAGTGAGTGAAAGAGAGAAAGAGAGAGAGAAAGAGACTGACTCTCTGTTTGATCATACACAGCAAATGACGGACATTTCTAATGTGTTAGTTGCATAACAAGCTCTACAAATGGTTTTGGATTTTTCTGACTATCTCTGTTGCCGCTCTGACTTGGCCTTTATCGAGTAAGGTGTTTTCTCCCTTCTTGTGGCCGCATTGTGGAACTTTCTACCCAGTGGGAACCAGAAATAAAAACCAATGCATTTAAAATGTGAGATACAGAAAGGAAACAGAACCGCTTCCGAGCTGGCTTCCACTGCCTTATAAATATAGCTTAGTTACTTGAATTCCATAAGAATTAAACTCTGATCTTTTAAAATGCATGCAAATTCTTGCAGAATATATATGAAAAAGTCACTATAACTGTAGAGGCATTTCGACTCCCTTGATAAATGGGACTTCCAGACCACACTTTATTGAGTCTCTGATTTTTAATAATTTGAATCCTGCAAGATTTAATTCTGCATAATTCTGGCTGAAATCAGCTTTTGATTGAGTTGTAATGGCTCTGTTATTGTAAATATCTCTGCATGCTAATGTCGTGCTGGAATTCAATAATATTTAGATGAAATTTTTCGCCTCGAGCGTTATGGAAGCAAGATTTAGAAATCGGGAAGTTTATGTCAAAGTGACATCTATTTTGGGTAACCTGCAACACTTTTAAATGCAATAAACGGTCATCTCAAGACGTGATTTAAATAATTATGAGTCCTAAGTGTGTGTGTGCAGATCAATTATACTATGTATAATATCATAGTATGAATAAAATATATGAAAATTCTTAAAATACATGTCTTTATTTAACCTTGCAATATTTCCTGATATAGTCATCAATGACTCAGTGGAGAAACTAGGGGTGGAACCAGGGTCCCCAAGGCCTGAGACACAGTGTGGGGTGGTCAATTAACTTTATGTCTTTGCGAAATTTGCTTAAATTCCAAAACCTAGTTTCACCTGCTGTAAAATAAACTAATCAAACAAATAACGCTTATTTCTTAATTACATGCCTCTCTATTAGACCAAGGGCATCTTGAAGATCAGCTCACTTCTTTGCCATTCCATAACCTCTCCACCCAGTACAGTGCCTGTCACATCTCAGGGCGCCCTAAATATTTGTTGAATTTACTAAAGTTTCTAATGTAAAAGTGCTATTTATTCCGTCTTCATAACAACCTGTGAAGTCGAAACTATTATTATCTCCCTGTCGCAGAAGATAAAATAGAACAAATAAGTTGGCAAAGATTATGCCAGCTCGGAAGTGGAAGAAACGGGATTTGAATTCAGGCAGCCACGTGCCGGAATCGAACTCGTTTGATATGTTAAAGACAGACCCAAATTCTTTGCACTTCTTCTCTCAAGAGGTAGTTTCTAATTCTGCTCTTTTGGCCTGGGCTGAAAAGGTCTTGAGGAAACCGTGGGTGAGCGCTTCCTGTGTGATATGGGAGGAAGGTGTTGGTGGAGACTAGAAGAGAAAGCATCCAGTCCAGGTGCTGGTGGACAGAGAAGCACCCTATTGTTGGTGAAAATGTGAAAAACAGAAAGGACTCCTAGGGGTGCCTGGCTAAAGGCATGTCAGGCAGAATGCCAAAAGGGCCAACTGGCTTCTAGTGAGCTCTGCTAAGGTACAAAAAGCGAGGGATGAACTAAAGAAAGAATTGCTTTGCTGTTGAGCAGAATTTAGAGGAAGTACAGAGAGCTTAAGGCCACCTTTCTCACAAAGTTCTCAAAGTAAGACATGGGCTTGGAGTAAAGATCCAATCTGGAGATCTCTCAGTGAAGTGTGGTCTCAGGGTAAAGACATTAGGGAATGTGACTCTAAGACTCTCCCCCGGCATTTTTTGAAAAGTCAGTAAGATTCAAGAGCGTGTCTAGTAAGATTTCTAAGGACATTGCCTCACAGACCGTTTCAAACATCCAAACAGGCTTCTGTGGATCTTCAGGACATTATCTCAGAGGACCCTGGGACAAGGTAGAGTCTCTCTTGGAAAAAAAAAATGTGAGTATGATTTTAATCTAATGATGCAAACCCCAGTGAGATTCATTGGAAACCCACCGTGTTTTTAGGAGAATTGTATTTGTGGAGACACTGTCAGCTTTGATGTACAGGGACAGAGATCCTACAAAACAAAAAAGCAGTCTTTGGATATCCCAACCCCTACCAACCTATGAAGGGCAGAATGAGGCTGAAAGACTACTTTGTTGCAGATGAGAGCCATTTTCCACGGAAAATAAAGAATGATCCAGAGGGGAGTGCCAAGAGCCTTGGGGGATTATTTTCATGGAGCATTTCTGGGCCCTACTTAAGGAACTGTCAGCAGGTGTCCACCCAGGGTTTTGAACTGCTCTAGACCAGGAACTCCTAGGTGCTCTTGTGTCCCCCTTTTTGAGCATGGGTGCCATTTATAGCTATTTTATTCTTATCTCACCACAGTAGATTGGATAGGTGAAGGACAGGTAATTTTTCTCTTTAATTCACAAGTCGTGAGATTGAGGGGAAAAAAGGCCTATTTGGGGAACTGCACTCAAGGTACATCCCCTGCACCTGGACTTAATTCAGATGATGAAATATTGGATTTCAAGGCCATGCAAAATTGAGAGGAGACTTCAAGGGTCTTGGGTGAGGATTGTAAATAGTTTGCGACCAGAGGGTAGACTGAGATGGATTAAAGATCGCTACAAATTAATTGAAGGTTCTCCTACCAAGAGAAAAGATCTCTTTCTCCTTTGCCTTAAGTCTGGGGTGGACTGCAAATTTTTTTGACCATTATAATATGGTTGACATTATGCTAAGCCAGTTCCAAGTCTACCCCTTAAGGGGACTTAAAGCTTCCATCTGGGATTCTTGGAGCTCTGAACTTCCATGCAGGAAGTCTGACTGTCCTGCTGGAAAGACCACATGGAGAGGCTCTAAGACCGCATGGGAAAGAAGACCAGTCTTTCAGCTGTCCCTACCAAAGTGCCAGGAACATGAATACAGCCATCTTGAATCCCCTGAGACCAGGTCGGCCTCCCAGAAAATACCACCAAGTGACCCCAGGCATCATCCTGTAGAACAAAAGAATTATTAGCAAAGCTCTGGCTGAATTCCTGACCTACAAAATAGTGAAATAAATAAGATGATAACTGTTCTAATGCACTAAGTTTTGTTGCACAGCAACAGAGAATCAGAGTAACCACTGCTTCTCCCAAATAAACATAAATTATTATGATCATTATGATAGTAACGGTGATATGAATACTACGAATAGTAGAATCTCATAAGTCAAATTAATCCCCAATGGGTAAATATAGTGTTTATATCAAATGCTGCCACAATTTACTTTCTAGCTAGTAAAGTTGGAGATGGTGACAGTCAGCAGGCTTGATTATGGCTCAATATGAAAACTGAGCAAAATATTACTTTTTTTGAGTTGGAGTCTCACTCTGTCGCCCAGGTTGGAGTGCAGTGGCATGCTCCCGGCCACCGCAGCCTCGACCTGTTAGACTCCAGCGATCCTTCCGCCTCAGCCTTCCAAGTAGCCAGAACTACAGGCACCCGCTACCACGCCCTGCTAATTTTTTATTTATTGTAGAGAAGAGGTCTCGTCAAGTTGCCTGGGTGAGTCTCGAACCCCGCAGGCTCAGACAAACCACTCGCCCGGCTTCCCAAAGTGCTGGGATGACAGGCTGAGCCACCGAGCCCGGCCTAAAATATTACTCTTATCTGCTTGAAATTCTGTGGTCTGAAACCCAGGTCTTGTTTCCGAGACTGGGTAACCCCTCTGATTGACCAGACTTTGCCTTATCTCTCTGCACATGCTACATACGTGTCTCCTTCCACTGGACAGTGAACACCTTGAGGGCCCGTATCCCCCTACCCTGCATGAACCCTGAGAAGAGCATGGAGTAGGTGCTTCTTGTATGTTAATAAAATGCATGAATAAACTATGGGAATTTGGGGGAGCTCTCCCTTGTTCTGCATTTTGGGTCTTCTTGCAATTTCAATGACATGACAGAGCAGAGTAGCACAATTTAGAGTTATTGCTCCAAACCTCAAGCTGATCACTTTCGTGGAGAACAAATCTTGCATGGTATGCTGAGAGTCACAGGGAGAAATGGTTGGTAATGGCAATTTTTAAACCCCAGAGTGAGTGACTTTGGATATCAACTAGCATGAGGTGGTGTGTGGTGGAGGGTGAGGAAACCATGGTCTCTGAGGGCTAAAACTCTCAGTGACCCTCAGGTGTTTGGGTTACGTAATTTATAAACGGTAGATAATACCTCAGATGCTTTTAAGGATCAAAATAGGAAAGCGAGACAGGAGGTAGCTAGAAAAGTTTAGGCAGACAGACAGGCGGGTCCTTTGGTAACAATATAGTGAACTCCCGGTGGGCCTCTCAGGCTCAGCATTGGTAAACAACTCCCTGCAAGCCTCTCAAGCTAGAGTTAAGGTACTCACCGCTGGGATTGAAAAGCAACCAATCAGAACAGCACCAGCTCACAGCTAGTGCTAGCCAATCGGCTTGGACTTAGGGCCATAGAAGCACCAGGTTTTCGGCCCCAGATGGGCAATCCCTTTGGGTCCCCTCTCATGGGAGCTTTTCTGTCCTCAATAAATCCTACTTTCTCACCTTACGGCTTTCCTTTTCCCTCATTCTTCCTGGGCTTGAGACCAGAACCTTGACCCTGAGCTGCAACCTGGAGAGCTGCAGACAATCATCGGAGTCAAAAAGCCATGCACCCCAGAGGCTGGGTTCCCAGTCAAGGGTGCCAGCTGAACCCAGAGGGCTGCCAGAGGAAGGCGAGATTCCAAAGCTGAGGCACCCAGAGGGCTAGGCTTGCCAGCCCACCAAACCAGCAACACTCTCAGGGCTTGGCTTGTCAGCCCGTTAGAGCCAACACCGTGGGGGCTAGGCTTGTCCCCCATACCCACCACCAATCGCAACACTCAGAACTTGGGTTGCCAGATCACTAGAGCTGACACTTGTGGGGCTAGGCTTACCAGCCCCTCCATGACCCTCTCTGGGGCTTGACTGGCTGACCCACGGAACTGACGCTCTTGAAGCCCAGGCTGACCTGAAAAATCCACATCAAAAGCATTTTACATATCTATTTTGTGTTCAAAAGGTAGGAGAAATACAGTTTCCCAGAAGCCTTGATTTTGCCAGCAGCAACATTCTCAGAGCATTTCAGATTGTGGGAACTGCTTGCCTGTGGTCCCAGGTGTTTTTTTCTCCCCTTGGTCTTGTCACCAGTGAAGTCACCAAAGCGAGAACCCAACGTGGGCTCTAAACCAGGAAAGGAACCTAAGATGGACGCCGGGAGGGTCATTGAGAGATAATCAACACAGAAGGTTAAATTTGACGGAGCTATGGAGTGGATTCTTCCCAAGCCAGACCTTCTGCAGATAGAGGTGGAGGTTGAAGAAGTAGTGGAACTTGCCCAAGTTCACACACAGAGCTGGAGCTGAATATTGCTGGAGCCCCAGGCTTCAGCCTCCCCACATACAGGGTTTGGCAGACTTCTTCTGCAAAGGGCCAGATGGTTAATATTTTAGGTCTTGAAAGCCTCGCAGTCTCTGTGGCATCTTCCCAGCTCTGTGGCTATCGCATGAAAGCAGCCACCGATGCTACATCAAGGCTGTGTGTCAGCAAAATGCCCTTATAACCTACCAAGGTCATCCCTCTCAGCTCCTTCTCTGTTACCTACCATATCTCCACCCCCTGCATCTGTCACCCCCCTTCCAGTTCCTCTTTTGGCTCAGGAAAGTCATGGCTGTCTCTTCGGAGTGATGAGGACTGCGCTGACTCAGGTTTTGCGTCTGGCGCTGTCTCTCATCTTGCGAATTTGGGTGAGTCCCTTAACTTTCCGGGACCCTTTGTTTACTTGTGTATAAGTCACAAGGTCTGAGCTGCCATTTCACAGGTGACTCTGACTCAGCTTCCTGCATCTCTCTTTGTGGAATCCGTGGAGCCAGGCCGTTCTGAGTTCCGCCCTGAGTCCACACTCACCCGCTGTGTGGCCTGGGCCTGAATTTACCCCGCCCAGACCCAATCTCCCCATCTGTAAAAGTGACACGGGTCTCATGAGATTGTTGTCAAGATGAGGTGAAACGGTGCATGTACATGAAAGCTCTTTCTAGAATAGGCAAACGCTGTGGAAAAGTGAGGTTTTATAAAGCATGTTAGTATATTCACGGAAGACTCCCTTTTGTGATGTCCTGGGTTTTTCAAAATGGTATATCAATAGCTAAAAGAGCAGCCAGGGTTTTGCTCGGCGTGGGCATGGTTCACATGTAATATAGGACCTAATTGCAGGGAGCGCACCATCAGAGAATGTGTTCATGGCACCCAAACACGCTCTTGGCTTTTATCAACAGCTCAAGAGCACAATTTGTTCCCTGGGCATTTTGTTTTGTACTTTCCTTTTTAATTTATGATTTGTTATTAAACAATTACATTTTGAGATTGCTTAGCAGAGTGTGTTTGCATTTCTAATTGAACATTCTAATAATGATGTTTTTATTTCACTTGGTTTTAAAGGTTATTATAATTTCTATAAAGTTTCATAAAACGTGGCAACCAGAAAAGCTTTCAGGGAAAAAAAATAAATAAACGCATTTACTTAGACATGGATGCCTTCTTGCTGCGCTGTTGGAAGCGGTGTTTTTGCAAAATGGATCTCCATTGGCTTCTTCGGAGCGAAAGGGAATGTGGGTTTCTTCTCAATGGTCAGATCAGGTTAGGAAGTGAAAGTCACCTGGGTGCTGTGCTTGAGGTCAGTGGGAAAGGGTTCTGCGATGGATTGGTAATGTCTGCCCTGGTACACTCTGGAGGAGAGTGTGCACTTGTGTGCATGTGAGTGTGTTGAGGACAGTGTTACCATCATGTCAACCACATATTTGCCCTCCCTCGCCTGGTCCAATCTCCATTCCTTACCCCACTTCCTTGTGACCAGACAAGAAAGCACAATGATAAAAGAGAAAGTGACTTGTCCAGGATCACACTGGTGACATGTGACGGAGTTAGATCTCAAGCCCAGGTCGAACGCTTACTATACTCCCTGCCCATCTTTTAAATGCTCTAAGAAGAGTCTCTTTCCTTGGTACCTCTTTTATATAGTCTCTTGTTTGTGTACAAGAAACTGATTTAACTCATTATTTTTCTACTCCCTGCTGCCGGACTTGGCAAAACACACCCTTGTCAGGGGCTTTGAACAAGAACTTTGGTAACGGAGACGATGATAGCTGGGGTAGCCTAGGATGCAAAAACAGCTCACAATGTCCCATTTTCTCTTTATTTTTCCAAAATCTCTATGGATGTGACTTTTGCTGTCCAAAAATCAGCGTAAATTGCTTTTAATGTACCCCAAGGCCCAATAGAAATGGTGTGATCCAGTTAAGAAAGAAAATATTCTGGTTTCAAATGGGAAAGTCCATCAGAAGGATGAGAAATAAAAGGCCTGTTGTGGATACGTGAACTTTGTGCTAAGCAGTCCCCAGCCGCCCAAATGTCCTGAGATCCAAAACATGCCAGATATAGTTCCATGCATTCGGGGGGAACGTGGTGACAGCAAAGAGGTGGTCCCAGCCTCAGGGGATATTACCGAATCAAAGAGAAACAGGAAACCCTTTCCAGAATGCTAGAAAGTGAGAAAAAGTAAGAACGCAAGAGAAGTTCACAGACCTACTTTTAATAAAACCCAACCAAACCCCAAAAGACTTGCCAGAGTGAGCAAGGTGGCACCTTGGGGTTAAGTGTGTCAGCTATAATTTGAATCTCTAAGTCGAGCTCGTGAGGGGTATGGAGTTGCTGTTTCTAATACGTTATCACAGGATAGAGTTTAAAATACCACTTGAGTCAAACCTCATCCACTTAGAGATCCAGAAAAGGTTCCCAGGGCTGATCCGAGACCTGATTTGCAAATTACTATAAATTAACGTAGTTATAGCTGGGACATGAATATATGCTTGGAAATGCTCATATAGTGCATAATATATGCCGTGTCTTAAGATGATAATAGTGGTAATTTCTAAGATGACTTTTCCTCTGGCTGGCACCTTTCACCCTGTGATCTTGAAGTCCTTTACAAACACTAATTAATTACATTAATTTTATCATAAAGCTTGCTCATTACTGTACTTTTATTATAAGCTCTTGCCAGCTCAGATTTAATGCAATGCCCTTATTGAAATTCTGCTCTTTGATATAGTTAAGGATCCGCTCAGACATTCTACGTGCCTTTATAGGTTTTCTTAATTGTACAAATAACAGTTAGAATAAAGGTCCCTTCTCTTGCACAAGGGAATGATTGCAGTCACATAGAAGTGAAGCCCAGACCAAGTACCCTAACCGCTTCTACACTCAGGGGTTTAAGGTGGTACCATGCAGGGTTGATTTCCAGCTGGAATACCCAATGAAGGTCTGAGAGTGCTGTCTGGGGCTCTGAGTAAGAAAGGCTCTGAGAAACATCCAGGACTGGCAAGAACAAGTGTTCTGACCATCTTGTCACGGACACAGGTGTGAAACCGGGGAATGGGGGACTTCTGAAGGCCTTGTCACCACTGTATCTCGCAGGGCAGAAAAGATTCAGCTAAGAGGCAGGAAATCTGAGACCCATTTCGCTTGTCTTTTGCGAGGTATGTGGTATTATCCAATAAGCTTGAAGGACCTCTGTTTCTCTCTCTCTAAAATGGGTAAACGAATGCTTGTCCTACTGTACCCACAGGACTTTGAGGCGACGAACCGATGAAATAATGGATGTGCAGACTTTTTCCTTGACTGCAAGGCATCTGAAGAGGCTAGTTTCAGAGCAGAAAGCCGACAGGCACTGGGATCTGGAAGCGTGGGGCACAGCGTCGGACCAGTAGTCTCATTGCTGTTGTGACTTTGGGTAAATCATTTCTTCTGGAGCCTCCGTCTTATCTTGTATGAAACAGAGATCATGACATCCTGCATTGCGGTCAGCATATATGACTCACACATCTGTTCAGATATTTCAGTGAAGCCAAAGGCAATACTGTAAATGATTTTTGATCACTGTCAAATAATAGGTGCTCAAGAATCGACTAAAACTTAACACCTTAAAAAAAAAAAAAAACAGAAATATACAGAGAATTAGGAGAGAAAACACACTCAGATGATAACAGTGTGTGCTTATTCTATAGTATTACTACACTACTGTTATTTTACTTCACCTTTTCAACATTTTCTCTAAAGAGCATGTATTCATTTTAGAAGGGAATGAAAACCAAATGTACTGTGCTGATAGTTACGTACATCTATTGATATGATAAAAATTACAAAGAAACACACACACACACACACACACACACACACACACACACACACACACAAGCACAATAAAAACTGAAGTATGAACACTGTAGATAGTACCAAGACCATTTGCCTGGTTTTGACATGTATGACAAGCATGTGAACTGTTTCCTTTTGGGTAAAGGTCAGGAGGAGGATTTATAGGACTGCTCTGTACTATTTTTCAACTCCCTGTAAGTGTATACCTATTGCAAAATAAAAGTGGAAAAAATGAATTTTAAATTATCAAACTAACCTGAGAAGAATAAACCAGGAGCCTCTCAAATGTTAATCCAGCAAATGGATGGATGCATTCTTGCCATTTCGGCTTCTTTATTCATAAGTAAACTCCATCCTGCTGCAGACGTGGTTGACAATACTCTAATCATTCGCTTTTGGTTTGAAAACAGGACTGTCTGCTCCGGAGCCTGCTGGGCACCCTTGCCTTTGTTTCATTAAATGTCAACTGTATCACCTTTGAGGACAGGCGTTTTTTAAGTGATGATGCCAGACTTTGGCCACGATGGGTGACACCCAAAAGCATTCTTGTAAGCTGAAAAAAATTCTTCCCCTTCTCTGATTCTAAGAGGAGGGCTAGGAGGGA
Organism: Cephalopachus bancanus; assembly: GCA_027257055.1. Taxonomy (NCBI): domain Eukaryota; kingdom Metazoa; phylum Chordata; class Mammalia; order Primates; family Tarsiidae; genus Cephalopachus; species Cephalopachus bancanus. The sequence continues at coordinate 4,506,254 of JAPVLO010000166.1, read as the reverse complement.
GTGAATTGCCATCTGCTAGAGCATTGGATCTCTGTGCAGAATGGGAGCAGAAAACCAACCCAGCCATTGATTTGGATATAACAGATCCTGAATGCAATAAAAATTGCGTTCATATGTTTCATTAGATAAATAAAGCTGACTTGGATAAGTTGCTTCAAACCCAAAGTGAACTGAAACCAAGTTGGCTGTACTTGGTGCAAAAAAGTAAATGTGACAGTGGCTGCCAATTTTGAGTGTCTTCTATAATCCAAGAGCTCTGAATACATTATGCCTTCTATGCCACAATCCTATGGATGACATATGATCTGGCAATGACCCTATGGGACACATATTCTAATCTGACTGTGACTCTGTGGCATACATACTCTTAGTTCTGTTTTATAGAGAAAGAAAATGTGGCTTAGAGTTAAGTAATAGGAATTGGGGCATGAGTATTAGTCAAATAGTGCTTGCTGCTGTAACAAATAAAACTTAGAATACCAGTGGCTTAACACACAAAAAAGGTTTATTTCTTGCCCATACAGTAGTCCAGTGTGAATGCCCAAAGGATGGCTTCATAAGGAGTTTCTAAAGTAGCCAAAGAAGAAGACAGGAAGTGTGGAGAAGGCACACTCACGTCTCAACTATCTTGGCCTGGAAGTGACACTCATTCCTTCTGCTGCAGGGACAAGAGCTAGTCGCGTGACCGTTCCCAGCAGGAGTAGGAAAGACTGGGAAGCAGCTTCCCTGTAATGTCTCTGCACTAAGGAAGGAGAGTGCAAATCTTGGCTGGCTGTCTCTTCCAAAGTCATTCATTCCACAGGATGTGAATAAGAATTCGAATCAAGTTCACTCATGCTTTTTCTGTAACCATAAGCAGAACGGTGGTAAGAACTTCACTCGCCTGAATTTCAACTCCAGTTGTAATACTTTGTAGATTGGTGACCCTGGGAGAAAGATGCTTAACCAATCCAAGGCTTCCTTTCCTCATCCATAACATATGAGAATAGCAGAAATAGCCACCCTATAGAGATGTTGCTGAGAGAGAACTTGATTCGAATTCTCATTCACGCCCTGTGGAATGAATGGCTTTGGAAGAGACAGCCAGCCAAGATTTGCACTCTCCTTCCTTAGTGCAGAGACATTACAGGGAAAAGAGAGAATGCACATGAAGCATTTAGAACAAGGCTTGGCATCTAGTAAACAAGCATAAATGGCTATTCTTCTTGTTGTTATAAGAACAAGAAGAAAGATGGTGGTTTTTGCCCACTCTGATTCCTATCTCTTCTCTAACTTAGACTCTTCTTATCTTGTGCATCTCTGATGTCTTAGGTTTCCCAACCTCTACAGATTACTATAGCTCTATCACATACCCCTTGCCACAACTTAGGGAACTTATAAGTCCTTGCCCCTCTGCAGAGACATTTTAAAAGGTAAATGTCTTGCCTAGGAGTGCCAGCATTGCCACGGATGCTCCCCGTCTTCCAAAGCAGGCATAGCTGACTCTCTTGAGTTGGTGTATGACTGTCTGCAGCTTTATTAAATATGCATTAAAGTGCTCCTCTCATAAATCGTATGTACTTGGCCCTCTTGGAGTATAATGCATACAACTAAATAACTTTTCTAACCATACAGATGGAGCAATCAAGCCAACTTCAAGGTTGGCAAGAAAAGAATGAGTGAACCCTCTGTCCTCCTCCGCCCATAGCTATTTTGTGGGGCCTCTCAGTTTAGCAGGCTTCAACCATACTCTCCCTGCTCTTGTAGCTTGCATTTCTGAGTCTGTTAAACTTTGGTTCATACTCCTTCCTCTGTGAGCTCCCTTCACTGGCACATAAGGGCGTTAAGAGGGGGCTGGGTTTGACTTATTGGTGTGAGTTTCATCTGGACTTGTTTATTTTGTGAAGACTTCATTACCTGTTCAATAATTATTTGTCATTTCATCTTTCCATGCATCCATCCATATACCTATTCAATTATCCACCTGTTTATCCATCCATCCATCCATCCATCCATCCATCTATCCATGCATCCATCCATCCACACAGCCATCCATTCTCCTTCCATCCATTCATCCATCCACTCATTCATCCATTCATTTGCCTATCCATCCACCTACCTATTCATACACTCATTAATTCATCCATCCATCCATCCATCCATGCATTCATTCTTCCATCCATCGACCCACTCATGCATTCATTCATTCATTTACCTACGCATCCATTTATCCATCTATGCATGAACTCATCATCCATTCATCCATATACCTATTCAACTATCTACTTACTTATCCATCCATCCACCAACTTCTCCATCCATCCATCCATCCATCCATCCATCCATCCATCCATCCATTCTGCATTCACTTACCTATTCATCTATTTATCCATTCATCCATCCATTCATGAATCCATAATACACTTATCCATCCATCTACCCGTCTATCCATCCATCCATTCATTTACCTATCCACTCTTTTCTGGATCAGATCATGTGCAAGACACTGGGACTACATAAATGGAGTCTAACCTCACAGAACTCGTTTTCCAGTGGGATGGACAGACAAAGTTTAAGTACACAAGCATATAACATAATCATGAACTAACGATGGGATGCTGTGGAGATGAAGACACTGAATGGATTCCCGTATGTGGGAGGGAATTACTTCACATCTGAGGGTCAGAGTGGGTCTTATTGAAGAGCGAATGTTTAACCTAAGGAACAGAGAAAGGAGATTTTCAAGTTAAGAGAACAATGTTTGCAGAGAGCCACTATTCACATATGTTGTATACCAGCGGTCCCAATCTTGTTGGCATCAGGGACTGGTTTCGTGGAGGAACATTTTTCTGTGGATGGAGGTGGGGAGGATCATCAGGCATTAGACTCTCACAAGGAGTGCACAACCTGGATCCTCCCATGCATAGTTCACAACAGGGTTCGCCCTCCTATGAGAATCTAATGCCATCACTGATCTGACAGAGACGGACCTCTGCTCACCCTCCGCTCTCCTCCTGCTGAGCATCCCGTTTCCAACAAGTCACGGATTGATAATGGTACATAGCTCAGGGGTTGGAGACCCCTGTATATATACTTACTCTCTTGTACAATGGGGGCAAGAGTGTACTATTAGATGATGCTTGTTTTTGCTTTGACAAAACAGATTAAATCTCAAAACAGATTTAAATAGTTCACATTAACTTTTCCCCTAAATTTGTTGACTTATCTGTTTTCTTAAGTGGTGAATGAAGGACCAGAAATGTAAACCAGAAAGCCTGATGCCAAAGGTCAGTACCCGTGGTCAGTACCCAGCAAAGACTGTGCCAGATTCATCCTGTGATTCAGCATCTGGACCATAGTTGGACACCAGGAAAGGAATGTTGGATGAAAGTACTCCAAGGAAGAGCACAAAATTCAGGTCAGGCATCCAGTTCAATCCTACTGACCCTGAAGATGTGACATTTTGGAGTCACCTGGCGGGTGACCCTTCAATAAAGGTTCTCACTTGTCTACCCGAGTGATGCGGTAAGAAAGAGGATAGGACCTGCTCTCAGGGAACCTGGTTCAGCCCATTAGAACTTAAGTTTTTTTTACCAACATCGGAAAGAAAAAGGGTGTGGAGGATTGATGATGGCTTCCCAAAAGTTCTATCTGCACTGGAATCTCTAGAACCTGTAAACGTTACCTCACTTGGAGAAAGGGTCTTTGCGGTTATAATCTTAAGTTCAAGCCCTTGAGATAATGACATCATCCTAGATTATCCATATGGGCCCTAAACCCAATGACAAGTACCCTTAGAAGAGACACACAGAAGAAGAGATGCCAACGTGAAGCCAGAGGCAGGGATTGGGGCATTGCAACCACAGCCCAAGATAACTGGCAGCCACCAGAAACTGCAAGACACAAAAGACAAAGTCTCCCAAAATCCCCCAGAGGACGTAGAGTCCTGCAGAATTTTGGATGTCTAGCCTCCAGAATTTTGGGAGAGTTCATCTTTGGTGTTTTAAGCTGCCAAGTTTGTGTTAATTTATTATAGAAGACCTAGAAAACACAGGGACATCAGTGAACTGTGTAATCTTCCCAAATACAACAATGTTCTGTGGAATATAATGTAAGATACCTAACATCATTTTTAAATCTCCAAGCCATGTTGAAAAGAGGTAAAACTAATTTTCATGATATATTTTACTTAACTCAGTATATATGGATCTTATTTCAGCATACCATCAATTAGAAATCATTAATGAGATACCTTGTCCTCCTGTTTTTGCACTAAGTTATTGAAATTTGGTATGAATTTTATACTTGCAGCATATGTCCATCCAGAGCAGTCTCATCTCAAGTGCCCCAAAGCATTTGTGGCCAGCAGTGACATGTTGGACAACACAGTTGTAGCATTCTCCCTGGGTCTCAGACCTTGGGTCTGGAACAAAGCTGGCCAGGCAAGAGAAAGACGAGGAGATTTCTGGATCAATGGCTGTAGGGTCTGCCTTGAAGCAGCATCTAGCTCTCGGAGGGTGACATGGATTAGGCTCAATCGGGCTTCAAAGAACCTGGTGGAGGGAAGATGTCTAGCCAGCCAGCTAGGTTCATTCACCTTGGTGCAAGGGGCAAAGATAGGGACCCGTCTTCCATGGGGAAAGGACAGAGAAAAGATAGGCAGGAGCCAGGAGAAATGAATACGGAAAGAGCTGAGTTATTGAAGACTTGCTATTTTCTGGACACTTCCCACTTCATACGATTGTCTTAAACCTACGCGGGAGGCATAATTATTGTTCCGTTTTGCCGATGGGGAAACTGAAGGCTGGTGATGTAAGGGAATTGCGCAAGGTCACCCAGCTCATAAATGAGCCTGTGTCCCTCTGACTGCAAAGCCAAAGGGCTGTGTTCTTGCAGGGTCTGACGTCTGGTTGGATAAGCCTCTTTGTTTCCCTCCTGCCCTGGAAGTATGGTTTCCAGGTTGGACAAAGGCCAAAAGGCCACAGTAGACAGAAGACTTCAGGGACCCAGGCAGGGAGTTTGAGGAGTCTAGAGCTGATTCTTGGGGAAGCAGTGTCCTAGAACTCCGAAGACCACCAGCAGGACGGCGGAGTATCCAGAGCAAAGCATTCCTTTTTCCACTCAGGACTCTCCTGCTCCTCCTGTGGTTGACCAGTTGGCTCTGCGATGTACCTCTCCCCATGTCCCATGTTGCCAACATTGACCCACCAAAGCTAGAACTGGCCATTTGACTAAGGAAGCAAGTTTGTCTTTTAAAAGCAAGACATCAGGACATTCACTTTCTGACAAGAATCTGCAATTTGTGTTTATTTCCCGTTGATTAATTGCCATACATTTTCTTGGCATTCCTCCAAACATCTCTTGCCAACAAAGTAGGCCAAATTAATTTTCTACAGGAAGAGATATTCTGAAGGACTCTAAAATCTGTCTCCATCATTTTGCAAATGATCTCCTGTGCATCTGACAGTGGCTTTGCTTTTCCCTGTTGAGGCAGAGAAAATGAGGGTCAAGTTCATATTCCTCTGAGGGACTAAGGATAGGTGGGGTCTTTTGGCAAACAGGCCTCTTATAGGGTGGTCCTTGTGGACTCTGAAATCTCAGACTTCCAGTTCTTTTGCAGGAACCAGCTTAGAGGTTGGGAAATCGGGTATCAGTCAAAATGGAGGCTGTTTAGTATAATATTAAACACTGGATAGAGAGTAAAGAAATGATTATTCTTGTCCTGATTCTATCAACTAACTTCCCAGTGACTTTGTGGGTGTCACTTCCGTGACCATCACCCTCCCCATAAATTCCCAAAAAGAGAAGGCAGCAGCCTAGGCCAGAGGGTTATGAACTGGATCTTTGCTTCAGAACTCTTCAAGCATTCTCCTGGTAAGTGCAAAACAAAACGGATGTGCTTTAACGCTAGTGAAAAACGGACCTAACAATTTGTGTGTGTGTGTGTTGGAGTCTCACTCTTGTCTCCCAGGCTAGAGTGCAGCGGCACGCTCACGGCCACCACAGCCTCGACCTTTTGGGCTTTGGTGATCCTTCCGTCTCAGCCTTCCAGGTAGCTGGAACTACAGACACACACCACCATGCCTGGCTAGTTCTTTTTGTGATTTGTTGTAGAGATGAGGTCTCATCAAGTTGCCCAGGCAGGTGTCGATCCCCTGGGCTCAGGCAGTCCTCTCTCCTCGGCCTCACAAAGTGCTGGGATTACAGGCTAACCCACTGTGCCTGGCCACAATGTTTTAAAACATGTATTTATTATCTCTTTTATAAGAAAACTAGAGCTAAGCACTTCTGGGGGCCGTTCAGTAGCTTAGAGATGTAACCAAGGCCCCAGACTCCTTCTAGCTGCCTGGTCTGCAGCCTTGGTTTCTCTGCCTCATGCACGTTCCCTCATCATTGCAAAATGACTGCCGAAATTCCAAGAATCTGACCCATATTTAGGGCGGGGAACGTGACGAGCGCTTCTTTGCACCTATCCCTAAGATTGGAAGGCTGAGTATCTTTCCCAGAATCCTCCTCCTAGTATATTTCTTTTTGAATTTCATTGGCCGGAATGATGTCATCTGACCACTCCTTGCTGCAAGGGAGGCTGGGAGAGTATCAGATAAGGAGGAATGTGGAGTCCATGACTGTCTTGGACCGACCCTCATTCTTCACCTGAGGTCGTACACATGGCTACACCACAGAGACTTGGGGCTCCGCTTGAGAGTAATAAATAAACATGGGGTTGTTGGGTGGTCTGTAGTGCCCACCAAAGGACACATCTGGGTCCAAAAACTCATGACTTTTCGTAAATGATGGTTTGACCAGTCTCAGTGACCTAAAACATAAAGGCCATTCCACTCTGCTGAAGGGAAAATGCAAGAAATCCACGACCATTTCAGGTCTTTCACTCCTGGGGTAGAGTGTGCCAGGGCAGGGGAACAATAGGAAGGTGTGCTTTTAGTCTTCCTCGTCAAGTCCACGATTGGCTAAATCAATGGGTAAGTAACTTGAGCACACGAGATAGTGTTTTTTTGTTGTTTGCTTGTTCTTCTAGCAATCCACCCAATGTCAAAGTTATAAGCAGAGCTGTTGTGGGTGAAGGGGCTGGAAGAGTGTAACAAGGATGGTGAACATCAATCTATCTCCATGCACATTTCTCTTCTTATTCAAGGTGCTTTCCTTCCCTTGTCCTGGGATGTACCTTGGTGGGACCACTGGGTTCCCCCATGGAACCCATTTTGGGAAGCACTGGCCTCTCAGTCTACCCATCTGGCCCCCAGCTCTGTGATTTATGGTTCTTTCTGGCATGTTCACAATAGACCATTTTCCTTTGCAATCTGAATAAGGTAGCATACTCTTTTCAAACTTTTACCCTCAGGGACTAACTGATCGTTGGGTTTGTCAGCCCCACCTTGCAGTCCCAGGGGTAGACATTCACCACAAGTGACTATTTAAGTTCAAGTTAATTAGCATGAAATAAAATCAGAATTCCACTGCTCAATCTCACCAGCCACACTTCAAATACTCCCAACCACGTATGGGTGGTGGTGTCATATTGGCAACGAAGGTGCGGACCGTCATTGAAGAAAGTTCTACTGGGCGGAGCTGGCTAGCCCTTTGAAATAGTCCTGCTGGCATTAGAGAGGAGAGGCAGTGATCACAGGAGGTTCTTGGGCAAGCTTGGTGGCTAAGAGTTGACGAGGGATACCAGAGTCCTTGTACGTGGAGTTTTTGCTCCGTGGAATTTTCCATTAAGCAGGGGAAGCTGTGAGTTATTGAAATGAGAACCAGTCTAGTTAGTCTAAAGTCTTGCCTTATCCAAATTGAGGAACATTCTTCAGAGCACCTGACCGATACTTCTCAAAATTGTCAAGGTCAGGAGAAGGCAAAATCCAAATGAGACAAGAAGTTTAGTGAATAGCAGTGCAGCCATGGTGGCTTCTAAGTTTTGACAAATGTACCATGTGATGCAAAATGTTAATGGTAGGGGAAACTGGGCAAAGAAACACTCTGTGTTATTTTTGCAACTTGCCGATATGTCTAAAATTATTCCAAAATAAATCCAGTATTTTTTAAAAGGAGTTGAGTTTTCATTTCTGACTCTGTCAGTTACCAGTGGTGGTGCCCTGAGCAAGTCTCTTTCATTCTTCTGCTCCCTTTTCATCAGTAAAATAGAAAGAACAGCATCTGTGCCCTAACACTGCAGCACTGATAAGAGCACTTTGAAAACCTGGCGCAACTTAGAAGGTCAAGGGCCGTTAACATTATAGCTGACGTCATGGTTTTTACTCTGATGCTGAGACTTGCTTTGCCTTTAGGGAAACTCCCCATGTATTTAGTAGAGACTTTTATTTTAATTGGAGTCTCACCCTGACACCCAGGTTGGAGTGCAGTGGCATGCTCACGGCCACTGCAGCCTCACCCTGCTGGGCTCCGGCGATCTTTCCACCTTCCAAGTAGCCAGAACTACAGGCATGGGCTACCACGCCTGGCTAATTTTTTTGTTTGTTTGTTTATTGTAGAGATGAGGTCTCGCCAAGTTGTCCGGGCTGGTCTCGAACCTGCGGGCTCAGGCAGTCCACTCACCTCGGCCTCCCAAAGTGTTGGGATGACAGACTGAGCCACCGAGCCCAGCCTTAGTAGAGACTTTCAAGGAACCGGAAGCCCAGGTGGAAGGCGACTGGTGTCCACTGAGCACCTACCTTGTGCCTTGCGATGTGCAAGAGTCTCTTCCCTGAGTGATCTCATTAGAACCTTCCAGACTCCTTGCAGTAGGTGCTTTTTGCAATTGCAGAGGAATTGCCAAAGCTTCTAGAGGAAAGCAGCCTACCCTGGTCCTTTTTTCCACTAGGCCTCTTGACATCTCACCCCGTTCCCTTCACGGCCATCCTTCATGAAACATTACCCCTCCCTCTCCTGGGGAATGGATGGGGACACCATCCCGTGGGGGAGGAGCACTGAGGTTGCAACTGGCATCTGTGTCTATGCTCTTTACCTATCAGTTGTGGGATGTGACTCCTGGACCAATTTCACTGACTGTCCATCTCCTGACCTGTCAATAAGGACCTCACTCCTCCTTGAAAGCCTTCCATCCGGACCCCTTTCCTCAGAGGACTCCTGGAAAGCGGGGTGATTTCCACAAGAAATGTCCCGAGCCACAGCCAGTCCTCGGATGGAAGGTGCTGAGGTCGAGAAGACCCTTCCTGCTCACCTGCACATCCATGGCCTTAGGATGAGGGTGTCTTCTGCTGATTCAGGCTTTCCCTGTCTTCCAGCAGGATTTCCTCCAAACTCCATACTGTGATTCACACTCGGGGAACGCAAAACCCTTTACGCGGGTTCAAGGGCACCCCTCAGCATCCCTGAGTCAAATTCCTCTCCCAGGGAACGTATGCATGTATGTTAGGTGACTAACGTGCATGAGATATGTGGGTGCCTGTGTGCGTGTACACATGCGTGCTTTTAAAAAAAAACTCCCTAAAGCAGACATCTGAGGGACAGTGGCACAGAAGGCTAGCGGGAACGTCGGCTCAGATCTTAGGACCTGTGTGACCTTGATGACTGCTCCTTCCTATCATGCCTCCTCTTCTACAAAACGGCGACCAGGACGTTATAAGACTGCTGGGGGCCGAACCCAGAGGCTCATGCTTGTAATCTCAGCATTCTGGAAGGTCAAGGTGGGAGGACTGCTTGAGGCTAGGATTTCAAGACCAGCCTGAGCAGCATAGTGAGAACTCGTCTCTACAGAGATATAAAAAATTGAGTGGTGGCATGCGCCCGTAGTCCCAGCTACTCAGGAAGCTGAGGCAAAAGGATCGCCTGGGCCCAGGAGGTTGAGGCTGCGGTGAGCCATTGTCATGACACTGTACTCCAGCCTGGGCTGCTGAGTGAGACCCCGATTCAAAAAGGAAAAAAAAAAAGAAGACTGCTGGAGCAGTCAGCAGCATCTCAGAAGATGCTCTGGGTGAAGCGTCCGGCCCAGCACTCTGGGGGAGGCAGATTAAGAGTTGGACACCTCTTCTCTACCCTCTGATTTTACCCTAGGCCAGTCCTGACCAGGAGAGGCCAAGAAAAGGCAAAGCTGTTTCCTTCAGGGTGTCACACTTCATTTGACCCTCTCCTGAAGCAGCTGCTGGGTGGATGTGTGGGGAGAAGGGAAAGGTCTAATCTTCACCGGACGGGGCTACACAGGACACCGGGACAGGATGGAAACACATCTCTCTTCTCCGGCTGTATCGAGGTTCTTAACCTCTCTGCCACCCTGCCTCCCCAGAAGTGGGAAAAAAATGAGACCAAGAAACTATTAGAGGTAGACTGTGAACTCTTCCAGGCTTCCATCAGATCTCTGACTTCTACCTGGGACCAGTGAGGAAGATTCCAATATTCCTTGACTCAGGAGTGAGCTTTGTAGAACTGTTGTGGAAAAAGTTTAACTCTGGCTATAATGTAGAAGGTAGATTGGGAGTGGTTCAGATATCACCTTATAATAAACTCTTGGCTTTGTTTAATAACCGCAATTTTGCCTACAGTCACCTCCCTCCAAGATAGCAGATGTGAAAGAGCTTTGTAAAGAAGGCTGTGCAAATGCAAGGTTATTATTAATACGGTATTAGGTTATTGCTTTATTTGGGGACAATTTCCTTTGTTCTTGGAAGACTTTGAATAGAGAAAGGGCTTCTCCATTGTTCCACGTGTGCCATTAGGGATGGATTTGAACTGGTTTGAATTCAAGTTTTTGTTCCAATTTTAATGTCTTATGTAATAGCCAGATTTTTTTGTGTTGTTTACAACGTATTCCTGCTTCTGCAGGTGTTCCGCGGGGTGGGATTCTGCACCTGAGAATGATAGCATTCATTTTGACAAAAAGGGTTTAAAAATATAAATGTCAGCGTCCCCGGCACAGTGAAGGTGGCGACGGATGACAGAAGTGCACTCTAGGATGGCGTTCCAAAATAGAATTCCAGATGCCTCTCGCGTATTGCCCGTGCACAGGCAGCCATGCTGGCCTCATTTCCTCAAAGTATTCTGTCATCTAGAACTTTCCATGAAGCCAAAAGGTATGGGGTGGCATCAGGAAGACTGGTGTCTATCTTTGTTGCCTTTCACCTGGGAGACCCTGGGCAAGCTTGCTAACTTCCCCGAGCCTCAGTTTCCCCAGAGATCAGATGAGAATACATCAAACGAGTTAATATTTTGTCAAAAGACGAGCTCTGTAAGGGCAGGATCCATTTTGGTCTCCTGAAGACCCTCCTGTGAAGAGTTCACAGCCCTGGGGGGTCACCTGTGTGCCACATTACCCCTGGTCTCCGGGGAGGTCTCCGTCCAGGGCCGTGGAGTCTCTTGGTTGGCTACGTCCAAGTTCAGGGGAATAAATACGCCAAGCACCCCCACCCAGTGTGTCTTCCCAGCCCACATGAGCCAAGTTCTCTGGTCATTAGCCCTACCTCACTCCCACCCCCAACAGCCCTCCCCAGGCCCCTGTGCCACACCCACCATCTGTCTCACTCTGATTTTCACTGGAGAGTGCCCCAAATTGATGCCCTCCATCCCTGGTGGCCCCACACATGTATCCAAGCTGTTCTTTCTCCCCCTTGCTCCAGATCTCCTGATCTCCCCACCTCCCATGCCCATGCCTGGTGCTCTCCGGTACTTTCCGTCGACGATGACCTCCCCTCATCCTCACGTCTTTTCCAGGGACCCCGTCCTCGACACCCTGGTGTTAGCTCCCTAGTCCTTCCCCGTTTCCCCGTCCGATCTCTTCCCTTCCCCAACTCCTGCCTACTGATTCTCTGGGTCTGAAGCCATCGGGGTGGAGAAGGGTCTTCCACTTCCAGACCCTTCCCATCGCATCCTCTTCTTGAGCTTGGCTCAAGCCTGTCATGCCAGCACTTTGGGAGGCCGAGGCGAGAGGATTGCCTGAGCTCAAGGATTCAAGAGCAGCCTGGGCAACACGGCGAGACCCCGCATCCACAATCAATCAAAAAATTAGCTGGGTGTGGTGGTGCGCTCCTGTAGTTCCAGCTGCTTGGAAGGCTGAGGTGGAAGGATGGCCTCAGCCCAGCAGGTCGAGGCTGCGGTGGCCGTGAGCGTGCCACTGCACTCCAATCTGGGTGACAGAGTGAGACTCCGACTTAAAAAAAAAGAGACTGGGCATGGTGGCTCACACCTATAATCTCAGTACTTCAGGAGGCCAAGGCAAGAAAATTGCCTGAGCTCAAGGATTCAAGACCAGCCTGGGCAACACGGTGAGACCTCGTATCCACAGTCAATCAAAAAATTAGCTGGGTGTGGTGGTGCGCTCCTGTAGTTCCAGCTGCTTGGAAGGCTGAAGTGCAAGGATGGCCTCAGCCCAGCAGGTTGGGGTTGCTGTGGCCGTGAGTGTGCCACTGCACTCCAGTCTGGGTGACAGAATGAGACTCCAACTCAAAAAAAAAAAAAAAGGCCAGGCATGGTGGCTCACACCTATAATCTCAGCACTTCGGGAGGCCAAGGCGAGAGAATTGCCTGAGCTCAAGGATTCAAGACCAGCCTGGGCAACACGGTGAGACCTGTATCTACAATCAATCAAAAAATTAGACAGGTATGGTGGTGCACTCCTGTAGTTCCAGCTACTTGGAAGGCTGAGGCGGAAGGATCGCCGGAGCCAGCAGGTTGAGGCTGCGGTGGCCGTGAGCGTGCCACTGCACTTCAGCCTGGGTGGCAGAATGAGACTCTGACTCAAAAAAAAAAAAAGTATGTGTGTGTATTTCACTCTCTCTGCTTATGTTCTTTTTCTTTTTCTTTTCTTTTTCTTTTTTTTGAGTCGGAGTCTCACTGTGTCGTTCGCCCAGCCTGGAGTGCAATGGCACGATCACGGCTCACCACAGCCTCAACCTGCCGGGCTCAGGCAATCATTTTGCCTCAGCCTTCCGAGTACCTGGGGCTACAGGTACGCGCCACCACGCCCACCTAAATTTTTGATTTTTTTGTAAAGACCAGGTCTCACCATGCTGCCCAGGTTGGTCTCGAACCCATGGGCTCAGGCAATCCTCTTGCCTCTGCCATCCAAAGTGCTGAAGTACAGGAATGAGCCACCGTGCCCAGTCTTAGTAGTTACAATAATGAATTATTTTGTGCAAGATTATATATGAAGCCTCTAGAGGGCTTCAGAAAAATGAGAACACCCAACACAACTGAGTTCACACTCTAAGGTTAACTTCTAGAATGTCACAAATTCTGTTGAAACCCTACGTGTGACCTCAATTGGTCTCAATCCCGCGCTAGTCCCTTGGAGGCCACGATTGCACTGAATCTGTTCTTATTAGTCCTATATCCTCAGAGTGATCGTTCCATGAGCCCTATGGAGTTCAAGTTTTGCACGGTTTTGAAATCTATATAAAGAAAGATATACTGCATATATTTTCCTGAAAGTTGCATTTTTTTCTCATATGATATTTAGGGATTCATATATGCACATACATACACACACAACTAATATTACACGGCAATAAAAGTGAATTATAATGCAGCTTCTTCCTCATCATGGATGTATCTCCAAACACAAGATTGAGAAAAAGGCAGCTTTCAGAAAAAAGTATGCATTTCACATGCAGACTACACGTCCATAAATAAATACATACAGGCACACACATGTAGAGATGCATACACACATGTATGTCACAGTGCATTTATCACATTGTATTTATCAGGATGAATTTATCCATTTTCTTGTTGATGAATTGTTTTCAGTTTTCGCTTTTTAAAAAAATGCTGTCTGAGGATTCTTAAACAATTCTGGTACATGTGTGAGTATTTCTCTAGACTGTGGAAAGTGGATTTTCAAAAGGTTTGTGCATCTTTAATGCTACTGTATGAGAGTCTCAGTTCTCCAAATCGTCACGGTCATTTTTGTATTCACGTGGGAGGGATAAGCTGTGGTCCTACACATGAGCCCTAAGTGTGTAAAGATGCAAGGATAGTAGCTGATAACCCCAGGCGTTCCTGGTTGTTTGTTATGATGGTTGTCTATTTTCTAAAAATCAACTTGTTTTCCTTTCTTTTTTTTTTTTTTTGAGTTGGAGTCTCACTCTGTCGCCCAGACTGGAGTGCCGCGGCCGCTCCCGGCCACCGCAGTCTCTCTCGACCTGCTGGGCTCCGGCGATCCTTCTGCCTCAGCCTTCCGAGTAGCCGGAATTACAGGCATGCGCTACCACGCCCGGATGATTTTTTGATTTATTGTAGAGATGAGGTCTCGCTGCCCAGGTGGGTCTCGAACCCGTGGGCTCAGGCAATCCACTCACCTCAGCCTCCCAAGGTGCGGGATTACAGGCTGAGCCACCGAGCCCGATGTTTTTCTACCTTAATTTGTAGGTGTGTTTTGTTTTTGGAGTTATGGATAGCTATATATGTTTGGTCATGTGTTTGTAAGGATCTTCTGAATTGTAGTTTGTCTTTCGAACCATAGATGCCTTTATCCTAAATAGAAGTTCTTAATTCTAATACAACCAATTTGGCCAACATTTTCCTATATAATTTTTACTTTGTAATGTTTTCTTTGAAGACATATAAAAGAACTTACTCTGAAGCAATGTATTCTCATAATACATCTCATATAATACAACTTTCTTCTGAAAGTTGCTTTTGCCTTGCAGATTTAAATCATCTGTAATTAATTTTTGTGTGTGGTGCAAGCTAAAGAACTGGCACAGGCTAGAAATCTGTGTCTTCTCCAAATTCATAGTTGAAATCCTAACCCCCAGTCCGAAAGTATATGGAGGTGGGGTCTTTGGGAGGTGATTAGTTGTGGAGTGGAGTCCCCCTACATGAGATTAGTGCCTTTATGGAAGAGATTGTAAAGACCTCCTTTGGTCCTTCACCCATGTGAATAAAGAGTAAAAATCTGGCAGTCTATGAACCAGGAAACTGACCCTCATCAGAAGTGCAACCAGATATTGGACTTTCCGGTCTCCAGAACTATGGGAAAATAAATTAATGTTGCTTATAAGAAATGTTGATTGTGGTATTTTGTGATAGTAGCCAAATGAACTAAGGCAAGAACCAAATTCTACTTTTCCCCATATGAATAGTCAACTGCTCCGGTACACATATGAAATATTCCACCCTTCCCTCACTTATCACAATGACAATGACATTGACATCTCACAATGACATCTGTCAAATAGCAAGTTTCCAGATTTACAGATTTGCTTATCATCTCTCCATTCTATGGCCATGGTCTGTTCTCTTTCCCCTCCATGCTCACACATGGTTTCTTCACAATGTTTCTAGAATGACACCGATTAAGTGAAATCTGGTCATGTACACACATTTTATCTCCCAACACGCTCCAAGTTCTCTGAGATATCTCTCCATACTTTTGGAATACAAGCCACAATTGCGAACAAGGCAGGAACAAGGTCTTGTGTGATCTGGCCACTGCCCCACTCCATCAGTGAGGTGCTGGACATCTGTGGTCTGTCCAACCTGGCAGTCCTTGGTTTTCACACGCTGCCCCTTCTGCCTGAAGAGGTTCCTACTTCCTCTCTTGGCCCAGTTGAACCTTACTGATTTGCCAAATCTCAGCTTAAATGGGACTTCCAGAGAAAAGCTCTCCCTGCATCCCCATTCCTTACCCAAGTCTAAGTCAGATTCCTTAGTTACATGCTTTCTTTGACCCACGTAGGACTTTTCTTTCAGATTCCCATCTCACATAATAATAGCAGATTTTACCAGGTTCCTTCTATTCAGAAGAGTGTCTGCACCTATAAGCACTCCGTAACTATGTCTTCAGTGGATAAATACAGGTTGAATATCCCTTATCCAAAATACTTGGGACCAGAAGTATTTCAAATTTAAGATTTTTCCAGATTTTGGAATATTTGTATTATACTTACCAATAGAACATCACAAATCTGAAAATGCAAAAATCTGAAATGTTCCAGTGAGCGTTTCTGTTGTGCATTATGCCAGTGCTCACATGATTTCAGATTCTGGAGCATTTTGGATTTTCAGATTTTAGATGCTCAACCTGTCTATGTCTCCTAACAACTTGAGAACACAGATACCTTATATGTTTAATATTATTATTCCCCATCACACCCAACACAGTGCCTGGTTTCTTGTCATTATAGACTCAATGAATATCAGCTGAATAAATAAATCTCATTTTTGGCCTGATATCTTGTATACCAGGACATTCCAAAATATTTTTTTTACCAGAGTCTTGATCTTGGACTTCTCACATGCCAGAGCTATGAGAAATAAGCTTTATTGTTTTTAAGCAAAAAAAAAAAAAAAAAAAAAGACTCATAATATACGCTTGTCTCCTCAGTCTTTCTTAATTGAGTGTGACCCCTTCTGCCTCAAAGCTATGTTATCACATATTGAAACAGCAAATGACTTTTCCTGTGTGTGTATGTCTTAGGTACCAAGCCATATTAGTCAGGATAATGCACGATAACTGCTGTAACAAACAAACCCAAATTGTGGCTTAACCGAATAAAAGTGACTTAGTACATGCATACATGCATGCGCGCGCCTGCACACACACACACACACACACACCACATTGGTTTCCATTTATTTGATAGTTCTTTGCAGGTCAGCTGCCTTTCC
This sequence comes from Cephalopachus bancanus, assembly GCA_027257055.1. Lineage (NCBI taxonomy): Eukaryota > Metazoa > Chordata > Mammalia > Primates > Tarsiidae > Cephalopachus > Cephalopachus bancanus. Next base: position 4,489,700 of record JAPVLO010000166.1, on the reverse strand, counting down.
TGGATGTCTTCTTAACTGGTAACTCGGAGATCTAGATGCTTCTATCACACAGGTCTGCCATATTAGTAGGAAGAGAGAGTGAGTTAAGGCTCCAGTGGAAGATTCTAAAGTTTAGGTGCAGAGAAGCATACATCCCTTCTGGCCACCATCCATTTGCTGGACAAGTCACATGACCACAATGTAAGTGTAAGGAAAGCTGGGAGTTGTAGTCTTCTTGTATCTGAGAAGCAGAGTAAGGTATCGGTGAGCGTCCAGCCACACTCTGCCAGCAAACTAAAATCTATTTTAAAAGGTGGACCTTTTTCTCTCTGTGGCTTCCTCTCCTCACTAAGGTCGCTTGGCCCGGTGAGGAAACTTACAGTTTTAAGATCAGAGAAAATGGAATGTGAATTTCATGCATGCCTGATGATTTAGTGATCTTGTTAACTTTTTTAACCTGTATAAGTACCACCAAGAAAGATGCCAGTAGGACTAAGATGCAAGTCTTTATGCCAGTGCAGAGCAGTTTTAGGCAGTTTTTGGCTGCTATAACAAAACACCCTAGACCAGGTGGTTTACAAACAACAGGAATTTGTTTCTCACAATTCTGGAGACTGGACAGTCCAAGATTAAGGCACCAACAGATTTGGTGCCTGGAGTGGGCCTGATTCCTGGTTCTTGGAAAGCGCCTTCTTGCTGTGTCTTCCCATGGTGGAAGGATTTAGGAGTCTCTCTGGGATCTCTTTTACAAGGGCATGAATGCCATCCTTTTTTTTCTTTTGTATTGGAGTCTCACTCCATCACCCAGGCTGGGGTGCAGTGGCACGCTCACAGCCACTGTCGCCTTGACCCACTGGATTCCAGTGATCCTTCCCCCTCAACCTTCCATGTAGCTGGAACTACAGGCGTGCACTCCCATGCCCGGCTACTTTTTTGATTTACTGTAGAGACTTTGATTTACTGTAGAGACAACTTGCCAAGTTGCCTGGACTGGTCTCGAATCCACAGGCTCAGTCAATCCATTCTCTTTGGTCTCCCAAAGTGCTGGGATGACAGGTGGATCTTCCGAGCCAGGCCACAAATCCCATTCTTAAAGGCAGAGCTCTCATGACCGAATCACTTCCCAAAGTCCTTGCCTCCCACTGCCATCACCTTGGAGGTCAGGATTTCAGTCTATGAATTTGAAGGAGACAGGAACAGTCAGCTGGTTGCAAGTGCCTTTTCCTGGGCACAGTTAGGCTGGCTGCACAGACTCCATGGGAACATTGGCCTACACAACATGCTTCCATTATGCCATTTTAAACCTCCATGTTGAGAGGAGCTCATCCGACAATGCACATGAATTATCCTTGCTTCTTTGCTGCCGCCATAAAATGCCTGGAACCAGACTTTCCCCAAATTCCAGCTTCATGACAGGCTCCATTCTTTCTCTGTTTGTTGCACTGCTTGTTTTCTACCTGTGCAGCCGTTGTGCCTGGCTCCCCTGGGGGTTGGTGTTTTATTTTCCTTTGGCAAAGCTTGTTCCATTCTTTTTTCCCACTGTAAGAGCCTGGCAAACAAACAGGACTCAGCGAAACGGCCATCAGATCACGTGTGTCTTGGCCCTGCTTGGCGATTTCTCTCTGGGGCGCCAGTCAATTCAATTCAACGAGGTCAAAGCTGTTTCGGTTAGATCCATTGTCACCACTTTTCTAAATTTTCACCTTATTGTAAGAAGTTGTGAGGGCATTAATTATGATTTGATCTCAACTCCCTATTGTGCACACACACAGGGAAATAGGGACATATCTTCTCCATCAATATACATACCCTCCCCCACAAACAAACACACACAAAGAAAAAGATGACGGAAAGGAAATGTGCCAAGATATTTATAGTTGTTATCTCTGAGGAGTGAGGTTTCTTAAATTATTTTATTTGTTTAGCTACCCTTTTCTGTACTTTTCAAATTTTCCAAAATGGACTCTTATTGATTAGAATCTCAGTAGGACAGGCATGCCATTTTTTTCTTTTTTTTGAGTTGGAGTCTCACTCAGTCGCCCAGACTGGAGTGCAGTGGCCGCTTTCGGCCACCACAGCCTCGACCTGCTGGGCTCCGGCGAGCCTTCCACCTCAGCCTTCCGAGTAGCTGGAATTACAGGCGCGCGCTACCACGCCCGGATGATTTTTTGATTTATTGTAGAGATGAGGTCTTGCCAAGTTGCCCAGGCGAGTGTCGAACCTGTGGGCTCAGGCAATTCACTCACCTCAGCCTCCCAAAGGTGCGGGATTACAGGCTGAGCCACCGAGCCCGGCTAAGGCATGCCCCTTTTAAAGACCAATTGAACAGCACTTGGTGAAGTGACTGTGGACAAGGTTCAAGGTTAAGTTTTTGGAGCTAGAAAATATTTCAAAAACAAACAACTCCCACCTCTCTGTTTATTTCTTGCTCGTGGTACCTGTTTAATAAATATTTCTATGATCTGCTTCACATTGCTTTTTGTTTTTCTGCTTTTGTTTTTTTGTTTTTTTTTGCCTTCTCTCCGAGGTCCTGACTCATGACACAGCCTCTCTCTGGAATGTTGCTGGTCATTGTTTCAAGACAGAAAGCTTGCGATTCCTGCTCTGGGAAAAATGTGCCGGAAATATCCACATAGTCCTGCTCAGTAATTGAAGAATCCGGACACACATTCCTTCGAAGCACCAAGAGAAAGAGCCCAAATGTTTGGCAGACGGTCCTTATAACCACCCAGGAAACAGTGAGAGATGATGACACATTTAGTGGCTGGCAACAGTGGGAAGCTTTGAGCACCCTGTGGCCTGACCATTTCCCTGAAGCCCAGTGGGTAGGGGTGAGGGGGCGACAGCCATGGCTGCTGGTGGTGAAGCACAGGGAAAGCCACGCCCAAGCTGTCAGGGAAGAGGAAGTGACTTACTTCTCTCTCTTGCCATCTGGCCTTCCGATGATGTCCCCTTTAAAGAACCCAGTCAGAACCCTGGGTGTGTGGAAGCAAGGTGACCTACTCGATATGGCAGCTTCCATAAACACTCTATAGCACAGAAGAAAGCAGAGCGGATCTGGAAAAACAAGGAATAGCCAGGACAAGCCAGGATGATCGCTGTAAGCAGAACACGAGGTGCTGTTTACATAAAAATCAAGCTCAGCAAACCAGGAAGCATCATTGAACACATATCTATGGCCACGGTTCTGGGCTAACCCTGTGCTCAGCTCTGAATGCAAAGGCACATGGCCTGGGCCTTTGAGGAATCACAGGCTACATAGAGAAGAGGTAACCAGCCACTATGACACGGGTCCTGAGTGGTATGTCAAGAACACAGGCCGAGAGTTTTGAGAGCCCTTCTAGGATTTACCACTATCAAGGCATATGTGGGCAAGCTCATTCCTTTTCTGCTATTCCGGTTTCCAATCTACCAAGTAAGTCTTGTCAATTCCAGAGGCACCATGCACCCCAGGACCCACTCCCCACCTAATTCCTTGTCTTTTTTTTTAAAAAATTTAGTCTCACTTTGTCATTCAGGCTGTAGTACAGTGGCACAATCACAGCTCACCGCTGACTCGATTTCCTAGACTCAGGCAATCTTTCTGCCTCAGCCTCCCAAGTAGCTGGGACCACAAACACATGCCATGACATCTGGTTAATATATTGATTTTTTAAATTGTAGATAAAAATTGTTTTGATTTTTTAATGGCTGGTCTCGAACTTCTAGGCTCAAACAATCTTCCTGCCTTAGCCCCTAAAATGCTGGGATTATGGTACGAGTCACCGTGCCAGGTCCATTCCTTGCCTTTTTTTTGAGTTGGAGTCTCACTCCGTTGCCCAGGCTGGAGTGCAGTGGCCGCTCCCAGCCACCGCAGCCTTGACCTGCTGGGCTCCGGCGATCCTTTCACCTCAGCCTTCCAAGTAGCTGGAACTGCAGGTGAGCACTACCACACCTGGCTAATTTTTGATTTATGGTAGAGATGAGGTCTCATCAAGTTGCCCGGGCAGGTCTTGAACCCTCGGGCTCAGGCAATCCACTCATCTCAGCCCGTTCCTTGTCTTAAGGAAGCAAAGGCTCACATGCAGCTCTTGATTTAAACATCTACTGAGATTCATGTGAGATCATACATTCACCTGATTCAGATTTATTTCAGCTCATACCGAGGTGAAGAGGGTTTGGGGTCACAGGCCTGGGCTAATTCTCATTCTCATTGTCTGTCTGGAATATGAGAAGGGGCAGGTGTGTATAAATGCAAACATGCAAACCCACACATGCAGACTCTTTTCCTCTCTGTCTGGCTTGCTCTTCCTCCACTTAACAAACGTGAAACACGTCCCTCTCGCACTTTGTTAAAAGGCTGGGAGGTGCTGGTTTCACGACATTAACTGAAGATACGCTTGTGATGAATTATGAATGACCTAACATGTCTTAAATCATAAAGAAATCCAATTTAAATTTCTCCACACAGTTCAAAGTCTGCTTTTAATCTATACTTTGCTCAAATCTATTGTGCATCTTAGTAGGTTTTGCGCAGAGAGATGAGAAGCCAAATGTTGGGGTTTTGCATCAAGCAGATATTGACTAATACTTTTTGTTGCTTTTCATAGAGAAAGACCTCTTTACATTTTTCATTTTCCTCCTTCTCTCTGCGTGTGTATGCTTAATACCCAGAAGCAATAGACAGCACATCAGCCCAAGATAAAAAAAAAAAACCAACTGCTGTCTTTCATTCATTGCCACTGATGGTATGAATCTAGAAAGGCACTTGAGAGTGAGTGGAGGCCGGCATGGTGGCTTATACCTGTAATCCCAGCACTTTGGGAGACTGGAACGGGAGAATCACTTGAGCCCAGGAGATCGAGACCAGCCTAGGCAGCACACCATGACCTCGTCTATACAAAAAAAGCAAAAAACTAGCTGGGTGTGGTGGTGCATACCTGTAGTCCCAGTTATTCAAAAGGCTGAGGTGGGAGGATGGCCTGAATCCAGGATATCAAGACTGTGACAAGCTGTGATCATGCCACTGCACTTTAGCCTGGGCAACCGAGCGAGACTTGGCATCCCCTCCTCGCCCCCCCAAAAAAGGAGTGTACAATGAATCAGTTTCTCTCTCATGGCATGTAGTACATTTCAACAGAAAGCCATCCTTCTGTTTTAACTATGTCTATTAAAGGCCCTTTTTGAGGGTTTAAGGTGGAGTAGTCTTTGTGGCAGCTAGAACTTGGTCAGGAAAACAGTAGTCATTCATGAATTCCAGATGTGAAGTTTCTAAAATATAATTAAACTTTTTATGTGGTGATAATTTTGATTCACATATAGCACAGAGAGACTTCATGTACACCTTGTTGGTTCCCACAGTGGTAACGTCTTGCAAACTATAGTTCATTTACACTGCTGGATTTTGTACTTGAATACAATCTACAGATCTCATTCAGATTCCCCGTTTTGTACTCCCTGTTGTGTATGCATGTGTGGGGAGGTCTAGGTGAGGTTGGGATGTGGAAGTCTGTGTATTCAACACCACAGTCGGGATCTGGAATGATCCCATCACACAGAGTTCCTGTGTGGTGCTTTGATTGTCACACTGCTCCTATCACCCTCTGCCGTCTCTGCTGTTCCTCACTCCTGGTAACTACTAGCCCCATCTCCGTTTCTGTAATTGTTTTTTATTTTGTGAATGCAATGTAAGTGGAACTATACCTTATGTAACCTTTTACAATTGGCTTTTTTCACTTAGCATGGTCGCTGGAGATTCATCCAAGTTGTCACATGTATTCATATATCATTACATTTTATCACTTACTCATATTCCACGATAGCCCTGATACATCACAGCTTATTTAACCATTAACTCATGGAAGGACATGTGGGTTGTTTTGGCTATTAGAAATAAAATTGCTGACTGGGTCGGGAAGACAGTGGCTGAGCCAGTAGGACTATGCGAGTCCTGGTGTGAGTGAGTGAGTATATGGAAAATTTTGTGTATGTGCTGGTGAGTGAGTGGGTGTGTGAGTGGCTGACTGAGTGAGGGCTGGGGAACTAGCAGCCAGGGCTCTCCTGGTGCAGCAGATGGTGCCGCGCCTGCTGGGCTTGGACCCTAGTGATTCCCAGGACGCAGAAGCTGAGTGACATTTTAAAAAAATCAACAAAACTCTTTCTGGGAAGAAAACGCTGGGAGAGACTGACTAAGTGGGGGTTCGTGAGCAAGTGGCCAGGGCCCTGATGCAGCTGCTGGTACTGCAACTTTTCTGCCTTGTCTCTGGCTCTTCGAAAGTTGCAGAAACTGAGCAAAATATAATAATTCATCTACACAAAGTAGGCACAAAAGAAAAAATCCTAAAGGCAGCAAGAAAGAAAGGTCAGACTACTACCAGGGAAAACCAATCAGAATAGCAGCAGACCTATCAGCAGAAACACTACAAGCAAGAAGAGACTGGAGTCCAATATTCAAAGTCCTCAATGATGAACAATTTCAACCAAGAATTTCCTACCCAGCCAAGCTCAGCTTCATCAGTGATGGAGAATTAAAATTCTTCCCAGACATCCAATTCCTAAGAGATTATGCAGCTTCCAGAACAGTTCTACAGAAGACACTTAAAAAGGCATTAAGAACAGAAGAAAGAAAAAAAAAGAATGACCACACACTTTCCAAGAGAACAGCAGAGCACAGAATCAACAGAGAATACAGAGCAACAAGAAACTTGAAAATGCATCAACCCCAAAGCCAAAGAAAACAAAGAAAAAACTTTATAAGAACCTCAGGACAGGGAAAAGTAATCACATTTCAGTAATCAGGCTGAATGTGAATGGAATAAATGCACCAATGAAAAGACACAGAATGGCAAACTGGATAAGAAACCATGACCCAATTATTTGCTGCATCCAGGAAACTCATTTCACCACAAGGGAGGCACACACTCAAAGTTAAAGGATGGAAAATGAGTTTCCAGGCAAATGGATCACAAAAGAAGACAAAGTCATGATCTTAATATCAGACAAAACAGGGGCAACCCCTTCGGGCCCCCTCCCACTGTGGCTGATTTTCTGGCCTCAATAAATCCTGCTTTCTCACCTTCCGACTGTCCATGTCCCTCATTCTTTCTGAAAAAAAAATATGTATATGTACATATATATGTATATATGTATAAATAAATATATATGTACACACACACACACACACACACACACACACACACAGAGAGAGAGAGAGACAAAAGAATCTTTAAGTCATGAATTTTTTTTTGAGTTGGAGTCTCACTCTGTCGCCCAGACTGGAGTGCAGTGGCACGCTCCCGGCCACCACAGCCTCGACCTGCTGTGCTCTGACAATCCTTCCTCCTCAGCCTTCCAAGTAGCTGGAACTACAGGTGCACGCTACCACGCCCGGCTAATTTTTTTGATTTATTGTAGAGATGAGGTCTCCCCAAGTTTCCCAGGTGGGTCTCGAACCCACAGGCTCAGGCAATTCACTCACCTCGGCCTCCCAAAGTGTGTGATTACAGGCTGAGCCACCGAGCCCGGCACCATGAAAAATGTAAAAAGATACAAAAAGACACTATATAATGAGAAACGTTTCAATCCATCAGCAAGAAATATCCATCTTAAACATATTGGCACCCAACACAGGAGCACTAGCATTTGTAAAGCAACTACTAAGTAAACTAAAAAAAGATATTGACTCTAACCCTATTATAGCAGGGGACCTGAAGTACCCCAATAACAATCCTGGATGGATCATCGAGGAAAACTATCAACAAGGAAATCCAGAACCTAAACTTGACACTTGACCAAATGGACTTAATAGATACCTACAGATTATTCCACCCAACAATCACAGAATATACATTCTACTCATCACCACATGGAATGTACTCCAAGATCTATCATATCCTTGGCAATAATTAAAGCATAAACAAATTCCATAAGGTTGAAAAATTGCCATGCACCTTCTCAGACCACAGTGGAATACAAATAAATATCAACACCAACAAAATTTCCCCAAAGCCCACGAAGACACGGACACTAAACAGCATGGTGCTGAACAAGTACTGAGTCAACACTGAAATCAAAGCAGAAATTAAAAGATTCCTGGAAGCAAATGAAAATGAAGAAACATCTTACCAAAAACTCTGGGATGCCATGAAAACATTTCTAAGAGGGGAATTTATATCTCTATGAGCACACATCAAGAAAATGGAAAGATCACAAGTTGAGAGCCTGACAAATCACCTAAAGGAGCTGGAAAGAGAAGACCACTAAAACCCCAACTTTAGCAGAAGAATCCAAATCACCAAAATAAGAACCCAAATACGAGACATAGAATACAAAAATATCATAGAAAACATCAACAAAACAAAAAGCTGGCTCTTTGAAAGAGCTAACAAGATTGATGGACCCCTTACCCATGACCAAGAACGAGAGAAAAAGTCCAAATAAACACAAACAGAAATACAAAAGATCAAATCACGGCTGACCCCAAAGAAATATTAAAGATTATCAGAGATTACTGTGTACACCTATATGGAAACAAACTTGATAACCTAAATGAAATGGAGGACTTTCTGACATCACATGTCAGAAAGGTTAAAACAAGAAGACACTGAGACACTAAATAGACCAATAGCAAACCAGGAAATTGACTCTGTCATACGAAAACTACCTACAAAAAAAAAAAAAAAAAGCCCTGGACAGGATGGCCTTTCAGCAGAATTCTACAAAACCTACAAGGAGGAGCTGACACCAATCCTATTGATGGTATTTCAGGCAATTGAGAAAGTTGGAATTCTCCCCAAATCATTTTACTTAGCTAACATCACACTGATACCCAAACTGGGTAAAGATCCAACAAGAAAAGAGAACTATAGGCCAATATCCCTTGTGAGCATAGATGTAAAAATCCTCAACATGATTCTAGCAAATCGGATCCAAAAACACATCTCAAAAATCATCCACCATGACCAAGTAGCCTTCACCCCAGGATGCAGGACTGGCTCAACATTCGCAAGACCATAAATGTAATTGAATACATCAACAGATATAAAGACAAGAACCACATGATTATCTCATTAGATTCAGAAAAAACTTTTGATAAATCCAGGATCGCTTCTTGATAAAAACCATCAAACACCTAGGTATAGAAAGAACATACCTCAAAACAGCAAGTTCCATGTATGATAAACCCACAGCTAACATATTGCTAAATGGATAGAAACTGGAAACATTTTCACTGAAAACTGGAACAAGACGAGTCTGTTCACTCTCACCCCTTTTGTTCAATATTGTGTTGGAAGTTCTAGCTAGGAAAATTAGACAAGAGAAGGAAATCAGGGGTATTCAAATAGGAAAAGAAGACATCAAGTTATCGCTCTTTGCTGATGATATGATCCTATACCTTGAAAATCCAAGATAATCTGTCAAAAACCTCCTTGCATGGATAAAGGTCTTTGGCAAAGTCTCAAGGAACAAAATAAATGTGCAAAAGGCAGTTGCATTCCTATACACCAACATCAAGAAGGCAGAGACCCACATAAAAAGCACAATCCCATCCACAATAGCCACAAAAAATATGAAATACCTCAGCAAATTCATAACCAGAGAAGTGAAAGACCTTTATAATGAGAACTACAAAACACTGCTCAAAGAAATGCAAGAAGAAACAAACAAATAGAAAAACATTCCATGCTCCTGGATAGGAAGAGTCAGCATTGTTAAAGTGTCCATCCTACCAAAGGCAATCTACAGATTCCATGTAACACCCATTAAATTACTAACATCATTGTTCTCAGACCTGGAAATGACAATACAGAAATTCATATGGAAACATAAACGACCATGAATAGTCAAAACAATCCTTAGCAAAAGAAAAAAAAAAAAAAAACAGGAGGTAACACTCTTCTAGACCTCAAACTTTACTATAAGCCTACAGTAATCAAACCACCCTGGTACTGGTACAAGAACAGTCATATAGACCAATGGAACAGGATAGAGATTCCAGAAGCAAAGCCTCAATTTCTCAACCAACTCATCTTTGACAAAGCCTCCAACAACAACCACTGGGGAGAAGAGAACCTATTCAGTAAATGGTGCTGGGAAAACTGGCTGATCACATGCAGAAGATTGAAACGGGACCCCTACCTATCACCATACACAAAAATTAACTCTAAATGGATCAAAGACCTGAACATAAAACCTCAAACTATAATAATCTTAGAAAACGCAGGAGGCACCCTTATGGAAATTGGAACTGGCAACCAATTCCTGATCAGAACCCTAAGTGCCCATACCATAAGAAATAAGATAGACAAGTGGGACCTCATGAAACAGATGAACTTCTGCAAATAAAAAGAAACCACCAAGAGAGCAGGGAGACAGTCCACAGAATGGGAAAAAAATATTTGCCAACTCTATATCTGACAAAGGCCTAACATCTAGGATCTATAAGAAGCTCAAAAGTGCCAAAAGGAAAAAAGCAAACAGCCCTTTTCAAAAGTGGGCAAAAGACATGAATAGACACTTCTCAAAAGAAGATATATGGGCAGCCAACAGACACATGAAAAAGTACTCAGCCTCACTCATCATCAAAGAAATGCAAATCAAAACCACATTGAGATATCACCTAAACCCAGTAAGAATGGCCATCATTAATAAAACAAACAACAACCTATGCTGGCCAGGATGCGGAAAAAAAGGAATGCTTCCTCACTACTGGTGGGAATGCAAACTAGTGCAGCCTCTTAGGAAGACAGTGTGGCGATTTCTGAAAGAACTAGAAATTGACCTTCCATATGACCCAGCAATTCCCCTATTGGGAATATACCCAGAGGAACTCAAATCATTTTACCAAAAAGATACCTGCACACGTATGTTTGTTGCAGCTCTACTCACAATAGCACAACCATGGAACCAACAAATCTGCCCACTGAAGCTGGACTGGATTAAAAAAATGTGTTACATCTACGTAATGGAATGTTATGCAGTCATAAAGAAGGACAAACATATGGACTTTGCAGCAGTTTGGATGAATTTGGAGTCGACCATGCTCAGTGATCTATCACAGAAACAAAGAACAGAGTGGACCTTGAACAATTATAATGCTATAAGAAAGCAACTGGCAGTAGTGGGAAACTGTCAGGGGAGGGGAGATGGGACTGGCAGTTGAGGGAAACTGCTAAGGGAGGGAGGGGCACACCTCATCAACAAGGGTACACGCATAATCAACGTTTGGATACCTAACCCTGAATTGTACCCCACATCTTTACAATAAAAAAAAGAAAATTATTGTAAATATATATATACTTGCTGGGTGCAATGGCTCACACCTGCAATCCCAGTACTTTGGGTGACCTAGATGAAAGGATTGCTTCAGGCCAAGAATTTGAGACCAGCCTAAACAACATAGCAATACCTTATCTCTACAAAAAAAAATTAGCCAAGTGTGGTGGTGCATGCCTGTAGTCTCAGCTACCCCGGAGGCTGAGCTGAAAGGATCACCTGAACCCAGAACATCGAGGCATTATGAGCCATGATTGTGCAACTACACTCCAGCCTGGGTGACAAAGTGAGATTCCAACTCAAAAAAACGATTACAAAAACTACTGGGTTTTGTGTCAACACAAGTTTTTATTTCTATAGGAAGAAATGCCCGAGAGTACAATTGCTGAATTGCATGATAACTGCAAATTTGGTTTTATAAGCATCTGTCAAATGTTTCTTCAGAATGAAACATCTTACATTCCCACAGCAAATATACGAGTGGTTGTTTCTCCACATCTCTGCCAGCATTTTGTCTTGTCACTTTTTTTGTTTCAGCCATTTTGCTAAGTGTGCAGTGATCACTCATTATGGTTTCAATTTGCATTTCCCTAATAACTAAGGATGCTGCACATCTTTTAATGTGCTTGTTTGCCATCTGAACATATCCTCTTCGGTAAAATGCCTGTTCATGTCTTTTGCCCGTTTCCTAACTGGGTATTTTTTGTTTGGTTTTTGCTGTTGAGTTTTGAGAATTGTTTCAATCTATTATAGATACATCTAGTTCTTTGTTGAATATGTGGTTTACAACTTTTCTCCCAATCTACAGCATGTCTTTTTTGTCCTCTTAAAGGAATCTTTCACAGAGAAAAATCTTTATAATTTTTTGAGGTACAATTTATCATTTTTTTTCTTGTATGAATCACATTTGTTTGTATGTCAAATCTATGCTTTCTTTGCCTCACCCCAGTCCTGAAGATTTTATCTTTCTTGCTGTGTGACAATTCCAGTTTTCCAAGGGAAAGCAGAAGTTGGGTTGGGCCTGATTTCCAGGTTCCTTCCTTCCTGCACCTCAGTTCTATGACCTGAGTCCTTTGTGTTTTCAAAACAGCCAGTAAGTTATGTAATAGGGCACATCTTCCTTCCCACCCCAGTGCTCACCAATACCCATTACAGCTAGAGTGAAGACTGAAGTGTCTCCTTTGACAAAAAAAAAAAAATTGCAGATCACACTTGTGTTATCCAAATGAAATATTTTTTTACCACGTACAGCTTTCACATGAATGACACGTCAGTTCCAATTTGTGACAGGGAGCTAAGTAAATCTGGCTCCAGACCTTGCAAAGCCACTCAGAGCACGTCCCAGAAAATAATAACGTGATTGTTCAAGTGTCACTGTGGCAGGGCTAGGAGCTGGGTTATCTGTGGCTCTGAGCCCGCATGTGGCAAAAAGTCTGTGGTCCATGCCGTACAGACTGTGCTAGACAGTGAGGCAGCTTTTTGTGGTGGTTTTAATTCTTCCCTGGAGGTAAATGAGTCCTTCAATAAACACTCAGGCTGGGGACCTTCAGCTGCATGATTTCAGGTTGATCCTCAGTGATCAAGCCAAGGTCATGGTCTCAGGCTGTTCCTCAGTGGTCAAGTCAAGGTCATGGTCTCAAGCTGCTCCCTAAGGATCAAGCCAAAATCATGGATTCAGGCTATTTCCCACAGTCCCGTCTACCAAACTGGAAGACTTAACACAACACAAACAGATTTTATTCAGTGGTCTCAGACTGTTCTGTGGTCAAGTCAAGGTCACGGTCACAGGTTAATCCTTATGATCCAGGCTATTCCTCATGGTCTTAGGCTGCTCCTCGTGGTCTCAGGTTGCTCCTTCATGGTCAAGCCAAAGTCATAGTCTCAGACTGTTCCTTATGGTCTCATGGTGTTCCTCAGTGGTCAAACCAAGGTGAGCTGGTTGGGAGAACGAGAAGAACTAGTGACATACTGGAAATTTCCTGATCAGACAAGCAGAGGAAGCACTCAAGACGGGCTGAAGTCGAGAGAAATGGAGTCATCTAAGGGTCTAACGGGCAGGTGATGGGGCTAGTTCAGGGACTGAGCTTCTGGAGATAGGGACTGGTCCTTTTCACTAGAATCCTCAGTCCTAGCACAAAGAAGGGTTTGGATAGACTGCGTGATTCCTTCCTTGAGAGGATTGCAATCCTGTTTCGTTTCCTAGGGCTGGCCAAACAAATCACCAAACTGGGTGACTTACCACAACACAAACAGATTTTCTGACAGTTCTGAAGACCAGAAGTCTGAAAGCAAGCTGTTGACAAAGTTGGCTCTTCCAAGAGGCTCTGAGGAACAATCTGTTCCATGACTCTCTCTTGGTTTCTGGGGGTCGATAGCAATTCTTAACATTGCTTAGCTTGTAGCTGGATAACTTCAATCTCTGTCTCCATCTCAACATGACATCCGCTCTGTGTGTCTTCTCTCCTTCTCTTCTTTTATAAGGACACTCATCATTGGATTTAGAGTTCACCCTATTACAAAATGTTCTCACCTCCAGATCTTTAACTTAATTACTTCTGCAAAGACCAAAGAAAGTGACATTCACTAGTTCCAAGTGAACATATCTTTTGAAGAGCCACATTTAACCTACTGTAGCCTCCAATAACATGAAGCTTGGTTGCCCATGTTATTACTTTGGCTGATGTAATGTGAGCCGGAGAGTTGTATGTTTCTTCTGAGCAGAACTTTTAACTGCCATTGTGTGATTTTGTCATGCTCTTTCTCATTACCAAGAGAACAGCATAATCCAGAGGGGATTCTTTCATTGATCCAGAATAAAGAAGCCATATACATGGAGCTAAGCCATGTACATGGAGCTAAGCCAGAGAAATTTATCTTTGTTGGTGTAAGCCCCAGAGACTTGAAGTTTGTGTCTACCACAACATAACCTAGCAAAAACTAACCTAAAATATTCACATGGAAATTATGAGGTGCATTTTGGACAATCACCTAGCACCTTGTGAACCCCCAAGTGACCATCTTGGGTTCAGAAATGGTCTAACTCTTCCTTCCTTCCAACATCTGCCCTGGTAGTTCTGGTTTTGATCCAGACATGGATTCCTGCAACTGCCCACTTGCTGACTCCCAGTTCTAGCTTTTTTGTTTTTTGTTTTAAAGCCCTGGACTTTTTAGGTGGCCGAGAAACAAAAGAGCCACAAAACAAAGTGAGGAAGAAGTAGCAATTCTGGATTCTGGAATGGGGAAAAGTCATGGGAAAAGTCAAGGGAAGAGTCATGGCCCCTGCTCCAGGGCTTCTGACTCATGCTGAGATGATCACCTGTGCCCTTCACTGCTCCAAGTGGCCATGTATTTGTTCCTCCATTCATTTAGTAGAGCAGTGTTTTACCTGGTCCTACTGTGAGTTGGGCTGTTCCTGACTCCGCTCTCATACCCCATATCTAGTCTACATCCTACATCAATCTACCCTGACCCACATCAACTTTCTCTTTCTCCTGCATCCCTACTGCCTTGGTCCAAGCCCCCGACATCTCTTACCTGGCCTTCTTCCAGAGCCTACTGACAAGTCTTTCTGTCTCAACCCTCTGACACCAACTAGACCTCCACAAAACATTTTCTGTCTGCATGCATGCATGGCTCAGCTTCATGCCGGGACCTATCATGCTATGTTCTTGTGGAGGACACAGACCCCAAACATGTAAATAAACAAATAGATTAATTTCAAATCACAAAGAGAAGAAATGAGGGGCTGAGATGGAAAGGGAGGTGGCTTCCCTCCCTTTCCATCTAGTCAGGGGTCAGAGACCTCTCCCAGGAGGTGATCTATAAGGCGAGATGAAAATGTAGAGAAAGGAAGGAGAAACTTTGCCAGCAACACAGGTGGAGGCTAAGAGCAGTGCGGAGAGGATTGACCATTGAGAAAGGCTTTCTCTTGTGACCTGCACGGCAGCTTAGTAACAAAGAATAATTTTGTGTGGCATGGTGTGTATGGTGTGTGTGCTCCCTTCCCTGTGATCTTTCTCTGGGAGAAGTTTTGCTCCTGGAGCAGAAGCCTTGTATTTTGGGTCACTGTTGAGAACATTTGTTGTTTTGGTTGCCCAATGTAGGAACATTGCTCTGGTTTTGGGGAATCCCAAGAAAAATGGGATTCAGAGCCATGCTTTCCCCTCCACAGAGCAGAAAATGTATCTCTTCTTCTATCCCTTGGCTCATAGGACCTAAGCAGATATTCAGACTCAAAGGTAAGGTGAGCGCAATTATCCTTAGAAACTGTAAGACCAGAGTACGGAGGCGGGGATTTTAGTGGCTGAAGATTTCCAAGAAGACTATTGTGAGAATCGGGTGCTGGCTGTTGGCTGTACTCTCCTCTAAGGTTCTTGCCTGAACTTGGTTCTCCTGGTTAACCTCATGAACCTCTCTCTGCTCTTTTAATTATTTATTTTCTTGTTCAAGTCGACCAAAACCTACTTCTCTAGTCAACAGCGGTAAACTCTGACCAGTTGAGTGGCTTGGGGACAGGGAATGGAGAGGGCCTATACCATCAGAACTAGACAGGCACCTGCAATATATCAGAGAAAGGATCAGAAATATGGAGACGGTAGGAAATCAGAGCTTGAGACTGTAATCCTTGTAGAAAATTACAGGAATTCTTGGGGAAACTCTCAGATAGCCAAGGTCTCAGAATGCTGTACACTGATATTTTCTAGATTGCGAGAAGGCTGGTTCAGCCTGGAAGGCCTTTGAGTTACAAACAGACATACAAGATTGGAGGAATGACTGAATGAGAGCATGAATGATACAGCCCACGCATCCTTGACCATTGAGGACAGTCTCCTTCTCATCAAGTTTTGTCGCAAACAGTTTTCGAGGTAGAACATGTCAATGAGGGAAGACTGGGAATGGAAAGTGCCAAGGGAAAGCTCCGAAATGGAAGGACTGTACGGGCTGGTGTCCGCTTTTCTCTCAGGAGCAATCCAAGGAAAGACTGGGGCTACTGGGTTGTTTTGATCACCTGAAGGGAGGACCTGGGAAAGTCTTGTTATCCAAACTTGCTCCTTTCCCAACATCCGGGTAAGTCATGCAAGCCAGAAACCCAGAATCACCCTCTCTCTCCTGCCCTTCAGAATCAACTGACTACCATGTCCTAGTTGGCATTCTTAATTAAAGTTTAATAAGTGCAATGCCATGTAGAAATTATAAGTGTAGAGGATGGAGAAGTTGTACTTTTGTACACGCGGTGTAAGCACCTCCCAGACCAAAATGCTAACTGTTCCCATTTTTCCAGAAAGTTCCCTACTCTCTTCTTGGTCACCTCACCCCCCTTTTACTCATTCTAATTTTTTTTTCAACCATAGATCATTTTTGCACCATGACCTCTCCGTTGTGTCTCAAAATATTGAGTCTCTCCACATCTTGGTCTGCACCACTAACTCCCTAGTCCAAGCAACCATTTCTCATCCTGGACCACTGCATTGACCACTCAGCGGCTCTCCCTGCCTCCTGTTCCACCCGTTGCAATTGCCATGTTGCAGCAGGAATCATCTGACCTACTAAAAACTCCTCACCAGCTCTCCAGAACGGCCTTCCCTTCTTACAAGTCACCCATCTGTCTCTCTGGCCCCTTCCTGTCCCTCCCTCCTCTCTCTTCCGGTTTCCTGCCCACCTGTGTCTGCCTTGAACACTTCCTCCAAAGCACCTACACTGATTAATGCCTATTCCAGTCTCACCCTTGAACACAAGTGCCATTTCCTCAGGGAAATGGCCTGAGCCTCCCCATGTGTCAATTTCCCATGTCGTCATCACATCACTTCTCATCCTTCTCCTTCACAGCTCTATCCCGGTGGCAATTGTATGGCTATCTGTGTGATTACTTTGTTTATGTTTTCCCTTCTTCTTCATTAGACTGTGAAATAAGGGCATAGGTTCATTTCTATTCCTCCACGTATCCGTCCCCCCAGTGCATTCCGCCATATTCGTTTCAGTGTGTGCTCAGTCAATTCTGTTGGATGGTTGGCTGAATGAACGAAGTAACAAATGACTGAACGTGGCTAGGTCTTTGACTTTTCTGCCTGTACAGCAACACTGCCAATGGTCAAGCTTCAGTGCATTGCCCCTTCTCACTGTACCCCCACCTCCTTTTATTCTGCAAACACTGAACCTTCCTCTGAGTCAGGGTCTCTGTTAGAACTAGGAGACGTGGCGCCTGCCATCGGGAAGCTCATCGTCTGGGAAAGCCAACAATGACAATGCAACTTGACAGGAGCGACGGTGCAGGTCTAAGAACCCACCACCAAGGGCACCCTCGCTCTGTGGAAAGGGCCAGGGAAGGTTCTCTACAAGTAAATAAAAATATACCTGGTGAGAATGTTGGAAGTGGTGTTTCAGGCAGCAGGAACATCACATACCAATGTGTGGAAGGTAGACGCAACACCAAGTTTCAGCTGTAGCAAATGATTTGACAAAATCTCAACCTGTGTCCGGGACAGGTTCATGACAGGAGTGTCGTATACAGAGAAGGAGCTCGGAAAATCTTCCTGGAACTGAAATTATACTCAAGGCTTCTCTAGACTTGACATTTCTATTCAGTGTGTGGCTATTTTTTTTTTTTTAGCATTTGTTTTTTGTGAGCTTTGGTTAGTTTTGGTAATACTGGACTTCAAGGTAAAAATGTAACAATATTTTCCTTTGGAAAGAAAGGGAACAAGTGTACAGAGATGGCTGACGACCACTTTAGTTATATAGCAGATAGTCACTAAAGGCAATGAGGCCTTTGGTGATCCTGGGACTCCTTCTGCAAGGGGACAAGGTCTGGGCTATTGGCCCAATCATGTGAGGATAAGAGCCTTTGTAAAAAGTGGATGAATTTTTATGGAGTGCTTTGTAATGAATGAAGGAATTCATGTTCAGCTTAGCTGATATCAAGGGCAAAACAGGAAAGAACTAGACATCAAGACAGGTTTCCCAAGAGTAGTTTGAGGGAATTAGAGTCTGTGTTGTCGCTGAGAACCAAACACTACTCATATGTGGGAGCGAAATAGAGCCGCAAAAATGGAAATAATACACACTGGGGACACCAATAAGGGGGGAGATGGGTTAGGGTTCAGAAATTACCTGTGGGGAATGATATTCACTATTTGGGGAATGGATATCTGAGACCCAATCCCCACCACTACACAATATGTCCATGCAACAAACATGCATGTGTACCCCTGAATCTGAAAAAAAAAATTCCTGCCAAGATTATAATATATATGCATGATTTTATTACTAAAAAAATAAATAGAGAAGAAGATGCAGCTAGAAAACTTACGAAAAAGCAGATACTACTGTTAAGAAAATGCAATTTTGAAAATCTACTTATTGTAAATTTCATTCCTTCTGGGTTGTTTTATGAATTCTGATTAAGTGCATAGTGTTCTGTAGCAATCATAATAAAAGCACAGGACAGCTTCATCAACCACTCCACCCAAAAAGAATCTGTGTTTCAGGAAGATGGCCTCACAAAAATCTTAATATAAATATGTCAAGGGAAACAGACAATGACCCAGCCAGTAGTTCAAAAAGCAGAGTATGGATCTCAGCTCTGACATAAACAGGATAGTGAAGGACAAATAATTTCTCTACTGTGAGTCTCAGTGCTTACCTATAGAAAATGGAAATCACTAAAATATGCCTCATAGAGCTATTGTTTGCCTAAAACCCATGTTATCACATCGCTCACCAGCGTCTGAAATAATCAGTGCTCTGCAAATAGTAGCTGTTCTTACGATTATTTATATGGTTATTGTAAAGAACTCAGACCATTCCCAAATACACATTGTGCATCAATTGACCTCAGAATAGCAAGAGGAACTGGACGGGCTTCGTCTAACCGTTGGAGCCCTTTAAAGTGGAGAGTTTTCACTGGCTGGTGGTAGAAGGAGAAGTTAGTGAGTCCGTGCACAGAAGATCCCACATTCAGTTGACCTGGTTCTGAACTGGAACTGAAGGGCCACAAGTAATCCCCCAAGAGTGACTTCCAGTGGCCGAGAACTCTTCCTGTCTGATGTTCCTTGTCAACAAGGGAACAGGGACTTCATTCCTACAGTTGCAAGGAATTGAATTCCACCAACAACCTATATGAGTTTGGAAGCAGATTTTTTCCCTAGAACCTCAAGATAAGAGCCTGTCCAGGCTGACACCTTGGTTTTAGCCATGTAAGTCCCTGGGAAGAGAATCCAGTTGAGCCCACACAGACTTCTGACCTATGAAAAAGGGTGAACTAACACATGCGTAGTTTAAACTACTGAATATATAGTTTAAACTACTGAATATAGTTTTGAACTACTGAATATCTGTGGTAACTTGTTACATGACACCGGAACGTTAATACACTCAGAGGAACCACAAAGCCAAATCATCTCCATTTTACAAATAAAGAAACCGAAGCCCAGCGTGATCAATCATTGGCCACCATCAGCCTGTCTGAGGCAGGGCGTGGACTTGAACTGAATTCGCCAAGCTTCCAGTCTATCGCCCCGCTATGCCACACAGCCATGCGTACTTAAACAAAAGAACCCTGTGGTATATGTTTCTTATTCAAATTGCTCAGCCATTTGATTCACTTGGTTATTTAAAGGGGCAGAAATTGCTCAAAAGAATAGCAAAAGAATCATGCAATGTTATTACCATCGGTGGCAGCTAATGGGTCACTTGAGACTGAGCCTTCCCATGCTCGAGCTAATTACGTGCCAGGGAGTCTTGGAGGCCTGGGCCCACGGGCTGGGTGTCTTTGGCTTGCCCTGCAGATGCAAAGGTGATAGGCTGTGGTTTATTGATCCTGTGCGATGGATTTGGCCTGACTTGCGTTAGGGTGTAACAGAGTAAACCGTAAGAGAGTGACCAAAGGTAAATGGTGATCACATGTAAGCGATTAACGTAATTGTGGTCTTAGAGCTGCCTTCCTTAAATGACTCAAGGGGTGATTTCAGATTGAATTGGAGGTGCAGCCCAGGTACAATTCCTCCCCAGGAATTATTCACGTCTGAGTCAACAGTGCACGACACTCTTGCTGCTTTATTGTAGAAATCCCGTAATCTATGAGGCACTCTTGGTCATGAAGTAGCTTGTTATTAAAATATAATATTGCGATCGTGTGCGATTATTATTTTAATTCAGTGCCCCGTTGACTTATACAAGGTGGCCCACATCCTTTCAGGCTCCACTCTGTTCTCCTACAGTAAAGTTAATTTATACCAAGATGATAAAAAATTTGATTTATTTTACAACAGATCAGTAATTGTGCTCTACAAATAAGTTCGTAATGATAATCAACAGCATTTTCAACATAATTTAATTTGTCTTCTCCCGAGAGGTAGTTAAATGCAGTAATAATAACACCAGTGTTATGGACTCTGCAGCAGTTAATCATGGTCTGAATATGCAGACAGCCCCAATATTGTATTGACAGAAATTAAATTAACCATCAGCTTGGGCAATCAGTGGCGATACAGCTATTAAAAGCAATAAAGGCAACAAACCCCAACCGTTGCCAATTATGTTTTGACATACACAAAGAAAAGGACAGATGCTTTTGATCTGAGATTTCTTTTTTTTTTATTTCAGTGAAAATAAGACAAGAGAGTAGCACCTTGAACGTATCGAGAATTTTTTCCATGAGGTTTCTTGAGCATGGGACACGTTCCTATTTGTGTTTGCTACTGACTGTCTTCTGTTGGATAAAAGGTAAAGTTAGGTGGCCACGGCCATGGTTTGTTAAATGATATCACGTCAATCTATTTTGCCTGGTGGTGACCCTAACACACACATTTCCCTACTTTTGTGTCCCAGCGCTGAGACATCTGACACAAGCATGTTATGAGGACTCAATTTTAAGGGGTGGAGAGAACAGAAAAAGAAAAAGAAAACTAGTATTTGTGAGGTTATAAAGACTCATTTAACAAGCTCAGTGATGCTGTAACAAAACAGCATTTGACCATTATCTGAGTTGGTTTAATTCAGTCTGAGACAAAATAAAAGTGTGAGGTAGGACTTATTTCCTCCTTTTCGTTGTTAACTTCTTCCTTCCTTCTCTCTCTCTCCCCTTCTTCCTTTCTTTGTTCCCGTCCCTCCTTCCTCTCTTTCTTCCCTGTGTCTAGCAGGCTACCCTTCTTCTTAGGGGATATATGTCAATCATTTTCAGTCTTTGAGAAGAAGGCTGTCTATACAGGGTTGGTTATATGAAGGGTCTGGCCTAGCCACGGGGCACAGATGGGCGTACCCCACGGAATGGTCAATAGGCACCATGTTGACTATGGTTGTTGATGGGAGGAGAATCTTGCTAGACATCAGAGACAAGGATGGACAATGAGGTTCCTGGTCCCTGGCCCTGGAAAGTGTACTCGCGACTGGAGACTGGACCATCTGTAGACCTGGGTATGACACCTCATGCAGCTCTCTGGTCCCAGGAATGAATGACATCTCCTATTGAGGCTGGATGGTTCCAGATGCCGACTTGATCTGTCTGCATTGTCTCCGAGTCCTCTGATCCCAGGCCCCTTGAACCTGTCCTGCCCTGTGACCCGCTGTCTGACCCTTTCCTCCAGCCTGAAGAGTTTTTGAAGGGAAAGGTCTCTCGGCTCTTGTAGTGGACAAAATGTTGACCTTTTCTCCCCTGCAGAAGATGTCCATCGCCTCGTCCTCAAAACCTGTGAATATGTCACCTCACATGACAAAGGGACCTGAGAGTCACGATTAAATTAAAGATCATGAGATAGGGAACATATCCTGGATTCTCTACGTGGGTCCAACGTGATCACAAGGGTCTTTATAGGAGAGAGGGAGGAAGTTTAGAGAGAGGATGACGGCGTCATGATGGAAACAGAGATGTGACAATGGTCAGGGTCAGCGAGAGATGTGAAGATGCTGCATAGTTAACTCTGAGCAGGAAGAAAGGGACCACGAAACAGAGGTTCCATTTAGCCTCCAGAGAAAACACAGTCCTGCTGACATCTTGATTTCAGTCCAGTGCAACAGGTGTGGGACCTTTGACTTCCAAAATTGTCAGATAATTAATTTGTGTTGCTGTAAGTCACAAAGTTTGTGATAACTTGTTACAGGGGCCATAGGAAATGAATACAGCTCTTCGTTTTTCTTTAAAGCATTGTTTGCAAAAATCTACAGGCTGATTCCTTCCTGCCTTAGACTTCTTAAACCCAAAAGCCCAAATGCTTGCAAATTTCAAGTGTTGGCTTTTGAAATGGGCCGGTACTTTCTCTGTTTTTCTGCCTTAACATTCTTTTCTTGAGGCAATGGAGTTGGATGGGATGGCAGAAAGGACAAAGGGAACAAGAAAAAGAAAATTCAGTCCACCTCGCAGAATGTTCTGGCCCAGGGTTAATCAGCTGTGTGAAAGATCTCAGTTTTGCAGGCTGCGTCCTCTGTTCTTGAAGGCACTGGGTCCTGGTCTGCCCTGCTGGCAGAGCGTGGAGAAAGGGTTTGATTAGGACACAGGCTCTGTGATCAGTTCAGCTTAGCTTGCCTGAGACTTTCTCATTTTAGCCCTATGAGTCCTGTGTCTCACAAACTTCCTCAGTCTGGGGCAAGATGAGAGTTGCTCATCTTAGCCACAGGTCAAATGAACCACAGCGGAGGGCCTGCCAGGGCCAGCAGGACCACCAATCACCTAGCATCATCATGGCTTCCACACAGTGTTCCAAAGAGCTTTAGAAGGTCCATGCACCTCCCTCGGAGACCAATGGGGAGGTGGGAGAATGTGTGTTCTGGGGATTGCACAGTTTGGGGCTCTACAGTCCTGATTTACACAGTGGTTCTTCTGTATTAGGCTACATTTCAAACATTTTTTGGACAAAGTTAGGCCAAAATAAATTTGAAGAACACTGATGCTTCATGCATACCTTTGCCACCATTTAAGATCATAAAGCCAGGGCAGACAGAAAAGAGAAGGAAGTGGTCTTGGAAAATATCATATTAGAATATTTTTCAAAAGTGTACTCTGCTATGCACTGAAGGTGCAAAGGTGGAAAATATACCCTGGCCCTCAAGAAGATTATAATCCAAAGGAGGAGGCATGCCCATAAATAAGTGGTGAGAACAGGATGTTCATATTCCGGACAGCAGATCTCAAAGGGGATTCTGGAGTCTAGATGAGGATAATCCAACCTGGCATTGGGGCTGGGAGGGGAGGTCATGGAAGCTCTCTCTGAGGAAACTGAAATCAAAGACTTAGAAAAGTAAGCCAGGCATTAAAAAAAACGTGACACATATACACAATGGAATATTACAGAGCCATAAAGAAGGACAAACATCAGGGCTTCACAAGGACTTGATGGATTTAGAATCCATCATGAACTCAATGATCTATCACAGAAACAAAGAACTGAGGAACGCATGTTCTCACTCATAAGCGGATCCTGAACACTTGCCATAATACTATAAGAAAGGGATTGGCAGTAGCGGCATACTGCCCATGGGAGGGACACAGCATCAATAAGGGTATCTGATTAAAGGGAGGCCTAAACTTTGCTTGTATGATTCCCACTTGCATACCTAATCCTGAATTGCACCCCATATATTTAAAATAAAATTAAAAAAAAGAAAAGTAAGCCAGGCAAAAACAAAGGTCATCATTCACTCTGATATCCATAATTGGCCTGAGAGAGGCAGACTTTTCAATAAAAGAAAATTCTTTTCAACAGATAAACAAACTTGGGCTCAGACAATTTGCTTCAAGTCTCTAAGTTTGGTAGTTGTGGATTCTGATCAGAACATAGATGTATTTATTCCAAGTTCAATGTTCTTTCCACTTTGGGAGAGGTGGGGCTGGACACTTCCTCTTTATGGGGGTATTGGGTGGGCAAAAAAGAAAGATGGCAGCATTGGGTTACTTGAAGACCAAGTAGACAGCCCTTGAATGGGAGCTGACTTTATACCCCAAACCAGGGCACGGAGTTCAACAGTCTTTTTATTCCTCAGAAAGATCCTCAGGGGAAGGTGTTGAATACATTCCTCTTAGCTAATGGTGCTTTCCCTGCTTCGAGGATGAACTCAGGGCTCTGTTGATGGAATTCATGCCTGGAATGGAATCGGACATTTCCCAGCCCAATCTGAGATTGTTCAGAGGGTCTCATCAAGAGAAGACAACGTCTCTTACACTGCCTGGATTTGCTTCAGAGAGTATTTCAAAATAAGGCCAGTGCTCAATCTAGTTCAACAAATTTCACTCTAACTTTGTTTATTATGTGCATTTATGTGACCACAGACATTAATTACACATTATGATCTGGTTCAAGTTTTCTACAGAATTCTTGACTTAAAAAAAAAATCGCTGTGACTTTAATTCTAGACAGTGCTCATTTGCAGAGGTTAAAATCCTGTCTGAAAAATGGCCTTACCATGGAAAGTTTATTTAGAAAAGAGAATTCAAGGGAGTTATAACTTCTGGATTTATGAGCATTAAAAAAAACACAGCCAGCAGAACCTGTATAGTTTAAAGTTGATATCAGATGGGAAATTTAACTTGTGAATCAGTTTGAGGTTGTGAGTGGGAGAATATAATCTCTTATCTTCCTTTTGAAAAGCCATGTGGACTTGACATTAAATCATTTGCACTTCTTATGACTCTTGAAAGAACAATCAACTGAAACCTCAAAGAAAATAAAAATGTTAGTGACATCTGTACAAGTACCGGTCAAACTCTGTTTGATCTTCAATTTAAGACATTGCTTGGATTCCTATACTATAGAAATGTGACAAAGTGCAAGTATTTATTAGTGAGAGAATGCATTTTAGGACAATGTATTGGACCCTTAGAAATATCAATAGGTGATAATGTGAAGAGTCAGCATTAGAGAGGCAGCTTGATATGGCCCCTGGCCTTATACTGATGGGGAAGTCAACTTATAGAGGTAATGGCATGTTTTGATGCAGGGGGACATCTTTAACATTCTAGAACTCTAAAGGATCAAGGATCATCCCTTTCTTGTAGCAGGTAAAACAAATAAAGCTCAGAGTGGGTAGATAACATGCCCGGGGTACGCACAAATGACACAGGACAATGATGACAAGGATGGTTTTGAGGGACAGCTCACTGGTACCACCTTTGGGAAGATGTTGACACTAATAAATGATCTTAATTTCTTTTTTTGGTCACTCTTAAGCACCTGCCATGTGCCGACATGTGTTATGTTAAGCCCAAAGGATACAGAGATACAACAACACAGTGATGGCATCGCTGAGTTCACAGAGGCCAGCACCTGGTGTGCTTATTGTACCCATGTGACCGTAAAGGAGAGAAGTCCATTGTGTGTCTGGTTGGCCTGAAATCAATGGAAGGATAGAGAGTCTATGTACTAGGAGAGAATGGATTATAGTAAATACAAAGGCAGGAAACGTCCACTGGTTTCGAGGTAAGCCTGCAGGACAGCAAGGGTTTGCAAGGGAACCCAGGTACCAACATTCTTGTTGGAAGGTAAGAGTGCAAAGCACAAGGTTGTCAAGGTAGAAAGGTGAGTTCAGGAAGAAGCCGTGGTGCTCCAGGAAAAGTACAGGAGAAGCAAAAAACAAATGCTGGCAAGTGTGGGGATTCATCCCAGTGACTTTTGTTAGCCCTGCAGAAGAGTTTTGATTCATCTATTAGATCTGGGCCAGCAGAATATAGCTTGTAGCATAAATCTGGCTGGCCCCTGTTTTTTTTTTTTTGTTTTGTTTCTTTTTTGAGTTGGAGTCTCACTCTGTCACCCAGGCTGGAGTGCAATGGCATGTTCACGTCCACCACAGCCTCGACCTACTGAGCTTAGGCGATCCTTCCTCCTCAGCCTTCCAAGTAGCTGGAACTATAGATACATACCATCACATCCGGGTAGCCTGTTTTTTATAAATAAAGTTTTATTGAAAAACAAGCCTGTCTGTCAATGTATGTAGTCTGTGGTTACTGTCACACTGCAACAACAGCAATGAGCAGTTGTGACAGAGACTGTGTGTCCAGCCAATGCTTAAAATAGTTGCTATCTGGCCCTTGAAGGTAACATCCGCTGGCCAGGCTTGGTGACTCAGCCTGTAATCCCAGCACTTTGGGAGGCCAAGGCGAGTGCATTGCCTGAGCCCCTGGGTTTGAGACCAGCCTAGGCAACTTGGCAAGACCTCGTCTTCACAATAAATTAAAAATTTTAAAAAATTAGCTGAGCATGATAGTGTGTGCCTGTAGTTCTGGCTCCTTGGAAGACTGAGACAGAAGGATCACCAGAACCCAGCAGGTCGACACTGGGTGGCCCGGAGCATGCCACTGCACTCCAGCCTGGGCGATGGAGTGAGACTCCAACTCAAAAAAAAAAAAGAAAACATCTATTGACCACTTATTAGCCATAGGGAGGACAGGTAAAAATTTTGAGTGAAAAGAATATTCTAGAATTGTCTTAAGGGTGAACCAGGTGGGAGGGCTCAGGGACCATTTCCAACAGCTCTTTCCTATTTCTTCTTCCCTTTTTCTGGCATCAGGTATGTGCTGGTAAGTGTTGAACAAGTGGCTTTTGTGGAGGGAAGAAAATCAACCAAACTCAATTTGCCGAATTTGCCAATATCCATGGTGTAAATACTCCCACTATGGTTGATTTCAGATCACTAGGGGAAGGTCACTCAATGTGAACTGAGTCCAGCACATCCTTCCCGGCAGCTTCTGTGAAGAGGTGAAGTCATTCACTAGCAATCCTGGAAACCTCAAGAACTTTAAAGCCACAAAAAGCTGCTCACTTCCTCTCTGGCACAAACACGAGTGCTGCAGGCACTTTCTGGTCAGACCACCTGTGGCCAGCCACAGAAGCTGACCCTGACTAACATAGCAAGAGAATAGGGGTCCATGGGAGAGTCCATGGACATGAAGGGAAGGCCAAATGTCTGGCTTCCTGGAAAAATCAGAAACTGGCTCTGAACAGAACCTGGATTTAAGCAGCAAGAACCACTAGATGATGTTTTTTGTGCGGGCACGTCACCAGGGGATGCTGACACAGCTGGCAGGTGAGAACCATGGTGTAGGGCCTCATTCGAGAAGCATCTGGCAAAGAGACACACCTACCTCAGCGCTGTTAACATGAGGCTTACATCCTCTGTGCAACGTCTGTGGGAAAATGTCTCCTGTGTGCCAGGTCCGGTTCTGGGCACTGAAATACAAAGAACATTCTTTAAAATGCTACTCATAAGACCTTGACATCTGAGGAGGGGTAAGGGGAAGCTAGCCAGGTAACGGCAGGTCAGTACGGGAGACACTTAGAAGCACCCCCTATGGGACCGCCAACCCAGAGCCACTGTCATCTGGCCAAGTGCTCTCACAGACATGCCTTCCAAGAGCTACATTTTCCGGCCACGCTTTCATCAAGGTTTTGAATATACAATCACATGAAACACGGACAAAAATCTGTTTCTGCATTTTTTGTAAATCATCTCTTGGAGACAGAAGGATCGCCAGAACCCAGCAGGTCGACGCTGGGGTGGCCGTGAGCATGCCACTGCACTTCAGCCTGGGCGATGGAGTGAGACTCCAACTCAAAAAAAAAAAAAAGAAAAGAAAAAAGAAAAAATCTGGACCAGCCAGATTTGTGCTACAAGTTATATTCTGCTGGCCTTGACCTAATAGTTGAATCAAAACTCTTCTACTGCATAAAAGGTCCCACAGAATATCCTAAGATTTTAGGGCCAGGGAAAATAAAATTCTCTCTCCTATTGAATGCTATGCTGAAACTTCTGTCAGATCACGTGATTTCTGTGTCTCATTGCATTTCTCTTTTTGCTTCAATTGCTAGGAAGCTTCACTTTTGTCTACTTACTACATCACCGCTGTAACCATACTTGTTCTAGATTTTTTAGTGCAATTCTCTGTTGTTTGACCTGCCTGCTTTCTAGTCCTCTTGTATCTGTGTCTTTTAAAATAAATGAATTGGCCGGGCACAGTGGCTCAGCCTGTCATTCCAGCACTTTGGGAGGCCGAGGCGAGAGGATTGCCTGAGCTCGGGGGTTCGAGACCAGCCTGGGCAACTTGGTGAGACCTCATCTCTACAATAAATCAAAAAATAAGCCGGTTGAGGTAGCGCGTGCCTGTCGTTCCAGCAACTTGGAAGACTGAGGCGGAAGGATCCCCGGAGCCCAGCAGGTCGAGGCTGAGGTGGCCGGGAGCATGCCACTGCACTCCAGTCTGGGAGATGGAGTGAGACTCCAACTCAAAAAAATAAAATAAAATAAATGAATTGAAATTCTTTCCCAAACCAGTGACATGATATATACTCATCACAAGAATGAAGTTGAAAATTCGGGAGAGGTGGCATCATTTCATGAGAGTAAATGCTGGGTCTGAGATGATTCTGGTATTTTTTTTGGAACTGGATTGCGTTATCGCTGAATAACCTTAAGTGGGCAACCTATAAAACTGCATAACGCAAGTACATGCGTGCATGTGTCAAGATCATTGCCGTCCCACGCCCTGCTCTGTCATGAATTGGGTTAGCCTCCAGTCTGCATGATTTGACCCAAGACTCCCAGCTCCTTCCTTTCATCAGGAGAGCTTTGGAATATGTTCATACTTCCATGCGGCTTCTCTTGCCTCACCCTTTGGGAACCTGCTACTCTGACCTTCAAGTGTTTTTCCAGGCCTTTCTGTGATGTTCACCACTACTGTCCTCCAACTGCCAGGACGGCTTCTCCCCCAGGCTCCGTGTGGAATGCACAGGCCGCCATGCTCCTCGCCCCTTTTCCCATTGAGGTTCACACAGGAATATCCTAAGAAACTTTCTGAGTGTTTCGGAATTCACGTTGGCTCAATGAAGTTCAGACTGGCTGGGCGTTCGGCTGGAACCCCATCTCCAGGGTTCGCGGAGATGTAATATCCTAGTTAAAAGGATGTTCAGGAAGCCGGGAGAAATCTCACAGGTGGCCACGAAAGGTGGCCTGGAGTTTGGATGGCTTTTTAGGGACCTTAAGGAGATGTTATCTGAGGACATAGAAAGCCAAGCGAGACACAGAGCTGTGTGCACTGTCGCCTTTTTTTCCACCCTCAGCCATATTTTAATATTTCCTCCGTTCAGGTCACTTGTCTCATCTTTCCTTTGCAAGATGTTTCCCAATGAAGGATGAAGGAGGGCTGATGCATGACACGGAAAATGACTTTTCTGGTAACTGGACTGGCTGTAGATTTCCTTCCTGCCATTCCGGTGCCCACCTCCCACCCGCAGGTTGATTTGTTAGACGTGGGGCCCCTTCTGGGTGAAGGGGAAATAGGTACAAAGTGTTGTCATAAAGCTGCCGGTCATTGTGGCTTCTCTGGTTACCTCACTGGGCGATGAAAAACCAGACTGCTATCTCAAAATGGCATGCCCCCCCCCCAAAGGCTCTAAAATATTAAACATATATGCACACGTGTACACAGACATAAATAAAAGGCATCCGTCGCTCGCCTGAGCCAGAGACATTGCCCATATATAACCAACCAAGAGATTTTTCCAGGTAATATTTCCTTCCTTGCAAACACCCACCCGTATATTACTGCATTGACAGCAGGATTCATGTTACAAGCACTTTTATTTTCCGTAACAGTTACCCCAGGAAGTTTCTGCCTTGTTGAATGGCGGGTTTGTGAGCGCGGACGTAAGGCCATGGTGGATCCTCTGTTATGACATCCATCTTCGCTTATGAAGAAAGACAGAGTGTTTCTCTGGTCTCTCTGTCACTGGTGAGTTTTCCTCCTCGCTTTGTCTCTGAAGATATATGTCATAACAGAGATCAACCGCCAGGTAATTTCTCTTTCTCTATGCAGAAGATATAAACATTGCCAACTGCTGACAAGAAGTTGGTAGGAAGAGGACAGCATATTCCATTTGCCACCTGTTTGTTGGAAAACAGAGAGCGTGGAGAACTCTCTCCTCTGCTCAAGCAGCCAACCGTGTCAGTTCCCTCGAACAATATCTTTACGCACATAAGTAGTTATGCTATGCTCCCCTAACAATGCTTTTTTCTCTCATGGGTCCCCTCCTCCAACTGCTTTTTTCCGTGCAAACCTAGTTCCTCTTTTTGCAACTCTCCTTATCTCCCCAGCCTTGACTCTGAGAAAGAGGTCTACATCTGCTGCTCTTGCCTGTCTTTCCTTTGTGTTTATTTCCCAGGTCTCCATTTTTCTTCGGGAACTCGCTTCATTCAGGCAAGCCTGTTTTCTCCATCACTGGTGACTTCCATTAATTGCTGATTGAAGGGTTCTAGCGGGTACCTCCAATGGGCCACACCCAAGACACCACCCTCTTTCCCCCCTCACCTCTCCATCTTAATGATCAATATATCCTCACTTGTCTTTCTTACTTACCATCTTGCTTACTTGGGCATTTGACATCTTCTATTTCACATTCTCTCTTTCCTTGGCTTCCGGAATTTTTTTTTTTTTTAAGTCGGAGTCTCACTCTGTGGCCCAGACTGGAGTGCAGTGGCACACTCCCGGCCACCGCAGCCTCGACCTGCTGGGCTCTGGAGATCCTTCTGCCTCAGCCTTCCAAGTGGCTGAAACTACAGGCATGTGCTATCACTCCTTGCTAGTTTTTTAAAATTTATTATAGAGATGAGGTCTCGCCAAGTTGCCCAGGTGGGTCTTGAACCCGTGGGCTCAGGCAATCCACTCACCTCAGCCTCTCAAAGTTCCAGGGGGACAGACTGAGTCACCGAGCCCGGCCACCTCCACCTTATAATACAGCGTTTTTATACAAGTTAGCCTCCACATCTGATCTTAAAACTGCATTTGCCTAGTAATACAATTTTTGAAGAGGAGACGCGTGTCATAAAACCTTATAAAACCTCTTGTGGCTGCCCCTGGAAGTTCCTACAGGCCTTTCTGGATCTTCTTGGATTGTCCCCTCTTCCCCATCTGCACTGACCCAGGCGAGAATCAGGCATTAGGGTTCAGTGCCTGCCTTTCTAGAAGAGTCAGCCATGGGATGCCAAGAGGCCATCATGACAATATCGTATCCACTGTGTTTTAGCCACTATCAGTACTTTTAATGTTAAATATTGTTAGTGACTCACTTTGGTTTTTTTTTTGTTGTTGTCTTTGAGTTGGAGTCTCACTCCGTCGCCCAGGCTGAAGTGCAACGGCACACTCACGGCCATCCCAGCATCGACTCGTTGGGCTCTGGTGATCTTTCCACTGCAGTTTTCCAAGTAGCTGCAACTACAGGTGCGTGCTACCATGCCCGGCTAATTTTTTATTTATTATAGAGATGAGGTCTCGCTAAGTTGCATGGTTTGGTCTTGAACCCGCGGACTCAAGCAATCCACTCCTCTCGGTCTCCCAAAGAGCTGGGATGACAGGCTGAGCCACCGAGCTTGGCATGATTCAACCTTGAAACAAAAATGTCTTGCTTTTCTTTTAAAAGAATCATTTAGTTCAAAAGCATCCTGGGCATAGTAGGCAGGTCGCTGAAACCACAACTCGCAAGTCCTCATCAGTGTGAATCGGGATTTTTCTCTACTCTACAGAACTTGGGAAATGATTGATTCAATCTACTTTCAATCTTCTCTGTCAGTCAAAATAACCACATTGTTTACATCTGCTAGTTTCCTACGATGCAAATCCTATCAATAAGAACATAGATGATAGACATTAACTGATGACAATCCCAATTCACCTGTTAGGTCATTGGGGTGATGCATTCAATTTCAGGTGAGGAGCACCGATTGGCTGTTTACAAAGGATAAAACCATTGGTTTGTGGAAGGAAGCCTATCAGACTTTTGAAGTCTCATTTTCTTTTACTTTGATAGACACCAAAAGCTGAGCCTATGTGGAATGTTGTGTTCTTTCAAATCTGTGTTTTCCATGCTTCACGCTTTTGCATTTGCTGCTACTTGGGCCTAGAATACCTGTCTGTCCTCAAACTCTGAAACACCTCCACTCAGACTTCAATCCTCAAAGTCTGTATATATCTTTGATACGGCTTGATCACCTGGTTATTACTAATAAAGGTGTTGCTTCTACCTATTAACTTCACATTCTTGAGGTAAAAGCTAAGCGATTTATTCATGTTTATTATTCATTTATTCATTCAGGCTTTAAAAAATACTGATGGAGCCCTTATTGTGATGAACTAATGACAAGATGCAGGAGCTTACAGCCTTATGGAAGGACAAATACATTTAAGCAATAATGCCATGCTAAATATTATGAAAGTTAGCAGCGAGTATGGGTGATGGGGAACAGGGGAGCAGGAGCAGGGAGAGATGAAACCTTGCCTTTGAAGTGAGGAACAACTCTCAAGGGAGGGATCTAAGTAAGGAAGACTTAAAAACAAGAAAGGGTTATCCAGGGACAAGACATTCATGGTTCCTCTCTCCATTCCCTTGCATGTATCACCAGCTTGGTATATAGTAAAGGATCAACAAATGCTTGTTGAATAGATAAATGGGTGAATGAGTAAGTAGATAGATTAATGAGTTGACAAATAAATAGAGGAGATAATACATGGATGGATGGTTGGATAGATGGATGGATAGTTGGGTAGATGCACGAATGGGTGGGCAGATGGATGGGGGAATAAATGAATGTGTGGAGAATGAATGAATAGAAGGATGGGTGGATACATGGATACATGGATAGATGGATGGATGGATGGGTGGATGGATGGATGAGTGAACAAATACATGGATGATAAATCAATGGGTGGGAAGACGAATGTGTGAATAAATGAATGGATGGGGAAAGAGATGGATGGAAGGATGGGTGGACAGATGGATGAAGAATCAATGACTAACCTTGACAATTTCCAAGAGAGGATACTGCTGTTTGAAAAATATTTTTCCAGGCATTATGTTATACAAGCCTCCATCACCCCAGGTATCGAGTATTACTTCTGTTACTTTGGACAATGCTTCAATAAAGAAAAAAGAGAAAGGTGCCATGCCTTTCACAGGCATATTTTGAGTCCTGAGCTCTGGATCAGTTGCAAGAGGTGCTCAAGAGGTTTACCTAGGTGAAGAATTATTACAGTGCAAAGTGACAAGCACCACGGAGACAGGTAGCCATGGAAGAAGGGAGCGAGGTTCTCAGATTCCCTGGGCCCGATCAAATCCCCTGATTTAGCTCTACCGAACACACTTCCCTGTTCTCCAGCGGTGTTTTCACAGGTGCAA
This sequence comes from Cephalopachus bancanus, assembly GCA_027257055.1. NCBI lineage: Eukaryota > Metazoa > Chordata > Mammalia > Primates > Tarsiidae > Cephalopachus > Cephalopachus bancanus. The sequence continues at coordinate 4,456,326 of JAPVLO010000166.1, read as the reverse complement.
TTGTGCTATTATTTTGTTGAGTATCTGTCTTTCCTTGCAGATCTTAAGCTTCTTGAGGACAGGAAGCATGTCTGGTTTTGTTCACGTGATTTCCAGCAATAACCCCTGTGTCTGACAGATGGTAAGATTTCAACAAATAAACGATGATCGGTTGACAGAATGAATAAAACGCACAGGCAGCATCCCAGAGCAGGCGAGCAGTGTCCTTGAAGGATCAAGAGACATTGTTCAGGCTGACAAGGTCAGAGAGGACATATCTGGTAGATGGAGAAGCAGGTGTTAAGGTTCAGAAGGGGTGTCCACAGTGAGCTCCAGGAAGGGCCAGAAGCTCGGCTTACCTGGACCACAAGGGCAGAAAAAGTGGGTGATGGGGGTGGACAGGCAGGCAGGGCCCAATGACCAAGGACTCCCCGGAAATCTCCTTGAAAACATGGCCCTTGTGAGGGATTTTAAGGTGAAGAATGAAGGCATCAGCTCATTCTTTCCACGGGTCCTTCGGGACACAGAGTGGAAGAAAGATGGGGAAGTTTACCCCAAGTTGTCACGGAGGAACCAACTGTCACAGTAGGAGAGGTCACCCCGCTTTGTGGGACCTTGGAAACGTAGCTTCTAAGCCCCCCAGGCCTCGGCTGTCCCATCTGCATGTGGAGAAGCAGAACTTATCACCTCCAGGGTCCCCAGCACCGAGCCCGCTGCCACCTGGACAAGAAGCCGGCTTTTCATCTGGCGATGCCACTGACGTGTCCCTCAAGCATCGCCCTCGTGGATAATGGTTCTTTTAAAGCCACTCAGCGCTGTATTGACAGAAATTAAATTAGCCATCAGCAGGGCCATCAGTGGCTGCTGGGCTGTTAAGGGTAATAAAGCCAATGCTCTCAAACCATAGTCAATTATGCTGTGACACAGACATGAGAGGGGACAGCTACTTTGGAGGGGAAGGGTGGCGTAGAGGCCTGCTTCCTGCCTTCAAGGCACAGGTTCAGACCTTGCCTGGAGGCTGTCGTTTCTAATTGGGACAGACACACAGGAGCTGCCGTGCCCCTGGAGACACTGCCCTTCAGAGGAACCTATAGGCCCTGGGGACAATGCCTTTGGAGGAAGCTAAAGTGACTTAGAGGTTTTGAAGTGGCCTTGAGGCCTGGGGGAATGGTAGGGGCCAGCCAAGCCCATGGACCTCCTGCACAAGCAGGGGAGACCCAGGGGAAAAGCCACAGGCTTGGAGTCAGGGAGGCTGCTTGGAAACTTCTACTCTGCCCTGGGTTTGCTGTGCAATTTAGGGAAGGGTGGTCACCTCTCTGACCTTCGGGCTCTTTGTCTCCCAAGTAAACATAATGAAGAACCGAATCATCAAGATGTTTTGATCATTTTGAGGTCATCTATGCTGGGCTCCCAGCTCCACAAGGCTCGGGAAATGCCATTTTTGCTCCCAAAATGAGGAAGAGAGCCAGGCAAGCACTCTGGCCTCTTGACACCAGGCCCAGAGTAGTTTCTATCCCACCAGTTCTAGCCGGAGACATGGCCTTTCTTCTTCGCGGTTTTAGGGATTACCCATCTTTTCTGAATGTGGAGGCAGGCAGCGGTGGGAAGGGAAAATGTTACAGCCGAGGAAACAGAAGACTTGGCTCGCCTCTTCTTATGTGTGTGGCTGAACATGCAAGAGAACTTCTCTGACCCTCAATTCCCTCTGTAAAAGGGATTGCAGTGAGTATTAAGAGCATGCAGTTGGTCCTGGTTGAATGCTTGCTTTGAAAATGCACTTGGGGTTTTGTCTTTGCTGAACGACATGGCTACATCCTTGGGAAACAAACTCCCACCGCTAGGAAGCAAAGAATACCTGGTCTCCAGGGGATGAAGCCACCTGCAAGCGCACGGCACATGTGCACGCGGCACAGATGTCTGCCCACTACCTCAGTCCATCTTGCACACGAGGAATCACGCCATCCACAATCACGCCATCCACACCTACCTCTTCCCCTGACTCCAGCCTCCTTCCTTCTGCACCTTCACACTAACTCACTGGCCACGCCTTCTCCAGTGCCCATGTTCACACAGAAGCTTCAGTCTTTATCCAGGTAAAATGTCAAGTTCATTGTAGGATTTGTGCATTCCTCAAGGATTTAACATATGTGCAAAGCCATGCTGCCATTTTTTAAAAATTGCAATGTTTTTTAAAAATTAAGATCAAATTCACATAGCCTATAACTATTTTACAGTGTAAAATTCTGTGGCGATGTTGTGTCGTCATTACCTATACTGCATCTCAAAACGTTTTCATCGCTTCAAATGTCTTTTTCTTAATAACATAGTATTGGCTTAGTTTTTGAGTGTGTGTCTCTAACCCCCTTTTTCCCATAATCCCTGGCTTTTTTACTGTTTGATTTGTATATTGGGTGGCTTCACCGCAGAACCAACGTACACAGGCATCACATCATTCCATCTATATATTTGGGGCATTCCATGTACTTATTTTGGGGTGTTCACTGTATTAGCCTGGGTTCTCCAGAAAAATAGTTCATAGGATATGCACACACACATATGACATTTATATGATATTTACTACACGAAGTTGGCTCGAGTGATCATGGTTGCCGAAAACTCCAAGGTCTACGGTTGGCAACCTAGAGCCCCAGAACAGTCAATGGTCCCAGCGTGAGTCCGAGGGCCTGAGAACCAGTGGCGCTGATGGTCAGTTTCGGTCTTCATTTGAGTCCAAAGACTAATGTTGCAGCTGAAAAACAGGCAGAGAGAGAGAATTCTCTCTAACTCAGCCTATTTGTTCTTTTCAGGGCTTCAGTGGAAAGATGGTCTTCCCCTTCTCACTGGGGAGGACCGTCTGCTTTACCTAGATTCAAATGCTAGTCTCATCCAGGAAGACCTTCACAGACACACCCGGAAAGGCTCTTTGATCAACTGTCTGGGCACCCCGTAGCTCAATCAAGTTGACACATAAAATGAACCATGGCACTGGCCAATGAAGCTTCAGTCCAAGGAAAACACCAGCGTGAATGCCACCACATGGGCCTTCAGCTGCTTTTGCGTCTAGGAGTTTGGGGATAACCACACCTTTTCTCTCTGCATCACAAGCCACATTCAGGCAGAAAAGTAGAACCCTGCCATCAAGCCAAGAGAGAGCGGACTCTCTGCTTGGGAAGGTAAACAATCATTCTGATTTTCTATTATATGATATAGATGTCCGTTATATATGTCTTTTATAGGATATATCTCCTCTTTGGCACTATCCCACTTCAGAACATTTTATAACCCCTTAAAGAAATGTGTATTCATTAATAATCACTCTCCATTTCTCCCTGTTCCCCTAGCCATAGGAAGAAAAAGGAGGAAGAGGAAGAGGACTTTAGGGTTCAAGGATGCCAGTCCCAAGGTGGATAGTGGAAGATCTGAGAAGTGACACAAGAGACACTCTTTGCGATGGGAATGACTGAGAGCTGCCTACAAAATGGAATGCTAAATCATTCACTTTGCTAAAATATGACCATATTCGATCACCCCTGGGTCTTAACTGAGATTCTGTTACATACAACACCAATGTTGCCTGAAGAGCAGCTGTAGTGACCTTTGTCAGTCTGCATAGTCCTTGGAAGTGTGGAAGGGGCATAGTCTTTATTCACCCAGTTCTTGGTAAACACTCAGGTAGCGCCTCAGCCCAAGGCTCAGAACAGCCACAGAGCTTGAGTCCAAAAGGAGATTTGTGGACCTTGGTGGCCCAGAGACAAGTCTGCCTTCAGGACTGGTTTGTACAAGAAGCCCGTGAGGTTCTGGAGGCCCTGACTGACTTCTTTCCTCAAGGAGTTCCTCACCCACCCTCCACTAAAGGCTGGCATTGTCTCATCACCATCTCTAGCCATTCTTTGCCCTTTCTCTCCAATCCATTCCAATATGGCGTCTGTTCTCACCATCCCATTGGTAACAGATGACTTCCACGTTGCTCACAAAAATGGGCACTTTTCTATCCTTTTCTTGCTTTACAGCCCCTCTCCTTGGAAGCCTCACTGGTATCTCAAACGTTGCACGTCCAAAACTGAGTCATTCTCTTCTTTGGCAAACCTGTTAGTTATATCCTAAAAAATGATACCATAATAGTAATGATTACTGGGGACACCATGATGGGAGGGAGATGTAAGGTGTTTGGAGGGGCTCAGGAAACTCTAAATGACGATTTGCTTACTAATAACAACAGGTTTTCAATAAACCCTCGGGGAACGTGGCATTCCCCATGGCACCCTGTCTTGGGGTTACTTTACAGGGTCATTCTTGTTCTGTTGTATTCCAGTGGCCAACTCTGCAGTATAAGAAAAGAATTCCTTACTTTCATCACCTGGAATAGTTCATTTTGTCCCAAGTCAAAAATTTACTTTGAAGTGGTCTTCAAAGCTCACACTTCAAGCTCAGTGTGACCATGGTGTTTTTGAAAGAACTAAGGTCAAGATAAGTTCAAAAGAGTGGGTCAATTTGTTTCCTAATTTGGGCAAAAATATTTTTAATGCTCCTCGCCCACTACTGGTGGGTAATAGCCAAGAGACTACAAATAACAACAATATTAATAACTATTACTCTGAGCTAAGCAGTATTCTAAATTCTTTAGAAATATTAACTTACATCCATGAAACAGAAAAGCACTATTATTATGCACACTTTATGTTAGAGGAAACTTCTGAAAATCACACAAGTAGTCGAGCAGCAGAGCTAGGTGAATGGAGTCTGTGCTTTGAATCGCCACTGTCTCCTGCTCACCGAAATCCCGACGTCACACACCTGCACACGTGTGCACATACACATTATGTGCTTGCCTCTGGGATCCCTTGTTGGATTCACTGCATCTGGTACATCCTCGTTTTTCCCAGGTTTTTTTCTGCCTTTTTCCAAAGCACAAGGCAGGGTGGTATCGAGACACTGGTTACGATCTCTGGGCGTGGGTCTGGACCCAGCCACAGCTCACGTGTATTGATCTGGGGTGAGTTATTTATCATCTCTGAGTCTTGGTTTCCTCATATGAAAAATAAGGCCGATAACAGTTGTTGGGAGGATCATACAAAATTAAATGCAGGGGCTGCACTTAGCACGGCGTCTAGCACATGGGAGACCCTTGAGAGACGATGGTCGCTGTTAGGATGCGGTCTCACACGGTACACCGTCACGGCTTCATTCAAATATCTGCCTTCAGGACCCAGAGGAAGACCAGCCTTGAGCAGGTACTTAATTACAGGCTTGCTAGATGGAATTTAATATCTTTTGGTGGACTCCAGAAATCTTTTCCATGCCTCATTCAAGGCGTATGGCCATTCTTTACAAAAGACAAGCTTAGATGGGTCGTTTCCTTCCTAAATGAATGTTAACAACAGCTGAAAATATGTGTTCAATATATTTTTTGTGCTGCCAGTCTTAGTCATCTTTTAATTAAAAGTACTTTTTATTGAATGTTAAAACTGTCAAGATTGTCTTTGTGTGAAGAGTGGAGAAGTTGCCATGGAGAGGATCACGTTGCTATGGGACTCTTGTGTCAGAACCGGAATCAAAATGGTAATGGTCATGTCAATTCCGATAATAAAAAAAGGAAGCTCAACAGCTTCATTAAAAAGGGGGACTTTTATTTCTTCCTTTCTTGTCATTGTGCCAAGCGTAAGGGAAGAGGGAATATTGGATTTTTTGTAAAGAGGCAGACAATGGGCCTAGTCGTATGCACTGTTGATATCAATTTGCTGGAAGAGTCACGGAGGGTCCCTGTTCTCCGAATTGGCTCCTCCACGGGAGGACTTTTATTTTATTTTTTATTTTAGATACAGGGGGTCCAAGGGCATACCTGTCGCATGGGCAGGTGGGGATTGGCCTTCCGGGGTCTTCCTTTCCCAGATAGGGAACATCGCACCCAAGAGGTTGTTTTTCCGCTTGTTTTTGTTTTTTGAGTCGGGTCTTTTTTTTTTTTTTTTTTTAGTTACTACAGCCTCACTCTCCTGGGCTCGGGCAAACCTCCCTCCTCAGCCTTCCTTGTAGCTAAGACTATGGGCTTGTGCTACCACGCCCAGCGAATCCTATGTTTTGTTTTGTTTTTGGCAGAGATAAGGTCTCACTAAGTTGCCAGGCTCATCTTGAACTCCTGGGCTCAAATGATCCTCCTGCTTCGGCCTCCCAAAATGCTGAGACTGCAGGTGTCAGCCACCACACCTGAGGTGAAAAAAAAGGTAGTTTTTAAATCCTAGCCCTCCTCCCTGCTTTTCTTTTTTTGGTATCTATGGTGCCCATTGCCCTCTTTATGTCCATGAGTACCCATGTTGTGCTTCCACATGTAAGTGAGAACATGCTGCAGTTGGCTACCTGCTTCTGAGTTAGTTCACCGGAAGGATAGAATGACGGCCTCCAGCTCCGTCTGTGTTGGTGCAAAGGACATGATTTTATTCTTTCTTGTGGCTGCATAGCATTCCATGGTGTATGCATGTGTGTGTCTAAAGTAGAGTGATAAAGTTGTTGTGAGCGGTATATGAAATTAAATGCAGGGGTTGCACATTTTCTTTATCCGGTCAACCCTTAATGGGCACTTGGGTTGGTTCCATGACTTTGCTGTTGTGAATAGTTGCACTGTGTCCTTCTGAAAAGGCTACAGCCGTCACCCCTGGTACAAACGAATGTGATCTTATTTAGAAACAGCGTCTTTGCAGGTGTCTTTTTATATAATGATTTTCTTTTGGAAGGTAGGTCTACTCAGTAGTGGAACTGATGGGTAGAATGGTAGATCTGTGTTTAGTTTTTTGAGAAATCTTTGGGTTTTTTTTGGTTTTTTTTTTTTTTTTTTTTTGAGTTGGAGTTTCACTCCGTTGTCCAAGCTCGAGTGCAGTGGCACGCTCATGGCCACCCCAGCACTGACCTGCTAGGTTCCGGGGATCCTTCTGCCTCAGCCTTCCAAGTAGCTGGAGCTACAGGCGCCACCACTGTGCCTGGCTAATTTTTTTATTTATGGTAGTGACAAGGCCTCACCAAGTCGCCCAGGCTGGTTTCGAACCCCTGGACTCAGGCAATCCTCTCCCCTCAGCCTCCCAAAGTGCTGGGATGACAGGTTTGAGCCACCACGCCCAGCCTATTGTTTCCTGCAGAGGTTAAGCTGGTTTACACTCCCAACCAGCAATGAACGAGGGTTTTCTTTTTTCTGCATCCATGCCAACTCTTACTCTTTGACCTTTTAATGATAGCCATTCTGGCTGGCATAGAGCATCTTTATTTATTTTATTCTAACTTTTGGAAACGTTTCTTCTTATTGGAACCTGTTGCTATTTTGGCTTTGACCTAGTGTCTCAGATGAACTTAGAGACAGCACCCTTCCGACCTCCCTGTCAGTTGAGATCTTTCCAATCTTCAAGGAGTAAATGAGCATCCCAGCTATGACCCTCTGAAGTTCAGTCCACACATGTTGTCATCTGGGTATGCTGGGCACTAACTAGATAAAACATACACACTTGTCATTTTGAAAATATGAACTTATACATGTTTAGAGCTAAAATGAGTGGAATGGGCAGTACGGTCTCAATTACAGAGAGGAGAGACATTTATAAGGACTGGAATAGGCAAGGAAAGGTTTGATAAAGAAGATGCCTGAAGATAAAAATAATTTGGTCCAGGACAAAGAGAAAAAGGGCCTTATCCTAGTGGAGGCTACTCAGGCTAAGATTGTGGTTGTTGTATGCTTAACTCAACATCTTGGCCAGGTGCACAGATTCTGAGGGCAGAGTGCTAGGGTTGGCACCGCCTTGAACCAGCAGAGGTACTAAGACCATCAACAATCTTCCTGTGCCCAGATTTTCTAAGTCCTCATAAGGGAAGGCAAGGCTGTGTGATTTTTTTTTTCTATTTCAGCAGTCTCCAACTGATGTGTTGTATCCCTCTAAGCACTGCCAGTTTGTGTTATTGCGGCTTCTCAGGGGTTGGAGTTTTAGTAGAAAGGGAACAGGAGATCAGGTCCACAGGTCAGCCGGTGCCCTGGTTGGGGAGATATTTTTTGGCCATCGGTAGAAGCACATCTGACAGCCTTTTCTTTTCCGAAGAGTAGCTTGTTCTATGCTAACTTCTCAGAATGCTGGCGTCTCCTGGTCTTTCTGACTGGATTCAATAATTTGTTTTTATTGAGGTGGTCTGGAATCATGTCTCGAGACAGGCTGGCTAAATGGTTAACTAATTGTATTCAAATGGACTCTGGGTATTTTGGGAACAGCGAGGTTGAATTGTGTCCTTCTGAAAATGGTAAAGTAGTCACCCCTGGTACCAGTGAATGTGATCTTAGTTGGAAACAGCATCCTTGCAGGTGAAGATGAGATCATTAGAGCCCTCATTCAATATGGCCAGTGTCCTTCTAAAAAGACACAGAGACAGTGTTTGGGGTGATGCCAAGGCTTACCCCAAATCGCCAGCAGCCACCAGAAGCTGGGAGAGACGTCTGGAACAGATTCTGGCTCCCAGCCTCAGAAGGAACCAACCCCACCCATACCTGGATCTCGGACTTCTGGCCTCCAGGACTGTGAGACACAAATGCTCTGCTGTTTGAGGCGCTCGGCCCATGGTACATTATTACAGCAGCCCTAGGAAACGAATTCAGGAGGTAAAGACGGGCACAGCCAACCCCGATGTGAGGAGGCTTGTGTTAAATACCGCTTGGGATCAAGTGTGCTGAGGGGAGCGAAAGGACAGATGACACCCAGGAAGCCTTCCTGGAGGCGAGGGCACTGTTCTGAGCTTCAAATCACAGGTAGAAGGGAGATCTATAGAGATAAAGCGTGGGCTTGGATAGGATGGGAACGGAAGCTTAAGGGGAATATTAGATCTACGGATGTCATGACAAGGCCTTTTAGCCTGGCTTTTCTGGCGGAATGGTCTTTTTCCTCATTTATTTGTCGAATTAGGCACCAGAGCCTCATCGTAACAGAAACTGTTTCCTGCCCCCTTGGGATTCCCTGATAAAACCTAAGTCAGTCTTCCTGTGGGAAGTTGTGATTGGAAAAGGCACGCTCTTGCAACAAAAAGGTGACGGTGCGTGCGTATCATTCAGGGCTCGGGTCCGTGGAATTGTCGGTTCATCTAGAAATTCGACTTTGGTGAGAACTGCTGGCGATTGGAGCTGACAAGGGACAGTGTTCTCGGCTAAATGTCTCCATGGTGCACACGTGTCGGGGACAGCATTCTCAGCCCTTCATTTCAAGACAGAAGGTCCCGGAGAGCACCCCAATGCCCGCCTGCTCCCCAAATGATTAAATGTTAAAATCACAGCATGCAGGGAGTAGTAGGAGAGGTGAATGGATTCTCCAGCTGACACTAACCACCAAGGCGTCGATATTGATCTGCTCATGATGACACGTGTACGGTCGTGTGGATGTGGCACTGACTTCACGCCCTTTCTCTAAATCAAAATCTGGCTGGGGGTGGCGGCTCACACCTGTCATCCCAGCACTTTGGGAGGCCGAGACGAGAGGATGGCTTGAGTCCAGGATTTTTTTTTTTTTTTTGAGTTGGAGTCTCAGTCTGTCGCCCAGACTGGAGTGCAGTGGCCTCTCCCGGCCACCGCAGCCTCGACCTGCTGGGATCCGGCGATCCTTCCTCCTCAAGTAGCCGGAATTACGAGCATGCGCTATCACGTCCGGCTGATTTTTTGATTCATTGTAGAGATGAGGTCTCTCTGCCCAGGCGGGTCTCGAACCCGCGGGCTCAGGCAATCCACTCACCTCAGCCTCCCAAAGGCGCGGGATGACGGGCTGAGCCACCGAGCCCGGCTGAGTCCAGGATTTTGAGACCAGCCTAGGTGACACAGAGAGAAATCTTGTCTCTAAAAAAAATTTTTTTTTTTAAATTATCTGGGTATGGTATGTGTCTCTAGACCCAGCTACTCAAAAAGCCGAGGCGGGAGGATCACCTGAGGCCAGGAGTTTGAGGCTGTAGGGAGTGGTGGTTTGCCATTGCACTCCAGCTTGGGCAACAGAGTGAGACTATGACTCAAGAAAAAAAAAATCAAATACGTCTAAATCTGCTCCAAAATAAAAATTTCCTTTTAAAAAGCCAGAGTATATAGTTTGATACCCCCCTTTCAACTCCTTACCCATACCCACCCTTCCCAGGCCCCTCTGCCTTCTCTCTGGGGGCTTTCTGATTCATCCGGATAATTCCGTCTTTTATTGGAAGGCCCCGATGTTGGTGTGAGTTACCTGTGGACCCACCCGTGTAGGCTGTGTGTGGAACAGGGCGGTGTCTGCATGTCATGCTGATTATGTCCGTGGTGCCCGTCTGGCTGCGATCATTTGCACGTACAGGGCCAGTGTGTGGTCACACACGTGCAGACAAGCCATCGTGTGTGCAGGAACCCGGGGGCTGGGGTTCTTTCTGGGTTGTGTGTTGGGGGATGCATTGGGGGTGGGAGCTGGGTTCTGGGCTGTGTCTCCTGTGTCTGGTGCCGGGTTCATGCTGGGGGCTGTGTAGCGGGTTGTAGATGTTGTGTTTTGATATATCAGGGCATGGGGGCTTGGGGTGTGTGAGGGTGTGTGTGTGTTTAGAAAGACTAACTGGTCATTGCCTTGCTAGACTCTGGTGTGGCCGTGTGCTCTTTGAGCTATGGCTATCGCCATACTTCCTGGCTTTGGACCCCTTCCCTGCCTTGGGGAGGTGAATCTTTCTTTTTTTTTTGAGTTGGAGTCTCACTCTGTCGCCCAGACTGGAGTGCAGTGGCCGCTCCCGGCCACCGCAGCCTCGACCTGCTGGGCTCCGGCGATCCTCCAGCCTCAACCTTCCGAGTAGCTGGAACTACAGACGCACACCACCACGCCCGGCTAATTTTTGATTTATTGTAGAGATGAGGTCTCGCCAAGTTGCCCAGGCGGGTCTCGAACCCGCGGGCTCAGGCCATCCACTCATCTCAGCCTCCCAAAGGCGCGGGATTACAGGCTGAGCCAGGGAGCCCGGCTGAATCTTCTTTCTTCCTTCTCTTTCTCTCTCTAATTTACTTTTAAATAAACTTTTCTTTCCTAAAAAAACGAAAAAGACTAACTTAGTCCATTTCGGCCTCACCATGTGGCCTTTGGGGCATGACAGTCGCCTTTTCCAAATTGCCCCAACCTTCATCCAAACCGAAAAGCGCGATTTCATCACTCTCCCTCCTGCTTCCCCTTTGGCTGGCTGCCGCAGGCCCGGCTCCTCTTTCTTGTCCGTGACATCATCTGAACCCTCAATGAGGGAAAGAGGAAATTTACAAAAAGGAAAATGAAAAAAAAAAAAAAAAAAAAAGACCTTCCCTGGCAACCGAAATACCTTTAAGTGTAGCATAATTACCGCCACTCTGCCCCCCACCCCCCGCTGGGACAATTCCACCAACCCTACAACATACACTTAAATCTTCAACTTCTCAGAGACACTACACGCAGATGAGAAAGATTTGATTAAAATTACAGTGCTTTAGGTCCAACTTCACCTATTAAGGGAAGGGGGGGAAAAAAACACAGATCGGGTGCTGGACTTTTTTTCCCCTTTTCAGAGAAATAACTAGGCCATGGCAATTACCGAGGGCCTGCTGCGCCCTCAATGGCTCCCTGGCGGTATTTTCCTGCTACCTGTCTTTGCGGAAATGTTGACATCAACAGAAACAATGACTGTGCCAGGGCGAGGTGTTTGGGCTCTCTCTTCCTCTTTCTTCTTCTTTTCCTTCTCCTTCTCTCTCTCTCTCTCTCTCTCTCTCTCCTTTCCCTTTTTTCTTTTATTTCTTTCTTCCTGTGTTTTCTTTTTTTTTTTAAGGAAAAGAGAGTAGGAGATGAAAGCTGATGCCGCCTCTATCTGAGAACCATTTACATCTCTGTGTGTGGAGGAAGCTGTCTTGTGGTTCAGGTGCCTTCCTGGGCACCTGGAGCTGCTCCCCGATGGCAAACATCAGACGGAAATGCCCCTCCTCCCCCAGCCCCGGGGTTATAATGCCCTCCACCTCCAGGAAGTCCTCTGGAGCACCCCTCACTCCCAGAACCCCTACAGAGCTTTCGTGTGCCCTGGGTGCTGGTGGGATAACGCTCAGCTGTGTCCTCAGAGCCTGACTTTTCTCTGGTCTCAGAGTTTGCCGAGTGCAGAGACTCCCATTGTTCATGTCTATGTCCCATGCTGTCTGCACACAGTAGGGCCTCAGCTGCAACAACGGCTACATTAGGCTTGGTAGACACAGTGTTCAGGGCTCACAGTATTTTTAGGAGCCTATAGAAAAGTTTTGGGTTTTTTTCTTTAAGATCAAAAGAAGGCCGGTGCCGTGGCTCAAGCCTGTAATCACAGCACTTTTGCTTGAGCCCAAGAGTTCGAGACCAGCCTGGGCAACATAGTGAGACCGCGTCTCAAAAACAAAAGAAAAAAAATGAGCGTACCTATAGTTCCAGCTATTTGGGAGACCAAGTTCGAAAGACGGCCTGAGCCCAGGAAGTGGAGGCTGTGGTGAGCTGTGACCGTGCCACTGCACTCCAGCCTGGGCGACAGAGTGAGACGTCAACTCAAAACAGAAGCCAAATGGAAAAATTATATTATAATACTAAAGAATGATATAATTATTAATATAACTCAGTGCAAACGTAGTCATAAATAGATTTAATTTTTTTTTATGGAGGGGCCCAGGGAAGACAAAGGTGTCAAATTCCCAGGAAAGTCTTGACGCAGCCTGAGGACCTGTGTGTTTGTTGATTTGCTCTGTGTCCTCTCTCTCTAAGATTCCCTCTTCAGAGCAGACATTGCTGCCTGACCAAGACCCTCTGCCCAACCCTCAGAAGCTTTCCCTACACAGAACCAACCCAGCAGAACAAACATATCAGCTTAGTTCCCATCCTGAGATGTCTCCAGACTCATTTCTTTCACCATGGTGAGGTTCGATTGTTCACCCAAGTCACCTCTTGTTTGGTGAACTTGAAAGACAGTAAGAAGTGGGGACCGTTTCGGGGTGTGGAGTCAGAAGATGTGTATTCCAGGCCTGGTCTGCCACTTGCTGGCCTGTGAACCTGGGGGCGGCACTTTGCCTGTCTGGGTATCAGTTTCCTCACCTGTCAAAAGGGCCCCATCCGCATTCTTCTATGGACAGAGCATGATAAGGCTGAGAAGTCGCTGGCACTTGTAAGGTCCTCTCTCAGCCCCTGGCTGTGCAGCCTAGGGCAAGTCGCTTCCCCTCTCTGATTCTCAGCCTCTTACTTCATTGGCTCATTTGACAAACGGATGCTGAGCACTGAACTGGGGCCCTGGGGAGATGGTCGCTGATCAGCTCTGCTTCGAAGAGCCCTGGGGTTGGCTGGGGTCAATTTCAGTTCTGCAATTCATGGCTTGGTGGCGAGACTCTAACCCCCACCCCAAGCTCTGAGTTTCCCCAGACGGGCCAAGGTTGGTTCCTCCCCAACCTCATTGCCTGAAGCTCTCTCTCTCTCTCTGTTTTCTCAGCATGAATTTCAAATGTCAAACTCCTGAAGTTACAGGCTGTTTACCACGTGCCTTTGGGTCGGAAAATGAGCCCAATTAACACAGTGGTGTCGAGCCGGAGGAGGAGACTGATTTAAGGCAACCAGATGAAACAGCGCTGAAGGGTCTCTCCTCTTGGCCGGGATGTCCAGGAGGTATAAGCAGCCTCCCCTGGCAGCAATTACTGGATGGGAACCTTCCCAGTAGACCCAAGAACAAACTGGAAAAACTCAAGATCCACCACCAGTGGCCACCCATGGTCAGTCTTTTTTGCTCTCCTAGGAGGTTGGTTAATGCCACCTCTCTCACACTGTGGGCAAAAGAGGCAAACCCACGGACAGTGGAGGGCGAGAAATGGTGCTTGGACATTGTCTGAATCCTCTCAGGTGCTAGGTTCAGCGACTGAACCTAGATTCAAACCCAGGTAGGCCTGGAGTGTTTGTCCTGTATAAAAATAGGCCCTGATGATGCAAATTATCCTCTGCCGTTATGGTTATTAAATAGCAGTGATGAGCCGGGCTCGATGGCTCAGCCTGTCATCCCACGCCTTTGGGAGGCTGAGGTGAGTGGATTCCCTGAGCCTGTGGGTTCGAGACCCGCCTGGGCAACGAGACCTCATCTCTACAATAAATCAAAAAAAAAAAATCAGCCGGGCGTGGTAGTGCGTGCCTGTAATTCCGGCTACTCGGAAGGCTGAGGCGGAAGGATCGCCGGAGCCCAGCAGGCGAGGTTGTGGTGGCCGGGAGCGGCCACTGTACTCCAGTCTGGGTGACAGAGTGAGACTCCAACTCAAAAAAAAAAAATAGCGGTGATCAATCGAGTCCTTTGTGTTTAAATTTCATGAGGGGCCGGGGCAGTGGCTCAGCCTGTAATCCCAGCACTTTGGGAGGCCAAGGCGAGAGGATTGATTGTCTGAGCCTAGGGGTTTGAGACCAGCCTGGGCAAATTGGCGAGACCTCGTCTCTACAATAAATCAGAAAATAAGCCGGGTGTGGTGGCATGCATCTGTAGTTCCAGCTACTTGGAAAGCTGAGACGGAAAGATCGCCTGAGCCCGGCGGGTCGAGGCTGTGGTGGTGACCAGGAGTGTGCCATTGCACCCCAGCTTGGGCAACAAGAGTGAGACTAACTCAAAACAAATAAATAAATAAATTTTATGAGGTTGGGCAGGTAGGTAGCATTTATCAGATGACTTAGCTAGGTCACATTTCTGCTCATCCTATGAGAGAGACACTATGGTTTCTGAAAGGACAGACCGGGAGTGGGAAACCATTTTTCATCTTGCTCTTAAACCCTGACGCCATGATGAGAAAGTAGAAGTTGTGTTTGGGAGAATTGCAGACTTCAGATAGACATTAACTTTGCCGACTTTGTCCTTTCAGGAACACAGGCTTCCTAATGCCAGAGGTCTCTCTTAGTGGCCATCAGGCTTGCCTAGAGTAAAGGGAATTTACAAGGCCTAAGACATCGACGGGAGATCGAGGCAAGAAAGATTCGGTCAGCTGCCCAAAGTTGCCCAAGTTGTTGTGGGTGTCCAGGCCAGCTCTTGCAATTGATACAATAATCAATTCAGTTTGGCAATGAACTCTCTGCCTTTGCTGGTCTGGGTACGGTGCTGCTGTACACCTCACATACACACACACACACACACACACACACACACACACACACACACACACACCCTCCGTCCCTACAGCATTCTCAGTAGTGTTGGGGTGAAGGCCGTCCAGTGTGTGTGGCACCTGGCTCTGACTCTCCTTGGACACTTGGAATGGCACGTTCTTTCCTGACATTCCACAGATCCATGTCGATTTGGGACAATTTTCTTTTGTTGTTGTCCCTCTAGAGAATGGCAGCCCCACACATATGACAATTTTGAAAAATAAGACAACCAAGATCTTGATTATTGTAAGTTTTTATTTTTTTCAGAGCCGGGGTTTTGCCCTGCCACCCAGGCAGGAGTGCGGTGGCATGATGGGAGACATTCTTCTCCGTGGTTGCTTATTATTTGTTTTTATTCTTGTCTGAAGTCTGCCTTTCACTTTCACCCAGTTATGTAAAGGAATTACTTATTTATACCCAGTTATACTCAGTTTTTTTTAATACAGGTTAATTTTTATGTACAGTAAAATCGTCTTTTTTAATGTGATTTCTTCCAGTGCATTCAAGTTCAGAAAGTTCACAACGCTTCATCATTCTGAGAGTTGGTTTTTAAGCTAACAGTTAAATTTTTTTTGTATTTAAATCTATCCATCATAATCTATTCTGGATTACAGAACCGAAGTCTCCTGAATCACTGAGCAATTATCCCAAACTCTTACTAAGTAAGCGCTCCATTTTTAATTCCTCAGTTCTGATTCACTCCATAAAGAGTTGTTCATTGTTACTATGTTCAAAACTCCTAATTGGTCCCAGCCACATGCAGAGCAAGACAGACCCCTCATCAGCTGTCTGGGCTTCCCACTTAACTCCCACTGATTGGCCTGTCAAGTTTCTCTGTTCTTACCACACCATTTCATTGGATGTGGTTTTAGACTACGTTTTAACAGGTGGCAAGGCAAGCTGTGGTTTCTCCTCTTTTTCAAATATTACTTGGGAAAACCGTGTCTGTCTTTTTCTGGATGAATCTCCTCATCTTTGCATCTGACTTCTGGTTCCACGGACCATTTTCCGTAAGGTTTTCCAGCCTGGGCTAGTTCCGGGGCTTGAAACGATCGTCAAGTATGAGAACCGTGGATTCTTGGCATTAGGCTTCCTCCAGAAACATCTGCCATGGATGTTTCCATTGACCAATCGGAGCCACGTGAGCTACTTGTGTAAGCCTTTCTTACAGGTGCTTTCTGAACTCAAACGCTTTCTGTCACCAGCACAGAAACTTGGGGTTGGGGATTATTGCTCTAGTCTAATGCCTCATAAGATTTTAGATCCTCTTCCCATCATCCTGCCCAGCAGCTACCCATTCTATGTTAAATCTCAGTGGGTGGCTTCCCCCCCTTTAAGTTTTCTATACATTTTGATCTTTTATTTTGGGCAAAGTGAGTGACTGCAGAAAACAAAATTAGAACGGACTTCTTTTTAAGCCCTCAACAAATAATAATAAGGGATAGAGAGAAAGAAATGGAAAACAAAACAAAACGAAAGTCCTTTCTGGATGTGGTTCCAGCATCGGTGAAGTTCCAGCATCGATGAAGTTTCAGGTCGGTGCTTATTTTAGCCAAACCATTTGTCCCAACCCTATTTATACACCAGGATGCGGAACAAGTCGTTCTTGCCTGGTGTCCGCTGTCTGTCGACAAGAAATCTGTCTGGGAGTAAAAGCCAATGAGCTCAAATGCCTTTCATTTGCATGGATCTTACACTCATCTCAAGTCCACTCAACTTTGAGCCAGAGTGCCTGGTTAGGTGCAGGGCAGAGCCCAGCAGGACAGCATGGGCGAGAGAAAGCTTAAGGGAGTCCTGAAATCGAGGGTTGGCCTCTCACCAACTCTGGAAACTAATTAAATGGCTCATCTCAGCACTATCCTTTGACTATTGAAATCACAACAGTCATATAAGCCACCTCTCAGCATTGCAAATTTAGTAGAATTAAATCAAAATAGTAATAATAACAGCAACAATAATAACAGTTACTGCTTTTCTTGTGCCAGACACTATGCTAAGCAATCTTCATGTATTATCTCACTTAATCTTCATTATAACCTGAAAGGAAGTATCGTCGCTATCTCTAATTTGCATATTGAAGGTCAAGCTGGTCAACTTGGCCTTGATGACATCTCGTGATTCCCAGAGTTATTATGTAGAGTTTCGTCATTATCTCTCAAGGATACCCACATATGATGAAAAAGTTAGAAGACCAAGAGATGTCCTTCAGGTACAAGCACGAATACCCAAATGTGGAGTCTCTTCAGTTGACTCTTGTGTTATTTAGGATGATGCTAACTTCCCTCACAAGCCCTAATCTTTAAATGGCTAGTCCAATAGAAGTTTATTTTGTGCTCATGTATAAGATTGATTTGAGTCTTTGTGCTTGGTGGATGACTCGACTCCACTTGGTGATGCAGGGATCCAGGCACCCTTCATCTGGTGGCTGTGCTCTCCTCTGCCCAGTAGGTGAAAGGGAGGATGAGAAGGCACACAGGTCTCTGAACAGTCACTTACATGTCACTGGAAGCAATTGGTCATGTGGATCCACCTAGATGCAAAGGAGCCTGGAAAGCATAGTTCTGGACTGGGCAGTGCCTTCTTAGTGATGGCTCTCCACTTTGTAAGATGGAACTCAGCTTATTGCCTCTACCATGACACCTTACCCAGTTCCATCCGGCTGTATCCCAGACAGTTGAGGCAGGGAAAGCCAGCATCTGACCCTTCTCCCTAATAAAGATAGAGCACCACAGGTCACACATGAAGTGACTTGGAGACTTGGAACCAGCCCCACACAGACTTCACTGTAGGCTTCATGGAAGATTCCAGAGAACTCACTCCTTTACAAGTGGTTTTCAGCCTGTGTCCTGGAAACCCCACCCTGTGCCTCCCCTCAGTGTCCTATTTTATATAACCCAGTTTTCTTTTTTAGAGTTTCACACGAGGATAAAGTGAAGGGCACGATTCCCATGCCTACTTCACCTCTGCCCATCTTGGGCCTGATGTTTGCAGGCTGGGATCGTGATCTTAAATAGGAGAGCTGCAACTTGAATGAATGCAACAGATACAAGGCTCATTTTTCTTTGCAGAGCGAGGGAAAAGGGTGAAGGAGCAATATCCGCCTTGAGAACAAAGATATACACACGTGCATGTCCATTGGGGCCAAGCAGAGGTGGAAGCATCATTTTGTTTAAAAATAGGGACGTGTTCATTTCCACGGTCAATATATAGAGTTCATAGCTACTCTCTGGATTGCAACTTAAGCGGTTTCAGAAGAATAATCTAAAATGTGTTTGTGACACAAAGGGAGAGGGAAAGGAAGGGGAAGGGGAGGAGGGGGAGGGGGGAATGGGAAAGAAAAGAAGAAGAGAGAGAGGAAGGGAGGGGGGAAGGAGGGAGGGAGGACTTTTAAGTTGGAGATATTCTAGTAATTCCCAAATTTCAGAGCTGATTAGAACTTTAACTTTATCCTGGCAACCACTGCTCTCACGTTACAGGGGAAGAGACTGACTCAGACCTTTGCCATCTCTGTTTCTAGAACCTTCTCCTCTGGTCATTTCCTACTCAGTGGTCAGATCTATCTTTCTAAAGTAAATATCCCACAAGGTTGCCTCCTCGTTGGACGCCCTCCCAATCGCCCCAGCTCAGCCTCGCCTCTGTCCTGGCTGGCTTCCCCTCACGCCATGCTGCTGAATTGTCTCCGGCCGACCCCGTCCTTCCACCATGCCAGCTTATGCTGACAGAGAAGATCCGTCTGCCTGGCATTTACTTAAGTTCCACTTTTCTTTGGAGACTCAGCTCAGGGGTCCTCTCCAGCAAACACATTTTTCTTTGCCGGAGTCCTGCATCTCTTCTTGGCTAACCCTGGTCCAACGTTGACCACAGAGGATCCCAACAGCAGTGGTGGTGGTGGCGTATGTGATGGTTGACTCTTCTAAGATTGAAGGCTACCTGATGCACGCTTTACAAGATGATCTCCTCCTGTGGACTGTATTTTATCCATTTATCCATTTATTTCCGGTGTATTAGTAAAGGCTCCCAAACATGGCTGCTATTGGGCTAAGACAACATTCTTCCTAAGCCCAGAGTTCCTTGAGGTCCCTCTTCTTGGATATCTTCATGGCTTGCTCGCCCACCAGCTTGGGGTTTGAAATGAAATGTCATTCCAGCTACTTGGAAGGTTTGAGGCAGAAGGATCACGTGAGCGTGCCACTGCACTCCAGTCCGGATGACAGAGTGAGACTTCAACTCAAAAAGAAAGAAATGTCACCCATCAGAGTGGCCTCTCCTGACTTCCCAGTCTCATCACCCTCTAGTCCTTTGTTCTACCTTATTTCTTTATACCATGTATTGTTAGCGGGTGAGTATATCTTTATTTTTTTACTTGTTTATCTATCATCTCTCGCCCTGTCACTAAAATAGATGCATCACGAGAATGAGCTTACTGTCTGTTTTCTTCACTGCTAAATCTTTTGTGCTTAGAACAGTGCCTGGCACATAGTAGGTGGTCACGAGATGTCTGTGAAACAAATGGATAAGTCACACAACCACCATATGTCGTAGTTCAGCACTCTCTCCAAGACTGGACCTTGTAGCTTTTCTTATTATGAGAGAGAGAGAGAGAGAAATTATACTAAATCTTTCTCAAAAACTCTAATGTTCTAATGTCTTGGAAATATAAAAACAAGCAACAAACAAAAATAAACAATTGAACCCAAACCTCCCCAAACCTCCAGTGATTCATTAAAGTACAGTCAACACGGGTCCTTTGAAATCTTACTCAAGAGACACGTGCTGTGAAAAGAAACGAAGAAACGGCAGATTTCTCTGTTTTATTTTTATATACCAACTTGCTAGTTAACAGTGGGAGCGATCAATAAACTTTAATAGAATGCTATTACTTTAGGGTTGTAGTAAACTGAAGGATAAAGAATAATAGCTTTTCAACCTTTTATCAGTCTGGGAGCTAATTTAATATGCACGGAAAATGCATTACAATAATTTTTATAACTATGCAGTCCAGACCTCTCTAAAGATTTTCCAGGAGATAAGTAATGTGCAAAGAATTTAACCTAAATATATGGTGCAAAAACCATGGCTACAATGAATGAGGGCTGCCCAAGATAATTCCGTCAAACACTAGATGTTTATATTAAAAACACCACTGGACTCTAAGTTGGCAAGGATGCTCATTGCTAGTTTTTTTTTTTTTAAATTTTTAACCAGCCTTCCCTTAATGAAGTGGATGGATCAATCTATTTGGAATCATTCAGACTGTGGACAAATATGCTAAAGCTTTAGGTATATAATTTTAACCTCTGAGAAAGGTTGAATGATGGGTTATGAAACCATTACCGTGCACTGCTCAGATTCAGTGCACCACAAAGGATCTCCATTTATCCTAATTTAACATGCATCTGCTCACAATTTGGAAGAGGAAATAGGCCAAGAACTGAAGAAACAGCCTGAGTTTGTGAGGGAGAAAAAAGGTCTTTTCTCCACATCAAGGGACCCAGGCCATTGCTTGGCTCTCTGAGCTCTAAAGACTGTTCTGGGTACATCTTGCTTTTTCTCCTTCTCCCTTTCCAAAATAAGACAGATAAATCTGCTGTTTCTTCTTCCTCATTTCTTTTCACAGCACGTCTCTCTCTCTCTCTCTCTCTCTCTCTCTCTCTCTCTTTTTTGAGTTGGAGTCTCACACTGTCGCCCAGACTGGAGGGCAGTGGGACACTCCCGGCCACCGCAGCCTCGACCTGCTGGGCTCCGGCGATCTTTTCGCTTCAACCTTCCAAGTAGCTGGAACTATAGGTGCATGCTACCATGGTCAGCTAATTTTTGATTTATTGTAGAGTTGAGGTCTTGCCAAGTTGCCCAGACGGGTCTCGAACCCGCGGGCTCAAGCAATCCACTCGCCTCGACCTCCCCAAGTGCTGGGATGACAGTGCTGAGGTTGACCAGCACGTGTCTCTTGCGTAAGATTTCAAAGGACCTTACTGTCTCTACCTGGCCGGTTCTCTACTCTGCTGAGAGAGTGCTCATTCCACACTGCAAATCACGTCTACTAGACACCTGTGGCTGCCTGAGATCCGCAGTTTCAAGTCCAAGGTCAAATGCCCCGGATGGCAGGGCGGGCTGGGACTGGCAGGAGGAAAGTAAGCCACCCACCCTGGATGCAGAAGTAGAGCATGCCAGAAAATTCAGTCATCAAAGTAAATCATATTTTAATGCTCTGGGGGAAAAAAATCCAAGTGAATTCCAAAAAAATTCCTTATGAAAAAAGATCAAAATTTTAAATAAATCTGGGGTCAGGCAAGCTCAGCTATACTAGAGCTTAAGGCAGAAAGAAAAACAAGTGAGACTGAGTCTGCCTTTATTTAAAATGTTGATCTTTTGTTCATTGTGAGGTTTTTTTTTTTTTGCATTCACTTCGATTAACAAAAAATTTGCATTCAAATATTTATTTTGGTTGCAGAGTTTTTGGATGCTCCCTCAAATTCTGCACCCAAAGCAACTTCCTCACCATAGTCCCAGCCCTGTCAAAAAGAACTAGAACCTTCTGCCTCTGTATTCCCAGGACCCTCTGTTGATTTGGTCTCATGACTCCAGCTGGATTGGATTGCAGGCGTTTGTCTCCGCCCCTACGTCGAGAGGATGCGGCTGGCATCTTCTCGCGTCTCCCCACAAGACGTCCTCAACAAGTACACATCGATCAGATGCAACATGCAGACGTCAGAGGCGGCATCCAAAGTCCTCCCTGGTCTCACCCTTCCACTCCGTCTCCCGTCCCCTTCCCACACTGGCTCCAGCCACACCGCTTCTACTGTTTTCTGACTCCGAGGTTCTTTCTCCTTTCTCTCTTATCTTGTGTGTGGATCACAGCTTGAGAGCTGGTGCCAGACCGCCCGGGAAGCCCTCTGATTTTTGGCATTTTGCAGGCCTATGATCCTTGGAAAGTCACTCTCTGCGCCTCAGTTTTCTCACCTGTGAAGTGGAGCGAGAGTGCCTTGCTGATTGAACATCCGAGGCCTAAATGAAGGAAGAATGCCTTCAGCACAAAACTGGGGAGTAAGAGACGAGAGAAACCAGGTACGATGTGGTAGCAGGAGCTAGAAACGGGGGCTGGCTCCGTGCCTTGGCTGGAAGGACAAGGGCAAGGTGGGGCCTCCTGGATCCAGCCGGAGAGCCACATGGGGGCGACAGCGGCTTCACACTCAACCCTCATGTCCCCAGGAATAAACTCCAGACCTTGTCCTGCTCTTGTGTTCCTGTCTCTTGCTGGGCCCCCATCCACTGGATCCAAAGGCAAGAGGCCCCCTGAGGCAGCCCCAGACTAAGGGGCCAAGTATAAGGGAAAAGGGCTGGCCAGTGGATTTGGGGGCACAAGAGGAAGTGAGGAAGTCATCTCGCCAGGGAGTCATCATCAAACATCATTCCAGGGAGGACAGGGTAAGTGGTTACAACTTTGTCTTCTGTACAAGGACCTCAAATGAACCCAACCTGCCACCCCACCAGGTACCAGTCAGGCCTCTGCACAGAGGGGATGGAGAAGGTATCTGGGGTCCCCGCTTTCTCTGGGGGAATGACAGCCCTCTGAGGTCTTTTTGTTTTGCTCCAGAGGAAACTTGCTCCTGGGTCTGACCACAATAGGCTTGTTGTGTGGTGCTGAATTAGCCTGCGCCCATCCAACCATCCTCAGCTCACGTTAATCACACCCTCTTACTCCAAACAGTGCAACTCTGATCTAAACCAATTAAGCCTGTGCTGTTTAGACAAAGAGATTAATATAGCCCCGAAAAGCCTCACCTTTGGCCGTAGAGATGTCTTAAGATAATGAGTTTGTTTCAGCGAGTTGGCTTTGGGGAAAGGTAGGTTTTGGAAGGAGATATTTATTTGCAGATTCTAAATCAGCAGGAGTGCACCAGGCAAAAAAATTCTGGTTGGACACACGCAGGTACAAAGGAGGTTAGGGGGTCCGTTATAGAGCTGATGGCTTGGAAATGCAGATTCTCTCTCTTGGACAATCTTCTTGCGTCTGACAAAGGAACCAAACACAAAATAAAATCAAGCAAAACCAATGACGACTCGAATACAAGTCTAAACACGCAGCTTATGAAATGCATTGCTCCATGTATTCGTCCTTTCTGCTTTTACAGAAATTGAAGGATGGCTTCAAAGACAATTTCTAGGGAGAGAGAAGCGGAAGTGTGGTGCAGTAGAAGGAGCACTGGACTAAGAGTCCGACATGCCAGGTTGTGTTTTAGTTGAACACGTGAGTGCTCTTATGGACTAACCACTATCCTGGATGTGGAGGATGGACAGGTGAGCGGAATGTGGCCTCTGTTTTTCAAGCAACTGACCATTTTGACAGTGACCCATAAACAGAAACGTCAGTGCAACAGCGAGGCTGTGGTCAAGTCTAGCACAATATGGCTGGGTGACCAAGGTCAGGAAACTGAGTCTAAACTCCAGGGCTTCGACCAAAGCTTCCAAGTGCAAGTAAGCTCTGAGTTTCTTGAAGGATACAGAGAAGATCTCCTGGCAGGAAGGTATAGAAAGGTATTCTAGGTAGGGAGAGTATGGCATATGCAAAATTAAGGACAACAGGCTGCTAGAGCAAAGTATGATTCTCTCCTCTGAGCTCACAGAGCATAAGGTTTGAGATCAGCGCTGGATGGAGAGGCTGTCTGTGAGGCCAGGACATTGAGGACTGTAGTCCTTACATTCAAGTGCTTGGAGATCATCTTCTAAACGATGAAGACACGTTGCAGGCTGTAAGGCTAAGGTGCGGTCAGCATTGTCCTGGGACGGTCGCCAGGTTCCCTCCAGTTGACAATGAAGTCCTAGCTATTTCACTTATCTGACTTCAGATTTCTCATCTGTGAAATGGGCGCGTTGGACACCCTAGTATCTAAGGTCCTTACCAGCATGTATTCACCATGCCATTTCATTCTGGATTTTTGACATTTTGCTACTTGGGGACTTGCTGACTCTGGAGGGGCTACCCCTTCCAGGCTAGCTCATTCCTAGAGGCAGCAAGTAATTGGTAACTCGTCTGAGTGTACCTAACCATTCTCAGTGTCCACAGCCCCAACTGCCTGCTTCCTTCACTGCTTAGACCCCAGGCTACTGTCCCCTGCCCTAATCACCCATTCAGGTTCTAGATAACCAGGGCAGTCTTCCTGCCACTCTGTCCACTTTATTCAGACGAGCCCCTTCTGAGCCTATCTTGTTGTCCAGCTGGAGTGCAGTGGCATGATCATGGCTCACGGTGGCCTTGACCTCGTGGACTCAGGCAATTCTTCTGCCTCAATCTTCTGAGTCGCGGGGCTACAGGGGCACTTCACCATGTCTGGCTAATCTTTTGACTTTTTTTGTAGAGACAAGGTCTTGCTATGTCACCTAGGCTGGTCTTGAACTCCTGAGCTCAAATTATCCTCCTGCCTCAGTTTTGCCAAGTGCTGGGTTGCGAGTGTGAGCCACCACATCCAGCCAGAACCTATGTTTCACAGCTAAAACCCCAAAAGCAACAAAACCAAAAATAAACAAGTGGGACTTAATTCAACGAAAAAGCTTCTGCACAGCAAAATAAATAATCAACAGACCAAATAGGCAACCTTCAGAATGGGAGAAGATATTGGCAAACTATGCATCTGACAAAGGACTAATATCCAGAATCTACAAAGAACTCAAAGAAACTAGAAGGAAAAAACAAATAATCCCATTAAAAAGTGGACAAATGCTGGGCTCGGTAGCTCAGCCTGTAATCCCAGTGCTTTGGGAGGCTGAGGTGAGAGGATTGCCTAAGCCCATGGGTTCGTGACCCTCCCGGGCAACTTGGCGAGACCTCATCTCTACAGTAAATCAAAAATTAGCTGGGCATGGTAGCGCACGCCTGTAGTTCCAGCTACTTGGAAGGCTGAGGCAGAAGGATCGCCGGAGCCCAGCAGGTCGAGGCTGTGGTGGCCGGGAGCAGCCACTGCACTCCAGTCTGGGTGACAGAGTGAGACTCCAACTCAAAAAAAAAAAAATGGGCAAACAACAAAAACAGACATCACTCAAAAGAAGTTATACAAATGACCAACAAACATATGAAAACATACACAGTATCACTTATCATTAGGGAAATGCAAATTAAAACCACAATGAGATACCACATTATACCTATCAGAGTGGACATTAATAAAAAGTAAATTAAGCCGGGCTCGGTGGCTCAGCCTGTAATCCCGTGCCTTTGGGAGGCTGAGGTGAGTGGATGGCCTGAGCCCGCGGGTTCGAGACCCACCTGGGCAGCGAGACCTCATCTCTACAATAAATCAGAAAATTAGCCGGGCGTGATAGCGCATGCCTGTAGTTCCGGCCACTCGGAAGGCTGAGGTGGAAGGATCGCCAGAGCCCAGCAGGTCGAGGCTGCGGTGGCCGGAAGCGGCCACTGCACTCCAGTCTGGGTGACAGAGTGAGACTCCAACTCAAAAAAAAAAAAAAAAGTAAATTAAAAAAAAAGCAACCCCCCCAAAAAAAACAAAAACAATAGATGCAGGTGTGGATGCAGAAGAAAGGGAACACTTATTCAATGTTGGTGGGAATGTAAATTAGTATAACCTCTATGGAACATGGTCTGGAGATTTCTCCAAGTATCTACGAAGGAACAGAGGTCATTATATTAAAAAGACATCCAACCCTGCATGATCATGGCAGCACAATTGACAATCGCAAAGATGCGAAATCAACTTAAATGCCCACCAGCTGATCAATGGATAATGAAAGCACGGTATAGATACACAATAGAATATTACTCAGCTGTCAAAAAGAATGAAACAATGTCTTTTTCAGCAACTTGGATGGAATTGGAGTCCGTCACCCTAAGTGAACTAACTCAGAAACAGAGAAACCAAACACTGCGTGTTCTCACTTATAAGTAGGAGCTAAACTAAGGATTTGCAAGGGCAGAGAATGGTCTGAGGGTCCCTGGAGACTCAGAAGGGGAAGGGGGAAGGATGGAGGAACAAACAAAAAATCAGCAACAGGGTACAGAGTGCACAGGTGAGGATGTGGGTACCCTTAAAGCCCAGACCAAAAATGATTTGGATGCCCCAAAGCTATTGAAATAAAAATAAAACACACCCATATTTCTGGAGGGTGAATTGAAGCAGAAGCAGGGGCCCCGGCCAGGTGAGTGGGACGGAAATCCAACTTTGGTCCAAGTCTGGGCTGGGTGTGTCAACTCGGGGTGCGGGGGGGTGGGTGCGTGTGTGTTTCTAGTTTGTGCAGAGATGCCCATAGGCTGGCTGTTACCTCACCCTCCCCCATCGCGCAAGTCATTTCACTTCTTTGAAGCTCAGTGCTTTCATTTGCATGTGGCCGTTGGTCTAAATGTGGAATGCGTTTTCTGGATCTGAGATTCTCGAATTGACCTCACTGTGGGACCTTAGACAAATCTGTTCCCCAAGTTCCGCATCTATCAAGCGATTATAACTTCCCCCATCTCCATCCCTCTGAATCTTACCAACATAGAGTGGGAAAAGCCATCTGAAGGCATTTTGTAAACTGTAAAGTCCTCTGTCGGGAGAGGGGGCTGCTATTAGCATCATTGCTGGGTACGAACTTGTCCCTGGCTGTAAGTGTGCGAGAGTTTCGGGGGCAGTGGTATATGATTTAGCAAATTATCTCTTCGGTGTGCTAAAGAGTCCGCCAGGAGTTTGCTCACTGCAGGATGAGGGAACAATGAGATCTCACTGCATTCAATAACAGAGGTTTAATTATCATGATTATCTCACATTTGTATAAAGTCTTTGCTTTCAGGATCTCCAAGTACTTTATAAACATTAAGCCTCTTGGTCCCCCAGGGGAGATGCCAAATTGATGCACAAGCTTGCTGGTCTCTCCTCTTCCTGGCTGAAAAGTCATCTCCCTCCACCCAGGTGAGGAGGACACCAAATCTTGACATCTGCTGACGCGCGATGTCCAATGTCAGCCATTCAGGGTACGTGCGTCACGGCCCAAGTTGAAAACACTGAGAATGGGAATAGCCACCATTTATGGAGTGCTGATCATGGGCCAGAGTAGACCCCAGACCTGCCTTCGACCGTGTCGTGGAATCTCTTGGTCTCATAAATTAATAAGAATGACCGCATTCGCCTTGAGCTTCAGCTAGGTCGTGTAGGAGGTGGAGACTTGTCCAAGAGGAGGCAGGGAGGAGCTCTGTGCTGACACACATGGGGAACCCTCTGGCTCCTCACTCCTGGACAGACCCACACCTCCGTCTGGCCACTGCAGTGTCGGTCACTATCTGTGTACAATTTACCCTTCGTCTTAGTCAGCTTGGCGTTCTACAACAAAAGACCATAGACTGAGTTGCTTAACAAAACAGAATTGGTCTCTTACAGTTCTGGAGGCTGGAAGTCTGAGATCAAAGTGTCCGCATGGTCTGGCTCTGGTGTGGGCTTTCTTCCGGGGTGTAGACTGCTGTCTTCTCATTGTCTTCTCACATGCTAGAAGGAGGGCTGGAACAATCCCTAGAGTCCCTTTCATAAGGGCACGAATCCCATTCATGAGGGCACCATCTTCTGACCTAGTCACCCCTCCCAAGGCCCCACCTGCCTAATACCATCATCTTGAGGATTGGGAATTTTGAGGACGACGCCTTCAGTCCATCGGACCCCTAATCTTGGCAGTTTAGAACCAGCATTTTATTAAGCTCACCCGTTCTGTTTGTTAGGCATGAGAAAAAGACATAGCTAGGCAGGCATCCTCTGGCCGGTGATCTCCGAGGCCTCACCAGGAAGACTCAAACAGTGGGGGTGATTCAAAGGCTGGGGGTGATTCAAACTCAACACTGGGAGCTGGACTCAATGGGAAGCATCTCCATTCTCATGTCTGGTGCCTGGGATTGTCGGTGTATGCACACATGGCCTCTTCCCGTGGCCTGTGGCTAAATAAGGACGGTCAGACTTCTCACATGGCCACTCTGGGCTCCAAGCACACGTGACCCATAGAGAACAAAACGGATGTTGTTTGTTTTTGGCCAAGTCCTTGAAGTCACACCCGGTCATCTCTGCTGTCTTCTCTTAGCTACAGTGAATCACGGAGGCCAGCCCAGATGAGAATATCTGGGTATCCATAGGATTGCACTCCCTTTAAATCCTCCAAGGGAAGAATCCTGTCTGATTTTTTTCCAGCTTCCTGGCCTGGGGATATACTTATTTATCCATCTGTCTCTCCCACTAGATCATGAGTCCTGGAAGAGGAAGAATATGTCCAGTGATCAGAACTCAGAACCCTGTTTTAGATCTAGTAACACAGAGGATGGTCAGTAAAGATCTGATACGTGAATGAATGAATGCGTGGATGGATGGATGGATAGATGGATGGATGGGTTGGGATGGTCTCTCTCTTCCTGGGCAGGCAAGTTGCTAATAATTTGGACTCCTCTCCACAGGAAGGAACTTTTTTTGTCCTTTGCTTTAGAGGAAATGAGCCTTACTTGTGATTTATATTTTGATAGCCTGGTAAGAATTTTCTGAATTGCTGGAGGGTTGGAAGAGTTGATGAGCTTACGGGTGTCTTTTAGCACTAACATTATGTTTTCTTTTCTTTTTTTTTTTATTGCGTCCTGTGATCTGCTTCCAAGACTAACGAGTGGCTTTTCGGATTAACTGTATTTATTGATCTGCTCTAAAGATGTGATTGCCGTGCACGTCTTTCATTGGGAGGAGCTGAGTTAAGAACTCAGGCCTTTGGAAAACATATCCATGTGGCCGATGCGCTGGGTGGTGTCACATGTGCATTTGCATAGCTTGTATGTTCATAAACATCCATCTGATGCCATCAAGGCTTAAGTTCAAGGAGAATTCCATTGACAAAGCGATGAGCGGCAGGGGGCAGAAATCATTCCAGTGAATACTGTGTTTCCCTTTGATATGCCTCCAAATTGATGTTTCCATCTCATTGTTTTTGTATTTGTTTTTTTAACTTTATCTAAAGATTTTTTTTAAAATGAGAATTATTTAACAAAAGGCAAACTCTCACCACTTTCTTATGTAAAGCTAATGTGACAAAGCAAGTGTCAACAAGAGGGCAAAATCCGTCTCAGGGAAATCTTGAAACTCTAAGTGGAATTTGCATAAAATAGTTCTGGTATTATTATTCACTATTCTTTCCCTGACAGTTATGTCAAGGCCTTGAAACCTAAAAGAACAATTATGCTATTGTATCTCTGGGAGGATTCAAGGGGTGTGTCTTTAGTGGAAAAAGTGCTATTACAGCTTTGAAAGCCATTAAAAGGCAACCCAAGGGACTCTTTAGCTAGTCATTTTATAAAGAATGCCTCCGCTTTAAGTGTCTTAAAGTACGTTTATTCAGCTCTTACTTTCGGCTTAAAAAAAAAACTGCTAATAATTAATGGCTGTACATTTTTTTAAACATCTGCATTAGCTATAAATAAAAACTCTAGATGAAGTCATCATTAAGTTGAACTGTGATTCTTGTGTGATGGGACCCGTATCTTTGTCAAACGTCTTGGCAACAAATTACCTGTAAGCTTTTTTAAAAATTGTTTTTTATTTAGCTAGCGTGGCAGAAGCCATTGCCATTGCCAATTATGGACCAGATCAGGAACTAATCAGCAAATCCTTCCCTTGCACAAGCTGGCTTAACTTAACATGTCTGAACATTAAAAACGAAGCATTGATAAGGCATGTCTCGTTGCAGCTGGATGGGGTGCGGTAAGCAGTGATCCGACTTTAATTTCCTCTGAAACCTGCTGATTATGTTATTCTCTGGTTCGGCTGGGCTTCACTGCAAAAAGGCAATGCCAACTTTTGATGGGAATAGTTTTGAAATCCAAGAAAGAGACAGAGAGACGCAAAATGCCTCTGTCACCGAAGGTGATGAGTTGGTTCCGAAAATGAATGAACCAGGAAACCTTCCGTCAAAATGCTGCAAAGACTGTAGGGTCAGGGAAATTTGGATTCAAATGACCAAGAACTAATATTCACCGGCATGGCTGAGTGGTTTGTGTTTTTAACAAGCTATAAAGTGGTGCTCATTTGATATACTTCATAGAATCCAAAGACGGTATTTGTTTATTTTTATTTGTGCCTTTTTTTCACTTCATGTTTTTTGGGAGCTGAGAGGACCCCTGGAAACCGTCTGTCGTGACCTGTTGGTTTATGGGCGAACAAAGGGAGGTTTGAAATGAGAGAA
Organism: Cephalopachus bancanus; assembly: GCA_027257055.1. Taxonomy (NCBI): domain Eukaryota; kingdom Metazoa; phylum Chordata; class Mammalia; order Primates; family Tarsiidae; genus Cephalopachus; species Cephalopachus bancanus. The sequence continues at coordinate 4,426,039 of JAPVLO010000166.1, read as the reverse complement.
ACTCCATCCAGTCTTCAATGTGAAGGGTAGAAGCGACCCGTGTTAGGCTGTTAATACCCCCAATATCTCCCCCTCATCTTCCATAGTTACAGAATTCTGGCTGGAACAAGGGCACCTTCAATAATAGCCAAATTTCCCACAGTCTCATGCAGCCATGGGTGACCATGTGACGGGGTTCTGGCCTACCAGATATACGCAAAAGTGGTCTGTAAAATTCCTGAGAAACACCCATACCCTCTTCCCTCAGAACAGGACAGGCCACCTTGGAAATGAGGGTATGTAGAGCACAGTGACACGGAAGGATCCTAGCTTCATAGGGCGCCATGCCAGTCTTGGACTCTCTGCCTCCAAGTCCGAGAGAGAAATATGGCGTAGGCTGCCTCGATTAGGGGGTCTTATCCCTTGCATCCGTACTCAGTCCAAACAAAAGTAGTAACTACGCCTTGGTACTCACTGAGCTCATTGATACTCATTGAGCACGTTGGTACTCACTGGATACAAACAGTGCACTAGCTGGGTTATTGAAGTCACCCTTTTCCAAGCATGACAGTCTCACAGCCAGAATCTAGTGGCCCTGAGTACCGCACTAGACGCTGCTAGAAGCTGGTGCACTAGAAGCTGGTGCACAGCTGTGCCACTCACGTACGGATCTCAAGCACTCAGCACAGAGTCTGACACTCAGAAAGTGCTTGATAAAGTTTCATAAGAGATAATGAATGAATAACACAATAGATAGGGAAGCGGACGGTCAGGATGCTGTAACATACCGTACCCTGGGTGTATTCAGTGGAGACAGTCCCTCTGCTGCAACCCACAGTGTCCTGCGTGTACTCACTGGAGAAGTACAAGTCTAAGCTTGCAGTGTTGACCTGACCCATATCACAATGTATTGTTTGATGACAAAGTGATTCATTAAATCCATGTGGCTTTGTCTCTCTCCCTGTCTCTCTCTTTTTTCCTTTTTGGTGTTGTTGTATCTCAATTTGATACAAACAGAGCATAAATCTTGGCTCTTGCCAACTGCTGTTTGGTTGAAATTGCCTGTATTGTCTTGACATATGCTGGAGTCTTTAAATTAACGGAGAAAAGAATTGATTTTAAAAATGGCATTTGCATTAAGGGTTATCAATGGGCAATTTGGGAAGCCTGAAGATTTACATGGGAAGTTATGCACAAATACTACAATTAGCACAGCAGTGGGGTCTTGACTCCACGAAAGTTACAATCCTGTACATCCAGGAATATCTGCTGCTGAAAGTATGTATGTGGAATCGCTTGCAGATCCAAAGCTCACAGGAGAGCCAGAAGGTCACTTCTGAGCTGGGCCAGCTCTGCCATCTTGTATTCTCAGTGGATTCCAGGTGTGAGTATTTTGCTTTTCTTTCTGCTTTTGTTTTTCCCTGACATTTTGAGCTCCCATAGACCTTTGCCACAGTTTTGGATGGACCTTGTTTTTATGTGTGATTCGCCTCTGGCTTCTTTAAGGCTCTCAGCTCAGGAAGATTCCACTGTACCCACAAAGTGGAAAGCACTGCTTGGATCCCAGAATCATTTGATCTGGGACTTGGGCTGCCCGTCTTATGGCTCAGCACCTCCTTCCTCTCAGTCCCCTAGGCTGCTGACTTTATGTGCTTAAAGTCTCTTATGACTCCACTCACCTTCTGGCTCAGGAGTTCTGTTGACAATTGGCAACCAATTTCTTCACTCAGTTATACACATACTGACTTTCAGACATGGATTTCCAAATATTTAGTCAGCTGTGTTTGTTTTTCATTCTTATTATTGGTAGTAATAGTGTCAAAGTGGTAATATACACAGAGGAACCGACAAACCCAGAATATAGTCATGAAAAAATTTGTATTTTTTTCTGCCATGTTTCAGCTTCAGTCCCCTTCAGATACTCTCCATTTGATGTCACACACCCATGGAGACACTTTTTCCACGGCTCAAGGTGGTTTTTGAACTCATCCGTGTTGATGCCTTTTAGTGCTTCTGCTGTTTTTTGGTTTCATGATTTCCACATTGACAAAGCATTTTCCTTTGAGGGCTTTTTTCATCTGGAGAAACAAACAAACAAACAAACAAACAAAGATACTTGGGATGAGATTGGCTGAATAGGGAGGGTAGGTCACAGAGGTCCTGCTGTTTTTGGTCAAAAGCTACTGAACATTCTGTGCCGTGCGGGGAGGTGCACTTGTTTGAAATGGGCAAACGTTTTCAAAGAATCTCCAAAAAAAAAAATAGCTGTAGGTAAATGCAACAGTGCAAGCTTGTACACTGATGCTGATATGTTCCTAAGACACTTCTCTAGTGGAGAAACCTGTACCCCAAGGGGCCTAACTTCCAGCAGATAATTCTGGTTGTTTTTTTAACCCCCCCCCCTTGTATACCGAATGCAAGAAACTCAGCTTTTCAGAGCAGAACCCTGATAGCTGTTCTGGGTAGATACAGTGTTGCTCCTTCACCATGGCCTTGATATCTAGCTGGATGAAGGGTGGCGAGATTCAATGGCGTACCCCCCAGGTAAACTGGTTCATTCCTTTCTTTCGTGATCACGCAACTCTAGAAACATAGTCTTATTTCAAAGAAATCTTTAACTTAGAAAGCAAATTACATGGCCATGTAGGGACTTACTTTCCTCGATTTTTGCTACCCACTTCCTGGAATTCATAAGAAATTCCTGTCTGGGCTTGGTGGCTCAGCCTGTAATCCCGTGCTTTGGGAGGCTGAGGTGAGTGAATTGCCTGAGCCTGCGGGTTCGAGACCTGCCTGGGCAACTTGGCAAGACCTCATCTCTACAATAAATCAAAAAATCAGCCGGGCATGGTAGCGCATGCCTGTAATTCTGGCTACCCGGAAGGCTGAGGCGGAAGGATCGCCGGAGCCCAGCAGGTCGAGGTTGTGGTGGCCGGGAGCGTGCCTCTGCGCTCCAGTCTGGGTGACAGAGTGAGACTCCAACTCAGAAAAAAACACTTATGTCGCTTTTTCCAATTGTCAAGCACCATTCCAGGGCTTTTACCACTCAGTTACGCTTCCCTACAGCTCTGTAAGATTGGTACCAATGTAACTCCCATTCTTCAGATGAGAACACTGAGGCAGAGGCATTAAGGTCACTTAACTGGATTCACATAATAAGTGAGGAAACCAGATTTGAACCCAGGCCTTCTGCATCCAGAACTCAGGCTCCAGCTCCCCCAGCGCTGCTATAGACTGATGCTCCTGTCTTTTGCATCATCCCATTTTGCAGACTAGGACACCAAGATGAGTGACATTAGATATGAACCAGCTCCTGGTCCTGCATTTGGAAACAATGGAGCCAGAATAATGATCCTCATTTGAAATGCAAAGCATATGCATGAATGCTGCAAATCTCCTGAGTAGCTTTTATTTTGGGGGAACGGGGAGTGTGGACCCCCAAACTGCGTTGACATTTTCCACCTGGAAAGTCTGGGGATTTGTCACCGTGTGGGTGGCGTCCGCCCTCTGCCATCCCTTTTCATTCTCTGACTCATCTCTAATTCTCTCTTTCTATTCCTGGCCTCTTTCTTCTCCCCGGGCCCCCTCAGCCACACGACTGAGGATGTGTCAGCCATCAGCCTTGCTTTCCAATGTCTCCTTGACCCTGGGAAACTCCTCCAAGTTCGGCCTCAGCTCAGCTACATGTTTCAAAGTCTCACCCCCTGCTCTGTCAGCAGGAGCCTGCAGGGACCCACCCAAGTCGTCCAAGTTAAACTTCGAGCGACATCAGTCAGACAGGAAGTGCTCTGGAGTGGTGGGCGGGCCATGGAGTGTGAACAAACAAACTCATAAGTAGGCAGCAGTGAAAATTGAACGTGAACTTAGTGGGTGAATAGAAAGGTGCAAGGGAGAAGAAAATGAACAATCCACTGAGTATAAGCATTCCAAGAGGGGGATGCTTTTAAAAAAAAGATGTTAGGAGTAATATTTTGCCACCCCGTAATATGGGATTAAAAACTCAACTGCACCATGCTTGGGTAGACAAAGCCTTCACTGAGTCCAGAGATCTTGTTCTGGGACAATGACTGCTCCCACCTGGTTTGTGGCATCTACGTAGTAGCTACGTGGATTAGACCCAGTAAATTCCTTCTCCTTTGTGGACCTCCTTACTTTTATCTGTACAATTGCAAGGTTAGAAGAGGCCACCTTTGCACACGACATCCTTAAATTCTGTTATTTTTCATTTCCTTGACCTTAAGAAAACCCTCCTTATGAGGATATTTTTATGCAAAGCTGGAGGCTTGAAATAAATTGGAAAGTAGAAAGAAGAAAGACACTCCCCTGCCAAGACCCACAATGCACTGGTGTCTCTATTCCAGTCTTCTGTCCATCGTGACTTGCTGTTCGTAAAAGCTGCTTTATACCCATGAGCCACGCAGTGTGCGTTTGGCATCATGTGTCCTGCATGTGGACCTTATGCTGCATGTGTTTGGTCCACGGGGTTGCAAACTCTTCCTACCCAGAGTTAGAAGACTGTAGCACAGTCGACCTTTCCGGTGTGACAGAACTGAGCATGCATGCTATTTCTTTCTCTACTTCTGCACAGTCTCCCAGGTCCAGGGAGGCCCCACTGGAACCAGAAGGCAGGCGAGCAGTCAAGAAGGGATGTTTGTCATGTAAGCAACGGTGACACACCCAGGTACTGGGAATTGTAGGGACTGCTGAGCTTGAAGGGGTGGCAGAGAGTGCAGTGGCCAGATTTCACAGAAAACTAAAGTCAAGGGAGGGGAGATGGCAGCCCAGGAGAGAGGAGCCCCAGGGTTGCAGTGTCTGCCCATAAAGTCCCCACAAAGATAACTCTGTCCGCCCTTATCCCCATCTGTGTCTCCATTGTGGTGCAAAGCCAGCCCAAGGATTTATTAGCTATTCAGAAAACGTGTCAAAACCAAATCAAACAAAAATTGAGTTCAAGGGTGAGGGCAGAGAACAGACAAGATTCTGTCTCCTCCTCCTTCTCGTCTTCTCCTCCTGTTTCCTTGACACAAGCCATGGCCTCACTCTGCCGTTGTCCTTTGTGGAATGAGACCACAAGCGAGATTACCGGGGCGAGGATGAGGGGTGAACACAGCGGTTGCGGGTGAGGCCCCCGGAAAGGTAACCTGGCCTTTCTTTAAGAACAGATGCTTCAAAAGGAAGCGAGGTGGGAGCAGCTGTTCTCAGGACGTGGCCCTGGACCGCCCGCCCCGCCTCTGCAGAGGACATCCTGCAGAGAAACCTGCATTTTCTCAAGCCCTTCCACTTTGTGAGACTCTGCAGCACAGCCAGTCTGAGAGCCACTGAGCCAGAGGCCGAGAGGAAACAGATCCTCTGAGACCTGCGAGGTGACCTCGATGGACTTCGGCGAGGTGACCAACCATTCTGGTTTGCCCAGGACAGAGTCCCAAGACGTGGGGCTTTCAGTGTTCAAGCCAGGAAAGCTCCAGGCAAACCAGGAAGGGTTGCTCACCCCAACTCCTAGTCTATTCAGAGTAACAAAGCCACGGTGTCATCATGTCAAGGTGTTTTCTCTTAATCTCAGCTTTTGGGAACTTACTGTCATCCTGGGTCTTACCTCCTGTAACCTTCCCAAGATGTGCTTCAGGTGAGGCACGACTCCCTGTATTCCAAGCAAGCAAACCAACACCTGCAGAGATGCAGGAACTCATCTGAGGAAGGATCAAACTGGGACAAGTCCTCACCTGGGTCTGGTCACTCAGATGGGCTTGAGTTCAACTCCAGCACCTCAGGCCAGTCTCCTTGCAACGGAATTCTCCTGAACGGGTCTGTCTTTACACGCGGCCGAATTTCTAAACTCCCTGAATGCAGGAGGCGCTCAATAAGTACTCGCCGACTCAACCAAGGAGGAAAAACATACACATGGTTGGTTATTTTTTCTTATCTGTTTGCTTCACTTCATACTCCGCGAGAGAGGGACTGTGATTGCCTGCCATGGTGCCCAGACCCAAAAGATGTCAGGGACAGCGTGGTTACTTCATACGGACATGCTGGCTTTGTTGATTGGAAGGCAAGGTTTAGGGCAAAGAAGATGATTGCTGGCCACTTGGGACACTTGACAGAAAACGCTCTGGTGGCAAAGTCTGGAGCATTATAATAGCTCGCCCCGATGGGGACTGCTTGGAACCCAGGACTACAAAACCCCATTCTAAAGCTGGCCTATTGTGTGCAATACTATCAAAACTGAAAATTAAAAAAAAAAAAAAGGGAAACCTGTATGTCGTGTCTTACGCCTGTAATCCCAACCACTTGGGAGGCCGAGGCGAGAGGATCGCTTGAGACTAGGAGACCGAGATCAGCCTGGGCAACATAGTGCGACTTCGTCTCTACTATCTACGTAGCAGACCTGGTTTTACGTCTCAAGATATAGAATGAAATTCCACGGGCCTAGTGGCTTCCCTTGGTCATTCCAGCACTTTGAGAGGCTGAGGCAGGAGGATCACTCGAGGTCAGAAGTGCAAGACCAGCACGAGCCACGTAGGAAGACCCGGTCTCTACATTTTTTTTTCTTTTAATATTAGCTCGGTGTGGTTGTGTGTACCTGTAGTCTAGCGTGCTTGCGAGGCTGAGGAGAGGATCGCTTGAGCCCAGGAATTTGTGCTGCACAAGTGAAGGAAGGAGGAAGGAAGGGAGATGAAGGAGGGAAAGAGGAAAGGAAGGAAGGAAGGAAATCGATCCCAGGTAGAGACTTTCGATGCGCTTTTTCATGTATTTATTCACTCAACAAACGGTTTGTGTGCCCCCATCAGGGGCAGGCATAGGACCAGAAACAAGAGGGGCACCCAATCCTTGCCCTGAAGAGACAGCAGGGCCTGTAAATAATCCCAGAACTGCAAGGCTTGTCTTACCCTCAGGGTCATTTCATTGTTCATACCCTCGAGTTCTGCAGAATTGCCATCCTGTCCATGCGTCTCTCCTCAGTCATAGTTTTCACCACTTAAATGCTTTCTGCACTTGAAATTCTTATGCCACGCCATCCTCTCCTGGATGTCCATGCCTTTGAATTCTCTGCGCTTTTCCTAAAATGCTTTTTTTCCTCCTCTGGACAAGCTCCTATGTATGCTTCGACGTCCAGGTCACTTCCTCCATGAAGCCCTCCCATGTCTTCCAGGCACTGATGCCATTTGGAACACAAGCTCATTTTACTCATTGTTCCAGGCCCCTTTGACCTTCTCTTTCGGTGCCAGTTGTGCTGACACCCTACCCCAGGCCTTTTGCACAAGCTCTTCCCCGTGCCTTTTTCCATGTGTTCTCTCAGGACGGTTCCGACCTGAGCTGACCATCTGAGCTAAGAAATCACATCTTTAGGGATCTCTCTCTGTACCTCTCTGAGACCCGGCTTGGGTTGGTCTGACACCACCTGCTTTCGAAACTCATGTCTTACTGGAGCACAGTCATGCCCATGTATTAGTTTGTGGGCTTTGGCTGCTTTCAAGGTACAGTGGCAAAGCTGTACTCAGGACAGAGGCCGTGTGACCACAAACCCTAAGACATCTGCTGGGCGGCTCTTTCATGGCTGGGCATGGTGGTGCACACTTACAATCCCAGCACTTTGGGAGGCCGGGGTGGGAGGATTGCTTGAAGCCAGGAGTTTGCGACCACCCTGGACAACATAGCAGGACCTCATCTCTACAAAAAAAATAATGAAAAATTAAAAGGTTTGCTAACCCCTGATCTGGGGGTTAAACAGAGGGTCAAAGACCCTTCCAAACCCTCATCTGCCCTGCTCCCATGGCGGGGGTCGTGCTTCCATATCATGGATGTCCCGCGTCTACTTGGCTCTAATTCCCCTTTCTTCTCTGGTGGAGTCACCCTTCCTCATCCGTTCTCAGTCCTCAGTTTCCCTACCAGTGAGATGAAGGGTTGAACTTGATCTAATGTACCACCCAGCACTGGAGGTCTGTGGGTCTGTGTCTCGGAAGGTCTGAGAATGGTTTAGGACCATACTGGGCTGGGCCCCGAGACACCAACCTAAGAATCTCCCCAGAAGGCAGCACCACCCAGAAAAACACTTCTCTTTCTGCCGCCTGATAGAGAGAAGCTTCTGGAATCAGTGCAGAAGCGGCGTACAGATCCAGGGCTTGATAAATGCGGAGGACTCAGCCTCTTGCCACCTCTGTCCACTAGTCCTCACCTTTTGCCTCCCAGCTACACTCAAGGGCCATAATTCACATCTGTGAAGGCGACAGGATCTGAGCTCTCCGTGATGCCCTTGTGGGCTTGCAGGCCACCTCGCTTGTCCTCCTGTGCAGCCGTCACCCCCAGGCTGAGCCTTGAAGCCGGCCCCCACGGACATGCTCTGGTTCTGACCCGCTGGAGTCTGGAGTCAGTTCACTCTGGGTCAAGGCTCCTTTTAGATCTGCCGCGTTCAGAACAAAATGGGTCACTTCACCTTTCTGCTTAGTTTATCCCCAGAGGTTTCCACCTGTCGTTTTACACTGGTATTCACTTGCTGGAGAAGCATTTCATTAAAAAAGAAAAAAAAAAAGTTGCCGCAAACACATACACACCAATGAGTAGAACTGGGAAAATCAGAATACTATCCGTAGGTCACATCAGTGTCCTGAGTATGACAGGACATTACAGTCATGCAGGATACTCCCACTGGGGCAAAGCCAGGTCAAAGCCTGTTAAAATTGCGTGTGAATCTACCTGTTTCAACTGCATGTGAATCTACAATGGCTGCATAAGAAAAAGCTTAATTAAAACAAAAAAAACTAGACGGCACTGATTCCATGGTCCCATGAATTAGAGGTCAGAATATAAATAAATGAATGCCTGTGTCAACGAAATGGTTCTTCTTCCAGAGCAGGGTTGACATGACACATGTATTTGAGGGTTTTTTTTGTTTGTTTGTTTGCTTGTTTTTGAGACAGGGTTTCTCTCTGTCGCCCAGGCTGGAATGCAGTGACACGATCATGGCTCACGGCAACCTTGAACTCCGAAAGTCAAATGATTCTCCTGCTCTGGCCTCCCAGGTAGCTGGGATTACAGATGTGAACCACTGCACCAAACTACTTTTTTCTATTTTTGGTAAAGACACTGTCTCGCTTTGTTGCCCAGGCTGGTCTCGAACTCCTGGCCTCAAGCGATCTTCCCGTTTCAGCCTCCCAAAGTGCTGGGTTACTGGCATGAGCCACCATGCCCAGTGCCAGTGGCAGAGATTTGGTTTTTTTTAAATTTTAGCGAGAATTGTAAGCCTCTCTGAGAATCCATTACATACCATGGGCCCTTTCCCCTCACATGTATGTGTGTTTGTGTGCAAGTTCATGCCTGCACACACATACTCACACATGATCGTACTCTCAGATACGGGTCATCTACAGAGTCCACTCCAGCACCCCCCGTAGAAGAGCAGGGGAGACTCTGGAGCCCCACAAATCTTACAGCCCCACCCCCAAGTGCCTGCATCTGTTTCATCTACTGAATATTTATTCAAGATTTCATTTGGAGAAAGGGGTTTCCCTGCTTTAAAAACAACTTAAAATTCACTGATGGATTAGAATGAAAGAGCAGAGGCTGGCCGAGCTCCGTGGCTCAGCCTGTAAGCCCAGCACTTTGGGAGGCTGGGGCGAGAGGATTGCCTGAGCTCGTGGATTTGAGACCCACCCAGGCAACTTGGCAAGACCTCGTCTCTACAATAAATCAAAAAAAAATTAGCCGGGCGTGGTAGCGCGCACTACCACGCTGAGGTGGAAGGATTGCCCGAGCGCAGCAAGTTGGCATTGGGGTAGATGTGAGCATGCCACCTCACTCCAGCCTGGGAGACAGAGTGACACTCCAACTCAAAAAAAAAAAAGAAAGAAAGAAAGAGCAGAGGTTGAGATTTGGGGAGCAGGACCCAAAGTCTCACTCAGATCTACCAGCAATGCCATTTTTCTTGCTAAATGTCAGTCATTTTCCTTGTCCCCATGATTTTGGTGCCGGGTGGGGATGATTCTTGCTGTGCAGTCTGGGTGGATAACGGCCCGTCCTGCCTCCTGCCCAGGGTCTCGCCTGTGGATTCCTTGGTGATGGACAAAAAAGCCTCACTGCCTGCCAGAGGGGGCCCAGGGCGCCGATGGAGGGGTGTCTCGGCCGCCTTTCCAAGTTCCTGACCTTCTGCGCCAGACGGGAAGGAATTATGACCCGGCCCGGACCTTCCATTCTCTCTCTACCACCAAGAAAAAAAAATGCCGACAAGCATCGAGGAGTGTGTGCCTCGGGGGTGTGGGATCTAACATTTGTGCAACTTTCCCCGATCTTTGGGAGATTTACTTTGAAATTTGTGCCAGCTAGAGTAATTAGCCAACCTGCTCTCAATCGCGCGGTGGCGAAGATGCACTTGTTTCACACCTTCCTTGACTTTGACACTGCGGCTTTTGAAACTTCATTTTGCACCGTGTCTCCTCATCGTTCTTTAATCTGCTGCACTCTGCATTGAGTATCACAGAAATTTCGCACTTACCATGTCAATAACATCTGGCAAAATTGCCACCTATTAAGAGTAAGTGTTCTTTTTTCTCCGGTGCGAAATGTGATGGTGTATTATATTGGTTTCCCTTGAGAGGCTAAGGAGACGATTTTAAAGCAGACAAATGCATTAAAGAAATCACCTGAACTCTGAGAAAAGGTTACGGAAAGTCAGAAACTTTTCTCCCCCCCCCCGCCGCCTTGTTCCTGGTTTATTTATTTGGAGGGTGGGGAACAGGGGGGAAGCACCTGCTTCAGGAGGCGAAGGTGGCTTTTCGTGGCAACGGCGCGGACCCTCTGTGTCACCATGGGCCGCATCTGAGGTCTCCTTTGGGGCCGTGCTCCCAGCCAGTGCTCTACTAAACTGCAGACTTCGGACGGTCCAGCTTAGTAGAGCACCGGGACCGGTGCTTACAAGTCACCCAGGCAAGGGAAGCCTGGCACTTTAGGACTCTGTGGCACCTTTCAAACGCTCCCTGGAGGTGTTCCCTGAGAAGGCCAGGTTTCTTTTCTCCAAGTCTCAGCGCTGGCGACTCACAGACACCTGGCACCCATGAATCTGAATCCCCAAATTGCACGTCAGAATGTCGCAGTGTGACTTCTGCGGGAAGGGGAGAGTTCCATCTCCTCTCTCCCTAGGTCTTCAGCTCTGCCCCAGCAAGGGTGCCCTCCAAGCAGATCAGCCTCCTGCTCTGTCAGCTGTTCACCAACGCCACGGAGAGGAGACTTCTCGAAGGACCCAGCGTCCCCAACGAGGAGACAGAGCTCGGCAACTGGCATGCGGTCACCCTGCCGGGCTACTTTCCGAATCCAGGGACCCGGCTGGTCTGGCGTGGGCTCTGCTTCCATCATGCTCTGGGGCAGAGTTGGGTCAGGGCCAACGTTATGGTGATGATGGCCAAGCCGTACCGGGCGTGTGGTGCCCACCAGGTCGCATTCTCGGTGTGTCACCTCATGAGATTCTCACAGCAACTCTATGAAGTAGGTCCTCTCCTTGTTACCATTCCACAGATGAGGGCACGAAGGCACAGAACAGTTAAGAAACTTTTCCGAGGTCTTGTCCATCCACTGCAGAATAAACACACGCTCCTGGCCTGGCATTCAAGGCTCGCGGTACGGTTCGTGTTCCCTTCTGCCTAGAGTTCCAGTCCTCCTCCACATCCCAAGCAGATTCCAGAATATGCGTGTTTGGTCTCTTCGCCTTATTTTCCCGTATGTGAATTTGTCTGCCTAGAATTTCTTCCTGAAGCTTTAATGACCTTCTTCCATCCAAGGGAAAAGTTAAAAGGACCCAACCATGAGCGGCCATTGGCCATTGCCTTGCTAAGCGATGGTGTAGCCCTGTGGTCTTTGAGCTGTGGCCGGGCCACATTTTCTTAAGCTTTGACCCTCTTCCCTCCCTTGGGGAGGTGAGTCCCCTCTTTCTCTTTCTTTCGCTCCAATTTACTTTCTAAATAAACTACATTTTCTCATTTAAAAAAGAGAAAAAAAAATTCCTTCCTCAGCCCTGCTTTTCGCTCATTCATTCGTTCACTCCTTCATTCGTTCTTTTTTTTTCTTTCAATGTAGCTGATTCTGTTGAAGAACAGGAAAGTGTTTATTAACCTCTGTGCCCCCAGCAACCCCGATCTCTACTTCTGGGGAAGATGAGATTCAGTCACATACACGCAACTTCCTTGAAGGTTCCCAGGACTCCGGTTTCCCAGAACTCACAAATCGGTAGTCCGTGAACCACAAGGACACCGCGGATATGAATGGCTGAGCCCTCACAAGGTGTTGAAAACTTTAAATCCACGGCTGACATATACAAGTCGGGAGATTCCACCAGACAAACCTAGATGTTCCCTGAATACATCGAGAGCTCTGACACATGGAAACTCTTGGCTCTGGTAATATGGGGCACGCACTCTGGAGATACCCCCAGTCTCCAGTCCTCACCCATCCCTGGTGTCTTGTGCCTGGTTTCTTTACTTATTAAAGACACCAGTTTGGCCCTTGAAGGAGGCATTGGAGTTTACAACCCTTGGAGATAATCACTTTAATTCTCCTAACCAATCCTTTCTTTATACACAATCATGTGCTGTTGCCAGACCGGTGCTAGATGCCAAGGATACAGAAACACATGAGCACCATCTTCAAAACTCATTTTGGATGTTATCTCTTCCAGGCAGTCTTTCCTGATACACCTGACTGGATTGGTGGCCCAGGCAAGATCCTCCCCATAACCCTGGGTTTGCCCATCTTAATAATCATCACACAAACTAGAATTGTCTGTTTACCTGTCTGTCCCACGCGGTAGATTGTGCAGTCTTCAACAGTGACGACCGTATCTTATTTATCTTTGAATTTCAGCCCCTACACAGGGCTTGGTAGAGAGGTGGCCTCTGGTCTTGTTTATCTCATGAGTTGATGGATGAATGAATGAATGAGTGAGTCAATGAATGGATGGACAAAACTGAAGCTTGAGCCAAGAAGACTCAGCGAGTTATGTCTCAAGCCGCCACTTGCTCTAAAATTCCAATTATCAGTTGAAAAACTTCAATATTTAGATGATTTTCTTTCCAAATGCCTGCAGTATTTTATGTCCTTGTAATATTTACAGGTTGTCCTCAGAGATAATTAATTGGATTTGCCATCCAGCTCACAGGGAAAAGTATGGGGGTCTGTCCCTCGTTACTCAAACCGGAAGGTGATAGCTTGCTACAAACTTGTATCATTGTGGTTCAGGGAACACCGGAATGGCACGGGAAGGAATAATGTCCCTGCTGTCACCCTGGTCTTTCTTTTGCATTTACCACTTGGACAGAGCCATTTGCATCTGAATGGAAGTGGCATGAACATTTCGAGTTTAGGTCCTGCTGGTTATAAACAAAGAAGTTCCAGAAACAGCAGGCAGACAGCCCAGCTGTCTTCCTCTGTTTTCTGAGGGGCACCCACCTCGGTGACCTCCGCAGCTCAGAGATGATCCATCTCTTGTGCTCCTAGGGACAGCGGTACATTTCCAGTGGCAGTATTTCCTTTAAGATGAAAGTGAGGAACAGCAGTCGCATTTCGTGAGATGCAAATACAGAAGGAATGAGCTGTCTTCTCTCTCTCTTTTTGAATTCCGTTCCCAACCCTAGTCCCAATTTTCATCCTGGTTCATTCACCTTCCTTGCATCTTTCTGAGTTCGTTTTCTCTCCAGGGGAAGAAATAAAATTTAAAACACTGCACTGAAATAGTTCCTTTATTCTGTCTCCCCCATTGGACTTGATCTCCCTGAGGTTAGGGATTGTGTCTAATTGACTTAGATTTCCTCAGTGTGTCTAACATAGTATGACCATGGTATCAACACAACAGAGAATGAAAGGATAAATGATAGCAATCTGACTTTGGCCACTGACAATGGACTTTTTACAAGTCAAACACTGTGCTGAGTGATCTTCATGCAGCTATTATTTCATTTAATTGTCACAACTCTATGTAAAAAGTCTTCTTGTTATTATTATTGTTATTGTTACTATTACAATTGTGATTTTATAGGTAAGGAAATTGAAGTGCAGAAAAGTTAGGTGACTTTCCCCAGGTCGGTAAGTGGTGGAGACTAGCTCAAACCCACTTCCAGAGCACAAAACAGTCAATGCTTGTTGTAGAAACGCTAGGAACCCATCACTGGGGTGTGTATGTGTGCGAATGTGTGCGTGTGTGTGCGTGTGTGTGTGTCTAACGTCATTGGTTATAAGCCTGAACTTGAATTTTGTCTCCGACTCCAAAGCCAGATATATCAGGCAACTGCTTGCTCCCTTCCTATGCGGCCAAAGGCGGTGGAGGCATGGTCGAGGCCGGGGTTGGCCAAACCCAGAGCACACTAGTTCAGGGGCTTTTGTGGGATATGGCTCGCTAAGCCCCAGGACCCAAATATAGCCGATTATTTTTTTCAGATGTTCTCTCTGCCTGGTGACCTTTTCCCCTGAACTCTCGAAAGGTCTGTCATGGTGTAGAGTTTGATGCTCTGGGGTCAGGCTGAGTTTTTCTGCACCCTAGGAATTTAGCCTAGAAATTCTCCTGTGGGAAAGGATGGGGGGGGATCTAAAAAATGATTCACATTTGCAGATGGAAGGACCCTTTGGCCACCAACATAAAACTCCCACAGCAACAGCTGACTAGGCAGGAACAGGGTTCTGCATATTTTTAGAAAATGAGAATTGTGGTAGGTAGAATTCTGAGATAGAACACAAGATCCCTGACCCCCTGGTGTCCACACCTTAAAAGCCACCTCATCTTGAATGAGGCAGAGCTTGTGACTATGATGGGTGTAGCTTTCCTTAGCAGGCTACACAACACGATAAAGGGATTTTGCGAATGTAATGAAGGTTCCCAATCTGTTGATTCAGGATTAACTAAAGAGGTGATTATCCTTACCTGATCCAGTGAGTTTTATGTGTACGTGTGTGTATGTTTCGAGTTGGGGTCTCATTCTGTCCCCCAGTCTGTAGTGCAGTGGCACAATCACGGCTCACCACAGTCTTGACCTCCTAGGCTCAGACATCCTTCCTCCTCAGCCTCCTGAATAGCTGGGACTACAGGCACACGCCACCACACCCGGCTGGTGAGTAGAGTCTCCTGCTGACCTGAAGGAAGCTAATTGTCATATTGTGATGTGTCTATAGATAAGGGCAAGTGACAAAGATTTGAGAGGAGACCCACAACCACAAGGAACTAAATCTTGTCAACAACTAAAGAGTATGGAAGAGGAGCCCAAGTCTTAAATGTTGGTCTTGGTCTTGAAAGCAGAGGCACAGTCACTTGGAGAGCAGTGGAGAGATTTTGGTTAGCAAAGGGAAAAACATCTGCAGATGTTCGTAATATTCTGGCTGACAACTGTCCCCTTGATTTTAGCCTGGTTAGATGGACGAGGGTACCCAGCTAACTGGTAGCAGAATGCAAATGGTAGCTAATCAATTTATATTGTTTTTAGCTGCTAAGTTTGTGGCAGTTTGTCACATGACAATACAAAAGTAATTCAGGTGCAGGGGTCTGAGTGTGTTGATGCCTCCCTAAAATGTATATGTTGGAACCTAGTACCCAGTGTGATGGCATTGGCAGGTGGAGTCTCTGGGGGTGATTAAATCATGAAGGCGCTACCCTCATGAGTGGGATTATAAAAGCTCCTGGAGGAACTGCTCTTCCCCCTCCTCCCGTCATGTAAGGATAAAGTGTTTGCCTTGACTTCTTCCTTCATGTAAGGGTGCAACGAAAGGGCATCTTCTGAAGCAGACAGTAGCCCTCATCAGACCCTGAATGTGCTGGTGCCTGACTTCCCCACCGCCAGAACTGTGAGCAATACATCTGTGCTATTTATGGATTACCCAGTCTGAATTATTTTGTTCCGGTAGAGTGGAGTAAGACATCAGGAATGTATCAATCAGTTGTTGCCACAGCAATGTTGTATAACAAACACCCATAAAACCTTATGGTTTACAGCGGCAAGCATTTTCTACTTGTGCCTCTGTGGCTCGGCTCAGGCTGGGCTCAGTCGGGTGGTACTGCTTCTCATCACAGGTCTGGCTTTGCAGGGACAGCCTGGTCACTTCCTGTGGGCCGTGCATATTCTTCTCTTGGCAGTGGCAGAAGAACCAACAGAGAAGCAGAAGCATGGGACGCCTTTTGGACCGAGGCTCAGAACCGCCATGATGCCATTTTGCACATACAAAGTCAGTCAAAGAAAATTTGACGGCCAAGACCAAAATCAAGTCCATTCCATCCTTGAGGAGGCCAGGGGACAGACATAGAAACAGGGAGGGGCCAAGTGCTTCAGCCAACAATGCCATCTTGCACAGCAAAGCAGTGACAGACACTTTCGTTAGTGGTAAGTATAAGTGGTTACGTGTCAACTCAAACATGAAGAATGATGGGAAATTGCATTTTGCCGGCACAGAATTCAGTTGGCACCCATGTAATTCACCCCCAAACACCTCCTCAATAATCCAGTTCTAATTTACAATTGGAGGTGGGCATTCGACTTTTAAAGAGCCTATGCATCATGCCCTCTCCTTGATTTGCCCACAAACTTCTTCATGCCCAGGAAGAGGTCCTGCGGTGGACAGGGAGATGCCACAGAGATGCCCCATCCGGGAACAGCGAGGGCTTTGGCTGCTTCCCAGAGTCAAGGAGGTCACATGTGAGCATCAATTCTGGTGTCTTAGGATGTTGACAGTCAGGTCCAGGGTGGCTCATCGAAATGGTATACTTACTGAAGCGGGATTGAATTCATTCATGCACAGAAATATTTATTGAGCCCATAGTGTATGTCAGGCGGTAGAGTAGACCTTGGGGAAAGAATTGCAGATAAAATATTGTGGGAGTTCTTAAGAGACCCCATTCTGAGGAAGAAGCTGATCTTTGAAAACCATCAATTATGACCAGAGGGACCAGAGAGTTATGTCTATGTACTAGGTTCTGGGGCGACTCGGAGACGGAAGGGAAGGATTGTCAGGAAGTGTTTTTTGAACAGACACATGAGGTCTTGGTCTTGAAAGGAGAGGCATAGTCTCTAGGAGAGCAGTAGGGAGATTTTGCTTAGCAAAGGGAAAAACGTCTGCAGATGTTCGTAATACTCTGAAGATCACAGACTGCTCAGAGAACCTAGAAATTCTAGATTCTCTCTCAGGATCCGTGTTTTTTTTTTTTTGAGTCAGAGTCTCACTCTGTTGCCCAGGTTGGAGAGCGGTGGCACAATCACAGCTCATTACAGTCTCAGTTTTGTACCCAGAACTTGTGCAATGTAAGGTAAGAGTTTGATTTAACAGATCTCTGAAAGATTGTGACAGCTGGCCTAGTCCTGGGCTATGCTCTGGGAAAGCTAATTTAAAAAAAAAATTTTTGGAGAGATGAGGTCTCACTATGTTGCCCAGGCTGGTCTTGAACTCCTGGCCTCAAGGGATCCTCCTGCTTTGACCTCCCAAAGCGTGGGGATTACAGACGTGAGCCACCATATCCGGCCCTCAGGATCCATGCTTATATGTCTACAAACACAAATGTTTGCTTACAATTTCTATTTCTTTTTGAGTTGGAGTCTCACTCAGTTTGCCCAAACTGGAGTGCAGTGGCCGCTCCCGGCCACCGCAGCCTCGACTTGCTGGGCTCCGGTGATCCTTTCGCCTCAGCCTTCCAAGTAGCTGGAACTACAGGCGCGCCCTACCACGCCCGGCTGATTTTTTATTTTATTGTAGAGATGAGGTCTCACCAAGTTGCCCAGGCGGGTCTCGAACCCGCAGGCTCAGGCAATCCACTCACCTCAGCCTCCCAAGGCACGGGATGACAGGCTGAGGCAAAGAGCCCGGCTTGCTTACAATTTCAATGGGTTTCTCAAGTTGTGAGTGAGAACATTCTCTTCTGAGATGCCCTTGGAGTTTCTATTCATGCTGCATTCTTCTCAAGAAAGCCTCATCTAACTCAAGAGCCCTTGGGCAGATCCTGGGACCACCACGACCAGAATGTCTTGCACCCAAGGCAGTCAGCATCCTGCCATCTCTTGATTGACTGGGGTCTGCCCACACCAGGGCCAGGTATTCCCAAGAGCCCTAAAGGGCAGGACAGGGCATACTCCGAAGCATCTCTGCCCAGGCATGTCAGCTGGTGAGATGTGGGGGTGGCCATCTCCCCCACAAATGCTTTGTCACCTCTCGAGGGACCTGGGGTGAGCGCACCATTCTGTCAGTCAAGGGTGCCTTTGCTTGTGTCCTGCGATTACTTTTCTCTGAATGTGCCTTGGTTCCTCTCTCCCTGTCTGCTGATCGTTCGGTTTCTGCCAAGCAAGAGAGAAGAGCCTGGAATGAACCCAGAATTTGTGCGATGCAAGGCAGGAGCTTGATTTAACCGATCTCTGAAAGATGGTGACAGTCACTGTAGTCCTGGGCTATGCTCTGGGAGAGACATGAGAATCAAGCTTCCAGGATGGCCATGCTGACCTCAGTCTGCTCCAGAATTGTCTTTGGCTCCCTCCACCAAACAGACCACATTTACTCGTGGACCTTTTTTACTCTCCATAGTGCAGAAGTGATTGGGTTAACCATGAACAGAAACAGCCCCAGCAAAGAATTTATAACGGCTGGGAAGAAGATGGTGACAAAATAAAAGCTTGATCAACACTCCAAGCTGGCTCCAGCCTTATGGCCAGAGTGCTGGCTGGCCAGTCTGCAACCTTGACCTCTGCTCTCCATTGCCAGGGTTTCCCTTGGCTCTGGAGTCTCGTGTCCAGTGTCACTGCTTCCTTGACCAGGAGATCTAAATGTGTCCCAAACACCCAATGACTCTGGATCCAATCGCACTGTGTCATCCATCTCCTTCTTAGAGCGTACTGTGTGCTCAATGACCGTGTTGTATTTGTTTGCATTTTTATTTTCTCTCCTTTTTGAAAGAGAATGTCAGTGCATCTCGTGGTGCCAGTGCCTGCAGGAGACACTCAATAATATATTTATTGGAAAAACATGGTATTCTGGTTTGCTTCTTGAGATTCAGGGATTTTTGTTTATTGGGACAAGCCTCCGGGATTTTCTGATTTTTAACTTCTCAGCACTTATATCCCAACTTCCTAATTTGCCTCTTCTCTTCAAAAACTATCCTCCCAGTCCCACACAAGGGTTCACATGCTCACACACACACACACAGACACACCGAAGACATAACAAACCTATACAAACTCACGCAAGCATGCTCATATACACACAACACACTCATACAAGCCAATGTACATAAGCATGCACACACAATCACACTCATACACACACAACACATTCATACAAGCAAGCACAATTCCATACCACTACACAGAAGCATACAAACAGAAACACACCCACAAGCACGCTCATATACACACAACACACATACAAGTAAGCACACAATTGCACAGAAACACATAACCATACACACACAAACACAGCACACTCAGAAACACATAAGCATACACACACAAACCCAGCACACTCACGTAAACAACATACACCTATAAGCAAACACAATTAACCCAACCACACAGATGCACGTAAACAAATACACACGCACACACATTCACGCAGAGGAAGAAACCATCCCTACTTCAATCAGGAACGATGTCAAGGAGCGATTTCCCTACAGGAACCTAAGTTGGGGCAAGGGGTAACTGGGAGGAGCGTGGGGGCGGTTCTGAGGGGTTCTGGGGTGGGGAAGTGGTCTTTCTGGTAGAACCATTGGCTCAGATACACTGAGAGACAAACCCAGAGTCAACTTTTGTTTCCCTGCAGCTAATGATAACCCCAATTCTCAAAATGTTTGTTTGGAAAAGGAGAGAGATACCGTCTAAGACCCATGCAGAGTGGGAAGCAGGTCTGAGGCGTGATGAACAGGAGTGTTTTAAATTAACTCCTGAGTTTTCTAGGAGCTGTAATAATCTGTTTATCTGTCCTCACCACCCTCATAAGACCCAGCTAGAGGGTCAGGGCTTGATCGTTTAACAGCCCATTATGCCTCCTGGAAAGACTTCTGCTTGGGTCATCATGGCTTCATTCTGCCTTCTTCTCTGAATGCCTTTATGAGGCCATAAGAGGAGCCTTAAGTCACTGGTAGGTGATAGAGGGTCTTGCCTGTGTGATCACTCCTGCAGTGGCAGTAGCTGCTATGGGCAGGAACCTAGGACGAACCATGGCCAAGAGAAGCCAATGGAGTTCAAATCCCTTTTGCAACTTGACAGAAAGACTTGCTTTGGTTTTGCTTTGTTGATTTCCGGACTGGGCATTTCTAGGGCTCCTTGTCAGGGGCAGCGTGTCTAAGTGTTTTCTTCGTGGGCTTTGCTTTCCTGGGTGGCAGGATGGCTTCTGGAAGGAGGTCTGCATGGGGGATACCCATCACCGCACCTACCTGTGCCTCAGTGTCCCTGGCTATAAATGCAAGATGATAGCCCCTCACCTGTCTTCCTCCTAGGCCCCTCAGAGAGTTGAAACAAGCCATTGGTGTGAAAACACTTTGCAAACCGTGGAACAGGACACTGTGGGTTACATTTGGGCGAAGGTTAAAAACATCGGGTACAGGAAACACATTTCTTTATCCAGTCTGCTTTCGATGGGCAGTAGGGTTGTTTCCATGTTTTTGCTATTGTGAATAGTGCGGCAATAAACAGGCATGTGCAGGTGTCTTTTTTGTATAACGATTTGTGTTCCTCCAGGTATATTCCCAGGAGGGGGATTGCTGGATCATATGGGAAGGTCAACTTGTAGTTCCTTTAGGTATTATCACACTGTTTCTCATAGAGGTTGGACAAGTTTGCACACCTACCAACGGTGTAGAAGCAACCCCTTTTCTCTATACCCTCGCCAACATCTGTTGTTTGTTTTTTATTTATTTACTAGTGATGGCCATCCTTACTAGGGTAAGGTGGCGTTTCAGTATAGTTTTAATTTTCATTTCTCTGATGATTATGCAGCCCAGAAGAAGGACAAAATCATGGACTTTTCAGCATATTGGATGCAGTTGGAGACCATCATTCACCTGTGTGTTTACGCTTCTTTCCAGTGGAACACACGTTTCTGCCTTTTTTTTTTTTTTTTACCTCCCTGGCATTCTTACACACACCCACCTGCAGCTTGCACGTCTAGCTCTTTCTGGTTGACCACGTGTGATCACCCGATCATGTGCTTGCGTATTCTTCTGCATTGGACCCTGTGCTCCCTGAGGACGGCCAACCACTGAGGCTCACTCCTCCCCTGTTCCTCGGGGCTCGACAGGGGGCCTGGAACTCACCATGCAACAGTGGGGCACCCACTGTGTTCCTGGCTCACAAGTAGGTGTCTTACATCACTGTCTCTCGGTGAGCGACTTCTCTCCGCTGAGGAAGATGAAAAGCTTTCTTCAGAAATAAGTGTCTCTGCAGCTCTCTTCCGAGCATCACCCTTGTTAGGGACAACTGCCTTCCTGACGTCACCACGTGGGAGGTGAACCACCCAGGATGCTGAGTTTTTCCCGCGATTGTAGTTAAATCTCCAGTCACCTGTGCGTGTCCATGGTGGGTCCCTCATCTGCAGACCCCTTCCTGGCGGGTGAGTCCCCCCGTTTCCAGTCACCTGCATGGCCACCACCCGTCACTCACTGGGCTCCAGATCTCTGTGTTTCCTCCTGCCACCTCACTCCATTCCTCATACTGCAGTGATATTTTCAGAATCTAAATCGGGTGGAGTCCCTTCTTGACCAAATGATACCATGTGCAGATCTCTCATCTCATTTGTTCTCCCTGACCTGTCCCCCCAGTCCATCCCCCCCCCGAAGGCCACCCTTCAAGCTGTCCATGACACCAGCCACACTGGTCCTCTCTTCATTCTCTGAATGTGCCTTGTTTGCTCACGAAGGGTCTTTTATGCCTGATGCGGTTCTCGCTTTTCATGGTAATTTCTCCCTTCAATAACCTTGGAATTAGGAAAGACTTTTCCAAGCATGACAAAATCCAGAAGCCAAAAAAGTAAAGATGGACACATTTTACTTTTTATAAATCCATAGCTCCTGTCTTGAAACCCACGTGACGTATCTCAGACTAATCGCCTTCATATATAAAGAGCTCCTGCAAATTATTAATATACAACAAAACATATGGACACGTATATTAAGAATTTTAGTGGGCAATTCACAAAAAGAAAACAAATGATTATCTAAAATAGGTTCTCAACTTGTTTATAATCAGGAAAATGCAAATCCCAAGGCAAGCTGGGCTGAAAATGGGAGAATGACTTCATGCACACGAAGTGTGTAAGAGATAAATTGATGCCTCCTGTTTGCAGGACCGATGAACTAACTGTTCATCAAATGAATGTTTGCTGTATGCGCCACATGCTAACCTGGCAGCTCTACTTCAGCCCATTAATTTTCTGATGGATTTACATGAAATCACAAAAATGTGCTTCTTGGAGCCTTGTTTGGGATAGTGATTGACTGTAAAAGATCTAAGGTGCACATGTACATTAAATAAAATGCAAAGTATCTTCACAATGCTATATTACATAGCCATTAAAAAGAAAGAAGTCAATCTACACATCTGTTCACATGGAATGATCTCCAAGAAGAAAGATGTTGCTTCTTGAAGAGAAAATGGTGGAGATGGGAAAAGACTTCACTTGTGTATGACTGGTTTTTCTGGTTTTTTTTTTTTTTTGATTCAGGGTCTCACCATGTCACCTAGGCTAGAGTTCAGTGACATGAGCACAGCTCACTGCAGACTCGAACTCACGGGTTCGGGCAGTCCTTGATCCTCAGTCTCCTGAGTAGCTGGGACTACAGGTGAACACCACCAGGTCTGGCTACTTTTTTATAGAGACAAGCTCTCACTATGTTGCCCAGTCTGATCTTGAACTCCTGGGCTCAAGTGATCCTCCCACCTCGGCCTCTCAAAGTGCTGGGATTACAGGCATGAGCCACTTTGCCTGGCCACTGCTGGTTTTTTTTTTTTTTGAGTTGGGGTCTCACTCTGTCACCCAGACTGGAGTGCAGTGGCCGCTCCTGGCCACTGCAGCCTCGACCCACTGGGCTCCGGTGTTCCTTCCGCCTCAGCCTTCTGAATAGCGGGAATTACAGGCACGCACTACCATGCCCGGCTGATTTTTGATTTATTGTAGAGATGAGGTCTCGCCAAGTTGCCCAAGCGGGTCTCGAACCCGCAGGCTCAGGCAATCCACTCACCTCAGCCACCCAAAGGCACGGGATTACAGGCTGAGCCACCGAGCCCGGCTGGTTTTTTAACATTACGTGTAATTTGTCTATATTTTTAAAAATAAAGATTGAGCCCGGCTCGGTGGCTCAGCCTATAATCCCGCGCCTTTGGGAGGCTGAGGTGAGTGGATTGCCTGAGCCCGCGGGTTCGAGACCCGCCTAGGCAGCGAGACCTCATCTCTACAATAAATCAAAAAATCAGCTGGGCGTGGTAGCGCATGCCTGTAATTCCAGCTACTCAGAAGGCTGAGGCGGAAAGATCACCGGAGCCCAGCAGGTCGAGGCTGCGGTGGCTGGGAGCGGCCACTGCACTCCAGTCTGGGTGACAGAGTGAGACTCCAACTCAAAAAAAAATAAAGATTGATACTAACTTTATAATAATATATTGAGCCAAGCTCGGTGGCTCAGCCTGTAATCCCGCGCTTTGAGAGGCTGAGGTGAGTGGATTGCCTGAGCCTGTGGGTTCGAGACCTGCCTGGGCAACTTGGCGAGACCGCATCTCTACAATAAATAATAATAATAAAAAATCAGCCGGGCATGGTAGCATGTGCCTGTAATTCCGGCTACTCGGAAGGCTGAGGCAGAAGGATTGCCGGAGCCCAGTGGGTCGAGGCTGCGGTGGCCGGGAGCGGCCACTGCACTCCAGGCTGGATGACAGAGTGAGACTCCAACTCGAAAAGAATAAAAAAAAGTTGTATATTGAATGATACAATTCTGCCCTGTTTTTATCTGTATCTTTGTAAGTGTATTTCTATGATTATAAAATAATTTAGACCTATATTATATATTGTACCTATACTGGGATATAACTTGGCGATATTATGTTGTATGTAGATTCTACCTGTAGTATGTTATAAGCGATGCCTGTAGAATAATTTTTGGCTATGACCAGTGTTATAGAACAGTCATAGTTATGTCATATTATAGACATATTAATACTGATAAAAATACATATAAATTTGTAGATATTTATACTCTAAACAGAAAACAACTGAAAGGAAATATAGTAAGTTCCCCACCAACAAACGAGTTTCATTCCCAGAGCACATTTGCAAGCCCAACAAATTAGCCTAGGTACCCAGCTTACATAATCGGCTACATAGCACTGTACTGTAATAGGTTTCTAATACTTTTCTTTTTCTTTTTTTTAAGTGAAAGTCTCACTCTGTCGCCCAGGTTGGAGTGCACTGGCACACTGTTCATGGCCACCACAGCCTCAACCTGTTGGGCTCAGGCGATCCTTCCACCTCAGGCTTTCAGGTAACTGGAACTATAGGCACGCACCACCACACCTGGCTAATTTTGTGATTTATTGTAGAGGCGAGGCCGAGTTGCCCAGGCTGGTCTGGAACCGTTGGGCTCAGGCAATCTTCTCACCTCAGCCTCCCAAAGTGTTGGGATTACAGGTGTGAGCCACTGTGCCCAGTCCAGGTTTCTAATACTTCTCACACAAATGATACACAAAAAACCAAACAGTTAAGTACACAAAAGCACAATCACTTGTAGAGCATGCATGTACATGACAATGCACACCAGAGAGGTGAAATAACACGTGATTGGACATGCGCATGCACATTCACATATTTGAAAATGTGTAACTTGAAAGTAGGGGACTTACTGTATAGTGAAAAGTTATTTTGTTCTTTTTCTGGGTGGTGAAACTACAAGTAATTTTATTCTTTTGCATGTACATTTTTAAAAATTTGCATTTTAAAAAGAAAATATATGTAATCAGCATAGATTCGGTTGTTTGTTTAGTTTCCTTGTTTAATTTTTTTATTTCTACCTGTTTTAAACACCTAATAATCTAATTATACTTAATTATGTAAGTATAATTACATTTCTATCTGACGAAGCACTTTTATAATAATTATGTCCTCCAGGGGTCCCCACCACTCTGAAAGGAGCCAGAATTTGCATTCAAGCTAACATTTTACAGATGGGGAAACTGAGTTTCAGTCCAGCTCCATGAGAAGATAGAAGACAGAGCCAAAAACTATTGGCAACTTGATTTTAGACCCACCTCTTGACTGGTTTCTGGGGGTCCTGACATTGCCAGTCTGGACCTCCACAAATGCACCCTGTTCCTGGGCCTTCAGGGAGCCTGGCCACAGAGAGAAGAATCAACGATATTCTTATGCAGAGATGAAGGCTCTCTCCTGCTTTTTTCCTTCTCTCTCTTCCACTGCAACCATGTACTTGTTTAAACACAATCATAGATCAACAATAGATGAATATGCTGCATCTAAATTTGTGGCGATGAAAAATTGGAGAACAGGCCGGGTGTGGTGGCCCATGACTGTCATCCCAGCACTTTGGGGGGCAGGAGGTGAGAGGATTACCTGAGCCCAGGGGTTCGAGACCAGCCTTGGCAACCTGGGGAGACCTCGTCTCTACAATAAATCAGAAAATTAGCCGGGTGAGGTGGCGCGGAACTGTAGTTCTCTCTACTTAGAAAGCTGAGGAAGAAGGATCACCTGAGCCTGTCCGGTCGAGGCTGCGGTGGCCGTGCGTGTGCCACTGCACTCCAGTCTGGGCGACGGAGTGAGACTCAGATTCAAAAAAAAAAAAAAAATTGGAGGCCGGGCTCAGTGGCTCGGCCTGTCATCCCGCGCCTTTGGGAGGCTGAGGTGAGTGAATTGCCTGAATCCGCGGGTTCGAGACCCGCCTGGGCAACTTGGCGAGACCTCGTCTCTACAATAAATCAAAAATTAGCCGGGTGTGGTAGCACATGCCTGTAGTTCCAGCTACTGGGAAGGCTGAGGCAGAAGGATCGCCGGAGCCCAGCAGGTCGAAGCTGTGGTGGCCGGGAGCGGCCACTGCACTCCGGTCTGGGTGACAGAGTGAGACTCCAACTCAAAAAAACAAAAACAAAAGCAAAGCAAAACAAAATAATTGGAGAACACGCTTGTCTTTTTTTTTTCTCTTCTGCATATTTACTTGTAAAATGGGAAACTCCCGAGTCTCTGAAACCAGGGATCCCCGCCCGACCTGTGCAGGCTGCTGGCCCGGGATTGTTTACTTGGAGGTTGAGACGTCCTCTTTGCCTGCATTTGGCATTTACCCTCCCCCACTTAGGGCCTCAGGAAGGGACACCAGCCTCAGCATCAGGTCACGTCACGTGCGCTCAAAGCTCTCTGCTGGCTTCGCGTCTCATGGGCGTAAAAGCCCAAGTCCTCGGGATGACCTTGGAGCTCCTGTGTGATTGTTCCCCACCTCTGCCTCCCTCTGATTTGATCATTCTGCTCCAGGCATGCGTCCACCTCTGCCCCTCCTGAACTTGCCAGGCAGGTTCTGCCCCAGGCTTTGAACTTCCTCCTCTCTTGACACGTGGACCTGTTTTCCCCAGAGGGATGTGTGGCTTCTTTCTTTGCTTCTTGTCCTTTCTAAAATGTCCCCCTTACTTAAAATTGCAGGAGGGTTTTCTTAAACACCATGTGCATCGTGCTAACACCTCACACCCCTTTCGTGGTTTATTTTCTTTTCTAGCAGGGATCCCCCCGTTCAGGCGGCACTGTGTGTGTTGCCTCCCACCCACCCCCTGGCTAGGATGGAAGCCCCACTAGGACACGAGGACAGGCCTGTGCTCACTGCCAGCACCCAGGACTGTCCAAAGGATGGAGGTGATAACTGATGCAAACCCGAATTTCAATTGCTTGGCACTGCCCTAATAGGAGAGAAGACGATTCTCACGAGTGAGCCTCCTGCGACCTTTAGACTTCTGTTGGAATGATCTGGAACATTCAATCTGACATTTTAATCACATGCTATCCCGTGTTCCAATGTAAAGTGCTCTGGTTTTATTTATTTGCTTACTTGACAAACATTTATTCAGCTCCAACTACTTATCCCAAACTCCTCGGAAACCTGAAACCGTTCCTTAAGAGCAGAGAACAGAGATCAGGGTGTGATCACACTGGTTTTATTCGTCTCTTCCACTGAGTACCTAGGACCCTGCAAGTCGAGCACTGGCCCTCAGTAAAATGCAACAACAAAAACGAGTTGCTGGGCTTTGCACATTTTAGTGAGCTCAACTGGGACCAAGCGCTTGTAGGTTAATGAATTAGAAACACCAGTTTTCTTGGTGCAAATATGCTCCCAGCTTAGTTAAGAGGTTCTTCAGTTTGAATTTGTTTGGATGAAAACAAGATGGTTCCAAATTTCTGTGTAAATCTGAAACCAGACAAGTTTCACACAGTTGCACATTTCAAAAAAAAAAGTTCTGTTCCCGTTTGGTAAGTATTCTGTGTATCTGAAAGGGGGGGGGAAATCTCCTTGTAGTTTCCAATTGCAAAATGATGCTTTATTTCCTCTCCAAAACCCTGCACGAGCCGTGAGTTTGGGAGTGTAGACTGACTTCCCGGTATGTGTATGCAACTCTGGGATGCTGCGAGTCACTTTCGTGACATGTCAGCTCTGGGAAATGCTTTGGAACCTGTCAGAGCAAAATGCTCTTCCCACCCGTGTCACCATGAACTTTTAATCGGGGCTTAAAATCCAGCTTGGCCTGTATGGAGCGTATGCTCGGAGCTTTACACACACACACACACACACACACACACACACACACACACACACACACACCTTTATCTTTCTGTCATTCTCTGCATTAACCGCGTTCTTCAAACCTGGAGGCTTGCCAATTTTTTTTTTTTCCAAAAGAAAAAAAAAAATCAAAAGTTTTTTGGTAATTGAAATTCATGACAAATTACAGACAGTTTTTTTTTCCTTCCTTCTTTCTTTTTTAGAACAACGTGTTCTTAGAAAAGTGTCTACTGACTGCTGTGGAAAACTGTGGAAGCTGAGTGTGCCGGTGGCGGTGATGCACCCATGGCATCGTGACCCATGACTGCCCTGGGTTGAAAATCACGTACGCCCAGCCTCTAAGTCATGGGGCGAAGAGTGTTGGGTGCCAGAGGGTGGCATGGGTATAATAAAAAATGGGTGGCCCTTTTGTTTTGTATCTGCTTTATTTTGCTGTCAGCAAGGTGCATCCAAGGAAGGCTGGTGAGAGTGGACGACGGGCTCCCGGTTTTAGTTGATTCATTATTCAGACAGTAAGATATTTTTTGTTCACACCCAAATGTGGCTGCCTCCTGCAATTTCCCCGAGGCAGATTTCGAGAAAATCCTGCAGTGCAGTATAATTAATGATTGCAAAGCCCAGAAAATTTTTTGTGTTTTTATTTTGTTCAAAAGTTTGTTTTAGGACAGATTTACCATTGCTTTTAATAAATTCTTTTGATACATTCCCCCTTCCCACCGAAGACATTTTTTTTCTTTGCAAGGCCACATCAAGAATATAACTTTGGCTTATTAATGAATGCCTGGTGTCTTCTAGCTTCATTCATGACTGTACCATATGATTGTAAAAGGCGTCTGCATTCGCCGGGCTCTTGTCTTTAAGTATCTTTGCATGTATGTTTGGGTATGTGCTTGTCAGCACCTTTTTGTCTCAGAGATATGTAAGAGTCCTCTTAAAATGTTACACTTTCACTTGCTTTCACGCTCACTTAAATGTATAGGTAAGTGTTTACAAATTTGGAAAAATTCAACTTTTTTTTTCAATTTTCTAATTTCTTTCCTTAAAACTTCCCAAAGAATATAGCGGACATACTGAAAAGCCACCTGGCAGGGCTGGGGCATGGGTGAGGCACAAAATTTAAGGGAGTGCCCCAAACCCGGGAATCGAGAGCCATGATAATCTGATGCAGTATTTTAGAAAGTCAAATTAGTGCACAAAAATCCACGGTGAGCAAAATATTTAATTTTTAAATAAAGACAGACTCCAACGCTGTCCGCCGTGGGCTTCTGACATCTCAAAGACAATTTTGGGAAACACCTGGCAGGGAATCGGTTATCATGGATTTTTCTTTTAGGGGAAAATATTACAAGCGCCGGGGTGAGTTTTGACAACCCGATTCCTTCCTCCTGGTAGTCACCAGATGAGAAGCTTGAGTGCTCATAGCTGAAACTGTTTTGCAGTCCTGGACAAACACTTTTTATTTCTGAAAGCATCTTGTAGGGGGAGCTAGGGAGTAACACACTGCTCAAAGACACTCTTTATGAAGGGACTTTTTTGTTGTTGCTAGATTTTAACCGCAACTTTTGAGTAGGGCAGAGCAGCCTGGCAGGAATGGGTGGATGGCGGTTAAGGTCATTGTCAAGGACTTGGGATCAATTAGTATGCAGATCAGAGCCTAGGAGTTCAAAGGTATTGTTCCAATTCAATCACATTAGCCTGGGCAGAGATGAACAAACAGCATGACCTTAATCACCAAGCCTTACCCATTCACTGGTGTGTGTGTGAGTGTGTGTGTGTGTGTGTGTGTGTGTGTGTGTGTGTGAGACCTATAAGGGTCTGGCTGACTACGGGAAGATATGAGAAAGCCACCCCCTCCCCACACCTTATTATTTATGAAATAGAATATTTACATATTCTTCCTTGAATATTTGAGGGATAATTTAATCGAAGGCTAACAAACTGGATCCGTATTTCAATGCATGCCTTCACACATACCCAGACACATTAAAACGCCTTGGGGAAAAAAAATCTCACTCGTATAATGCCAAGGTAAGCTCCCCCCCTTACATGCAGACAATCCTATTCAAAATGTGCACAATTCTTTTAAGTCCCCCAAGTGAGAGGACTTGAAATTCCACATTCTAAAATACAGTCTCTGCAGTCTAAATATACCTTTCAACTGTGTGGTTAGAGCCATCATGGAGATAAAAGAGGAAATTTAAAATTTTTAAAACATCACAGGAAGAAGAATTTTTTCTCCTCTCTCTTCTCAAAGGAAAGCCTAATTATTTTCCTGATTTGCCAGTGTGACACATTTGGAACGTGGGCAGACCCATGGCCACGACGCGCTGCCCGTGTCCTTAAAAGCACACGGCACGGAAGGTTAGGAACACCGGCGCATAATGTAAATATGCGAGTTCCATCTATAATTGTATCTGCAGCACACATGAGATAATTTTATGGTTTGGGTCGAAATGAGAAACGACATGGGGATTAGCCTCTGACAAAATGTGACATTTAAACAGGTTCACCTGGTTCTGAAACCCTTTGCCCTCCGAGTGGCTGTTGATCGGCGCCCCCGTGTAAGTTTGCGGCATCAATGTGGATAAACATTTGCTAAACCCAGCAATGACTTCTATCGGAGTGGATTGCCCCGGGAAGCTGGAGGCTGCACTGGGGGGAGCATGCCGCTACGATATCTTCATTTCCATCTAAAATCAAACATGATCGGTAACTAAGGTTTTCGGAATCCAGTCTCGGCCCCCACCTCCGGCCCTGGGAAGACAGTTAATCATAGCTCCCGAGGATGAAGGATGCGCCTGGAAATGCAGCTCTAACGGGCAAAGCTGCACCCCAGGGGGTCATGAATGCTGGGGGAGGAACCATGATTCCTTGATGCAATAACATATTGAGACACTTTCGGCTTTACACTCGCTATCAAGTAAATATGGGGCATCTCACCCATGAAGGGTGATTATCGCTCCTGAAAGGAGGAAGCGACGTATTAAGGTCTTATTCGGGAGCAAGAGAGAGATAAGAATCATTATTGATGGCGAGAAACAATCTGGGATTTTCCCTCTAAAAATCTATTTCCTCTTAAGACCGTTTTGGCAGGAGGGTTATTATTATTGTTACTATTAATTTTGGTCTGTGCTTCCAAAGCAGTTCTAGTAAGTAGAGATTTCAAAAGACAACTTTTCCCACTGCCTCTCTTGTCATATATTGTTAGTAGCACTTTTATCTCTAATGCAATTAAAGACATTTTAAAATGTAAATCTG
This sequence comes from Cephalopachus bancanus, assembly GCA_027257055.1. Classification (NCBI taxonomy): domain Eukaryota; kingdom Metazoa; phylum Chordata; class Mammalia; order Primates; family Tarsiidae; genus Cephalopachus; species Cephalopachus bancanus. Next base: position 4,395,066 of record JAPVLO010000166.1, on the reverse strand, counting down.
TTACCCAGTCCCATAAAAGGATCCATTCACTGTTTGGTATTTTATTTGAAAATATTAAGCCACTAAAAACAAAACAAAACAAAACACATGATCCTTAAAACCAAACGTTTACCCAATTATTCACAGAGCCATCATTTCTCCTTTGATCCCACTATTGTGATATTTAACCTGAATTTTGGTTCAAGACAGACATTCTCCTCTTCTTTTTCTTTCTCCCAAACAAGGTCATAGATTTCCCCCCCCCATGAAGACCAGAGCCCCCGGTGCAAGATTAAGTAAGTCCTCACAGTGTTATAAAAGTGAGTGCTTCTTTCCTATAATAAAAGGTGTTTAAAAGGTTCGCTACAGCTTTAAACAGAATTACAATTTACTTCTTTCAAGTGTCCAGGCCATAAATTCTTCTCAATTCCCTCTCTCTCTCCTTGTCGGAATTAATGAGATCAGATCTGATCAGGGCGCTGATGTGTTCAGCGCCAAATCACACAACAGCGCGCGCACCGTAATGGAATTTGCATCTAATGCATACATAAATCAAACATCTTTCTGGACATTTTCATATGCATAATGTCATTTCATCCAGTTCTCTCTGTGTGGAGGGGGAGATTTTTCTCTCTGAGAGAATGACTTTCTTTAATGCTTTCATTTTATTTTCGCTGACTGCAGTCCGGGAGAATGCGCTCGGTCGGAGAATCTTTCGGGGCGCGGTTGACAGTTCCTTTTCCAAGAGGGGTCTTTCACATTTATCATGCCTCTTCCTCGGGGGCTTTGTTATGCAAATGTGGCTGAAATTGATAATTCCAAAGTGCTTCATTTCGGCTCCTCGGCGGTTGGAGATGGTAGATAAAAAGAAACTGACAAGACACACTGATTGCCCTCAATGCATGTAACTCTCTTGCTAACAAGGCTGGATATTGTTAAAAATTCCTATTGTTATGAGGGTGGCGCTCCCATTATGCAGGCCTTGCAAATTTCTGATTTGAATATTAACCCTTTAATCACCCCACCCCAACCCCCTCCAAGAAGAAGAAGAAAAAAAAAAAAGAATCAATTGCCATCAAATGGCTTCAGAACCCCAAACATCAAATTATTCTTCTATTATGGTGAACAGCTGGGGTACATTGAAAACACTTCATTAATCATTTGTTTCCAAGGTAAACTTTACATATTTTTCAAATGCAAAGAAATGGGGTTGTCTCAAGCACAAGTGAGCCCCCCCCAAAGTTTTAAGTAAAGACGTCGGAACTCCATCGCCTCAAGTTTTCACAAAGAGCTGAAAATTAATAATTGAGAACAACAGTTTGTAAAAGGAGGGTCCCCATTCCTCCTCCTGATCTGCTCACGACAAGATCAGGATTTTTACTTGACCGAGTGTCTGCTTTTACGTTCAGACCAAAGAAGGCCTCCGGGAGGGGATGTGCGTCTTCAGTCACCAGAGTTAAGTTTATTTTACCTGTCTGACCAGGGAAGGAGAGGAAAAAAAAAAAATCTCCCAGCGTCCTCCTCTTAGCGTGAGAAGGGATGCCTTTCCAGGGAAGAATTGCAAATTGAGGCAGCTCTGGGCATTAGCATACCAATGAGGCGCTGGCAGCAAACCGGGTTTGCAAGGAGGTGCTGTGAGCCTTGGACTGTGGCAGCCAGAGGGGCCAAAACGCCAGGCACTTGGGGGATGTGATGTTGGACGTTTCTGCTTAAAATCAAGGCCTGAGCCTCCCAGATACTAAGACTAGAAGCTGGACTCGAAGGCCTCCTGTTTCCAGACACACACACACACACACACACACACACACACACACACGCACAATTACAATTTTCCCAGAAAGTGATCAGACCCATTCATTGCTTCCCTGATGGAAAAACAGAAAACGTAAAAAGGAATTTGCTTGTCGGCTAATTAAAATTTGGCGACGAGGATTTCTTCGCAGCTTTCCCATGGTGGCAGTGTCTCCAGAAATGTCCATCAGGTAATTGGCCTGGCTCTTAAACCTCAGAGTCATTTCGAACCCTGTTTTCCTTTTGAAAATGACGCTGGGTTAGAGAAAGACAACCTGCAGATTGGTGAATTACGCTTAGTTTTTTTTTTTTCCCCTCTCAAATGAAGGCCCCGAGCTCGAGAAAGCAAGCGTCACCGGGGCTAAGACTAGGATTACCCTGATGGTACAGTGCACCCGATGCCCATCAGAAGCGGCATCAAAGTGCTTGCCCTTCCCAGCTCCGTGGCCACGCAGAGCAGCGCCTGCCAAATTATCAAATAAAAGGGACGCCAGACACAGCAGGCCTCCCCACCTGACTGAGAAGGTGGTCCTCTGTCTCCATTTCTGCGACACGGCCTGCTTTGCTTCTGTACTCACGGGGCTGCAGTCCAGACACGCGTGGACACACGTGCAGAGGTGCACACAGACAGGGACGTGGGGCACACTTCCGGGGACCACGCAATCATTCACAGATCCATAGCAAGCACACTCCAGGCAGGCGTTCCTTTCCCGGGGCAGCCCTTGCCTGCATGTCAATCCAGGTATGAAGGTAAATTACCCCTTCATGGTGACCCTAAACTCCTTTATCTTACCAGCACAGGTATTTTTTTTTTTTGTCACCTGTAAACACTGAGCGAAATGTAATGTCTTTTTGTTTTGAGTCTCTGCATCCCAGCCCTATCTCTAAAATATTTTTTAAAAACAAAATATTGTTTCCTGTAGAAACTGATTTTGGTTAGAGTGATGCAATTAGGAGATCGTTTTCATATTTATACCGTCCATTGGGCTCACCAGCTTGGGCAAGTCTCCTGCTTTCGTGATGCATTTCTGATATTTATGCTAACTGTTAATATCAGGAGGGCGGCCATGTTTTCGTGATTAAGATTGCAACCGGCACTTCCTAAACTTAGGGTGAGTCATTAAATCAGCAGGTTATAGTCAAAGTTGCAGTCAAAACAATGCTTATTCATTAATATCTGCTATAGTAATCAGCACCAATAACTGTGAAGTTTGCTAAGCCTTTACCCCTCCCCCAAAAGATCAGCTCGATTTTAGAAAGCTTACACTTTCCTGGAAAAAAAAAAGAAGCCTTATCTTTAGTCTCACAAGAAGCTTTTAGGATGCAAGATTTCAAGATGCGCCTGCATGCATTTAATGTCTATTTTATTTTCAATTACACTTTGCAGTGAATCTGAATACCTAACGTTATCTATAGATTGCATGATATCGTTGGGCACTTGAAAGCGAGGTGTTCTGAGTCTATTTGATTTGCGAGTCTTCTTTTCATCTATTGGCAGAATGGTGCGCCCCACTCTTTACCTGGTTTCTTTTTAAAAAGAAAACTTGGTAGTTTGTTTCCATCCGTTCACTGACTCACACTCCCCAGGCTCCTGCTTGTCATGATCTAGCTAGGGAAGGGGACACGGGCCCCGGCCTGAGTCTGGGCGTCTTGGGGCTTCACAGCCTCCGCCAGGATGTGGGACCCGGGGTGCGGCTTTGTGTGCACAGAGGAAAGGTGTAGGAATGCCCTGGCTCTCTGGCATTTAATTTACCAGTTGCCTCTGAGCTGGGGCTTTGGCAGATTTCGCTGGAATCTGAAAGACAGCCTGTCATACCGAGGGCCTGCTGCCGACTGCTGAAATTGAGAAACTTGGCAGATATGCAAACAGTAACTGGGTTTGAGTTGTTTTGATTACAAGTTAAACAGAGAGTCATTGGCAGGGCCAACGTATATCTGCCGAGGTTCTCACTCTCTCTCTCTCTCTTCTCCCCTTTTTCTCTTTTCTTTCTTCCTCTTAGCAAAACACATGGAAGTGCCTGGTAATTTCTGCAGAATCTGGCAATACCTTGACTTTGCAGGGCTGGGGGATTTGTGAGATAAGGAGAAAGGGTCAGTCTCGCCCTTCCAACTCGCTTCATGTTGTGTTTAAAAGGGGTTCATCCTGTGAAATTTCACTCAGGATTCCAAGCCTCAGCACATTCCACATTGCCTCTCTAGGTGGTCTTCAAGGACAGACCCCTGATATTCTCTCTAAATCTTGCGTTAATGAGCGATGCATGGGAAAACATCCACGAAGAAACATTAGAGAAGGCTCTTTAAAAATAAGCCATGCTTCCAGTATCTGCAAAGAGAGAAACAGAAGAAAAGGCAGCCAGAGGTCTGTGTGAGCTGCATAGGTTCACTTTTGTTTGATCTAGGACTTGACCTTGTTCACCTGTCTGCCCAGTCACACCCCACCCCACATGTTAGGACTGGGAGCATTTGCTCTTACAGGATGTCTTCTCTCCCTGGTGTGGGGACAAAGGAAAGTCCCCATTGTCGAAAGCCTCTCTCCATTTCAGCCAGGGCCTCGCAGGAGGCTCGATCCTGAACTAAGCCGCTCTAGCTAGTTTAAGGGAAATCCGTACTAACTCCGGACAACATCTGATTGTTGCTGCCCTTGTCTAGGGCCGGCTGACTGAAGGCAGATTTCCGAGAGGCTGTTTCACGTGGCAACAAACACCCCGGATTTACAAAGATGACACTTTTTTCCCCCTCTCAAGTGGAAAGCTGAAACTCTGAACACCATGACCAAATTCTAGGAAAGAGCCCACGTATAACGAATCAAACTTTTTTTCAATCCACCCATCTGACCATAAAAAACTTTACTGAGAAACGTAAAACATAAAAACACTACACAGGACCAAAAAGGAAAAAAAAAAAAAGAAAGAAAGAAAACCTCGGTGGACTCAAAATATGTCTCCAAAGAAACTTAGTTTTGAAAGGGCCTCATTTGGACAAAGTTAATTACTGCACAATAATTACATTTTAAAATCACTTTCTTTCTAGATGCAGTGAATTTTAAAGCTCGTGATTAGGGAGAAAAGTAAGTTCCTCCCCTTACCGCTTGTTAATTTTCTTTGTCAGAAAATGATGTCCCAAGACGTCCTCCCGGCCTTGAAGAAATAAAATGTCCTGAGTTTGGGGGAGAGGCCCTACAGACAGGGGCAAAGCCTGTAGGTTTGGCCTTTAGGGCTCAGGGCCACTGATGCCAAGGCCAGGTGGGTTTCAAGCAGCAGGCATTAGCCCTGACCATGCGCCTCAGGGACAGAAGGACGGACAGTCAAAGTTGCTCTACTGTCTCCTCCTCACCTCTCATTTTTACATGAACTCTCTTGTTTAATCTTCCTCCAACCCTAGACATTGATGGTCCCATTTCTGTGGGGGTTTTTTTTTGCAATTGTTTTAACGGTGGTAAAATTCATTCGTGTGTGTGTGTGTGTGTGTGTGTGTGTAAAATATATTATATATAGCATATATTTATATATCTTTATTAATTATTTTTATATTTTAACCATCTAAGCACACACAATGTCACATCACTAAGTGCATTCCCAACATTGTGCTGGTGTGGGTTACACCACAATCTATTTCCTACCTTTTTCTTTTCTTTTTTTTTTTTTTTTTCGAATTAGAGTCTCTGTCGCCCAGGCTGAAGGGCAGTGGCGCACTCATGACCACCTCAGTCTCGACCTGCTGGACTCAGCCTTCCAAGCAGCTGGAAACACAGGCATGGGCTACCATGCCCGGCTGAGTTTTGGATTTATTGTAGAGACGAGGTCTTGTCATGTCGCTCAAGCTGGTCTCGAACCCCCGAGCTCAGGTAATCCTCTTGCCTCTGCCTCCCAAAGTGCTGAGATGCCAGGCACGAGCCATCGAGCCCTGCTATTTCTTACGTTTTCCATCACCCTGTGCAGAAATTCTGAATCTCATTAAGCAGTAGCTCCTCCGCTTCCCTGTATCTGCTGAAGCCCTACTTTCTGTTTGACGGATTTACCTGTTCTAGTCACTTCCTGTAAGTGGAGTCACACCCTGCCCTGCCATGTCTGGCTTACTTCACTTAGCAAATGTTTTCAAGGTTCGGCCGTGTTGTTGCCTGGATCCTAAAAACCACATTTGATTTGTTTTTATGGATGAATAGTATTCCATGACATGATAGACCACATTTTGTTTACTTATTCTTCTGTTGACAGACACGTGGACTGCCTCCATCTTTTGGTGGTACCTTGGCATATCGGTATCAGTTTGTGTCTTTGTTTTCAATTCTACAGCAAGTCCCCCATATACAAATGAGTTCCGTTCCAAGCGTGCGTTTGTAAGTTCAATTTGTTCCTAAGTTCAGCGAAGTGAACTTAGGTACCAACTAACACAATTGACTGTACAGTACCAGCTACCTCACCACTGCTTCTACGTCTACTTCTGGATATCCTGGGTTTGAAAGAAAGATACTGCACTCATGTACTGTGTAGAGTCGTGTACAGTAAAGTACACAAAAGCACAACAACTTGTAGAGGATGCACACACTTGACCATGGACACCGGGCATGGGAACTGATTTACATGACTGGGTGTATGAACACACCTTCAATCTTTGAAAGTCTGAAACTTGGGCCAGGCTCGGTGGCTCAGCCTGTCATTGCAGCACTTTGGGAGGCCAAGGAGAGTGGATTGCCTGAACCCGCAGGTTCAAAACCAACCCAGGCAATACATCTCTACAATAAATCAAAAACTAGCTGGGTGTGGTAGTACGTGCCTGTAGTTCCTGCTACTTGGAAGGCTGAGACAGAAAGATTGTCAGAGCCCAGCAGGTGGAGGCTACGGCAGTGGCCGGGAGTGTGCCACTGCGCTCCAGTCTGGGCGACAGAGTAAGACTCTAACTCAAAAAAAAGAAAAAAGAAGAAAAAGAAAAAAAGAAAGTTTGCAACTTGAAGGTTCGTATGTAGGAGACTTAACAGTATTGAGTATATACCGAGGAGTGGACTTCCTGGGTCACATGGTAGTCCTGTGCTTAACTTTTTGAGGAACTTGAGGCCCTATTTACAGAAAAGGACACTGGAACTCTCTGAGAAGTTAAACAGCTGGTTGGTTTCCATGTAACTAGCCAGTTACAGAGCTGGAAAGTCACTCCAAGACATGAAACCCTGTGTTCTTCCATCTTACTTCCTGCTCAAAGATAAAGTGTTCCTTCCTGCCCTCAGAAGAACTCCTGTCAACTGTAAGGTGGAGTGTTGACCTCTGAGGTGACTGTCCTGGGACGGCCATATCAGTGGTCCAGGAATGAGTCCACCTCTGGTCCCTGCATTTTCCAGCAAGTGACCGGACCTCCCTGAGCTCCAGATACCTGCAAAAGAGGGGGGTAAGAAGACTCCGTGCCAATATGGTGGTCCGGGCATCCTTGCACACAGGCTTGGCGACATGTTGGCTTCAAGTAAATGGTGCTGAAAGACCAAATGGATATCATTTATTTGGGGTTGGGGAGGGGAAAAGCATATGAATATACCGGTGAACTGAAACGCTTTAGGGATTTTCAACCCGGCCCCATTCCCACTTCTTTTTCCTAGGTCCTGGATAAAACTCTCCTTTCTAATGGGCACACATCCCAAGTGTCCCTGAAAAACAGTCACTGTTCAATTCTCGTCTGGGTTTTCTCGTGTTGGGCTGGAGAGACCTACGTTCTTAGGAACAACGAGAGAGCAGGCATTTTATCACTGGTGTCCTAAGTGCTTAAAAGTTATTTCTGTACTGATTTAACATGGAAAGCGTCCAGGTAGGTTAATTTTATGGGCTCTTTTTATGGGGGTAACATTTCAAGAGCCTGCTTCTGAATTGGTTGCATCAGATTTCATCGGCACCTTTGTCTTAATCACTCACTGATTTGAGGCAGAAATTTGATCTAATTTTTAGGAATTTTACTGTAATCTCCTGTGAACCTGATCTTTTTTTCTTTCAGTTCCAGATCTTATACGATTGCTGTTTTTATCGCTGAAACATCGATGTTAGCCAAGGTAAAATTGTTTTGACTTTTCACCCAAAACACTTAAAAGCGTATTACAAACCAAATAGAAAAAAATGTATTTGTTGGAAAACTGATTTATCTCTTTCAGAAGATAACATTAAACACAACTAATTTTTGCATGAGGTGATTATTAAAAGTTAAAAATCATTTGGAGTCTCCATTCTGCTTAGATGCAGAAGACTTTTCCACTTTTTCAGACTAAAAGCCTCCCCCAATTAGGAAAAGCATCTTTGCTTTTCGGATCATTCTTTTTTTAGGCTTGCAAATTTTATTTCAGGTTTTTTTTTCCCTCAGCTCATTTCCTCTGTGGCTTTTGTGGAAACCAACATGAATTCCTAACTTAGGCTAGATTGTTTGGGACTGCCCTCCTTTTAGTAGTGAAAGTTTTAAGCTTAGGAACCCTCCAGATCTCTGGCAAACCAGGACTCATTCAACCTTCTTTTCAACACTTAAACACACAAATTATTGCTCCCAGTATTATAGACTCTAGTTCCATCCAGGTTGCTGCGAAATTCATGATTTTGTTCTTTTTTTTTTTTATGGCTGCATAGTATTCCATCGTGTATATGTACCACATTTTTTTAATCCAGTCCTCTTTTGACGGGCCACATGGTTGTTTCCAGGTTCTTGCTATTGTGAACACTGCTGCGATAAACATACGTGTGCAGGTATCTTTTTTATAGAGTGATTTGAGTTCTTCAGGATATATTCTCAGAAGGGGGATTGCGGGGTCATATGGGAGGTTGGTATTTAGCGCTTTTAGGAATCGCCACACTGCTTTCCACAGAGGTTGCACTAGTTTACAACTACCCCCACCAACAATGTAGAAGTGTTCCCTTTTCGCCACACCCTCTCCAGCAGCTGTTATTTTTTGACTTGTTGATAATTGCCATTCTGACTGGAGTTAGGTGGTATCTCACTGTGGTTTTGATTTGCATCTCCCTGATGATTAGTGAGGTTGAACATTTCTTCATGTGTTTGTTGGCTGCTCGGATGTCTTCCTTTGTAAAGTGTCTGTTCATATCTTTTGCCCATTTTATAATGGGGTTGTTTGTTTTTTTCTTTTCAGCACATTTGAGTTCCTTGTAGATCAAAATACTGAGTGACCGCTCACAGAAACAAAGATCTGAGTATCACATGTTCTCACTCATATAATGGACCTTAAACATCCAATGCAGTACTATACGAAAATGACTGACAGCACTGGGAAACTACGGGGGGGAGGGAGATCGGATTAACAGTAGCAAATATCTGTCTGGGAACGGGGAAACACCTCATATCAACAGGGTGCCTGAATGAAATGTAATTATATACCTAACCCTTAACTGTACCCCACAGCATCATAATAAAAAATAAATTAAAAAAAATTATTGCTCCCAAACTCGTTAGTAAGCAGGTCTTGCTAATATGCCAACGGATTGGTTAAGTCAACTATGAGTGAAACACATTCGCTCTGCCATATAGTCATGACTTATCATCATGGCTCTGATCTATGTATAACTGTCAAGGTTTTGTGTTATTCATTTGGCAGAAGGAATGTGTTTGGCTGTGTATTCCTCTTCGGACATATTTGCAATGTACATACTAGAGGGTACCCATTGCAACGTGCTCGTATGATAGTGGATGTCTGTGTGTGACGCATGATTCCTGCGTTATGGAAACACAACTCTGAAATGTGTGAGGAGGGCAAGGCAAGGTAGAGATGAGCCCTTGTACGATTGTCGATACCACTCAAAGTCTCAGCACTTGGCTGTTTAACACTTGTTCTTTTCCTCTAACTATGCCAAAGAGGTTAGTCTGTATTATGGACAAATGGCCTGCAAAATTGCTTCTTGCAAAATGAAGGTCCTTCAGAGCTCCATAAATTTATATAAATAGGCATTTAAAATATATCAGTGTTTCTGTGTCTATCAATATACTTGTTATAGGCTTTGTGAAGAATATTTACCAAAGGGCATTACGTTTCCCCCTTTAGAAATGTCACAATGTTTTTTATTTGAAAAAGTGAGTTCCTGATCATAAAATTAAAAGAAAAAAAACCCCTTTAACTATCCAGACTCCAGCAATAAAGAAATGCACTGGGAGAAAAAGACAGAGAGACACAAAGTGTGAAAGAATGATGATTTCCTTAGTGGCAATAAAACTGCATGAATTAGGGGTACGTATGTTCTGAGTGATTTATAGCATTTGAAATTTATTTTAAAAATGGTTTCATGTAAGAAAATAACAAAAGCTGGTTGTTATTCATAGAATGGATAAAGGAACATGAATCTAAATATGGATTCGAACAGCTGTCTCTTAAAAGGATCTTATTATACCATTTATTTAAATTATTTCCTTAAATTTTTCTTTTAGACAGTGCACTTAATCCTGCAAAGTGGCATTATATATTTGTTTATATTTTATTCTCCTTCTTCACAGTTTCTCTGTTGGTATAACTCTTGGTCTCAACTTATCAATAAGGTATTTAATAACTGTACTTATTTTCCACTTGCCTTATATTATTAACTCTTTGTAATAAGTACAAAGACCATCGATTTAAGAGGAATTTATTATTCCGAGGCTAAAAACACCTTGTTACATTGCATAAACTTAGCAATTATATATTTTTCCTCAAATAAAAAAAACCAGAATTTATTGGAAAGCCAACCTAAATGGATGTCACCTTTGGTTTTAAAAGCATTAAAATGGAATTTAATGCCTCTCCAATTCAGTTAACATTTATGTACACATGCAGGATGAGTGGTTAGAAAACAAAAGAACACCTTGTTTGTTATAAAATACAATTTCATCATCTTGATCAGAAAGAAAAGCCACACACCGTATTTGGAATACTTGCTGATTTAGAGCAGAGAGTGATATGGTTTTCACACATTAAAAACCCAATCAAATAGCTTCAGTTTACTTTGAGCTGCCATCTAGATTTGAAAGCCCAGTGGCATTGGCAGCTATGGAGAGAACTCCTCTGATAAGCTACCCATGGTTCAAAAATAATAGTTGAAAGCATCCTCTGTAATGGGTCTTTGACCCCATATGGTGTCAATCCTAAAGTTTACCTGATTTTGCTCCTATAACGTGGGGTAGTACCACAGAGTTGGCCTTGAGTCTATCCAACATACTCAACTAGTTCTAATGGTTTTTTTTTGAAATTGCACAGACCAGTGTGACCCCAGGAAGAAGACTCCACTTGTGAGTCCCCTCCCCATCTGTAAAATGGGGCTGGTAGTGCAAGGGGCCAAGATGAGTATGTCTATTTGAATGATGAGAACTTAGATAGCTCTATATCAAATATGATAAGGTTCACTGAGTCGGGGGAGGGTGAAGAAGGAAAGAATTTCAACTCTGTCATGTCAAGAGAATCGTACACGGTACGAATGTCATAGCTACACCTCACCCCCTTTTTCCTCCAGACGAATGACATGCCTGCTGTCTATACGACATGTCACATGGTGTGAGTTTTGAATCAGGTAAGTTCATCAGGAGTGGGAACCTTCAAAAATGGAGACCTTCAGAAATCTTTTGGGGGAAAGCAGGGACTTCTGTACTGGCCTGAATGCCTGAGAAAGGGTTTTGCAGGATCTGTGGCCATACTGCCCTGAACGTGGCCCGCCTAGTGTGAAGTTGTCTCCTGAATGCCTGTCACTCTGCACGGCTGTGGGCGATTAGCATTTCCATGGGCCCAGCTGAGTCACTCTTGGAAATCTGTGCTGAGGCTTCCCGTGGTGGAGGACGTGGGATTTCTCTCCTCATCAGGCAGGCATGCAAATTCTGTTTCCTTTCAGAGGACAGGAACGTTGCTGCTGATTTAGGTAGGAGTCTAGGAGCAGAATGTGAACAACTTTAAGCTTTCTGCAGTTGAACAAGCATGAATGATTTTTCCATACTATTACAGTTTTTTCATTACAGCCAATTAGAAAAATTTAAATAGGAGTGTTTTCCAAAGTCTAGCTTCAAACATTAAAAAAAAAAATGAATAAATGGTTTATCATGCCTTACCCAGAGATGGACCAAATTAAATAAAATTTCTTTCAGTTGGAAAACATAATAATTACAGTCATGTTAAAGATAATTAATGGGTGTTGTAAGACTAGACCCAATCCGTTGTAACATAAGGGGGGAAATACTAAAAAAAGTGAAGATATATTTTCTAGAATTGAATTTCACAGTATGACTTTCGTCATTATATACCAAGACCCAAAAACATTACTGAGACTTCCGGTTGAAATTTGGGAGCAAGTGAAATGTCCTGATTCTATCTAGCTTTCTGGGCGAAAACATATCAAAGTTGAAAATTTCTGGGTTAATTATGTCAGAACCCTGAGGCTGGGCTGGAGAAGGTGAGGGTTTTTACAAAAAAAAAAAAATAATAAAAAATAAGGACAAAAAATTTATAGACTCCTCCCTTTGGGGGGTGTTTTTGTGTATGTGATGTATGTTTTAAGAGAGGAAAAAAATGGGGTTTGGGAGATGGCAGCTCTCCAGACTTCAAGAATCAAATTGTTTTCAAATTTGTGCACTGCAAATATTCTTTATTATAAAAAATGTTTTTTCTTGTTATTATAACCCTTGTCTTCACCTGTGATATGTTAGATGATCTTGGAATGTTAATGCTTGGTATACCACAGGAAAAATACTGGGAAAGCACTTATAAAGTAAATAAGCTTTAATTAAATATCATTGTCAAGCATTAATCATTCTGGTGTTGCTCCCTGTGGAAATAAGGGTGGATATTCGATTTGTTTTGATTACGCATGAGTTTTAACAGAAGTGTCGTTTCTCTGTTTGCTGTTTTGTCACAAGGAACCTGCCTGCGTCTCTGTCCAGGAAACGGTAAGGACAGAGCCTTCTGCTTGGGTTTGGAATGAGAATCAGTCAGTTTTTATTGTGTGCAGGGTAGTGATAAATATTTTGGAACACAGAAAGAACGTCTATACACGGCACCTCCACCAGATACAGACAGGTACCTGTCTCTGTCGTCCACACTTTTTCATGTTTAGGGGTTAATGTTTTTATTCTAAGCAGTGAGATTGGGAAATTTTCATCAGACTATGAAAGAGCAAAAAACATTCCGCCGGTTGTCACTGACAGCTAGAATCATTTTTTGGGGAATTCCTACAACCTGAAACTCCTGGGTAATTTTTAGGTGCGAATGGCAATCACTTCCAAACAAGTTCAGATTTCCCCAGTGAGGTGCATCTTGAGTTCTCCTTTTCAATCCACTGTTGGGTTGCCCTCCCTCCTGCCCCAACACCCAAGAATGTTTTCTAACAAACATCCTGTGCCGAAGAAATCTTTAAAATGTATTGATAACGGAAGCGAGAGTAGAGTTCAAAGTGTGGCTGTGAGGCTGGGTGTGGTGGTTCACGCTTGTAATCCCAGCACTTTGGGAGGCCGAGTGGGAGGATCACTTGAGTCCAGAAGTCAGAGACCAACTTGAGCAACATAGTAAGACCTCGCCTCTACAAAAAAATTAAAAAGAAAAAGAAAAACTAGCTTGGCATGGCAATGCACACCTGTTCTTCCAGTACCTGGGAAGCTGAGGCGGAAGGCTTGCCTGAGCCCGGGAGGTCAAGGCTGCAGTGAGTGGCTGTAATCTTGCCACTGCACTCTTGTCAGGGAGACAACTCGGACAGCAAAAACAAAATCAAAGGGTGGCAGTGGGGCAGAGAAAAGGGAATCTGCATTCATTAAGCGCCTACTGTTTCCTGCTCCCTGTGGAAACTGACATGCTCCTGTCTGAAACTCACAGCAAACTGGAAAGCAGTGGGCATGCTTCCTGTTTTACAGACCACGTGCGGAGGATGGAACGGTCAAGGGCCATGCGTCCGAGGTTATGGAACTGGTAAGTGGGGTCCCCAGGAAGCATCCCAACTGTCTTGGCTTCAAACCAATGCTCTGTCCAATAAAGCATTTGCTTGCCTTGGCAGTGAAGCAGATTAAATGTTCCCACCTTTTGGGGCTGTTGCTGTTGTTTTGCTGGTGACAGTCGTGGTTTTTTTTTTTTTTTAGCCATTTCTTTGATAATCATCTCTGAGGGAGAAGGTACTCCAGACACATCCTAATTTGGGATATGCCACAAAAAGAGGACTTGGAAAATAGAAGTAGCAACTTCCGGTTAATTAAGCACTCGTTCTGTGTCCTGACCTGCTCTAAGAACTTGAGGTGTATATGAGTCAGCTCAGGATGAATTAAAAAAAAAAACTGACTGGTTAGTTTAAACAGCAGATATTTATGATTGTTTTTACAGCTCTGGAGGCAAGCAGCCCATGATCAAGACTCCAGCCAATTCTGTTTCTGGTGAGGCCTTTCTTCCTGATTCGCAGGTGGCTGCATTTTTGATGTGTCCTCCACCTGTTTCTTCCTTTTTTCCTGCGTGCACGTGGAGAGAGTGAGACAGAGAGAGAACAAGAGAGGGAAAGAGAGAGAAGGTGCGGGGATGGGGGGTCAGGGGGAGAAAGAGAGAGAGAGAGAGAGAGAGGAAAAAGGAGGAGGAAGAGGAGAGACAGCAGAGAGCCAGAGAGAGAGAGAGAGAGAGAGAGAGAGAGAGAGAGCGAGCAAGAGAGAGAAAGCGAGAGAGAAAGAAAGGAGAAGAGGACCAGAGAGAGAGAGAGAGAGAGAGAGAGAGAGAGAGAGAGAGAGAGAGCAAGAGAGAGAGAAAGCGAGAGAGAAAGAAAGGAGAAGAGGACCAGAGAGAGAGAGAAAGAGAGAGCGAGAGAGAGAGAGAAAAAAAAAATAAAGGAGAAGAGAAGAGAACCAGAGAGAGAGAGAGAGATTGAGAGAGAGATTGAGAGAGAGAGAACGAGAGAATGGAAAAGAAGAGAAGAGAACCAGAGAGAGAGAGAGAGAGAGAGAGATTGAGAGAGAGAGAGATTGAGAGAAAAAGAAAGAGAGAGAGAGACAGCACCAGAGAGAGAGGAAGAAAGGAGAAGAGATGAGAGAGAGAGGGAGAGAGAGAGTGAGAAATAAATAAAGGAGAAGAGAACCAGAGAGAGAGAGAGAGAGAGAGAGAGAGAGAGAGAGAGAGAGAGAGAAATAGAGAGAGACAGCACCAGAGAGAGAGAGAAAGAAGGGAAAAGAGAAGAGAACCAGAGAGAGAGAGAGAGATTGAGAGAAAGAGAAATAGAGAGAGATAGCACCAGAGAGAGAGAGAGAGAAAGAAGGGAAAAGAGAAGAGAACCAGAGAGAGAGAGAGAGAGAACAGGCTCTGGCATCTCTCCCCTTCCTTGTCAGGGCACTGGTTCTAGGGGATTAGGGTCGTACACTTAACGGCCTCACTTAACCTTTATTCCTTCCTCATCAGCCTCCTCTCCAAATACGATCTCAACGGGGGCCAGGGTTCAACGTAGAGCTTTGCGGGGAGGGCACATCTCAGCCTCCAACCATGTGCTTCTCGATTCCTCCTGGCGGCAGCCCTTGGGGATGGCTACCTCTCCTTTCTTCCCCACCACGGTCAGGACGTGGAAGTTCAGAGTCCCTGAGCCGTGGGGAGGCAGAGCCAAGCTTCCACGTCAAGGTTCTCGCTCACAATTCCTACAATTCCTCCTCCCCGCTCAGTGCTGCAGGCCCCCGAGTCGATGGGCTGTAGCCAAAAGTTTGCCACATCTTTTGTCTATTACTATGTATTTTGTTTAATCAAATGTAATGAGGTTTGTGGAAGCAGTAAACTGAAGTTATTTTCAAGTAGGAACTGTATTTAGCACCGTTAATTGAATCAGTCTAGTTAGTTAGAATGGAACAGTGGCTGTTTGCCCCGTAATAAGGAAATTGAATTTCTCATAAAACAGCTAATTCATGTCTTGCTACACTGTAGAGCACACCGCAGGCGGGGCGGCCGGGGTCCCCTACGGCCCAGCATCCTCTCTGCCAGGGCTGCAGCAAGGCTTTCAGCTAGGGAGAGGACATTTCCGGAGTCCTTGGTCCAGTTGGCAGGAGGAAGAGGCAGCCAGAGAACCTCAGGGGTCGAGTAGGCCTGGGTGTGTACAATCCACTGATTTCTCTCTAGGTCCTACTAGTGGTGAGGTTATTGTTCTCATGATACAAATGGAGAAACCAAGTCTTGGCTGGACTGAGGAAAGAG
Organism: Cephalopachus bancanus; assembly: GCA_027257055.1. Taxonomy (NCBI): domain Eukaryota; kingdom Metazoa; phylum Chordata; class Mammalia; order Primates; family Tarsiidae; genus Cephalopachus; species Cephalopachus bancanus. The sequence goes on along the minus strand of JAPVLO010000166.1, from coordinate 4,379,183 downwards.
AGGAGTGAGACAGAAGCATGTAGAGGGTTCTATATAAGCTGGGCTCGGTGGCTCAGCCTGTCATCCCACGCCTTGGGAGGCTGAGGCCAGTAGATTGCCTGAGCCCGCTGGTTCGAGACCCGCCTGGGCAACTTGGTGAGACCTCATGTCTACAATAAATCAAAAAATTAGCTGGGCGTGGTAGTGCGTGCCTGTAGTTCCAGCTACTTGGAAGGCCGAGGCGGAAGGATCGCTGGAACCCAGCAGGTCGAGGCTGCCGTGGCCGGGAGCGCTCCAGTCTGGGCGACCGAGTGAGACTCCAACTTAAAAAAAAAATAAAGAAAGATGGTTCTCTATAGTATGCTTTGCCTGACCGAGGCCCATTTCCATTTCTGATAACTACATCCCAGAATGGCTTTGGGGAGCTTTGGTGGAATAAAAATAGCTGCAAATACTTGTCTACTTTTACTGTGGAGATACAGAATGCAATTTCCCTACCCTTGAATCTGGCCAGTCTTAGTCCTAGTACTAGTACTTAGTACTTTGGCATCTCAAAGGCAGTGGAAGTGCTGTTCCGGAGAGGCTAGGTCACCGGAAGTCTGCGGCTTCTGCCCTGGGCTCCTGGAACTAGGCCCGGGCTGTTTCCTATGGGGGTGAGAAATGCTGTGTCCTCAGATGGCGGAAGAGCACAAAGGGGCGAACTCCCTTCTCAGACCCTTTTCTGAGGACACTAATCCACTCATGAGGGTGGAACCCATGACTAAATCATCTCCCAGGACTCTTGCCTTGGAGGTGAGTTTCCATGTGAATTTTGGAGGAGATGCCATCACTCAAACCATAGCAGCAGCCAACAGGCTCACCAAACAGGCTGGCCAAGTTTTCCAGATGTCTGCAGGGCCCATATTGGCCTTTCTCATTGGAGAACCAGCCCTGAGGACTGGCATCATTTCTCTAGTCATTTCCTACAAGACTGTCCCTGGCACCTAACAATGGTCTTTGATTCCTCCATGAATGTTCCAGGAATATCGGACTAGGCCCCAGGCCCTAGCATGGTCTGTGATCCTTCCACGAAGGTTCTAGGAATATCTGACAAGGGCCCAGTCCCCAGTAGGGTCCGCGATCCTCTTATGAGTGTTCCAGGAATATCTGACAACTGTGGACTAAAAGAATGCCTGTGTGGACTTCTTGGCTTCCCAAGATGACCCTCAGGCCAGGGGTTCTGCCTCTCAGGACCGCATTGTGTCGAGCTGGCAATTGTGACTCTGCTGGACCCACGCGGGGCGTGTCTGTGGATTTGCACGAGCAACAGGACAGCCTGTCGATTCAGGCAAAGGGTGCTCAGGCACTGTTAAGAAGAGAGATGACCCCACGTGGGCCAATGAGCTACACTCTCTAGGTCTCTGTTTCCTCTTAGAGGAAAAGGATTTAACAGCATTGTCTCCAGAAGGGTGCTGTGAGAATTAAGATAACCCTGCAATGCCAGGACAAGGGCCACTATTGTGTCAGCAGGCAGTAGCAAAAGTCTCTGTGTTGATGCTTCAGAGCTGCACGGACAAAGGCTATGTTTCCAGAAGAAAAACTCCTGGTCTTTCACACCATTCCTCACCTGATAGGTTTGAAAGTTCCTTGTAAAAATGCTCCCAAATGTCCTGAGAGGCCCCAAGTGCCCCTCCTAGAATTGAGCCATGGAGGCCAGGCGAGAGAGGGACAGTATTGCTGGTGAGAGTCCTAAGCCTTACTCATGGGGTGGTGTGAAGGAGATCACCCCACAACAGCTTTTCAACAGCCTGGACTCCTTGAGACTCTACAAGGAAGGACGGGAGGACCCATCAGCTCCCGACATGTGCAAATTCCAAACGTTTGGTCGGGAAACCGGATGTAGAGACCAGACTTCTGGCAACTTAAGATGCTGGAATTCATTGGTATTTAAAAACACTTCCTTGCCCTTTTTCATTATACAGTCTAACATTTAAAGACTCCAAAATCACTGCTTATTAGTACAATGCAACCCGGAGAGCTTGGAAGAGGTGTTGGAAGAAAAACACTGCATTAAGAAGTAATAGGATGGATGAATCTTGTAAAGAGAGAATTTTTTGTAAGCCATTTGAACCTCTTGCCCTGGCCTAACTGCCGAAGAATCCTAGGTTGCTGGTGTCATCCTCTGTTGCCTGGGGCATGCGGGTTGGCCCTCTGAGGTTCACGTGACTATTGGATGCTCATGTGGACTGCCCTGGATGTTTCTCTAAGGGCTGGTTTTGTGGACTTGTTGTCATTCCAATCCCATCATAACAGAGCCACTTACAGTGCTTGGCCTTGGTCTAGAAACACCTGTGAGCTGCTGTTTCATGCTGGTGTAGTTCTGTGTGTCTTGGTGTCCCCATGTCCCCGCTGACATGATGGTGCTGAAATTGTGAATGATGTCTTTGGCCTAGGTGGTGTGACGTCACCGAATGAGTTGATGGTAAACTGGGAGAATGTCCTTACCTTTCATTAACTTCTTAGCTGATTTTAAATAAAATTCCATGAAATCTATGGAGGAAGACAGAGAATGAGTTTTCAAAATTCATTTATTTGCTGGATTCATGTAACCACATTAATAAAAATTTTGTAAAACAGAGGAAAGTCTCGGTGACTCAGCCTGTCATCCCAGCACTTTGAGAGGCTGAGGCCAGTGGATTGCCTGAGCCACAGGTTCAAGACTTCATCCGGACACCTTGGCGAGACCTTGTCTCTACAATGAATAAATAAATAAAAATAGCTGGGCATGGTAGCATAAGCCTGGGCAATGGAGTGAGATTCTAACTCAAAAAAAAAGAACAACAACAACAACAACAACAAAAACCAGAGGAAAGGAGAAGAAAGATCATTCCTAAAGCCACAACTGTGACAAGACTGTCATTAGCTCATTGGGGTGTGTTTTCTTCCTTTTTTTTTTTTGAGTTGGAGTCTCACTGTCACCAAGGCTGGAGTGCAGTGACACACTCACAGCCACCACAGCTTCAACCTGCTGGACTCAGGTGATCCTTCTGCCTCAGCCTTTCAAGCAGCTGGAGAGGCCTGCACCACCACACCTGGCTAATTTTTTTGATTTACTGTAAAGACGAGGTCTCGCTGAGTTGCCCAGGCTGGTCTCAAACCCCTAGGCTCAGGCAAAAGTGCTGGGACGACAAGGTGCGAGACACTGCACCCAGCTTGGAGGGTTTTCTTCTTCTCCTATCACCTGTGAGCTACTGTTTCATGCTGGTGTCATCATTCTGTGTGTCTCGGTGTCCCCGTGTCCCCGCTGACATGATGGTGCTGGATCTGTGAATGAGGTCTTTGACCTAAGTGGTGTGACATCACGGAAGCACGTGGGATTTGAGTGTTTCTTATTGCTGCTGGAGCCACATGACTGAGCGAGTCACCTTAGCCAGTTTAGATGTTCATTTTACACACAGACTTCAGGGGGTAGGAGCAGGAAGAATCTAGGTGCAATTCTAATTTGAGAGGAGCCATTGCAGAGGTGTGTTTGGCCAAAAGAAAAACGTGTAAAGCTTTTATTTTGAAAGCTATGCTCTGTGGTTTGAAAACTGTGTTTTCATCACTAAGTTACAGGGGGCTCTTGGTGCTTGCATGGCAAGATTGTGGAAGAAGGACCTTTTAAAAGGCAATTTTTCCGTGAGATCTGCCGGACAGGGCAATGGCAATCAGCTCCATCTAGGCATCAATCAATCCATCAATCAATCAGTCTCAAGTTAAATGGTGGACTATGATGGGAAGCTGGTCGAGAATATTCTCCAAATTGAATTTCACATGCAGTGACTTCAATCCCTTAAATCCATATTTATTTTATTTTATTGCATTTTATTTTATTTTTGAGTTAGAGCCTCACTCTGTCGCTCAGGCTGGAGTGCAGTGGCACACTCACGGCCACTGCAGCCTCCCTCTGCTGGGCTCTGGTGATCTTTCCACCTTAGCCTTCTAAGAAGCTGGAACGACAGGCATGCACTACCACGCCCGGCTCATTGCTTTATTCATTGTAGCGACGAGGTCTGGCTAAGTTGCCCAGGCTGATCTCGAACCCTTGGGCTCAGGCAATTCTCTCGCCTCAGCCCCCCAAAGTGCTGGGCTTGCAGGCAGAAGCCACCGCTCCTGGACCCATATTTATTTGGACCGGTTAATCCACCATACACATGAAGTGCTTAGAAGGGTACCTGGTACAGGGAACTCAGTGAATACTGGCTGCCGTGAATATGGCCATTGTTTTGATTGTTACGGCTATTGCCTTCATTCAGAGAACATTTTGAGTCTGTGCAAAGCAAAGAGACCAAGTGGCAAGTTAAGAGGGAGTTGTGCCATTCTTTTTCCTTGTGAAGTGTCGTTAAAAGATGCCATTGACAGTATTGGCAGCTTCATTAGGAAGTCTGTTGACGACGGTAATGAGGCTGGCACATTTGCGATCCAGATTGACACGTCTCAAGACAGTGGCAGAGCTGGTGCGGTGATGCCCGGATCCGACTCAGGATCCGAGAAGAAATGGACCCCCGAGGGAGCGCCACCCTGCCAGAGAAGCCCACTCCCGGGGAGGGGAGCCGTGGCCCCGTGTTTGCTTGGCTGGCTCTTTCCTGCCTGGTGAATTTGTACTCATGTCTCCACTTCTCTGGGCCTCAGTTTCCCAAGCTGTAGCTGCGAGAGCCTGCTCGGTGATGAATTAGCCCTCAGGTAACCGAGTCCTGCCGGCTCCGTAGGCTATGGGCACTGGCGCTAACACAGAAGCAGCAAAACATTGGACTTTTGGCGGAAGGTGTTAGCTTCAAGTTTCTGTTTTGGGGATGGGTGAATTATGGATTGGAGAGGGAGACATGAGAGACTAGTAAAGCTTTGCCATCATCCTGGTCAAGGAATGTGGACCAAAACAATGGCTGAGGATGGACGAAGGAGGAGACATGTATCTCCCTCATCCTCAAGACAAGGAACCCCCCTTTCCCCATGAATAACATCGTGGATCTCAGGTGAACTTGAAGAAGAAGCCAAGCAGAAAAGAAGCAATCAGGGGTTACTGGCACCTTGACGATGGATAAGATCAACATGCGACCCTCCAGGCTCCTGGGCACGCCTTTCTATGCCCTGTGAGTGGCAGGGAACTATAGGTATAAAACCAGCCCCCTTCTGGGCTGTCCTCTGAACCCTGAGCATGGCACTGGACTGGGTCATTTCTCCTTCCTGCCCCTCTTCTCGCCATCCTATCTTCTTTCCGATTTTTCTTCCAAATAGTATTGACTGTGCTTCTCCTTTGTGTGAGACGCTCAACATTGTGCAAATCGAACACATGGACGTCCAACGAGTGTGGTGCTCTGTGGATCGCCGGTTGGCGGTCATGGGTTTGGGTCCATCTTGAACATGCGGGTTCCAGCAAAGTTTGAAAGCCCGACACAGACAATGGCCTTACCAGTCAGGAGGTATAATTTGGCCATAGCAGCAATGGATTTTTAAGTAGGGGGCAATCAATGGTAGTGGCATTAGAGACTGATCCTAGTTCATCCTCCTGCCACCAGGACACCTGTCAGTCAGCCCGTGGTTGCCTCTTGGTCTCTTATCTGATTCACATGTGGATGGGGCTTAGGGAATAGGCTGGTACTCAAAATGTAAATAGGTGTTTTACTCTCCCTCTTAAAGCTATTACTGTGTCGATAGATGTCTCGCTACAGTTAAGGGTCTGTCGACATTTACATTAAGAAGCCTTATTTTCTAAGGCTTAAAATGCCATTAAAATCTGTTTCACTTGGTTGTTCAAATGGCCAAATTATCCAAATTTCTTCTAGAGATCTATTTGGTTCTTTATTCATTGGTGAAAACATGCACGTCATTGTGGAGTCTTGGCTTCAGAAGCCTTCTAATGTTTCCAAAACGAACGAGCAGACATTTTTCATTCTTGAAGGAAGTGTCTTTGGTCATTTTTGAGTTTTCTCTGTGAAAGTCCTTCATATTTTTGAGGAGGTTGCTGTTAATTTAGATGGGAATTAAGATTATATGAAGGCAGCATACTCTGTGCATTTAACTTCTTGAAGAGAGGGAAAGAAAGTGAAGATGCTGCTATGTATTATTATGTGCCGGGAACGTTGGTGCATTTAAATATTATCTCATTTAAGCTGCACAAAAGCCTTGGGAGGCAGATACTTTAATCCTTTGTTTCCAAATGAGGGGACCCAGGTTCTGAAACTTAAAAATAAATAGAGAAATCGTGGTTCAAGATCAAGGTTTAAGCCCAGGACCTGTGCCTCTATCACACCTAATTCTCAACAGTCTTTGAAGGTGGGTATGGTGGTACATGCTCGTAGAGCCAGCAGCTTGGGAAGCTGAGGCAGGAGAATCCCTTTATCCCAGGAACTCAAAGTTGCAGTGGGTTATAATCATGCCTGTGTGTGTGTGTGTGTGTGTGTGTGTGGAGGGGGTGGGGATATCTTTGGGACATCTGTTCTGATTCTCGAAGGTCAATCATGACACAAAATCAAGGTGAAAAATTTTAAGAGACTTTACTAACTCTAGGGGTTTCAATGGAATTCAATAATTTCCCAAAAGCTGGATTTACTGTTAGCAAACTCCCTCTCACTCTTTTCCTTTCAACAAATATTCATTGAGCACGTACTATAATAAGCCTTATTCTCATCACACAAATAATTATATTAATTTCTGCAATAATTTGCGATGAATAATTTCTGCTCCAGAGCTATCACTCACATGATTCTCCCTGCTTAGGAGTCCCTGTTTAACCCCTGTCAACTCTTTAAAGTTAAGCGACTATTGTTCTGGTGTGCCTGTGACATTTCCAATTCACAGCTTAATTATCAATGACGACCTCTTTTCTGCTCAGAATGCCCTAGTTTTGATGTCAGGCTATATGGTAACCCTCTGACAGGGCCATATCTAGCCTCGGCTACTCAACAAGGCTTTCCCTGAGGATCTTAGGGGCAATCTCTTCACTCTCCCATTACTTTTCTAGTCAACCCTTGCAATTAATTGGTCAACTAACTATTCTCTGAATGTTATATTTCTCTCTCTCACTGAGTCTCACTCTGTCACACAGGCTGGAGTGCAGTGGCATGCTCATGGCTACCACAGCTTCAAACTGCTGTCCTCAGGTGATCCTTCTGCCTCAGCCTTTCAAGTAGCTGGAATTACAGGGGCACCCCCAGCCAATTTTTCTGACTTCTTACAGAGACGAGATCTCTCCAAGTTGCCCAGGCTGGTCTCGAATCCCTGGGCTCAGGCAATTCTCTCGCCTCAGCCTCCTAAAGTGCTGGGATTGCAGGTGTAAGCCACCTTACCTGGCTGAATGTTATATTTCTTTATCTCGAGTGCCTTTTGTTCTCTGTCCGTGGTGACCTCTACTACTGGAATGGAGGACACTCAATAAAAAGTCATTGAATTAATGGGTAAGTAAATTAATTGAAAAGAAAATCATCCTCCCTTCTCTTGCTTTGGTCGGTCCGTTCAAATGTTTTTCCTCCTCAAGACCCAGTTGCAGGCCATTTTCTGAAAGAAGTCTCTAGAATTGCCCCACATGAGTCAGTTCCACTCTGTCTTTATCTGTTTGGGTGCTTATCCTAAAATATGATGGAAAAAAAATTGCAAGCGTGTTTCTTCTGTAATCATGGCGTTCAAGTGCAAAATGAGTAAGCGAATGCCTGTCTTCCTGAAGCAGGCTTCTTCACCGTGGCTTTCCTAATGAGCTGGGCACCTCAGGGAACTTTCAGACTGAGACGGACTGAAGTGTAACGATCATTTTAAATGACAATAATTTCATTAAAACATTGAATGTAAAACCCTGGCAGGTAGTAAACTGTACTAATTAGTTCATTCAGAGGAGCTGGCTTGAGATGTGCATTCTAATATTTTTTTCTTCACTCAAAACTCAGGAGCACTTTGTTGAGTTGATTTTTGCCTCTGTCTTTTAGGTCAGAGAGGTGACTTAGTGGATGCAATAGCTGGGAAGACCCTCTAAAGCCATGGGTTATTGTGGCTCAGAGCCTGGACTTTGGAATTAGACATATGTAATGGTTATCGATGGCTGCATAACAAATGATCCCCAAGCTTTGCAGTTTCAAAGAGCACACTTCGACGATCTGAGTATGGGCTGGGAATCTGGGTGTGGATTAGCGAAATACCTCTAGTTCTGGGTCTTTCCCAAGCCTGCAGTCAAGGTGTCTGCCAGGGTGACACTCCCTCCAATGCTCAGTTGGGGACAGTCCTCACATGGCTGTTGGCAAGATTCAGTTCATCTTGGATAGGTACAGCGAGAGCCTCAGGTTCTCACTGATTGTTAGCCAGAAAATAAGGTAGCTCACTTTCTTCATAATGGGGTTAGAGTGAGAGAGAGAGAAAGAGAGAGAGAAAATGAGAGAGATTCAAGATGGAAGCCACAGTCTTCCTGTAACTTAGTATCAGAAGTGACATCCATTGTTTCTTCTGTATTCTATTTATGGGAAGTGAATCATTAAGTCCAGTTCTAGCTCACACTCAAGGCTGTGAATACTGGGTGTGAATACTACACAGGGTGTGAATACTAGAAGGTGGGGCCACTGGGATGATCTTAGAGGTTGTATCCCACCACAGCCTAGGTTCAAACCCTTTCAACCTCTGCATCTTTAAAGAAGAGACTTAACTCTTTTGAGGATCAGACTTCTCATCGATCAACTAATATCTACTTTAGATAGTAGTTGATAGGATGGAAATAGATTTTGGGAAACACACAGAGTCATATTATGTTCTTGATAATGAGTAAGTTAGTACTATGACTGCCGTAGTGGATCTTGGCGAATGCCGGGGGTTTTAATTCTCAGTCCACACCCAAAGGACACAAACTCCCCTTGGATGCTGGGTCTTCTACTGAGAACCATATCATAGCTGTGGATTGACCCGATCGTAAGCTGCTTCCTGATCATGGGTAAGTTCTCCTTTGCACTCTTCTCTCCCATGGAAGGTGATTCATGGCACTGGTTCTGTATGTCATTAATAGCATAAATCACAACCTGAGGGAATGGGCTCACTTCTGGGAATGTCTCCTGGCACCTCCCCTTGCGTACCCTCTGTCCATACCCTCCCTCCTCGCTCCTGTTGGAGGTCCCAGTATCTGCTAACTGCTGCTTGTACGGAGGGTCTTCTTCCACTAGGGGTAAGTGCTAAGAGGCAGTGTCACACCCAGCGCTCCACAAATATAATAAACACTTGTGTGAATGAATGAATGATGCGACTGAGAGATCCACTATCATCTCTGATGAAGGACCACTCTTCATGGCCCTTGACTCTCCATCCTGTGCATTCCGCCCCGTGTTCCATGCTCTGCCGCAGTCACTTATGAGTAACACGGATAAGGCTGGGGACATCCTCCGATAGTCTACTTGTTGAGGTGATTCATCCAATGAACACTTTTGGGCATTGACGGCAGAGCCGCTGTGTTGAACAGGCACAGATGTGGTCTCTGCCCTCATGGGAAGATGCACTGTGATTGAATAATCCCATACTTGCAACCATGCCTCCTGGCGGGAGGCTAATTGTATGATGTTCTGAGGGGATTGGAATAACAGGACCCAGCCTGGCCTGCGGGTCAGGTAAGACTTGTAGGTGAGTGGGAGAAAGGCTGAGGGAAGAAAGAATCTTCCAGGCAGAGGGGCCAGAGAACAGTGTGCTCAAATTTCCTGAGATGGAATGGTAACAATACTATTACAGTTTGGTTTACCGGTCAGTCAATACTTTCCATCCCTTTGACTTTGGGCTTGGTCATGTGACTTGCTTTGCCTAGTGGAGGTGACATGAACCAAGGCTTCGGGTGAGTTTTCTCGGGGGAGCTCACCCTCTCGTGCTCCCACTATCAATATGAGAGGAACATTTCCTGGGTAGCTCACTGGTCCAGAGGGATGACAGCCACATGGAACTGAACCACCGAGCCCACCCTGACTTGCGACTTGAAGCAGAACTACCCCGCCAACCCACGGTCCCACGACGGGATAATACGTGCCTATGGCATATGCCACTGAGTTTGAACATGGGTTGGTTTCAGACACTGAAAGAGGACCAGGGACTCTGGGACTGAGACTGCAATTTGGACAGTTGTGCAAGATGCCATCAGAGAGGATGAAGCCCAGACCACTCTGGGCTTGAAAAGTCAGCATGAGGATTTTGATCTTTCTTCCTAATGTTGCTCACAGCTAAGGAAGGTAGGAAGCGACCTGCTGGTCACACTTGGGAACACACTGGACAGGAGTAAGTTTTTTAGACTGACCTCAAATGTTTCTTTTCTAGAAAGTCTCATGTCAGGCAGGATGACCATTCCCTTTTGGGAGTTCCTGTGTCCTTTGGCTTTGGATTTTACCTGGACTTCTCTCCAGCGTTGCCTCGTGTCTGTTTCTACCCTAGACTGAGACCTCCTTGGAGGGAGAGCAAGCATCTCGGTCATCTCTGCATCCTGGTAAAAGCTTTGTGTCTTTAGCTCTTTGGTTCCCCGTAGCCACGATCTGGCTGATAAGTAGCAGTTACTCATTAAATATTTCTTTAATAAATGAACAAGCAGTTCTACTGCCATTTGTTTGTTAATTATCATATAGCAAATTATTAAACCTGTTTTCCCTCAGTTTTTCCATCTGTACAATGGGGATAATAATGGTGCCCACCTCATTGGGTTGTTATGAGGTCAAACAGGTCAGTAGTATTCATTGAATAGTACTCAGCAATCAGTAGGCATTCAATAAGGTGAGCTATTATAAGTCCATTAGGTGATTTGATAATGCTTACGTTCTTAGGCAATAATGTAAGTTTCTTAGGTTGGAAACTGTCATTGGACCTTAGTCATGTATTCATTCAGGAATTCAGTCAAAGTATGCTATGTGTTAGGTGTTTTGGAAGATCCAGTGACACCAGGGAGAACATATTTTTCCCTCAACAAGTTTGATTATCAGGGAGTAAGTACTTGAATTTAGGGAAGGCATCTCCTTTTTTCTTGTAAGCCTGTTGAAAGTCTAGTGGTCATATTTTTCTGTTTGGATTCCCAAGTGTGTATCGAGCTTCCTGAATTTATTGGAGATAGATCGAAGGGTTATGGAGAGAAGGGAGATAGTTAGAAGGGTTTAAATAGATGTTAGAAGAGTTTTTTAGGCTGATCTCAAAAGTTTCTTTTCTAGAAAGTCTCATATCAGGTAAGATGATCATTCTCTTTTTCAGGTTCCTGTGCCCCTTAGCTGTGGTTTTTACCTGGACTTCTCTCCAGCATTGCCTCGGGTCTATTTCTACCCTAGACTGAGACATACCTGAAGGTAGAATAAACATCTTGATTATCTCTGCATCCTGGTGAATCAGAAGCGAGAAGTTAGAAGTTACAAGTCACATGTTAGAAGACCATCAGTCTCAGGCTCCCTGGACAGGCCTGCACTCCGGAAGCCCTCACTGAATCTCCCAGCGCTGAAGAAGAAGACTCAGCTTATCATTTGTTGGCTGAATTGTTGAGCAGTTGTTCGTTCCACATCAGTTGCACCTTGCCAGCCCCTCCCGTCTCCTGCACGGGTGGACAGGTGTCCTTTCATGAAAGCCTCCAATGGGTATGTGCACGCCTATCATTTATTCACTCATTGCAAAAGCTCTGCAGGACTTTTGTTAAGGACACAGCATGGTGCAGTTGCAAGGGTGGCCCTTGGGCCTGTACAGGCTGAAGCGGAGTCCCCCTTCAAGGCAGAGTCTTATTGTCTTATCTTCTTAGACCTCCAATTTCCTAAACAACAAAATGGGGACGTACTTTCCATCAGACCAGCCTGAGGGTCGAAAGTGAGACCCCAAGGAGCATCCCCAGCATAGCCTGGGGAGACTGAATGTCGATTCAGTGAACAATAATCCTTTCTGTCTGAGAAACGAGCCTTCTGATAGTAAGGCATGACTTTGCAGAGTGAGGGTAAGAAGATGAATCAGGAACTCAGAAGCCCACCCTCAGTCTAGCATATGCATGGTGTTCAGGAGTTATTTATCAAATAAAGGACTGAATGAATGAACAAATACGCAAGTCTGAGCACTCAAGAAACTTTCAGACACTGGGGTAGAAGGCACGGTATTGTCAAGGGAACTCTGAGAGATCACGGTAGCTTTTCAGCTTGAGCAAGGAGAATGCGACTTGGAAGGACTCCCGGAGCCTGGACATATCAAAGAAGAGGCAGGGGCGTCGTAGGTCTAGGGGCTGGCACGAGGGAGAGCTCGTAAGCTGTGAGGTGCAGCGCACATGACGGCGGCATTGCAGGCTGATGGGAGGAAGACAGGGCAAAGCAGAGGCTCCATCTGGGGAACTGCCTGCTGGGCTCAGGATTTGGTTTTAGTCTGAGGACGAGGAGGGACAACGGGAATCCAGGCCGACTCCGGGATGCGACCCTGTAGCAGTAGCAGGGTGGGCAGGACACACAAAGAGTGGGCCCTGATTTCTCAGACTGGAGGGAGGGTCTCTAAACTCCCATTCCTATGCACCTCCCTCTCCCATGACTCACGTGTCATTTGCCTCCATTTGGGATCTGAAAAATTTGAAACTACCTTATTCACACCTATGCGTGTCACTTTTCGACTTGAAGCCTAACCTGCTTCCTAATTTACATATAATTCCTTTGACTCGTGTAAACTGCATTAACAAAAAGAGGAGCGAGGCGATAAATTACTAGTGACAGAGGCCAGGCTGGATCGCAATTATTTTTATAAGCCCCTGGTAAGCAATGATGTTCTGTTTTTACAGCACATAATGTCCCGGCATTATTGAAATGCCAGCAGCATCCACAAAGCGCATCTGGGCTAACCGGTCAGGCAGGTAGGGATTGTGAGAAAGTACGGTGGTTGGAGAGGCCCAGTCCTGCGCCTTAGCTTTGCATTCACCATGGCCTGGTCTGCTCCGGTCCCCTCTAACAGGAGCTCGTTGGAGTGGACGGCATGTACATAGGCTGTCCAGATTGGCAGACTTGTGTTCCCGTCTGCTTCTGGTTGCCTAACTAGTTGTAAAAACGGAACTAGCCTCTTTATCTCTCTTGACACCCCAGTCCTTGGCCTATGTAGTGAGGATAATGAGAGGGTCAACTTTTCCTGGACCGTGTGCAAAGAGAAGAGGACATGGAATATCTAAACCCACAGAGATGCCAGTCAATATTTGTTGAGTGTCTACTTGTGCTAGGCATAAGTAGACATGTGTCGATATGCATTTCCCGATTGCACCCTGAAGACACCGCTCTGAAGCAGATATGATTATTATCATCACTCTTTTATGTGCTTTATTGGGTCTTCATATTTTGCCTAGGCTGGTCTCGAACTCCTGGGCTCAAGCAATCCTCCTGCCTCAGCCTCCCAAAGTGCTGAGATGACAGGCATGAACCACTGCGCCCAGCCTATAACTGCTATTTTGTAGGCAAGGACACGGGAAGGTGAAGAGGTGGAATGAGGTATCCAACACGACAGCTAAACCGAGACTTGAACCCAAGTCTGTCTGAAGTTCAAGGGGAAACTCTGGTCACTGAGTTGTCCTGTCTCGGTCTTCAGAATGTCCTCACTGCAGGAGGGGAGAGGGAATGGGAAGCTCGCAGTGGGGGCGATCTGGCTTCCATCAGGTTGGCCCCAGGCCCTCTTCAGGACAGAGTCCGTCTTCTCATCTGCTAATCAGCTCCTGGGCCCCAGGATATGTACAGGGTGTGGTTGTGGCTTTTGTGAAGCTGCGCAGTACGAATCTGAAATTGTGATCTATAATATATTAATAGTTTCAGTTTATGCACTGATTTCGAACTAATGCAAACCCTACTTTACATTTCCTCCTCCAGAGAATTAATCTTGAATTGCACTAGTTTTGAATTATGTGAGGCCTTTGGGAATAGGACTACATCCCTCGCAAGAAAATTAATCACCCTATAAATGACTTAACCCGCCTCTCAGGGCTTCCTGGTGGAGCCCAAACGCAAGCATGCAAATGAAGTAACTCCATCCAGCATCCGTGAAGTGACTCCAATCAGTATCCATGGGATACCTGAGCTCTCTTCCCTTGCCCTCATGTTCTAAGGGACTAGCCCTCACTCCCCCAAAGAGGCCTCCAGCTCCCTGGCTCTCTGTTCCTGCTACTTGCAGGTTTCCAATCTCTCTCTGGGGCTTTTTGTCGAATGCCAGTTCAAAGAGCCCCAAAGTTTAATTCCCCCCACAAATGCTGCAGCTTAATTTGAGACAGTGTGCTCCCGGTTCTGTCTCTACCTGCTCATCAAAAAGAAAGCAGAAATAGAGCATGATGGGAATGCATTCGCCTGTCACAGGGAACCCCAAATAAGTGGAAACAAACATTTAAAAAAAAATTGGCTGGGTATAGTGGCTCAAGCCTATCATCCCAGCACTTTGGGAGGCGAAGGGGAGAGGATTGCCTGAGCCCATGGATTTGAGACCAGCCTGGGCAACATGGTGAGACCTCATCTCTACAATAAATCAAAAAATTAGTTGGGCTTGGTGGTGCATGCCTGCAGTTCCAGCTACTTGGAAGGCTGAGGAGGAAGGATAGCCTGAGCCCAGAAGGTCGAGGCTGTGGTGGCTGTGAGCGTGCCACTGCACTCCAGCCAGGGCAACGGAGTGAGACTCCAACTCAAAAAAAGAAGTTGGGAATGGATAGGCTTATGGAAATGTTCAGATGTGTAAAAAATACTGTCTTGGGCCCATGACAAATTCAGGACATCAGTTTGTGTTTAATTTTTGTCTTCTCTTCCTCTCTGCTTTGCTATCAAGACTGGAGGTATTTGACCCAAAGAAACCACATTTTTCTTGCTAATCTGTTGTCATTCCTAGGCAACACCACCGCTGGCGGCAAGACCAAGAGGAAGACTTCATTTGGTTTACTTCACAGAAATCTGCTGCTGGAAAACTCTGCAGTGATGGATGATTTTTGTCCCACGGCTTCATTTTTAGGGGAGGAAGCTAAAGTTCAGACAGTCGACTGAGCTCTCTGAGATCACTACGAGAAGGATCAAGAGAGCTCAGACCTTAGCATGAGCTAGGCTGGCACTCCTCCTTGCTTTCCCTGCCCTCTCAAGGTTGCACCACTATGTGATAAGAACCCAAGGTTCAACCTGTGAGGCCAGCAGAAGGATTTTTCTCAAAAATCTGTACTAGCTTGCTAGGGCCGCCATGACAAAGTACCACAGACCGTGTGGCTTAAACAACCAAAAATGTATTTCCTTACAGTCCTGGAGGCTTGAAGTCCAAAGTCAAGGTGTACACAGGGTTGGTTTCTTCTGAGATGTCCCTCCTGGGTTTCTTACTGTGTTTTCTCATGGCCATCCCTCTTTCTGTGTCTGTGTCCTAATCTCTTCCTGTTAAGGACACAAGTCATATTGGATTAGATCCCATCCTAGCGTCTCATTCTAACTTAATTATCTTCTCAAAGATTCTGTCTCTAAATATAGCCACATTCAAAGGTTCTGGGATGACTTGAACACATGCATTTTTTGAGGGTAGGGGGCACGGTTAATCACAATACTCTGCCCTCTGGCCCTCCAAAATGCATGTCCTTCCTGCAGGCAAAAAGCAGACACCATTCCAACAACCTCAAAAGTCTTCATCCATTCTGACATCAGCTCTCAGTCCAAAATCTTTTCTAAACAGCATCGAGATCAGATGTGGGTGAAAGTCAAGTTCTGATTTATTCGGAGGCAAAATTTCTCTTTGGCTGTGAACTTGGAAAACCAGACTAGTTATCTGCTTCCAAATACAATGCGGGGACAGGCATGGAAGAGACCTTCCATTTCCACAGGGAGATATCAGAAAGAAGACAGATGTCATGGGTCCCAAGCATGTCTACAGCCTAGCAGGGCAAATTCCATGACATTTTAAAGAGTCAAGAAGAATCCCATGGCTTCATACTCGGAATGTGCCAGAAACACTCCCTGTGTATCAATCAACTCATTACATCCTCACCACAACCCTAGGAAGGAGGCAGGAGGACCACCTCTATCTGACAAAGGGAAAAAGTCAGACCTAGAGAAGTCAACTTCTTTGGCCAGGGACATATAACTGATGAATGTCCATACTCGGACCTTAGCATCTCAGGTGAGGCTTCTCATCAGTGTTTGACGATCTCTGATCTGCTGTGTCAGTGCCAAGTGTTTGTTTACATGTTGATTCTCCCTACCCCCAGAAGGAGTTCAATGACAGAAAAGTGCTTGTTTTAATCTTTTGGGGGTGTCTGTAGCTGGGATGGTGTCTAGACACGGGACACTCAGTAAGTATCTGTTGACGATGAATGGATAGAGGAAGCTGTGTCCACCACGACGAAGGTGAACCAGTTAAAACTCAACAGCACCTAGACAGGCACCCACGGACAGGGCCACGATGATCTCAGCCCCTCCGCGGCGCCCCTGGAAGTTCATTTTCATTCTGAATAGACCTCGTTTGCTTTCCTTGCAGAAAGTGCTTCCATTCAGCCCGTAATTAGTGTCTGTAAGTGGAATCTACTTCTGAACGCACACAAAGCCTCCGAAAGTTGTACTGTACCATTTATAAATGTCCGGTGATCTGCAGCCGTGCTGTAATTCATGGCGCTGAAATAAATGATTTGCCTCAAAAAAATTATTCAAGTTCATTCCGCCGGTAGAATCTCTTAATTCCCGTTAACTTGTCAGCATATTATGACTGGAAGCTGTCAGGTTCTAATGACTAAAATTTCATTTTTCAGACTTTTCACACTGTGTTTGAGAACTATAGGTTAGAAATAATTTTACAGCCAAGTTTCTTCCTCACCTGGTAAATTTAGCAATTTCTTTCCTTTCCATATCTTTTTTTCCAAAATGTCCATTAATACCTTTTTTTTTTTTTTTTGAGTTAGCATCTCACTCTGTTGCCCAGGCTGGAGTGCGGTGGCACAAACATGACACTTCACAGCCTCGACC
The DNA here is from genome assembly GCA_027257055.1 of Cephalopachus bancanus. Taxonomy (NCBI): domain Eukaryota; kingdom Metazoa; phylum Chordata; class Mammalia; order Primates; family Tarsiidae; genus Cephalopachus; species Cephalopachus bancanus. The sequence continues at coordinate 4,362,306 of JAPVLO010000166.1, read as the reverse complement.
TCCTGAGCTCCGGTGTTCCTTCTGCCTCAGCCTCCCGATTAGCTGGGACTACAGGCACATATCAACACTCCTGGCTAATTTTTACAATTTCTGTAAAGGTGAGGTCTTGCTGTGTTGTCTAGGCAGGTCTTGAAAACCTGGGCATAAGCCTCCCACCTCAGCCTCCCAAAGTTCTGGGATTATAGGTGCAAGCCAATGTGTGTGGCCTACATTGATACTGTGAGTAAACTAACCTCATGCTTCACTCAAGAAAAGGGACATGGGTAGGGGCTATTCCAGCACTTTTCTTCCCAAAGCTGTTGTCCATTTTACAGGACATAATGTGTCTCGACAGCTGACAGATTCAATGCAGAATTATTTTTACTTGACCGAGTGGATCAAAACATGGATTATTTTAAATGAAGAAGGTTAGCACAACTTTTGTTTAAAATGAAATATATTGTGCACACTTTGTATGGATAAGCAGCCTTGACATTGGAAGTAAGTGGTTTTATTATCCTTGAAGTGGGAATTTGTTGACATGATATTCAATAAACAGAAATACGGCAGTCCTGTCTGCTTACCTCGGATACAACACCAAATAGGAATTATTGATCCTCTGGTTATTATACTTGCTCCTGAAATGCTCTGTGGAGGGCAGGAAAACCACCTTCCAATTCCAGTTGTTAATAGATCGGTCGCAAAATTTATGTTATTCATGTCCAACAAATCATGAATAAAAGCTCATGAAAGGCTAGATCATCTGCATTAAACTACTCATTCTTTCCCCCATAAAAAGCCTTTAGCTAGAGACTGACCAAAGAATTTAAAATCTCTCATTATCTATAAGTCATTGCTCAAAGTGTCCCTAAATGGGATTAAGCCATCATCGCCCAGATTTCCTGCAATGTCTGCTCCCTGATCCTCCCACCTTGACTTTGACGAAAGACTAATGATATGTTTCTAGGGGAAAGGAAAGAGGTAAGTTTTTCCTTGAATGATTTTCAAGGACCCTAGCCTCTACTCCGTTACAGAAAAGCTTCGATGCAATGGCGGCTGGTGGCATCTCTTTCTTGGACCGTGAGATTCAGGAACAAGTGGATCTGAGGGGACACAGGGATCATGGTGTCACCTCTGTGCAGCCTGGCAACTCTGCGCAGGAAGGGACGAGACACAGAGCAGCATCTAGGTGCTGCTGTCTCCCCTCGTCTTGCTGCCTGGGTGAAGCTGTGTGCTGACGGTTCTGTTTAAAAAATTCAGGGGCGTCCAGGCGCGGGGGCCCAAGTCTGTAATCCCAGCACTTTGGGAGGCAGAGGCGAGAGGATTGACTGAGCCCCCGGGTTGTGACTAGCCTGGGCAACATGGCGAGACCTCTTCTCTACAATAAACCAAAAGATTAGCCGGACGTGGTGGTGCACGGCTGTAGTTCCAGCTACTTAGAAGGCTGAGGCGGAAAGATCGTCTGAGCCCAGAAGATGGAGGCTGTGGTGGCCGCACTCCAGCCTGGGCAACAGAGTGGGACTCCAACTCAAAACAAAGCAAAACTCAAGGGTGGTGAGTGCAGAGGTACATTCCACTCAATCTCTCCCATCCTTCTTTCTTTTTTGCTTTGTATTTTCTTTCTTTCCATCCATGAGCATTAATGGGGCATCCACCATGCACCAGACTCAGGGTCAGGCACAAAGGCGCCCAGATGGATCAGGCTTCCTGGTACTGAGGTGGGGCTTGGTCTCCTGGAAGGCCAGATCAGCCCGCGTGCTGTGACGTCTGCACCACACGACAAGGTAGAGGGTGGCAGCCTGGCCAGTGGGAAACACCCGGGACTGCCTGGCTGTGACTCCTGTCTTTACCTTTGACTGTTTGGACCCCACTGTGTGAATGTGTGACTGCCACCGGTCGGCTCTCAGTAATTGAGTAGTGTTATTATAAGAGCGTCCTGAAGGTGCGTCCTGGGGTCTAGAACTCTTTGACACAAGGTAGCCGGGGAAATTTCACAGTTGAATGAAACAGCCAATCATCAGATGCAGGAGACAAATTGGACTATAGAAGACCCTGGGGAGATTATTGCACGGGGGTAAGAAGGAACTGAAATCAAACAGAATAAATAAAGTCATTTGAATAAGGCTGAGAAAGTTGTCACAAGCACCCCTAGTGCCAAGGTGAGTACTAGGCCACCAGGGGAAAGTGATGCGATCTCAAGGGCTGGACGGTTCTTAACCACTGTGGCCGACTTGATTTTTTCCAAAGGAGCCAGAAATACGACTCAGGATGCTAAATCTTCAAATGTTTAAGGGGAGAGAATGTATTTAAACATTTTAAAGACACTGAGGAAGACATATCAAATGTATCTGCAGGCCACATGAGGGTTGTGGCCAGGCAAATGTCTTTCTCTTGTCTATACACATCAATTTCATTCTTTCGTTCGTTGATAAATGATTTGCTGGAACCTATCATAACAGTTCACTCAGTAGAGACAGTACCAGTGATGGTACCAAGCAAGGTTGAATTTGCATCTGAGCTTCAGAATCTAGTTACCTGACTGACTTAGGTCAGTTACTTTATTTATTTATTTATTTATTTATTTTTTGAGTTGAAGTCTCACTCTGTCGCCCAGACTGGAGTGCAGTGGCCGCTCCCGGCCACCGCAGCCTCGGCCTGCTGGGTTCCGGCGATCCTTCCGCCTCAGCCTTCCAAGTAGCCGGAATTACAGGCATGCGCCACCATGCCCGGCTGATTTTTTGATTTATTGTAGAGATGAGGTCTCCCTGCCCAGGCGGGTCTCGAACCCGCGGGCTCAGGCAATCCACTCACCTCAGCCTCCCAAAGGCGCGGGATGACAGGCTGAGCCACCGAGCGCGGCGGGTCAGTTACTTTAGAAACAAATTTAAACATTTTTTTATTTTAAAGATGTGGGGTTCAATTCAGAGTTAGGTATACAAATGTTCATTATGTAGGTACCTTTGTGGATGAGGTGTGCCCCACCTTCCCCTGGCAATTTCCCTCAACTGCCAATCCCACCCCCCTCCCCTGACAGTTTCCCACTACTTCTAGCATTTTGATAATTGTTCAAGGTCTGCTTGTGAGTGAGCACATATGGTACTCTGTTCTTTGTTTCTGTGATAGATCATTGAGAATGATAGACTCTAAATCCATCCAAGTTTCTGCGAAGTCCATGCTTGTCCTTCTTTATGGCTGCATAATATTCCATTGTATATATGTACCACATTTTTTGTAAATGGTGCTGGGAAAACTGACTGATCACATGAAGAAGATTGAAATAGGACCTCTACTTATCACCATACGCAAAATTTAACTCTAAATGGATCAAAGACCTAAACGTAAAACCTCAAACTATAAGAATCTTAGAAAATGCAGGAGACAACCTTATGGAAATTGGAACTGGCAACCAATTCCTGATCGAAATCCCAAATGCCCATGCCACAAGGGATAAGTTAGAAAAGTGGAACCTCATCAAACTGACAACCTTCAATAAAGCAAAAAAAACCATCAAGAGAGTGGAGAGACAGCCCACAGAATGGGGAAAAAAATATCTGCCAACTGTGTATCTGACAAAGGCCTAACATCTAGGATCTACAAGGAACTCAAACGTGCTGAAAGAAAAAAAAAAACAGCCCCATTCACAAATGGGCAAAAGACATGAATAGACACTTCTCAAAGGAAGGCATATGGGCAGCCAACAGACACATGAAAAAGTGTTCAGCCTCACTCATCGTCAGAGAAATACAAATCAAAACCAATTGGGTCAGTTACTTTTACAGGTAGGAACTACAAAATGATGATTTTAATACCTGCCTTGCAGGTTGATATCAGGATTCATTGAGGTTACACAGACGAGCCTCACGGTCCATTAGCTGGTGCACTGTGTATGCTTCTCAGAGGTTCCCCTTCACTTTGGATGAGGCCAAGGTGGCCAGCTGTGAGAGGCATCAACAGGTTGGACCAGGGAACAGGTGTAGAAGGAATGACCTCAGGTCTGACCAGTGGAGGCTTTGGGGGGCTTTTCTTCCTCAGCAAGCGTCTGAAGTGAATTTCTGCAAAGAACAGCTTTCAGTGCTTGTCCGGGTCAGGAGTGTAAACTGCCCTAACCCATCTGGGGTGGACTCATTTCTCCATGCTGACAGGGCTCAGAAACTCGTGTTCCAGACCCTGACCTGGAGAAAGGGAAGATGAGTATGGGGCTACCAGGGGCAGTTTGGTGTTGGCATCTTGAGTTGGGATACCTAGGATGACCCCTCACCCTCATTTGGGATGACCCCTTCAAAATTAACAAACATCTGGCATGTGTGAGGCTAGGGTTTCAAAGCAAGTTCCATATTTATCTTAGATACAAAATAAGTTGCTCTCGTCATCAAAGAGAACCTGGGAAATGCAGGTATTTGCAGAGAAGAACATAGGAGACATCTCTGACCTTATCCCACCATTTCCACATCTACCCCATCCATTCTTTTACTTTGCATTTTTAAGCCGTTTATTTTTAGTGGAGCCATTTTGTGGCCTGCGTCAGCATGATGTAGCTTTCAGAAGCAATACCAGTCTGATATTCAAAAGGAAATGGGAAGAATTTTAATTTATTTCTTCTTCTATGCTTTCTTTTTTTAAAGATAGAGGTTCTTGCTGTGTTGTCCAGGTTGGTCTCAAACTCTTGGAATCAGATGATCCTCCTATTTTGGCCTCCCAAGGGGCTAGAATTACAGGCAACAGCAGTGGGAAGCCTTTTGAATACTTGGCTTTTGTCTCCTCAAGGTCTGTTCCTTACTTCCTAAAGCCAGCCCATTCGGGTCCTCTCTCCTTCCCACCCCTCTACTTTCTTTCCAAACTCCACAAACTGGAATGGAAACCCAGGTTTCTTGGAGTCTCTTCATTTTCACACCATTCTCTTCCTTTTTGTCCTGTTTTCTCCCCTCTTCAGTCACTGCTAAGATGGCCAGATTAAAATAGAGCATGCCCAGCTAAATTTGAATCTAAGATACATAATGAATAATATTTTAATGTAAGCATGTTCCATCGAACATGTAAGATATTCTTATGCCAAAAATATTCATTGATTATCTGAAATTTAAATTTAGTGGGGCATCATATATTTTTACTTGCCAAATCTGGCTACCCGCACGTAACTATATACTACTACATTTACAAATCAATTATCCAAAAATGTCTCATTAGCTTTAACTGCTCAAAAAATTATTCACCAAAAATTAGAAAGTAAAGTTAATACATTAGAAGAGGCTATCTTGATTATAGGACAGGAACTTATAACCTTGAAAATTAAATTGGCCTTAAAATGTCATTCAAAATTTAAATAAATTTGTGTCACACCTCTCCAAGTAAACAAGTCTATTCATACCTGGGATAAAATTAAAAATCATGTCTCCGAAATTTAAAACCATTCCAACATAAGTTTGAATCTCTCCAAGCTTCATCAAAAAGTACAAAACATTAGTTCTGCTGAAAAAACAGTTTGAGTCCACCCAATTGGCTCAGTCAATCTTTAACAATTTTTCCTCATTTGTCAATCAAAAATCATTATTATCTATATTAATCAATGTAAAAATTTGTGGAGGAATAATCTTGCTACTATTATGTTTACTTCCAGTACTCTTCAAATCATTAAAAAATAACATCTCTCAACTAAACACAAAATTTCACGGCTTCGTATTAAAAAACAAAAAAGGGGGAGATGTCGGGAGTCAGAAAAATATTTTAATGTAAGCATGTTCCATTGAACATGTAAGATATTCTTATGCCAACAATATTCATTGTTTATCTGAAATTTAAATTTAGTGGGGCATCTTGTATTTTTACTTGCCAAATCTGGCTACCCACACGTAAATCGAACAAGTTGACCTTGACTCTTTTTGGCTCCGCAATTTACAGCGAGGTCCAGAAATAAAGATATGGAACTATGAAAGTCAAAGTGGTCTTGGAAGCCTTGGCTGGACTAGGCTAGAAGGGAGACAAACCAGTACATTAATATCTGCATAAATAGTCACAGTTTTTTCGTTCATGAAAGCTAGTTGTTACTGTAGGTGTATATGAACACACACACATATATATGTCTATACAACTTATCCTTTTTTTGTAGTAATCAGCACAGAGTAACATTTTCCTATGCCATTAAATATTTTGGAGGAAAATGATTTTTTTTTAAAAAACCACCTAAAATGTACTCATATGAACATTATCTCACCCTAATTATTAGACATTAACGCTGTTTTCATTTATTTAAATTATACATATTGCTGTAGTAAACACTCCTATAAATATATCTTTATCTGAATATCTGATTATTTCCTGTAGATACCTTCATAAGAGTAAGATTATTGAGAAAAATAATGAATCCATAGGTTATGTGTCGTAAACTTAACACCTCTGGAAGTTTGTTTATGCTTCTTTCATTAGCAAACATTTCTACTAAGCATGCGAACTAACGAGAGGAACCTCCACCTTGTGGGGTGTGAGGTCTGGTGAACCCTCTAACACAGGAAGCAAAGTCTCTTGTCTCAACATGTCCTCCACGGTAACCAAGGATGATATGCCAACTCCATATTGTTGTAACTTTCTGCTTCATATTACTAGCAGTAATGAATGAGTTGTATCTATTTTTGGTCTTTTACATATGCTTTCTATTTCAAGTTGTTTATTCATATACTTGCCCATTTTTTCCTTTGAGATATTTGTGTATGTGCTTAATTTGTTGGATATCTTTATGTCTAAATGCTATTCATGTTTCTGTCATAGCTGTAGCAAACACCCTTTCTGTTAATTTTTTTTTTCTTTTTAGAGATGGGATCTTGCTATATTGCCTGGGCTGATTGAAAAATACTGGTCTTAAGTGCCCCTGGTGGCTTGGCCTTCTGAAGTGCTGGGATTACTGGTGTGAGCCCCCACACCCAGCTGTAACCTTCTTTCTTTTGCAGTGCATTTTAATTTTGTTAATGATGGCACTTAGTAAAGACAGTTTTAGAGTTTATCTGGGCAAGTGTGCTGAGAACTTTTGTTAGAGGTTCTCATCTCAGTCCATTTGGGCTGCTATAACAAAATACCATAAACTGGATAGCTTATAACCAACAGAAACAGTTCTGGAGGCTAGACGTTCAGGATCAAAATCAAGATCAAGCCAGATTCTGGCAGATCTGGTGTCTGGTGAGGGCCCACTTCCTTGTTCATAAATGACATTCTTCTCACTGTAACCTCACTTTGGGTCTCTCTTAAGGTCTCTGTTATAAAATCATTAATTACATTCATGAGGGTGGCGCCTTCATGACCTAATGACCTCTTAAAAGGCCCACCTGCTCACACCATCACCATGGGGGTGATAATTTCAACATAAGCATTTTGGAAGGACATAAACGCTCAGACCATGAATTTTATGTTTAGGGAGTCTTTTTACTGCACCAGAATTTCAATGTCCATTGATGCTTTCCGGAAGTCCTTCTGTTTATTTTAGTTAGCTATTTTTAACTTTAATATAATATGATCTACTTGAGGTAGAAGGGTTTTGTGTGTGTGTGTGTGTGTGTGTGTGTGTGTGTGTGTGTGTGTGTGAGTGTGTGTGTGTAATATAATATAAAACTGGCATTCTTTTGAGGAACAGCAGTAAAGATACACATTTTTCAATTCTTTTTGGATGTTGTGCTTTTGTTCCCTTTGAATGTGGCTCATACCAAGAAAGCTCATGTAATCCAGTTTTGACCAGGCTACTGGTCTTGTATCTGGTTAATGTATTGAATTGTCTTTAAGCTACACATATTTTTCTTTCAGTTAATTAAATAAGCTATTCCAGATATATTATCTAAGAATTTCTAACATGAGTGATTATGAATGATGAATACGTACTTTTCTTTTCCTTTGTATAAGTTGTATTTATTTTTCCTGTCTTATACCGTTATCTAGAAAGTACAACATAGTGCCAAGGATACAAACTTTGCATATTATACAGACTCTTGGTTCAGAACATAGTTGTGTAAGGAATGGATATTGGATTTACAAAATTTATTTTGTCTTCCGTAAAGATAATATCGTGCATATACTTTTTTCCAACTTTGACATCTTAATGCGATGTGAGAAATTAAATTAGTAGATTGTTCATTTTAAGCCTTCCCTATATCCCTTATAAATTACCTTGGAGTCTCTTAATGTGTATGTGAATTTATTTGATTGAGAAATACTGCCTGTGTTCTCATGAGTAATTTAGATAACTAGTTTTCTTTGTGTGCATGTGTGATCCATTGTCAGCTTTTGACATGGGTAAGCAGCATCTTTTCATTATTATGTATGCTCTGGATCAAATAATACGTAACATAATTTTCTATTGCTTGAAGTTATAAAGAACTAGCAAAACTGGCCCAGGAGTAGTCTTTTGTGGAGATAATTATTTTGAAGCCTCTTCCCCCTCCATACTTTCCTTCTGGCTATAGATTTACTAAAGTTTTCTAATTTTTCTTGGTTGAATTTTTGTTATCTCAATTTTTCAGAAAATAGCTTTTATTTTCTTTACATATATATCTTTAAGTAGTGCTGTACATTCTATAATTTTTCTAATTGTCAAATGTTATCTGATACTATATCTAATCTCTCATATCCAATTTGCACTTTTTTTGTTTCTGTCTTAATTTTGATTCAATAATGCTGCATTTTATGATGTCTTTCTAAATATTGTCTTATGTTTTTTGATTAATGCTATTATACCCATCAATAATTAATTAATATGTGATTTCATTGCATTTGCTTTTTTAGCTTCTTTTGTCTACAGATTTATTTTTCTTGTTTGTTTTTGTTTTTGTTTGAATCAGGATCCCTGTCACCCTTGCTGGAGTCCTGGGGCATGATTACGATGACCATGGATCACGGCAGCCTTAACCTTCTGGACTCAGGCTATCTTTCTACCTCAGCGTCCCGAGTAGCTGGGACCACAGGCACGTGCCATCATGCCTGACTAATTTTTAAATTTTCTGTAGAGACGAGGTTTTGCTGTGTTGCCCAGGCTGGTCTCAAACTCCTGAGCTCAAGCAGTCCTCCCATCTCAGCTTCTCCAAGTGTTGGGATTACAGGTGTGAGCCACTGCGCCTGGCTGTATTTTGCTCTTCCTGCAATGGTTTATCATGTTTAAATTATATGCTTTGTTTTAATAGAAGATTTTGATTTTTTCAATTTGAGATTTTCTTACTATACTTAGTTGATTTGGAATTAATTCTATGTGTTTAACATTAGGTGTCTGTGATCTAACTTAGCACTACTTGTCCTGAACCATAGTTTTCCTCTTCTCTTGAATTATTTATTTTGGTCACTCAGTGATTAATTACTCAGTCATTTCAAGGATATCTTCAGATCACATTTTTCAGGATGAATAAAGTGGATAGTTTTTTTTTTTGGCAAGCCAAGTACCTTTCTTTTTTCTTTTTAAGTGATTCCTTGACTAAGTATAGAATTACTGAGTCATTTTCTTCTCAGAACTTGGTAGACTCTTTTTCACTTTGCTCTTGATAGGAAACATTGTGAAGTCTGAGATTAGCTACATTTTTGTTTTCTTTTGTAAATATTAATAATCTGTTTACCCTACCACTATCCACCCAAGTTAATAGAATAGTTTTTCCCCAGAGATTCAAAATTTTCTTCAGATATAAGTTTCTTTAGAGAACGACTGTTTGGAATAATGAAAGACTCTTTTAGGAGCAAATAGATATTTCCAGCTCTGAATGTTTTTAATATTATTTGATTAGCTGTTGAATCTCTTTCCCTGATCACATCCTCTGAAATGTCAGCTCTCTTTGCTGTAGCCCCTGATAGGACCTCAGCCACCTTCCTGATTAAGTTGTGTTCAGATATTCCCGATCTGTGAAACCGTGAGGTCATGAAAGTTCCTTTCTTTAAGCCATTCTGCTTTGGGGTAGCTGGTCATTGGCAACAAACAACACAAAATATGTGTGGAAACAAATATGAATCTATTGTGTGATGTTGAGGTCTGGAATGCCTTGGGTAGGGTCAGGCAGGGTGCAGTGTGGCTCTGAGACCCTCTTGGCTGGCAAACAGCTGGCGGTGTCTGAGAAAGGGGGTCTTGCTGAGTGGATGTTTCTGAGGTGTGCATTTCACACATGAAGCAAATGAGCGAAGTCCAGCGCTGAATGACTGGGAATCCCAGAGCTTTGCACCCCATTTCCGCCATGTTGGACCCTGAAATTTCTCCCTTATGGGATCCGTCGTTGGAAAATCACAGCTCTGGAGAAGTAAGGAGGACAGTAGAGCCATCTCTTGAACTTTTTGGATACAATGTCTCCAAAGGCATCATTTTCTCGAGTCAAGCTAATAATCCCTTGCACCTGCCCAGAATGTTCTGGTTTGTCACTGCCTCTCTCGACTGAACAGCAGACTACACAGGCATGGTGGATCCCACATGCAGACATGTCTAATTCTGTGGGTCCGTTCTGCTGCCTTCTTTGGTGCTCATCGTGTGCTAAACTTGTTTCTCGGCTGGAAAGCCATCTGAAGGCCTGGACGACATGGGGACAGAGAAGGAGCTCTGAGTGTGACCGGCCGGGTGTCTCGTGCTTATTTACTGGGCAGTCTCGGAAAAACGTACCTAATCAAAGTTTCAAACAGATGAAGTTTGACCAAAAGGAATTAGCTCCAAACCAGTTCCAGAACCCTCAGCTGGAACGGAGGAGTGAGGACACATACTTCTCGGGGTGGTTCAGAAAGCAACACAAGGCCAAGTGCTGGGCACGTCAGCCCGAGGTGTCTCCATAGCACTGTGGGCACTGCTCATGTCTGTGTTGGTTTTCTGATCATCTCCACGCGAGGCCGAGGCCAGGCAGGACGGATGTGGGGTCTCTCAGGTTCTCCTCTGACTGGTGATCTCTGCACTCACAGCCTGCCTCTCGGAGCTCTCTGGCCCCGGGAAAGACTCAAGGGGACATCGGGGAGAGGTCTGAGCAGTATGTGACCCACAGGGAGGCTTCGTTGTGTGACAGAGCCAGAGGCAGTGCCTGGGCTGTGACACCAACGCCCGGGGACGTGGCCAGGTGGGGCCAGCTTTCCTCCCGGTGGATGCACTATGCCCGAGGCGCAGCACGGCTGCAGAGCGCAGAGGAGAGGGTTCCTCATGCTGTCACTGCCACTCGCAGGGCCTGGGGGAGCCGTGTCTGCCTATTTGGGACCTCCGAATCGCATCTTCCCTGGGCTCTTTGGAAGGCACATCGCACCTTCTAGAAGTGCATGAAGCAGGAGAAGAAGAGGAAAAATCTCTACTGAAAAGAGAAAGACTTTATTGTTTACTTTATTTGAAAACTGTAAGAGCCTTCATGAAGACATAAAGGCCGGTGATAGATTCTTCTCTTGGCTTCTGGCCGAGGCTCACCAGCCCTGGGGTGAGGCAGCCGTAGCTGGGAGACGTGAGCTACTGCAGAAGTGATAGTCATCGTGCCTGCTGTTGAGCGATCTGGAGAGCAAGTGAGTGGGCAGAGGACAGGGGGTACCTTCGGCCATCTCATTCCGAGGAAGACAAATCAGTGCTCCTGGAACGGTCATTAAGGGAGGGTGGCAGGTCTCCTCTCTCTGCAGAATTTCGGAAAATTTGGAAAACGTTGATTGTGGCACCACGGTGACAGTGCAAGAAATTCCTGCTTCACCCCGGTTGCAATGATGATTACGGTAACAAACGCCCCACCGGGAAGCCAGGCTCCGGCCCTGGAAAATAGTTGAGGATTGCCTGTAGCATATTGTTGCACTCTGCTGGCATCCTAACTAGACAGCTTTAGTTTTAGCATAAAATCCATATTCCAGACCTTTATGGAGCAGAGAGGCAAAGACCAGTGCTGCCGGTGTGAGCATCAAACAGCATTAAAATGAATTAAGGAGATTAAGGACTCTCGGTGTTGAAGGGTCTCTTCTCCATACCTTCTGCCTCCTCCAAGGGGTTGTTTTAAAAGCATGGGGTAAATTGAGGAAAGGCGGTGGTGAAAATCCACACTGATCACACCAACCTCACTGTGGAATCGAGCCTACACCATGCACGGATTTAATCGGGGGAGGGGTCTTTCTGAGTCACCCAAAGGTGGGTGCACAGACCTGCTTGGAATTTCACAGGATGGCGTCTTCCAAGGTCAGAGCAGGAGTTGCTGGCTGTCCCCACATCCCAGCGGATGGGGAGTCTTCCGTTCGACGGTGTGATAAAAAACAAAACAACAACAACCAAAAATCCACGGAGGGGCGTCAGATGTGTGCACTCTGGTGTTTGGAATTTAAGCAAAATCTGTAATTTTCCCCTTGCATTTCCTCAGAGAAATTAGCTATTCTATTCACTGCATAAATTTTCAGGTTTTGCTAGCATGACACTCAGGGTGTTGAATTTTTTATGACAAAAATGCTGTAATAATTGTTGAACAGATGTAAGTGTTGGAGACTCGTCTCTGGCGGACCTCACGAAACCTCGATTAGCAATTTAACCCTGTCCTCGCTTCCATCCGCGTGCCCGGGAAGAGGAGTCACAGTCAGAAATGGTTTCCTTGGGATGCATACAGTGGCACCAAAAGAGTCTTCTGGAGTTGGGGGGGCGGACTTTAATGAGCTCTTGATGCCCAGCCAGGGAAGGGAGAACTCGGTGCCTTCTAACCCCGAATCACCACATTACCAAGTTGTCTAGCTGGGTGGTTCGTCAACCAATTGACATGGGGAGGGAGGGTACTTGTCATTGACAAAGCGGCCTCTGAGCGCAAGAGAGGGCCAAGAACACAGCATCTCTTGGAGAGCTGGGAAGTGACAGTCTACACCCGCTTCTGGGTTCTGCCTGGCATCGGCCGACCGGCCAGGCCTCCATTTACACCTCAAAGCGAAGTCACGGAGGGAACTACCTCTTTGCTTTCACAGAAGGCAGCCATGGGGGACTCGCCGAGGACTTTGTCCACCAAGTGATGAAAGCATGCAAATGCCTCTGAATCAAATGGTGAAATCAAAAGAAAATGGCAGCCCACAAGATGAGGCGGCGGTGACAGCCCGTCAACCGCAGAGCCACCCGACAGGCCTGGTGGCAGCGCGGAGGTTGCCAAGAGAACCGCCTGAGGAGGTTGCTGCCAAGACAGATGTCACAGCGAGGAGAGTGTGTTTCCGTCGCTTTCGGCGGGGCCTGACGGAGCAGGAAGTGGTACTGCATGGGCCACTTAAGAGAATAATCATACTTGTAAACCCAGGAGTTGTTAAGGAGAAAGACCAGGGAGAAAGGCTGGTGAGAGAGAGAGAGAGAGAGAGAGAGAGAGAGAGAGAGAGAGAGAGAGAGAGAGAGAGAGAGAGGAGAGGAGAGAAAAGTGAAAAGACATGTCACAAGGTTTGGTAAAGGAGCACTAAATTAATGGCCATCCTGAATCGAGTGTGTGTGCATGCACATCCTTGGTGATGGTGGTAGGGGGGTGGGTGGGTTTTGTTAGGGGCTTCTAGCATCTTGAGACACTTTGTGCTGGTGGAGAGGTGAGGTCCTGGTAACAGCTGCTTTTCCAGGAGAGGAGAGATGACCACAAGCTGCAGAGGTCACTGTCCCCAGGTTTTTGAAGGCCTCTTTTCAGCTTTCCCGGGGAAGTGACTTCTGGTTTCCTGCCAAGGCTCATTGTCTGATATACAGAGCAAACCCCTGCTTGGGGTATCACAGAGCAGGAAGGATGGAGTAGATGGAGACAGGGTGAGAGGGGAATCCTTATCTAACTCTGTTTCTGCCTCGGGATGTCAATGTATGGATGGGTGGTGAGCTTCAGCCCTCGAGACCAAGGATAATCTGGTTCCTTGTTCAAGTGTACTTTCGATTGAAATCAATTTATAACTGTAACAGCGAGAATGACCAACATACTAACTCTGAAGTGTTTTTTGAACTTAAAATTATTCCAAGAATTTCTTCTGATTTGGGGGTGAGGCGTTTCCTGCTTTTCCTGTGCCCTGAGCATATTCTGGCGGCATGTTGAGAAAGTCAGTCTCAGAACTTGTGGGAGAAATGAATGATGCCTTTCAAAGTCTAAGATGATTAACGTTTGTCTAGGAGGTGATTGCAGATGGGTTCTTAGCCATAAATGTATAAAATTGGTATAAGCCGCGATATATTGGTATGATCATCAGAAATCCACTTTTGTTTCAGGTTTAAAAAAATGAGAGTAAGGCAGTTAATCTGACAGAGTCTAAAGATGGGCCGTTCAAGTTCCCTAGTGGTGAAAGAAACCTGCATTTTATCTTTTTGTTCCACCGTCCTTACCCCAAGCTGCACTGGTAGACAGGAGAGCTGCTGATTTAGTAGCACAAAAATAGTTTCAGTGTCTTTGTCATTATCCCATTTTTGTAAATATTTCCAGAGGAAGTCATCTTGGGGTTGTTGAAAACTCTCATAGCTGTATGTGATAAATCTTTCAGAGCAGAGAGAAGAATGGTGAGGACGCTGGTCCAACCTGGGAGTGTGTGAACAGGTTGAATGAACAGGGTGCCGCGGGCAAGAGTGCTGGGTCCAAATAAGGGCTTTACCCTTGGATGTGTGACTTGACCTGTGGCACCTCCGAGGCGCTGCGACATCTCTCTCCACCACAGTATGGCCGGGATTAAAATGTGCAGAACGCTCACACTGCAGCAGGTGATATGGTAAATGCTTCATAAATATGTTTCGTACGGAGTATGGCAAAATTGCCAGGTGACTTGTAAGTGACCCCATGGGATGGGCTATATTTAGAATTTATTGTACATTTAATTTGAGCATTATAAGATTCCTCGAATCATAAATTACATGCAGTGGGATTCTGACATTCGCTTCTAATATCATCTCACTGAACATTGCTGCTCAAGGAAGATGTTCCAGAATTTTCTTCCTCTTCCATCCATGATCTGTGAGTCCTCTTAGCAGTTGCACTTTGGTTGAAGAAATTCACTTTGTTTTGTTGATAACATACTGTACATGAGTCTATCCTTGGATAGGTTCCCCCCACCCAGCAAGGTCCTTATTACTAAGAGCAAAATGTCTTCAACTGACAGTTACTCAATTCAGAACTTAAGTGTCTTTCTCCTCAAATATCTGTAAAAGAGTGTGCTTTTTTCTAATGATCTCTGTTCAGATTAATTATCCTTACTTCTAGGTTGCTATTATTTTACTTAACATATTCCCATAATAAATTGTGTCAGGTTCTTGAAGATGAGGTCCAAAAAGGCGTTGTCATCACCACCACCACCCACCATCATTGTCATTACCACTACCATCATCTCTAGTTCTTGCCTTCATGCCATGGGACAGGCATTGTGTTAGACTTTTGCATACCTGTTTGGTTAATGGTATGTCTTTAAGGCAAACACCATTGACTTTCTTCCTGTTATTCCAATCCCTCCCCCCTTCTTCTAGTTGGTGGAAGCCTGGTTTGCGTTGGCAGCAATGTTCATGGTCTATGGCACATTTTGTCAGGCTCCCTTGCTGCTAGGGTGGGTAGGCAACAAGATTTTATCCAGTGAGATGCAAGAAGGCTGCTAGAAGTTTCTAAGAGCCTCTGCTTTTCTGATGAGAGACAATCTACCTGGACAGGGCAGCCTATCCTTTCTGTTTGGCTTTGAACATGATCATGATTCCGGAAGATCCATACTCACCTTGTAGTTATTAAATGGTGAGCCAATATGCCAAAGATGGCCAAGCTTTACATAGTATAATCAAGCCTCTTTGTGAGCCGAGGGCTTCCCACTTTGAGTCTTCTTAGAGGAGAAAAAATATGACCTATTTGTTTAAATAAGTGTAATTTAGTTTTTCTGTTACTTGTAGCTGAAAACATTTCAATTGAATGCCATGTTAATCTGTCTTTTTCTCAGACAAGGAAAACAAAGGCTCAGAGAGCATACTGAAGTCAGCAAGTAGGAGGGAACTTAGAAGGGCTTCAGCCTCCCCATACTCTTGCTTGGCTTCAGAGCCCATACACTCTAGTTTTTATTATTTTTTTGAGTTGAAGTCTCACTCTGTCACCCAGACTGGAGTGCAGTGGCCGCTCCTGACCACCACAGCCTTGACCTGCTGGGCTCCGGTGATCCTTCCACCTCAGCCTTCCAAGTAGCTGGAACTACAGGCGCACACTACCACGCCCGGCTAATTTTTTAAAAAATTTATTGTAGAGATGAGTTCTCGTGAAGTTGCCCAGGCTGGTCTCAAACCCACGGGCTCAGGCAATCCACTCACCTCGGCCTCCCAAAGCGCGGGATTATAGGCCGAGCCACCGAGCCCAGCCACACTCTACTTTATTGCAGCAGGTGCAAGATGACCACACATTCTTAGATATTCCTCCTACCAACAGTCCCCTCCGTTTGAACCCTACTTGAGTTCTGTGACCACACTGATGAAAACAATAGGGCAGACGTAATGCTCAGGAGTTAACATCTGGCAGTATCCACTTCCTGTCTCTTGGAACTATCTCTAAAAGACCTGAGCCATGAAAGAAGTCTGACTCTTCTGGAATCGCCATGCTAGAGATGCTACGTGTTGGCATTCTGGCCAAAAATCTCAATCAGATCGTGTGTCAGACATATGAATAAAGCATTCTTGGGTTCTTCAGACTGGCTCCTCCACTAGCTGAATGCCATTGAGTGACCTTCACCAGCATCACGTGGAGCAGAAGAATCATCCAGCTGAGCCCTGTCTAAATTCCTGACCACGAAATCATAAGGTGTGATTGCCATCCTAAGTCAAAAAGTTTTGGGATAATTTGTTAAGTGGAAAAAGCTCTTGATCAATTATCATGAATAATTGATTAAAATTACAAAATACCAGCACCCTGCTAGAGTTGTCTCCTCCATGCTTTACTTTGAGTTGTTTTTGAACATCTCTGCAAAATTGTGGCCACAGCTCTTTATATCTTATTGATCTAAACCTAGACTTTCCTTTCATATCCTTTGTTTTGCTGCCAATGATTCCTGAGTGTATTGGACAGAATTCATAATCTTCAGCTCTTTACTTACAAGAATAACTTTCAGACTTCCGGTTTTAACAACATGGCAGATGGAATCAGTGAGCACCACCACCTTCCTGGTACAAATACAGGAGAAATACAACAATATTTTAAATGGTGCACATAAACTCAAAGAAAAGGATTGCCTGGGTGCTTAAAATAGGAGTTCAGTCTGCTGACACCACAGTGCACACTGTCCTTCAGAGGTATTCATAAAAGGCTCTCAGGTCTGGGATTTATCACCCAGTGTGGAACGGGAAATGCAGCTTTGAAAGTATATGTCGTAGGAGCCAGAACTGAACCCCTAACATGAAACATGTACCTTTAAAAGATCTGATAGACTAGGAGAAGAAGCAAAAAAAAAAAAAAAAAAGCTTACCATCTACCTTGTCTTCTGGGTAGGAAAAAAAGTATCTCATGAGAAATCAGAGCTATAAGTCTGTAAGATGCATGGGAGAAGGGTCCAAGTATACATTGCCCTTGTGAGGTGGGAATCTTAAGGATTTTTGTTTGTTTGTTTGTTTGAAATCTAGATATGGGTCTGGAGTCCCTGTAGAAGGAAATGCAAAACATTTCTTTTCTTTCTTTTTTTTTTTGAGTTGGAGTCTCATTCTGTCACCCAGATGGGAGTGCAGTGGCACTCTCCCGGTCACCACAGCCTCGACCTGCTGGGCTCAGGCGATCCTTCCACCTCAGTCTTCCAAGTAGCTGGAACTACAGGCATGCGCCACTATGCCTGGTTGTCTTTTTGATTTATTGTAGAGATGAGGTCTCACAAAGTTGCCTTGAACCTGTAGGCTCAGGCAATCCACTCCCCTTGGCCTTCCAAAGTGCTGGGATTACAGGCTGAGCCACTGAGCCTGGCCAAAATATTTTCTTAAGGAACACATTTTTAAGTTGGGCCATGAGGGACTCTCATAGATAAACAAATAAGTAAATCAGAACAAAAGCCCGGCAGAAGAGCAACTCAAGAAAACAGTACAAAACTCCACTAGAAAAGAAGACACTGGACAGGAAAGTTAGCAGATACCAAGCCAGAGATTGGGTGTCTCAACAAGTAGAAATAACAGGACACTTTGAAAGGGATGACAAATTAAGTGTATTTATATAGAGAGAGGAATTAAAGCAGAGGGATTAGAAAAAAAGGATACAAAGACTTAAAAAATAAAAGATGCATATTAAGACTGTTCCCAAAGTAAAAAGAAAAAGCTTCATTAGACCATTGCTTTACTAAACTCTGGTGTGGCCATGTACTCATTGAGCTGTGGCCGCCACCATGTTTTCTAATCTTTGGTCACCTCTCCTACTTTGGAGAGGTGAATCTGTTCTCTCTTCTCTCTCTCAAATTTACTTTCTAAATAAACGATATTTCCTAATCTGAAAAAAAAAAGGCTCTTTAGTCTTTCTGAATTATCAAAACTCTCCTGTGACTGTTCCAAAATGGAATTTTATTTGTAAAGTGCAGACCATTGGGCAATGGGAAAAAAATTCTCCCTCCCAAGGAGAGAATGGTCTTCCTATGTCCTTAACCAAGCAACACATCTGGCCGAGTTCACAACCAAAGAGGGGGAGCCTTCCACTTGGTCTGAGTTCTGGCCATTGGCGGTTCTTTGAGATGAGACCTTGTGCAAAGCACCCTACTCTTCCCTTGGGAAATGTCCAGCTTTTCTATTTATTGAGGATCTCCTCACCTGGGGCTTGTTCCACTTTCCTTGAGGAAAACTGACCTACTGGGAACAAGAGTCTGAGCTCCCGATAGAGAAAGAACAAATCAAGATTCACTATCTCTGTATCCAAACAACTTAAAAATCAGAAAAACTAACCAAAACCGAAACTGACATTTTCAAAACACAGCATGATTTTCCGTGTCCTTCATCTAGATACTTTCCACTTTCCACTCTAGTTTCCACCACTCTAGTTTCCACCATCAGGGATTCTTATTTCCTTGAGAATGAATGAGTGAGGTCTGGGTATGGCCGGGACATTGGGACGCTGAAAGATGTCCAGCCCAAGCTGGGAACAGTGATGTGAGAGCAATCCCCTTTCCCTTTGAAGGGTTTCCTGGCTCACCCTTTCACCTGGATTCTAGCTCTGGATTTGTGAGAAGAGATGGTGGTGAAGAAAATCAGTCTTCCTAGAATGGAGCAGGTGGTAGTTATTGAAAATGGAATGCATCGTTGGCAACCTTTGATTTCTTAGATGTTGCGTGGTAGGGTTTTATTTTATTTTATTTTATTGGCTACCCTGAAGAAAATGATGGCAGTTTGTACACAGTTGCTGAATAAAGGAAGTCATGATGTACCTTCATGATGGGTTTAATATTTGATGGTTCTAGCTCATTTCCAATGTCTACCAATTGCTCCTTTCTAGGAAGATTTATTTTCCTCTTGATCTACCTCTTCTCCCAGATTCAGACCTAGAATCCAGGAGAAACAGTGAGCCAGAAAACCCTTGAAAGGGAAGGGGCACTGCTGTCACATCACCGTTCCCAACTTGGGCTGGACATCCTTCAGCGTCTCAATATCCTGACCACACCCAGACCTCATTTCTTCATTCTCAATTAAATGAGAATCCCTGATGGTAGAAACGGGCTTGGGGTTCTGGATACTTACACTAAAAAATTATCTGGTGTTTATCTGAACATCAAATTTTACTGGACCATCCTGTATTTTTATTTGCTTATTCTGTCAACCCCAAGTCAGATAGTAGTGCTTAATGCTTTTTTAAAGTTCTTCCAGGGATATTATCAATGTGCAGCCAGTGATTCTCAAACTTTTAGTGTGTTTAGAAAACACCTCAATAAACCATTAAAACTGATCCTTGGGCCCCATCTCTGAGGATTCTCAATCTGTTCATCTGGGGTGGGATCTAGAAAGAGTATTTATAGCCAGCTCCCTGAGGGCACTCAGGTTGCCAGGCCAGGGGCCACCTTTCAGGTAGCAGTCCTCCATTCAGCAGACCTAAGCATTGAACTCAAGACTCCTAACTCCTTCTCTGTCCTTCCCTACTATCCAGAGACTATGTGGATTTTTACATTAATCCTTTGGCTATAGAGTGAAACTATGCCTCCTGGTTCTCTTCTTAGATCTCTTCCTTAAGGATCTCGCTCTTTGGGTTTAGCTGTATCTTACCAGTCAGATGTTCTAATCAGAAGCTAAAGCTGAAAGACTCCACCACCCCACGATTGACTGTATTTAGGATCTGTTATCTTCCCTGGCTGTGATACACTCTCTGGGGGAAATGAAGAAATCCCAAGGCACCATCCCCACGCTTAAAGACATTTGTTGCATCTGAGACAAGAAAATGACATTTGGAGAGAGGAAAAAAATTAAGACGGTAGGCATTCTTATTTCATGTTAAGAATGATTTCCTGAAGAAATTAGAGACTTCCAAAGGAGAGTGAGCCACTGGAGGCTGGAATCAGTGGGAAGAGGAAGCAGAAGAGAACAATTATCTCAGCCCCTTCTAAGACGTTGTTTTTGTAGCTGGAAGCTCTACCTTCATTCAACCACTTATTGACTAAGTGATCTTGGAAAATTACCTGAACTTTTTGAGCCTCAGTATCCTCCTCTGTAAAATAGCCACACTGATACTGACTCTGTAAGTTGGTGGAGAATTAGAGATAATAGTTCTCAAGTGTTAGTTGTAGTACTTGGTGCTTGGAAGTTCCCCAACACGGTTGTCCATGTGAACTGAGTGGGTGATGCCGGTGACTGGTGCTATGGCCAGGCCCCTCCAACTCCAGCAGATGCCACTGCATAAGGAAACAGCTTTGTGAGTCTCATCTTCCAGTCTCCCGAGATTAAAAAAAACCAGGTTAATCATATCTTCTGGCCAACTTGGGTAGAAGTTTCTCAGTTTGCCACCTTTGCGGTGAACTTGTAATTAAAAAAAAAAGTTTGTTTTACTATTGCAACTGTTATCACACAAATTGCTGTACTGCCTTCAAATATTGTGGGGGTATGGGCTAGTTGAAAAATATGGAAAAGGCTGATGAGAAACATTGGTAGAATGATGTTAGAAAGATATCTCAAGATGTGTGTGTGTGTGTGTGTGTGTGTGTGTGTGTGTGTGTGTGTGTAAACTTTGATGTTTGCACTCAAACGCTCTCAAAACCAAAACACCCCAGCAGCCTCTGAAGAAGAACTCACCCCTGGAAGAGGGACAGGTACATGCAGGGTAGAGGTAAGGAAAGCATTGGGGATAGGTCCCTAGACTGATCAAAAGATGTCTAGGAGATTTCTGGGATGGTCTTGGGAGAGTCCTCAGGAAGCCACGAATGGAACAGCTCAGGAGGCAGCAGACAAAAGCCTTCTTACCTGCTTTTGCCAATAGCTGCATTGGGATGCAGCTGTGCTCATGTGTTTCAGAATTACTGCATTATCTATGGCTGCTTTTGTGCTACAGTGGCAGAGTTGAGAAGTTGCAGCAGGGACCATAAGGCTGCAGAACCTAAAATATTTTCTCTGTGACCCTTGACAGAAGAAATTTGCCAACCCCTGGACTAGCTCAGACAGGTGATCGTCAGGTGAAAGGAGTGTTCCCTCTGCTGCTGGTTGCCTGTCTTTCCATTCACTATTCTCACCCCTTCCATCTCTTTTTCTCTCCTCTCTGTGTCTTCTTTTCTCCTCTTGTGTTTCACCCAGTCTTGCTTTCTGCTTCTTCATACCTTGTGTTTGCCAAAGACCTGTTGTAGATGGTCTCTCCAAGCTCTTACTCACTATGGACTTTCAGATTCATCATCTTTTAAGTCTTCCAGTTCAGACTCTGAGAATGAGGACTTGTTAGAACAAGAATAGATGTTCAGTCTCTGGATTAGATTTCCTTATGTTGGAGTGGCTACTGTGATTCAATAAATTAATGTCCCTGTATGATTTTAATACCAAGGTCTTTGTGATTAGAGTCGATTATCATTCTTATTTTTGTCGTGATTCTGTCCTGCACCATGGTTTTATCTTAATTAGCTGACACCACCACAATTTCAAAGTACAGTCGATCTTTCAACAATATGGGCTTGAACTCTGGGGGGGTCTATTGCACATGGATACTCTTCTGTCTCTGCCATCCCTGAGATAGTAAGACCAACCCTTCCTCTTTTTCTCCCTTCTCAATCTACTCAATGTGAAGACGATGGGGTGAAGAGCTTTCATAATGATCCACTTCCACTTCATAAATAATGCATATATTTTCTTTCACACAATGTTCTTAATAACATTTTGTTTCTCTAGCTGTGTTTATTGCATCAACTGTTTATGTTATCGGTGAGGCTGCCAACCAACTATAGGCTATAAGTAATCAAGTTTGAAGGAATCAAAAGTTACACATGGAGGTTCAGTTTTGCAAGCGGTCAGTGCTTCTAACCTCACATTGTTCAAGGGTCAACGTAGATAATGCCACTCTTATCTCTAAGTAAATAGTATCACTCTCATTTTGTAGGTGAAGAAATAGAAACTTCTGAGGTTAAATATCTACTAGATGATGGACCACTGTGCTAGTGAGTGTTGAACCCAGGGCTCTAGATGGCGCTCCTCGGGTCCCCCTAAATTTTGAGTCTGAGTTCTTTCCTTTTACTTGGCTCCAATGTCCTTAAGCTGGAACTGATTGGATAAAATGGAACTGGCTTGGCTGAGGATGGAAGTAAGGAAACAAATCAGGTGAAAAAGTCCTCTTGAGTTGAAGACACCAGCGGGGGAAGAAAAAGGAGTGCAGAGTGAGTTTGACTGAGTTGGCTAGAGCTGGGAAGCATGGTGTTCCAGACTGGCTTGCAGCCACAGGGTGGCTTCAGAATCCCAGGGGCTGAGCATGGGACAGCATTTTCTGGATGCTCCCTCCACAAATTTGCCTAATAGACCCAGGTAGAAAGGCGAAAATGGGCAGTCTCTGTGAGGGTGTGTTGTCAGTCACGGGTGACATTGGAGCAGAGCTCAAGACTCTCCATTGGAACTGTACACAGCTTTCAAACTTGTTATTCCATCTGGGCAACCCTTTGGAGCCCCTTCCACTGTGGGAGCTTTTCTGTCCTCCCAATCAATCCTGTTTTCAAAAAAAAAATTGTTACTCCATTCAACAGAAGTAGTTCACAAACGAAGCTTTCTGCATGGGCATGTATGCTCAGAAGACGTTTGCTGATGTAACAATTATTTACACTATTTATATTCAAATGTTCTTAAAAAAAAAGCAGCCTCCAAATTTACTGATAGTAACTGTGCAAATCAAGAAACTTATCTCCTTTTTATAGGCCAAAATCAAATTACACTTTACATTTTTCTCACTTGCTGAATATTAGATTGTGATGTCTAAATGACTTGTGTTTATGGAAAAGGTGAATTTTAAGAACAAATTTTAAAACTGCGTACACAGTTTAATGGGTGTTTTTAGAAAGTGAAAATGATCTGCCGTTAAGTATTTATATTAAACTGGAGCTCACATCATCACATCATTTAGAGCTGAATCCCAAAAGTCATCATGGCCCGGGTTTTTGCTTATTACCTTAGGGACCACAGGACTGTTGAATAAAGCTCTAAAAAAATTAGTCCATATCCTTGTTTTTTCACTTGTTTTCTGACCTGCAATCTGAGATCTGATTGAGTTCTCAATCTCTTGCAAGTTGAAGTTTCTATCCCCATTGACGCACGTTTGTAGTTGTCACATGGTTTTCAGTGTTCTTAATGAGCTGTTAACAAGCTGTCAATTACCTATGCAAATCAGGGAGGCCGACACTGAAAGGTGGCTGTATCTGGAGTTACAGAGTGCTACCTCGGAATGTTATGAAATCAATCATTCTCGCTTTAATAGCTGTCTTTACCCATGTGTCTCTTGTCATGTCTGGGTCTTTTTTCATTATAATACCTACCACATGAGAAAAGCCCTCTGGGAATTTTGAAGGTGCTTTAGAAAGGCGCACCTTTCATAACTTTCAAGTATAAATCTTTCATAACTTTCAACTTGGCTTGCAGATTGCTTTAAACTTGGACTTACTTTTCTACCTCTGCCTTTTCCTGCCTGTGGAGCAGGGAAAGTCACTGTGATTCCTTTGCCATCGGGAAAGGGTCCTTACCCGCCTCTCAGTTCCAACTCCGTCTTTATTCCCTCCACTGTTTGGTGAGCTCCTAGGCACAGGTCTGTTGAGAATAAAGATGTCAAGGGCAGGATCAGGAAGGTCTGGAGTGGTTGAAGAGACAGCTGCAATCCATGCAGAATGGTCAGGTGAGGCCTCATTGAGATGACGTTTGAGCGAAGACTTGAAAGAAGTGAAGGCCATGGTGGCAGAGCGTCCCAGGCAGAGCCAACTGCGAGTGTGAGAGAAAGTTCTAGAACAGCATCGTGGCCAGTGTGAGAGGAACTGAGGGAGCTCCTCTGACTCTGAGGAGACAGGGTCAGATGAGGTGGGGACAGGAGACGGTAGGGTAGGTCACATGGGGCCCTATGGATAAGCTCTTTGGCTTTTCCTCGGAATAAAATAGGAGGACATTACCGGCTTGTTTTTATAAACTTTCTACTTGAAGTCATGTTTAGATTTACAGAAGAGTTACACAGAGAGTACAAGTGTGCCCTTACTCAGCATTCCCTGGTGTTCACATCTTATATAGCCGTGGTACTTTGATCAAAACTGAGAAATCAACTTTGGTACAATGCTGTTAGCTAAACTGCAGGCTTTATTTAAAATTTCCCAGTTTTCTCATTAAGGATATATATATATTTTTGCTGTTTCAGGATCCAGATTCATCTGTTCAGTGTCTGCCCAGCGTCCTCTAACCTGTGACTGTTTCTTGGTCTCTTCTTGACCTTGACACTTTTGGAAAGTACTCAGATATTTTGCAGAATGTGTCGCAGTTGGGTGTTGGCCAGTGTTTTCTCAGTTTGAGGATATGAATTTTGGGAAGGAACACCACAGTGGTGATGTGTTCTTCCTGTCCTGCTCTGTCAGGGGACATCTGGGAACCACATGACTTACCATGGGTGATGCTAACTCTGATCACTTGGTGAAGGTGGTGTTGGCCTCGTTTGCCCACTCTAAAGTGACTATTTTTAATTTCTATACTCTGTTCATCAGAATTTAGTCTCTCTCTCAATCTAGCCGATGATCAAGGGAGGAGATTTAAGCTTAGCTTCTCACAAGGAGGGGTTTCTAGGCATTTGCAGTTAAAATCACCTCAGTAATTTAAAAAATTAGGAGAAGCAACTTTGAGACCGAACGCATCCTGTTGCTACTTGAAGTTTTGCTCATATTTTGAGCGTTCACCTGTGGACCTGGCTCACATCACCTACTAATGTGGCATTCCCAGTGGTGATTTTCTAGTTCCTTTATTCCTTCGTGGCCAGGTTCGCAGCAGGAGTGACATACTTGATTTCTTTTTTGAAATGTGATTCCAAAGTTCATGAACAGAAATAGGAAGCTGGTTTGGAGGCCACTGCAATGACTCAGGGAAACAGTGATGGTAGCTTGGACCAGGCGGAGGCAGTGCTCATTGGGTGATGTGGCTGAACTCTGGACATAAATACAAAGTAGAGGTAACAGGGATTTATAGCAGAGTGAGGGTGATGCTGCAAGATGCATGCATGGAGACGCCATCATCAGGGAGAGGAAAGGCTGAGGGCATGATTATTTGCTGCCTCTTTTTAGTAGTCTGAGCCTGGGCGGGCTACAGAACCTCTCTGCATCTTACTCTTTTCACCTGTGAAATGGGGTAACACTATGGTCTACCTCACTGTGTGTTTCTTAGAATTGCACGAACTAAAAGATGGTAAGCTCTTAGAACTCAGTAACAGTTAGCTCTATTTGCATTAGTGGAGGCAAAGGGTGTCTACCTCCCAGAAGCCAGCAGTTATGCTTCCAGAAATAAATCCAAGAAAAAATGTGCCTGAGTAGACAGAAACAAAGAGTGTTCACAGTAAAACAAAATCGGAAACAACCTACACGTTCACTCCATAGATGGAAAACTGAACATTGGTATGTTAGTTACAGTGGAGTATTACACAGCAGTGAAAATGTATAAACTGGAGTCACATTTTCTAAAGTGAATAAATCTAACTGCATTGAACAAACAAGTAAATTGCAGAACATGTACATTCTTCAATCTGTTGTGATGCTATTTTGTTTCATGTGTGTGATGAAAACCTGGTTGGAAAAGTGAAATGTCATTTAACAGTCTTTTAGGATAATTTTGAAAAATTTTCTTTGACACTATACCAAAGTCTGGCAAGTAGCAATTTCTTAAGGGTTAGTTATAACATAAAGCACAAACCACATCAGTGAACGCTTTACACTTTGTTTTATTAAAATCCATTTTCTGTATTAAATCAAATAGATTACAGACTCGTGTGTGGTTTTGAAACTTTATATTTTGGTCTTTGGAAAAATACTGATTCACTGAGTTATGAAAATATTTCCAATGTTCATATACTTCATTATAAAATATTTAAAAATCCACATTTATGATATATCAGCAATCTCATCAGAAAATTTTGGAAGTATTGGGTCTTCCAAAACTGATGGTGGTAGACAGATATTTTCTAAAATTCAAATTTTTTTTTTTTTGAGTTGGAGTTTCACTCTGTTGCCCAGGTTGGAGTGCAGTGGCATGCTCATGGCTACAGCAGCCTTGACCTGCTGGGCTCATGTGATCCTTCTGCCTCAGCCTTCCAAGTAGCTGGAACCACAGGCATGCACCTCAATGTCCGACTAATTTTTCTTGATTTATTGTAGAGACAAAGTCTCAATCAAATTGCCCGGGCTGGTCTCCAAACCCTGGGCTCAGGCAGTCCTCTTGCCTTGGCCTCCCAAAGTGCTGGGATTACAGACTTGAGCCACCATGCCCAGCCTAAAATTCAAATATTTTAATTTGAATTCTACACTGCAAATTGTTTCCTTTGAAATGACAGGCTTATTTTACTCATTTTTGAGAAAAGTCCTTCCAGATACTCAAATCTGGATAGCCGTAACTTTTCTGTCAGTTGTTCTTTTAGGTGAAAATATTGTATAAAAACGTGGTTAGTTTAGCTTGCAACTCAAGCAATTCATCATACATGTGCTTTCTTCAAGATAACCATCATACTTTGGTGTTTACTCTTTTGTTACATAGAATTTTTTTTTATTTTTTACTTTTTGAGTTGGAGTCTCACTCTGTCGCCCACACTGGAGTGTAGTGGCAGCTCCCAGGCACCGCAGCCTCGACCTGCTGGGCTCCGGCGATCCTTCCGCCTCAGCCTTCCAAGTAGCTGGAACTACAGGCGTGCGCTACCATGCCCGGATGATTTTTTGATTTATGGTAGAGATGAGGTCTCGCCAAGTTGCCCAGGAGGGTCTCGAACCCGTGGGTTCAGACAATCCACTCACTTTGGCCTCCCAAGTTGTGGGATTACAGGCTGAGCCACCGAACCTGGCATCAGGGGGATTCTTAAGTGAAACTGGCATTGTTTTTTTTTTAAACTGGGAAAAAAAGTCAGTTTGTTTTGTTTGTTTCTTAGTAATGGCATCATTGTGGGGAAGAACAGAAGTGGGGTCCAGAAAGCCAAATCCCCCTGGGGGGAGGCTCCAGCTTCTCAGAACCCCTTGCCTCCCCTACTTTGGGCACTTGTGGGTGGGGCTGGAGAAGGAGAGGCAGGAGGAAGGGTATGATTGATAAAGTTAAGAGTAGACAAGGCATTGGTGGATAGTATCTCAGGCCTGAGGGAGGGAGGGTGTAGATCGGACCCCAGGTACAGCCAGGGGCTTCTCAGCATCTCAACCTGGACTCTAGTCCTTTCTTGGCTTTGGCCTTGGCTTTGGTCTTGAAGGCGCAGGGCTTGGTCACAGGGATGGTCTTCAGACACTGGATGTTGTACCATGCTTTCTTCGGGGTGCACTGGCAAACTTTGGTGGTTGTGCTCCTATCACATGCCGCCCCCACCCCAGTTCTCATACTTGTACTTGCAGTAGGCTCCAAATTCCTTCCAGTTGCATCAGATACTCTGGGTCTGGGCTCCCCACACTGCAGTCCTTGCTGCTGGGGGTGCAGGAACCCCCGTCCACTCCCTGCACTTGCTGCCTGGGCCACCCTTCTTCACCTTGTCTTTCTTTTTGACCACCATGGAGGTGAACACTTACAGGGCAAGGAGGGCAAGGAGGAGGAAGCCTTGGTGCTGCATCTTGCTGGCTACTTGTGCTGCTCTGCTCCCTCCTATGCGCCCTGACATTGATTTTTTTTTAAACTTCAAGTGTGTAGCCATGAAGAATTCAGGGACCAACCAGGAGAGCTTGTACCACTGCCTTGATTCATGCTAAGGCACCCGTCTTTTGCCTCCCACAGCTTTTGCATCATCAGTACAAATTGCAATAGAATGAAAAGAGGTAAACGATGCCCTATGATTTCTTTGAGGAATAGTTTTGACATTGTAGATACCTGGGAAGCATCTTGGTCATTAGGCGTAGATCACTCTGTATGAACTGCTGCTATACGCAGGCTTCGACATTTGGGTGGGTGGATAGATTGATTGGTTAGTTGGTTGGTTTGCCTACTGTGCTCCCACATCCTTCTTAAAAAAAACTGCTCCAGCTCTTTGGTTCTCAAGGGTGGGTAGCAGGCCACATAATTTCCTTCCTTCCCCCAACCCTGGCCATGATTTATTGAAGAGTGATCACTTGGCTAGAAAGCACCCAATCCATTGGCAAAGTGATGGCCCATCTGGTTTTCTTTGTGGAGAGTTTCAGCAAGTCAATGAGACATACCAAGTCAGGCAGCAAAGGCACTGGAAATAGGGACCATATGGAATGAAAGCCATGTTTGTACACCTCGGAGTTGACAAGGAAGCAAAGGAAGCTGGTATATGGTCTGCAAGTATAAGTTGGAAAATGAAGCAAGACAGAGAAGAGTGAGGATGAGAGCTTATAGGATCTCATGGAGAAGAGACATATAGATAGAGACAGAGAGAGAGAGAGAGAGAGAGAGGAGAGGAATAGAAGAATAAAATGAAAGGGAACGAGAGAAAGAGAAAACCCAACTTCCAATAAAGCCTCTTTTCCTTACGTTAATTTGATTGCTTTTCCTAACAACATAGACCATGACAAAGGCTCCAGGGGAAATTCAGACAAAGTGAAGAGGGAATTAAAAACTTGAAATCTTTCATTATAAGAATGCACCAGAACTCCTTAAAAACCTCGATTAGAAATTCACTTGAAACAAAAACTTCAGAACTTTTAGATAGCACAGAAAGCATACCTTTAAAAAAAAATCCATTTCAAGAGGACACTTTATGTTAAAAAATAAGATTTGATATCATAGTCACAACTGAAGCACCCACCTCGGGCCACCAGTGACCTTCGCTGCAATGTACGAAATTTCTAGAGACTGGGATTGGGCCAAATCTTTCTGTCATAAGCCCTCTTTAGATTTCCCTCTGTAACAACCCTCACCAGATTGCCTGTTAATCGCCCCCGTTGCATCTCCGTGGTCAGAACTTCCACTTCTGGCTTTTATTTTCTGTTTTCTGTTTGTACATAAGATAATCTTTTTTTTTTTAATTTCCATCTGCAAACTCTAGGGGGTAAATTTTGAACACGATGTTCGGAGGTTTAGCCATGGGACTCTCATTACCGTTAATGGGGATGACAGCACTCAGTTTCAGAGCCCGAGAACATTTACCCCTTGGATGATGGTGTTTTGTGGTTGGGTTTTTAATTGTATTTACAAATAAAGCTGACATCCAAACGGCGGCAGCTCCCAGGAAGACGGCATTTGAGAAAATGGGCGGGAAGTCGGACTGCCCTTGGATACCCAGTCAAAGGCAATGCAGGGTTGGAAAGAGGTGACGTGGGTATCTTCACCTTGCTTTGCTCATCAGCATCGTTATCATGCTGTAAAATACACATAACAGAAAATATACCGTTTTTACATGTGTCGTTCCGTGACATTAAGTACATTACAGTTTTGAGCACCCACAGCCGCCATCCATCTCCAGAACTTTCCCATCATTCCAAACAGATTCTGTTTCCATTAAACAATAACTCCCCATTCTCCCTTCCCCCGTCCCTGGCAGCCATCATTCTTCGTTCCATCTGTATGAGTTTGACTCCTCTAAATACCTTGGGTAAGTGGGATCACGCAATATTTTTCTTTTTGGTGACTGTCTTATTTCACTTAGCATAATGTCCTCCGGGGTCAACCATGTTGTTGCCGGTACCAGTATTTTCTTTCAAGACTGGCAAATAGCTATTGTGTATATATATATAAGATAATCTTTTTTTTTTTTTTTTGAGTTGGAGTCTCACTCTGTCTCCCCGACTGGAGTGCAGTGGCCGCTCTCGGCCACTGCAGCCTCGACCTGCTGGGCTCCGGCGATCCTTCCGCCTCAGCCTTCCGAGTAGCTGGAATTACAGGCATGCGCCACCACACCCGGCTGATTTTTTGATTTATTGTAGAGATGAGGTCTCGCTGCCCAGGCGGGTCTCGAACCCACGGGGTCAGGCAATCCACTCACCTCAGCCTCCCAAAGGCGCGGGATTACAGGCTGAGCCACCGCGCCCGGCTAGATAATTTTTTTTTTAAAAAAATTTCCATCTGCAAACTCGAGGGGGTAAATTTTGAAGGAAAGGGAGAAGCAACCTGTGTCCATCAAATAATCCACATACCAAGCGTGGGATCCCCCATGCTTTTGATTTGGTATGTGGATTATTTGATGGACACAGGTTGCTTCTCCCTTTCTTTTATTGTGAATATTGATACTTGGATCACGGGTGTGCAAATATCTGAGTCCTTGTTTCTAAGTCTCTTGATTATGTACCCAGGCGTGAAATTGCTGGATCACATGGTAATTCTATGTTTAATTTTTTTTAAGGAGCCACCATAGCTACCCACAGGAACTGCACAGTGTTACATTCCCATCAACAGCGCATAAGAGTTCTAATTTCTCCACATTCATGCCAATGCTTGGTCTTTTTGTGTGTGTCAACGTTGCACTCTGTCACTCAGGCTGGAGTGGGGTGACACAATTACAGTTCACTGCAGCCTTGACCTCCTGGAATCAGGTGACCCTTCTGCCTCAGCCTTCTAAGTAGCTGAGACTACAGGCCTGGGCCATGATGCCAGGCTAATTTTTTATTTGTTTATTTTGGAAAGATGAAATTTTGCTATGTTGTCCAGACTGGTCTCAAACTCCTGGGTTCAAGCAATCCTCCTACCCTGTCCTCTCCAAGTAGGTGCGGGCCACTGCACCCGGCTCATTTTCTGAGTGTGTGTGTGTGTGTGTGTGTGTGTGTGTGTGTGTGTGTGTGTAGGCTTCTTTGCATTTATTTTTAAAATAATCATTATCCTAATGGGTGTGAAGGTTTTCTGCATTATTCATTTAGTTTTTCTTGTTTAACCTCACTTTCCTCCAACTTTAAAACTCAGAAAATACTCCCTGGACCCCAGAATTGGTCAGATGTCCCCACTTGAAGCACCCGAAATGCCTTTTACATGCTTCTACTGCTACATGTGTTGCATGATTTCTAAGTTGTGGGTTTGCAGTTTGTAAGTTGTGCTCCAATCATCCTCTGTGCAGCTATGAAAAGCAGCACCTATCCTGTGCACCCTCGTGGGAGCTGGCACCCAGTAGGTACTCAATAAATATGTATTGACTGCATGTTTTAAAATCGCTTTTGTTCTGTATGACAAATGAGTCTTCAAATATGAGGAACAAAAAGACTTATTACTGGGATGACTATATAAAAATTCAGATCGTGCAGTAACAAAATAACACAACTGTAAACACAGAGATGGGAAAAAGTAAATTGACTAAATTATTAGTGTCATTTTGATTTCAGAAAGTGCTGCTTCTTTACACATAAGCAGTTACAAATGCAGCCTATAAAAGTTAATATTCATAACATGATTATCTTTCAATGAAAGTATTAGGGAAACACAAAATAATAATAATGGTAATGTACAGGGGCGGGCTTCCATGGTAACCCGGGCACATCCATTCAAGCCTCAAACCAAGGTTCTTTAAGACGGAGTCTCGGGCGCCCAATTTCAGAGTGACCCTTCAAGAGTGCATGGAGGATCACGATTACTTGGCATTTCTTAATGACTGATTGTTCAGAAGGCACTTTGGAAATTACGGATAGCTTGTTTGCCCAAGGGAATTACAAGCCAAATGCGATAAACAAGGCGGAAGCTGTGCAGGGAAGGTTAGACAGAAAAATCCTGGCAGGGTCTCTGTTTTAATGTTATCCTTTTCCGTATCTTTCTTCTTTGCTTGCTTTATAGTTTATCCTCTGGTCATGTGCACATTTTTTCACGAAGGCTCAGACAAGTGTTTGTGCCAGGAGGGGCATGGGGGGCAAGTATATGTCAGGCTAAGGGAATTGTATTAGATGGAAATGGGAGTGAGAAAAAAGAGTGATGTTTAAGGAAGGAGGTAATTACTGGAAGGAGATGTGAGAGATCATTTAGCTCATTTTACAGATGTGAGAGAGGGCCTGAAAGAGTAGGGGTCTTGGTCTTATTAAAGGAAGGACTAAGGCATACCCATTGGTAGCAACAGAACCGGGTGTACAGCCCAAGTCTTTTCCTGATTCTAGATTGAGACTGGAAGATGATCTCAGGTAGAGAACTAAGACGCTTGTCCCCAGGAGACAGCAGTAATCTTACAGATGGATGACAGCAGTGAGAAATGAAGAAGGTGGGTAGGGGCCGGGAGCGGTGGCTCATGCTTATAATTGCGGCACTTTGGGAAACAGAGGGAGGATGGCTTCACCCGCGAGTTCAAGACCAGCCCGGGCAACATAGTGAGATCAAGACCTTGTCTCTACAAGAAAGAAAAAAATTTAACCGGTGTGGTGACACACACCTGTAGTCCCAGCTGTTCAAAAGGCTGAGGTGGCAGGATCACCTGAGCCCAGGAGGTCGAGGCTGTGGTGAGTGGTGATCATGCCACTGCACTCCAGCCTGGAAAACAGAGTGAGACTCTAATCCCCAAAAAAAGGCTGAATTTCCACGAATTCAGTCCTCTTGGGACGGGCCACGAGGGAGCCAAGAACAATGTTAATTTCCTCGATAATCAGAAGAATACTATAAGTATAATAGTAACAAAATATAGTAATGAATCTAGCCTGGATTATATGCATCTTCATACTAACACCGCTGTAAAACATGATTTTTAAATTTATAAATAAATAAATGAATAAATTTATAAATAAATAAATATATATGGAAAAACAAACAAGGTAAGATTGCTTCAGGCTCACAAAAGTCATTCGCAGACCCGCCTCCAAAGTTCATAAATTGAGTTCACATTTCTTGTTGTTCCCTCCCTTATCCATTCAGGAGATTAAATTATCGTGAGCCTACTGAACTCAAGATCCAAGACCGGGGAAATGATGATATTTCTATGTGATATAAGGCGCCTAGTTGGAAGCAACAGATCGCAGACATGGGTTTAAGCAAAAGAGAATGAGTGACTTTAAAACGGAAAGTTCAAGGTTCTGGGAGTTCAGGTGCCATTGGCTCCAGGTACTAGAATGATAGTATTGAGTGCAACTCACCTCTCTCCTAGGTGCTACGTTGTTTTTTGCATTTAAAATATGATCCGGCAATTCCTCTATTGGGAACATACCCGGAGGAACTCAAATTATTCTACGAAAAAGATACCCGCACATGTATGTTTGTTGCTGCTCTACTCACAATAGCAACAACGTGGAACCAACCATGTGGCCCATCGAAGCTGGACTGGTTAAAAAAAATATGGGGTACCTATAGATGATGAAATATTATGCAGTCATAAAGGAGGGGAAATATATGGACTTTGCAGCAACTTGGATTGATTTTGAGTTGATCAGACTCAGTGATTTATCACAGGAACAAAGAGTTCCATATGTTCTCACTCATAAACGGAACTTGAGCAATTATAATGCTCTAAGAAAGCGATTGGCAGTCGTGGGAAACCGTGAGGGGAGGGGAGGTGGGATTGGCAGTGGAAGAAAACGGCTAGGGGAGGGAGGGGCACACCTCGTCCCCAAGGGTACCTGCCTGATCAATGTTTATATACCTAACCCTGAAGAGTACTCCGCATCTTTATAACACAATTGAAAATAAATAAATAAATGAATACATAAGATAAAAATAAAATGGGGTTGATCTCTGCTAGACTTGTACTGCAGATATGCCAACCAGCCGCCCAGAGCGTACATCCTACCAGGTTAGTTTTCACAGAAATTCCTGCACGTATCCCAGTCACTGGCTTTTGCAGTAGTCTTGGTACTGAGCTAGGTCTGTCCCTTGCTTCACCTCCTTAAATCTTAAACTTCAGTTTGTGAGGTGAGATCTCGTCTTACTCTCCTTTTAGAGGCAGACTGAGGATTATGGGAACAAGTGACCCCGGTGCATTCCCTCACTTAGAGGTCGTATCTCCAACTCAAGAGGACTCCTCTGGAGGGCTGAGGCTGGAGAGATTCACTTTATATCAGTTCACCCCACCTCCATTTCCTAAGGAGTTTTCACAGAGTCTGTGGTCCAGAAGCTGCTCAATAAACATTAGTTCATGAATGAGTAACTTGGCTCGTTGGGTCCTGAAATTCCCTAACTGAAAGGGCTGACACACAGGTAGGTTTATGAACCCTGCAGAAGATAAGAAGAAAATTTCGGAGCAGAGGATAACCAGTTGGGAAAAAACACAAAGAAACACAGTTACTGCACACTAGCAAACCTTAAAATTAACATACATTATTGTCTGTTTCAACTGCCTCGTCTCTGCCAGTTTCTACAAGAAGAGATTAGGATACAAAGAGGCGAGATGACATGTCCAAGTTATTAACAAAACTCTGAACTTCCATTTGAAAGGTGTTACCTATAGAAACCTAAAAGAAACTTAGCTTATTCTCGGTTTAGTCTTTTTGCCTCAGCATAACCATTAGAAAGCCTTCAGACATTCTATTGCAGAACAAGCAGCAGCCTATCCCATCCCCGCTTGGCAAATCTCCATCAAATGCAAGACAGCCTAACCTTTCAATTCATTGTTTAGCACAATAATCTCTAGTAAACTTTTAGGTTCCTTGTCAAGGTCCAAGATCAAAGAGCACCCGTTGGCTGGCCAAAGTCATAAAAGTAATAATACAACCACCTTTGGTCAAGGAATTTGTGAGTTGCAAATGTCTGAGTTTGTGAATTGCAAACTCAAAGTCTCTTGCAGGAATCACGCCCCCCCCCATGCCCCAGGGTTAACCTAATCAGCCCTCTGTGAGCTACATGACACAGATAAGCCTCACCATGGCAGCAATCATGTGACTAACCCACTCATCTGCCTGCTGTCCATCACCTGACATCATCAGTACCTGCACTTGTCTGCCCCTTTGTGATGATGTGGAGCAGACCACCACCCAATCACCTTAATGATCTTCCCCATCAAGGGGAATGGTTAAAAGGACTCAACCACAAGCAGGCAACGGCCATTGCCTTACTAGACTCCGGTGTGCCGTGTGCTTTTTGAGCTCCGGCTGGCGCCACGCTTCCTGGCTTTGGCCTCCTCTCCCGCCTTGGGGAGATGAATCTTCTTTCTTTCCCTTCTCGTTCTCTCTCTAATTTACTTTTAAATAAACTTTTCTTTTTTTAACCTCTTTGTGTCTAGATATCTGGGCTACTGATGCTGCACCTCACCTCTTCACCCCTCCAGCCACCTTCACCCTATCGGGACCCTAACACCATTCACTAAGCCTTTGCTGCAGGCCAGGCACTTCACACAGCGACGATGTGACCTTTCTGATTTGACAGATGAGAAAATGGGCCCAAGAGGTCAAGTGTCCGTTGTCACAACACCGCTAGTGAGAGGCAGTGCCAGGACTTGAATCCAGATGTGCTTTAGCAGAATTTCTTTTCTTCTTCTTTTAACAATACCGTGCTGTTGGCTGTGTCACTGGCACAGAAAGTAACACTTCGTAACTCCGAGTTCTGTGCCTTTGATAGCGCTTGGTTCCAAAGTCTCCCGGGTGAAGACCCCTGTCTATTAACTCACTTTATATAGCATCTTTACTGATCACCATGGGTCATTTGGGGCCTAATAAATTCCTTTTATTGGTGAAGGTTATCATTGGCATAATAAGAAGGAAAAAAAATCTTTGTTACAGAGAAATGGATGGCAATTTTAAAGCGATTTGAACGTAGGCTAGGAGGGAAAAGGGAACGCAGTCCATTCAAATGTGTTCATTCTGAAAAGGAAGCCAATGTGAAACCTCAAGTCTGGGATAACTTAGCAATCCTTTCTTCTTAGTTTTCTCATTCATCTTACTTTTAAAAAATAATATAAACATATCTTTGCTGTCTCTCAGCACAAAGCAATGGGATCTCAGGGTGGAGAGGGCAGAAACAAGACTTGGGTAAACGTGAAATTATCGAGGCCAGAATTTCTTCTTTCCCATGACACAGGCTAAAATATTGCCACGTGCTTCTCTGGCCCACTGTGCTGTCTTAATATTTTTTATTGCACGTATTGTCATTTGAAATATCTTTGTCACCTATTTGCGTAGTCCACTGCTGCCTCTTTCCTCTAGAAGGTATGCAAACCTGTGCTTCTTGGTTATACTCCTTGCACGAAACAATCTGTATTTCTTGTTTACAGGCATATCCTCAAGTCCTAGAATGTTGCTGGATGTACAGTATGTATTGAGAGAAAGAATGAACCACTTCTGAAAGCTTAAACGGAATGAAAGTCATCCAGTGAAACTCTCTGGCCTAGCATGCAGCCTAGGTGACACCTTGGTCTCTGGCTCCTGTTTTCAAATTGATGCTTCCACCATGCCTACCAGGACCCGGACCCTATAGAGGAATTAAGAATTCTCCAGGGAACAAAGCAGAGGAACATTCCAGGCCAAGGGGTCACCACAAAAGAAGGAGACACCCACCTTGTGTCTTATTGTTGCTGTGTCTTCAGAAGACTCCTGGGAAAGTTTGAAACTTGGTGCAAATGATTAAATGGGTTTTTTTGGAGGGTGGCGACTGCGTGTTGATTTGTGGATGATTGGAAGTGGATACCTGCTCATCTAGTGGGATGCCAATCAGAGCCGAACGCCTCTTTAAGTCAAAAAGAATTGCCATTACAATCAATGACTTGCCCTAAGTGTAAATCCCTCAGTCAAATCACTAGGAGGTGATCAATGGAACTGCCTCTTTTGATGCCAG
Organism: Cephalopachus bancanus; assembly: GCA_027257055.1. NCBI lineage: Eukaryota > Metazoa > Chordata > Mammalia > Primates > Tarsiidae > Cephalopachus > Cephalopachus bancanus. Next base: position 4,325,249 of record JAPVLO010000166.1, on the reverse strand, counting down.
TAGGAAAATAGTGTACAAGGTAAGTCAATGAGAAAAGTTTCCAACTTTCTTCCATACACTTTGGATTCTTTGGTAATTTACAAATCAGAATGAAATGCACAGACTTCCCACAACAATAACAGCTTGCTCTTAAGGAATCCTCAGTCACCCAGTCTCTCACCAATCTGTGAGACGTCTTGGTTTCAAATGTCAGCCTCTTAGCCTTTGACAGAGAGTATGGAAATCGTGTTATTGTGTGTATGACATACAGCGGATAGTTTTTCTTTCATTTAGTTGCAATCACTCAAGAGACTCAGAGAGAGAGAGAGAGAGAGAGAGAGAGAGAGAGAGAGAGAAGAACACCCCAAATAACCTCCCATTCCTTGTTATTTCATCAGTTACTGCATATAATATATCATCAATGAAGTTCCTGAACAGACAAAAAATGGTTATGGCCACTCTTGGAGCCTACAATCAGTGCGAGCATTTCTTGATGAGTTTGATATCCAACTTATCCACTTATCCACATGATTCTCCTTGGGCTAAATAGGACTGGGTGATCATGGCGAGATGAAAGGATGTGGTAAAAGCCACACTCCTCAGCTGCCTGGGAATTAAGTGGCTTGATAGTGAATCCCTGACTTGGGAAGAGGTCAGTAGTCCATAAGCTGTTGGCTCAACTGATTCCACATGGTGGCCGGAAGGCCAGAGAATATAGGCTCTATTCTGCTTGTATTCTCAATTGCTCAATAGCCATGACCACAACTTGCGTCTCTTACCTGGATCCCTCAGGGTCCACCAGGAGATCGTGTGATCAAAATCCTCTCTTTGCCACTTACCAGCTGAATGAGCTGAAGATATAACGATGACACGAATGACAATAACCAACATCATAACAGCAGCCAGTGTTAGCAGCTAACGTTTTTTAAGAATTTAACTGCATGCCTAACATTAACTGATTAAATCCTCATAGCGTCTGTCTTAGTCACTATTAGTGCTGCCATTTTACATAGAAGGATACGGAGGCATGTGAAGGTCAAGTCCCCAGCCCAATGGCCACAGCTGGTAGGAGATGAGGACGAGAGTTGATTTCAGGGATTCTGGTTCTACAGCCCACGTTCTTTACCAGCAAGCCTATCCCCCTCCTAGACTGCAATTTCTCACTTCTTCAGGGCTGTGTCAGTGAGGCCTGGGTGGATGGAAATGTGGATGCCTTTTCTGCAAGTGATACAAATAGTCATGAGTACGGTCATGCTTTTGGTAACCAGAGTGTCAGACTGAGAGCACAGACTCTGTCACCTAACTCGTGTCCTCGTGCTGGAAACATAATTTGAAAGCACACTCTTCTGATGGACGGGACGGTGGTGTCATTGTGATGCATTAAGGAGAATATTATCATTATAACCTTTCAGTGAACTGCCCCTTGGCTGGGAAGATTATCTGCTAGCTCAGAGCAGTCACATACGGCAGTGACAATCCGGCACGAACAGATCCAATACCGCCTTGATATGAATTTTGTCTTCTTAACCCCTGGATGTATTTTTCTCAATTGCCTTCCATGTTCCCGGTAATGATTTTGCTATTCTGACTTTTTTTTGTGATTTGGTTTTCATCCCCAGAGAATGATGCTTTCTTCCTCATTGTATCTCCAATACTCAGTATAATGCCTGGAACATGGCAGGACCATTATCCTTTGAATTTTCTTTATTTAATATTGTTACATGGGCATCTGGAAGTTTATTAGACTCATATTCTAAATTCTGAGGTTCTGATCATATGCCTTCCCATTTTATTCTTAGTCAGGTCCCTTGATTGCAATGTTGTATTTGGCCTGGGCTAGACTCCAAGACAGAATTAATATGGTGTGGTCTGTGTTGGTTAGGATAGGTTGGGTGATGCTAAATCTAGGTAACTTACAAAACCAAAGGCTGATGTTATGTTGTTATTACTCGGGCTGGGCTCCATATCTTCTCACCGTGGAATCTGGGTTAAGAGAGTAACCATCATTCTCTCAAACTACTGGTTTCCATGGGGAAGAGTTCTGGAGGATATTCCCAGCGATTGAAAGGGACACATGCGATTTCCACTCATGTTAGGAGCTACAATTGGGCATTCAGCCCCACTCCAAGCCAAAGAGGCTGGAGGCTCAGTTCCACAATATGCTGGGAAGGTGGAAAGCTGTCAATGTGTGGAAAGCAGCTCTAACGACTACCACATGGGCCTCACAAGGCCCTGGTCTCGTCTCAACTACAAGAAAGGAATCCATTAATTAAACCCGAATACGAGAGAAAACGTGATGAGTAGTTTAAAGGTCAAAGATGACGCAAGGAGAATGAGAAAAAGAATGAATTTTCTCTCACATCTGGGAGGTTCAAAGGCCTTTGCATATGGGTTTCGATTGACCTCTCAGCGGTCAGAGGAGACATATTGCTGGCTCCACTTTTCACATAGTGGGAAACTTTAGAGAGCCGAACGTTTGTGCAAGGCCAGTGGGGGCACAGTCACTCTTTACCTCAATTCTCATGTGAGCAACGGGAGCGTCCAAGAGCAGTGTGTGGCATGAAATAGATGTTCAGTGGATGATGATGCAAAGATGGAGTCATTTGAAGAATTGCTTCCTGATTCAAGAACCAGATCGAATCTGCCATGTGTACTTAAGTGCGGCCACTAAGTGGTAGCAGGTGAACAAACGTCTTTGCCGCCACCTGGGACCAGAAGCTCTCAGAATGGTGCTCTCTCTGTCTCTCTTTCTGTCCTTACAGAGAAGTTCACACGTGGCTTGGGGAAGCATGACCAAGATGACTTCTACCAACATGATCCGAAGCTCCCTCCCTTTTAAAAATATTATCTTCCTTCTCCTCTTATTGCTTTTTTATTTTTTGCTATTCATTTTTTATTTGTATCTTTTTGCCATTTTCTGGAACTTTGGAGAATAAATATAAAGTCTAATTTGTTATGTCTCTGCTTGCAAAAAGGCACCAGAAAAGAATTTTTTTGTTGTAAATTCAAGATGCTGAGATGTTTTCACTTCTTGAGTAGAAAGGTTATGTTACCAAGTAGCACAACACTATAAACACACAACCAACATACAGACAATAAAGGTAAATAGTGTAGAAATAAAGTAAGTATAAAATGCCTTTCATCTATTAGCAGGCAACTCCTTTTTTGAGAGGACCATACAAACTTAATTATTTAAGAAAGCAATAAATTGAAATGAAGACTTTACTTGCACCCAGTGGTTAGTCCAGAAATATCTTTGAGCATTCAATCATAATAACTATTTTAATTACAATAACACTTCTTCACTGAGGGTGCACTACACTCAGCGTTATTGCAAAACTTTAAGTATTATCTCATTTGATCTCCAACCCCCAATAGGCAATCAAGCAATTATATTGTCCCCATTATCCTGAGACGGTAACCAGGCTTAAAGATGGAAATGACTTGTCTAAAGTCATATGGCTGGCAACTCAGTTCTGTCTGGCTTTCAAGGTCAGCCTCTTAACTATTTCACCTCGGTACACATATTCCTAGTGTGTGCTGGTTACATAGGCACACACTCATGCAATATTTAAGTCAGAAAAGCACTAGACAGACTGACTCCTCGATTGAGAGAGAAAGTACCAAGGTCCAGAAAAGAGATACCTCGCCCGAATTATCCTATCACTTGGCTTCAGGATTGGAACTCATGTCTGGAAGCCTTGGATCTTAGGACATGGTGTTCCTTAAGCTCAGGCTCTAGATTTGGACAGACTGAATTGAAACCCAGCTCCACTATGGTGGGACAATCTCAGATACATGTAAGGCTGCATTTTCTCATTTGTAAAATGGTGACCATTTGACACGTGTGCTTCATGATATGCTTCGTGCCTGGGTAAAGTTTAAATGAGTTCCTGCATGAAAGTCGGCCTCATCAGTGACTCTTAATAGTTGATTTTGTAATTGTTATTGTTGTTAATTCACTGCGCTCTCCACTGCAATGATTTTTGGGGGCTGCAGTGAGTTGCTCTTGAGAACTTTTTGTGTGAAGCTCATCAGAGTTGTGAAGCTAGAACTTGGCCGTGGCCAGCAGGGCAACAAGTGGCCAGAGTCACTGCAATTTGCCTTCTGTGACATCTATGTCTGAGTCAAGAGCACTCTACATGCACGAAGGACATTGACATTGCACTCTGACCGCTGTGCAGTTAGTGAAAGTGAGTTTTTCGTGAGCACTTAAGATTGTAAACTGGAAGCCCTGTCCTATGGGCTTTGCTAAGGTGATCGATAGTCATCCTACCACTGGGAAGAAAGTGCAGGCCTCAAAGCTCTTGTCAAAGAGAAAATCCACCACTGGCTGTCCCTTTTCCTGGTTCCCAAGGATGTCCACAGGTGACCCTCAAGTCACGGGACCCAAACGAGAGAACACTTGCACAGGCAAGCACGTGGGGCAGAGGCAGCCCTAACATCATCTCTGCTGCATGCTGGCAGGGACCTGGTCCCTCTTCCGCGTTCTGAAACCCTGGGAGGCACGGAGAGGAAGGAAAGCTGGGTTCCAGTTGCTACCCCTTGCTGCGGCTTCAGTGACTTGACTTCTGTGAGGCTGAATTACCTCGCTTGCCATAAAAAAGACAATAATTCTTAACTCAGATATTTTTTATTTATTTATTTATTTATTTATTTTTGAGTCGGAGCCTCACTCTGTCGCCCAGACTGGAGTGCAGGGGCCGCTCCCGGCCACCGCAGCCTCCACCTGCTGGGCTCCGGCGATCCTTCCGCCTCAGCCTTCCGAGTAGCCAGAATTACAGGCGCACGCTACCACACCCGGCTGAGTTTTTGATTTATTGTAGAGATGAGGTCTCGCTGCCCAGGCGGATCTCGAACCCGAGGGCTCAGGCCATTCACTCACCTCAGCCTCCCAAAGGCGCGGGATTCCAGGCTGAGCCACCGAGCCCGGCTGCATATTTTTTTTATTTACGTGACTATGAGCTTCTCGAGGGCATGGTCTCTATTTTCATTATGTATCTGCTTCAGTTTCCAAGACAAAATATAACGGGCAACAGAATCAACAAAGACAGCAGCATTTATTGGGCTTCTTTCTACTCTAAAGTAGACATAGTTCTATGGGCTTTATTATTTGTATCATATTTATTTTAATATTTACAGATGTGGGATACAATTCCGGAGTAGGTATACAAGTGGGCATCGTACAGGTAAAGTTTGGGTCTCCCTTTGGTTTCCACTCTGCCTGGTTTGAGATCAGGTACCCTTATTGATGCTGTGTTCCCTCCCCTGTCCCCCACCCCGTTCCATAGGCTTGAATTCACTAACTCAGTCTATAATACTGAATGATCTATCACAGAAACAAAGAACTGAGTACCACGTGTTCTCACTCAAAAGGTGACCTTGAATCATGACCATAATACTATAAGAAAGCGACTGGCAGTCGAGGGAAACTGCCAGGGGAGAGAGGGGCATACCACATCAACAAGGGTACCTGCATAATCAATGTTTGTATACCTAACCCTGGATTGTACCCCACATCTTTACAATTAAAAATCAAAAAAAAATTCATTAACTCATTGACTCTTTATGACACTCTTACGATGTGGGTGCTGCCATCCCTCCCATGTTACAGACGACAAAACTGGTGCCCAGAGAAACTTGCCCAAGCTACCCTGCGAACACGGAATGAATGAATGAATGGCTTCCCCGGGCGCCCGTCTCTTGCCCCTGACCATGGCCCTCCTGTGTGTCGTCTCACTGTTTTCAGGTGCTGGCTGTGCAGTCCGGCTGGCTGGATTTGGCTGCAGCGATGGATAGAGCAATGAGGAGGGTTCCTGGTGCTCCAGTGTGGCCTGCTTGTCACCCACACACAGCCATAGCGAAAATGACGGGAGATTAATGGGAAATAATGGCATAGTGAGTAGAGCACTTACGCAGCTTTCCACAAGCAAAAACCTCACACCCAGCGAGGTGCAATTAGCTCTCCAAGCCAAGATGCATAGGCAGGAAATGAAATAGGCTTGCGGTGATTTTATTTTTATACCTGGGCGCGCCCTTGGTTCCTCGGCCTAGTTATCACTTCTGAACCTCCAGCTGACGGTGCACTGCCTGCTAGCTTTAATACACTTCTACTCTGGCTTGCTACACAGTCCTAATGTCGAACACATGAGGCGACAGCTGCCCGGAGGCATTCTCCGTAGAAACTCTCATATCACAACAGAATTCAGCTTTCCACGACCACGCCATGCCTCTTCCTTCCCCGAGTGAGCAATGGAGCAGGTTGCAGACGCCAGGGAGTGTCACAGAAATGTCCTAATAGACACATCGGGGCAACGTGGGGTGGCTCCCGTTGTACTCTGGAAACCTTTTCGTCATCCTTTCTCCGCAAAAGCAGGTTAAACTTCATTAACTGCTCTTAAAAGATCTATTGGCATCCCTACCACAGGAACCTGAAGGGATCACCCTCCAGGAAATTACCATTGTTTCCGCAGCTGCCATGAACTCCAAGGCATTTGCATGAGGCCCCGTTTTGATTTTTCCCTTTCCAGAAGATGGACGATTTCTATTTCCCTAAATGCAATAATTATTTTATTGCCCTGGCTTCTGTCTGGGCACACATTCCATTTTCAAGTGTAAATAATCATTCCCACCTTTAATAAATTAGATGGAACCTGTCTTGCTGGGAGAATGAACATTTCAATATCTTCAGACACACAATGACATCGTATCAATATTTAAAATCATTTTATGCAAGTATTCCAAGTTGTCCAACTTCATTAAGGCCATTCATCAAGCCCTAGCTAGAGTGTATTCCCATTGGACTTGTAGGCCTGGGGGCGTACCAAACAGAAATTTAAACTAACTCGCCTTTTTAATTCACATTATTCTCAAATATTCTCTTTTTTAACCCCCTGCCATGACTAAGGCATTTAGACTGGGCCATGATTCGGTACATGTCAGCATTTAACTGACACGATCCCTATTAGTGTGTCAGAATGTGTGTGCCCGGGTAAAATACAGTATCCATCCCTCCCTCTCCGTTGATAAACTACCCTCTAGTTCTTTTCTGCACTCGGCAATAATTTGAGTTTATTGCTCGATGTTTCCGTTAAACATTTACAAACATTTTAAACTATGTATAAATGACATCTTCAGTGTTTTCCCAGTCCCTTCTTCTCCCCTGACTCCAAAATAATAAATCTCTTGATCTATTTTTTATCTTCCTGAAGATACCCCATGTGAGTGTTGGATGCTGGGAATACAAATATTCTTGCAAATAAGATCAGCTCTTCTCCTGGAGATCTGTGTAGACCGGGACAGATTTGTTTCCCAATATATGCATGTTCCAGCTGATGCCGAGGTCCCATGCTGCACTTCCAATAAACAATTAAGGCCACACTGAGGAAACGGCAATAAAACCTTCTCAAACAGAGCATCAGCTCAGAGAAGGTTGGAGAAGAACCTTCCTGCACGGTACCACCTTGTCGGGCCAAGCTGACTAAGTGCAGGTTCATATTTCAGGAGCAGCCAGGCATCCATGTGTGAAACAGCTCCTTAGGAAAATGAGGGGTGTTGGGAGGTGATGAATTTTGTAGAAAGCAATGAATTTTATACCCTGTGGCATGTAAAAAGTTTTGCATTTATAATCTCCCTAATAATGTACAATGTAGTGAATTTGTAACCCCACATGTTAGGTGCTGTGTGGTAATGTTGCTCAGCTGGAATGTGCTTCCAGAAGGGGTCTCTAGGAGCTGCCTTATTTGGACTGGAATACGCACTGAGGAGGGTCTCTAGGAGATATCTTATTTGGAAGGGATCAAGTGGCTACGTTAGATTAGCTAACTTACTCATTCTGCTTCTGTAAACCCCACTGGTATTATGTGGCTGGTATATTTGAATTTCCTCAGGCTCGCGAGGTGGGTGGGCTCTGACCTATTTAAGGGCAGCCTCTGCCATAGCGCAGGGCCCTTGCTTTTTCTCTGTGTGTCTGGCGAGCGGTACCGGCTGGCTGAACCTTGGCTAATAAACCTCCCCTTTGTTAAATTGTATGCCGGCACCATGAATTAAACACTCGGACCCCACTCCAGGGGGAGGTGGTGTAGTAGTCTGCTAGGGCTGCCGTGGCAAAATCCCACAGACCAAGGGGTTTCAAGCACAGACATTCATTTCCTTGCTGTTCCAAAGGTTGGAAGTCCAAGATGGAGTTAACAATAGGGTTGGTTTCTTTTGAGGTCTCTCTCTTTCCTTGAAGATGGCTGCCATCCCCTCTGTCCTCACGCGGTCTTTCCTCCATGTGCACAAACCCCTGGTGTCTGTTTGTGTGTGTAAATTTCTTCCTATATAGACATCAGTCATGCCAGATTAGGGCCCACCCTACTGACCGCACTTAACTCCTATAAAAACCCTTTCTCCAAATATGGTTGCAGGTGTTAAGGTTAAGGTTTCTACAAGTGCATCTTGAGGGAGACAGAATTCAGTCCATAACAGTGCAAGTCTGTTTCAATAACAAGACAGTGGAAGGAACAAGAAGGCTGGGAGCAGTGGATAAGATAAGAGGAAGGAAAGATGGCCACAGAGGCAGGAAAAGAACTGTTGACTGGGAAAGTTCAGGGAAACACAAACTTCTTTGCACAGGGAAGCATGGTGGAAACACAAGTGTCTGGTCTTCCCCTTGGTTCTAACACTTACTTCTGTCTACGTATTCTCCATTTAATGCTTGTCATTGTGCTTGAAATAATGCATCAACTCTTACGTTCCCAGTATGATGGCTCTCTTGCTGTGATTGGTCTCCTGTTGTGTCTTCAACTTGAACCTCCCTCCGTGTCTGAGGTTGCTCATGGCCCTTATTTTTTTCCTCCAGCATGCCAAGCTCTTTCTCACCTCATGGCCTGAGGGCAGAGGCTTAGAATGATTCCTCTTCTGCTGGTTAATTTCTCCTCATTGTGTAGATCTCAGTGTAAGCAGTGCCCACAGTTAAGAGGTCTTTCCTCTCCATGTTGACCTGAGAATAAAGCCCCATTGTTCTGCACTCTGATTCCTTTCTTTGAAGCACTATATGTCTTTCCACCATTTGCAATTGTTTTGTTTGTTGGTTTGTTTGATGAGGCTGGAAGGAAGAGCATAGCTTCATGTAAGAAATGCTGAATTTGAAGCTCCCATATTGTATCTAGGTGGAGATGCCCAGAGGTTTTGGGGACACAAATTCATGTAGATCTGAGCCAGAGATTTGGATTTAGAAACTTCTAGCCTTGAGTCTTTAGTTCAAGCCATGGGCATCTTCTGGGCAGTGGTCCTCCTGAGTGGGAGAAGAAGAGGGGGAGAGGACAGAATTCTGGGTGGAATTTCAATATTTATAGTTTCTATGAAGGCAGTAGATCATAAATGAGAAAAGTTCTTGGAAACTTAGAAATGGCAGGTGCTGAGTTTCAGTGTTCCTTAGACCCCAAGAGAAGGCCAGTCATGGGGGCTTAGCCTAGAGGTCAGGGGACATAGCTGTGCCATGGCTGTGTCTGAACTAGGAGTTCTTGCCTGATCTGGGTTTCAGAGTTCCTGTTTGTCCAAAGGGCAGGCCACACCACATGGTGTCAAGAGTCTCTTTCAGATTTTCCAGCGACTGCCCAGCACATTGAGGAGCAATCACTTAACCTCTCTTCTTGGGAGTGTTGCTCTGAGTCACACCGTTGTGAGACACGACCCCACCTGCGGCACAAGGAAGATACTCCTCTTAGGCCTACGTCATAGCTTCTTTAGATGCTTCTTTCCTGTCTCCTCTTTCCAGAGAGAAGCCATATGAGCAAGGCTGGGAGTGGGCATCCAGTGTGATGCCGAGGAACTGGTGTCCAGACGTTGTTCAGGGCTTCATAGCAGTACCAAGTTCAGACAGAGATTCGACATCTGGCTCATCTGTATTGGGAGGCCTGGAAACCTTTTTCACCAGGGCTGAAACCCATTCTCAGTGGCTTTAGTGGTAATAGTCCAAACTCTAAGAGCCTTCTGACAGGTGATCTTCTTCTCAACAGGGATGGCTGAGAGCAATGATGCTTAAGAGTCAATGCCAAACATGTGAGCTGAGAGTATCTCTTCTGCTATGCCTTCTCCCCTCCCACCAACTCCTGCAGTTTCTGTTTCATAACTAAGAGCAGTGACTTGTCCCTGGTGGTCAGAGTTCAGGTTTTCTAAATTCAGATCTCGCTGCTTTCTATTACAGCTCAAGGCACTGAGGACTCTTCTTTCTTGGTTGATTGAAAGTCTAAGATGTTGGGTAGAATCTATTTTTTGGTTCATGTGCAGACTCGTTCTCTCTCTCTCAAATGAGTCTTGAAGCAGCTCAAGTGTTTTCTGAGGTTCTTGGAAGTTCTAAGTCCAGCTTAGCTCCTGTGAGTTTCTGCTTCTTTAGGGGTCAAGTGGGGATAAAGACCACTTACGTTACAGAATTGTTATCAGGATTCAATGACCTAGCAAATGAGAAGTTGGCTGGCTGACAGCAGGCATTCTATGCGTGTCAGCAAATCTGAACTGAAAGGCATCAGAAACGCAGCATTTAAGCTTGGGGTTAAAAATGCACAATGCTTGGAAAAGTGAAGATATTCCAGGTGTCCCGAAGCATCAAGTATTGCCTTTTCTCCCCATTTCTCCCAGTTTAGGAACTTTGGGGGCTTTCTTTCTTAGTGTGGAGTGATTGCATTTTCAAGTCAGTCACATGTTCAGTGTGGTGATAGACCATTATTTGAGTCACTTCCAAAATGAAGTGCTTATGTAAGAAAAAATTGCTGAAGAGCTCCCATAATATTAAACTGTTCTCACTGCTTGTGCCCAAATCCTCTATTCCTTCCAAATTCAGTACTTCACATTTTTTGAGAGCCCTTCATTTCAGAAGTGAATGGGGTGTTCTGGCCATGTGCACTGTGGGCCAATTTAGACTCTCTGGATTGTGCTGAGAACGTGTTGAGCGCTCCCATTATGTGGAGCACAGCCCAGCACACATCTGCTGGTTTCCCGAGCCCCTGCAGAGTCAGGGTCAGACTGGCCTCTCCAAGGTCGGTGCCCACGTGGGTGACTCCAGCCGGACCCACCGCAGGCCTCCATGTGCAGAATCCCTGTCAGCTCTGAAAATCCTATGCCTTTGAATTGTTTCTGGGGCTACATGGGATGCTTGCCCCTTCCTATAAGCCCAATACCCAAGATGCCATGAAGTTCAGGAATAAGCAAATGGACCTGAACAAGTGATATAGACATTGTGAAAAACTCAGGGGAGACTGAGGTCAATTGCTACTTAGTATGGCCCAGGGATGCCTGCAGGTCACTTTTAGTGGGGTGGATATGAGAAGGGGGTGTGTGTATTGTATATTTTCTTTTTTCCACATTATCCTTTGCATATGTCTGTCAACCCTTTGACCTCTGATATGGAAAAGTAGCAAAGTCAACTTGGAAGGGTTGGGGGCAGTGATGAGATGTCACCCCTGAAGGCAAGACTGAGATGCAGGAGTCAGCAGGGTAAGTGAGACCTGGGACCTGAGCGTTTCATCTTCACTTCCTTCCTTATCCTTAGAGGTGGAGGGAGACAGTCTCTTGGGGAAGAGCCATGCTTGGCCACATGAATGGAGAGCTACTCTGAGGTTTTGGGATTATGAAGTAAACAGGGTGGCTAAGCCCAAACCTTGCTGTTGGAGGTATTTATCCTTGGACACGTCTCACTGCTGAAACTCTCGAGCATAGAAGTGAGGGTCCAAGGAACACAATCACGTGTCTGTGTGTGTGTTTAAAGCACTATCCAGAAAAAATGAAGGGAAAACCACAACCATGATGAATTAACTCTAACCTTATCACACAAGGGTATTGGGCTGATGAAGCCCAAACAAGCAGCTGCAAAGCAGAATCACATGGAAAAACAAGATATAAAATATATAATAAAGGTTATAAAGAATTCAACAAGTGGAGTAAAAAGCACAATGAATAGTACAGTTTAAGGATTGATTCATGAGCGAGAAGATCAGTTTACATAATTCCCTGAGATAGTAGGGAGCAGCCAGATGAGTCTTAAAGTATCCAGGAGAAGTTAAAATAAATAGAGGCTAGGAGCACACCTCTTCATGTAAATATAACAGGCACTGATAGAAGGAGAGAATAACAGGTAAGAGACAGAATATTTGTAAAACAAATAATGACACGAAATAAAGAAACAAAAGATTCATCTCTCAAGTTCTTACAGAATGTCAAATAGAATATATACAATCATACTTAGGCAACATAGTTATATTTAAGAACATTAAAGATAAAAGAAAGGCAACATACTCTTTGAAAGAAAGTACAGATCACCCACACAGAAATAACATTCAGATTAAAATCTTAGTTTTCAATAGCAACACTGAATCAAGAAGAGAGTAGTGAATTATATTGCCAGTGTTCAACAGGCACCTTGTAATCTAGACTTTTATACACAGCTAAACTACCTTCTAATATGAGGGCAATATAATGATATTCTTAGGCAAATAAGGCATCAGAAGGTTTGCTTCCCAAACACACCCTCTTTGAAAACATTTTTGAGAGCAGGATACCCACAGGAGAATGCTTGGGGAAATATGGATATTAAGGAAGGGTACAAAAACGACTGTGCTATGTCGTATTGAGCTCTATACATGCACACATGTGTCAGTGTGTGCTTAAAGCAATATTCAAAAAGAATAAAATAAAATGATATTCTACTCCATAATAGGCACAACTAAAATTCTATGTAATATATCATGATATCATCAAGTTTGCTAAGGTCAAAGGAGAAACGGTTGATGCCTGGTAACCTGAAAAAGATGAAAACAGCCCAACTCCTTTTCACTCTGAGGAAGGTGGTGATCTAGGTCCTCTCTGATTTGCCCACCATGCTGAAAACTGGTTTCACAACCTAGCTTGTCTACTTTATATCTGTGTAGCCTTCTGGACATTTCTGAGACTGTCTGATCCTTACTTTCTCATGTTCAAATCCTGGATGACAAAACTCACCATGACAGTTTATTTATGTAGTCTTGATGTGGTGGGTGGCCCCCCGTCGGATGGCAGTCCTGGGCGCTGCCTGGATATTGGCTCTCAAGAGACTATCATTTATGCCAGTGAAAACGTAACTTACACATTCCCTTTTCTTTTGCTAAGACCTTAACACAAGGCAGGCAGCAGTAGGACACGCTTTCTCTCTCTGGGGGCTAATATAGCTCAGAGGTAGAAGGAGACAAGTCAGATCTGCAAGACAAGTTTCTTTCATTTAATTTCATAAATACAATTTTCAAGACTTTGCAAACGGTTGCTTTTTCGATCCAATACGTATATATGGCTCAAGAGATCGGGATTTCTGTGGGGCCATTAATTGCCCAACTTGTTTCCCGGATGTAAAGCAACATCACAAACACATGTTCATTAGGATATCTTGATTGGCAACAAAAATCACCATGGATACCACAAGCGCTATTTTAAAAGAGCAAAGCATGCCGGTCAGTTTTCATTTGGATTTTGTTGTATTTCATTCTATTCCCACGTCTCCCAAAGCTCAGGAACAGCAGCTCACGATAAAAAATAATGGCCTGAGAAATGTCCTTTTGTACCATCCCCACGGCCGTGTGAGTTTGCATAACTCGAATGTGTCTGGAGGGAACCATCTTGTTCTCTGGCCCCAGTGAGGGTGAGTTGGGGTGCTTCCCCTGGAGTGGCTTGGAGCCCCAAAACTGCTACCCTGGGATGCGCCAGAAGGCAGTCTTCAGAGAACACTGTCTTCCCGTTTTCTTCTCCCCTTTATGGCGCGCTCTCAAGTGACAGCATTCCGAGTTCTCATCCCCTCTTCTGGTTGTCCTGCCAGGAGGCCCTAGAAAAAGTCTTTATCTCTCCAGAGAGAATAGAGCAACCTGCCACTGACACTTGTCTTTCTGCTGCCACCATGTAGTTTTTCTCTGGATCCTGGGATGACACAAGGTTCAAAATGCGATAAAGGACTTCAATGAGATTGGACACGAAGAGGTGTGCGGTGCGTTCTTCTATCTCCTGGTACTTTTCTCTTTATTCTTTGATTAAAGTCTTTTCCCTCACTTACATCCCCCATTAAGATGTCTCAGTGTCATTTAGGGTGTTAATTGAGAGGAGGTTTAAGCTCATCAAAGCGATTATAAGTGATAGTTAAAAATTTCTATATATGGCCTGCGCTGGAGTCGGCACGGTGGGGTGCCATTTTTTTCTTTTATCCAACTGACATTGGTAATAATAGATGAAATTATTACTAAATCGCAGCTGCAGAGATGATATCATGATTTTTTTGTGTGTAATCTTTGATGAAAAATTAATTTTTGAGAGGGATAATTTAAAATGATTTAAATAGTATTATACTGAAGTCCTTGCTGGTAATTAACACCAATCTTGTCAGAAGTGAAACCACTTTTGCAGCTGTTTCTAAAGATACCTACAGTATTTGTAACTTTTCTGCGAGTAAAATTATAGTGTTTGGACTTTATTTTTACTGCACAAGGACCATTAGAAGAAAAAGGCGTCTGGTAGAAACCTTTGTTCTCTGAGGCCTGAATCTTGTTTTGTGTTTGAAGACCCTTCCCAAGGTTGGTTTAATTATATCTAGACTGTGGACCAGGGTGTGGGTGGGTGTGTACCTTTATTTATTTTTTAAACATATAAAAGGACTCATAGTGGATACTGTATACAGACAACCCTCTAGTCCTTAACTGTTAGTTACGTAAGAACGTGTAACTTAATGCGCACAGGATTTAATTAGCAGAACAGATGGCTGGTCAGGATGCTCCTTCAACTGCATCAGTGCCTTGACTTTCTTCGAAATCCACTTTCATCACGGTGGCAAAAAGCATTCTAACAAGGAACAGCTGAAAATAAATTTTTCTTTGCTAGTTTCTTCATACTTTAAAAGACTGAAGTGAAAAAGCAAGGGGTGTGTGTGTGTGTGTGTGTGTGTGTGTGTGTGTGTGTGTGTGTGTGTGTGTGTTTTGTCCTACATATAAAGACCTGCAGGAAAGGTTAAAAAAAGAAATATAGTGAAATTTAAACAGCAAAAAAAAAAAAAAAATTTGAATGAGAATATGGGAGAATCGCATATTCTTCTGAGTCTTGAGTTTTGCTTTCTTCTTTCTGAACGTGCATGCTGATTTTTTGACAAGATGCATAGCACTCAATATTCGTGGCAATTGCGCTACCTGACACCTCGTAATTTTTCCCCCTCAACTTTTGTGCTGAGAAGGGGGGAGGAAGGGAATGGGGGAAAAGGAATGAGTAAGGGGAAAAAGAAGGGAGGAAGAACAGGGAGGGAGAGGTGAGAGATGACAGGAGGCTTGGAAAATTGTTCTGCGAGGTGTCTGTTCATTAAAACAGGAACCGCGGCCTCAGCTTCTGCTGCGGGTGCAATTTTATTCCGCCAGAATGCGATTGTCACTCTCTACGCTTCCATTAGGAAAAGAAAGACAGAAGAAAGCTAAAAAATAAAATTAAATTAAAAAGGCCCTTTTGCAAGCAGAAAAGCCAGCTTATTGGTGGAGGTGTGGTGTGCATGCCGGTGAAGTTTGCAATACGGAGATACCCGAGATAAGATCACCCGGTGCTGCAATGCAGGAAAATTTCCTTTCCTGGTTCAGGCAAAGAGTGGTGGGCACACAGGAAAGTTTGACAGCCATGGTGCCTTAAGTGGCACCATGGAGGCTTTTGGGAAGGACTGGACTTGCCTGTGCAGGACATTAGAACTGCAGCGTCCCAGGCAAATAAATCAGGCTGCCACTTTGCAGACATAACCTTCAATCCTATATCTCATCTTCTTCCATGTGTCAAGTGCGTTGCAGGCGTTAGCCAACTGCGTCTTCCTGCAACACCCAGGAGCTGGGGGTCATCACCATCCGCCATACCTGGGACACAGAGTCAAGACCTGCCAAAGTCACCTCGTCCACGCTGGCAGAGCTAGAAGCAAGCATGGCCCTGTCCCTTCCCCACTGTGCCCACGGTCCTGGATTCTTTTCACAAAGTGGGGATGGGATTAGAGTCCCCAGCTGTCCCATCTACGGCAGTGTGGCTCTTGGTCAGAGGGGAGAGGATGGGGTGGAGCGTCTTCCTCGTGTCTTCCACCTGTCATGAGAACTTGTCAGGATCGGGGGACTCCAGCCTGGTATGAGCACTGTTAAGCCCCCAGCACCTAACCGGGGCTGGGATCACAGAAGGTGCCCAGTAAATGTTGGTAGAAGAAGTAGGTGATTGCACTTCCTTTCCCAGCTTCAATCACCTCTGATTTTAAAGCCCATGGATTTAAGGATTAGACACACAAACTCTTAATAGTCTTCCAGACCATTTCCTGATGTCATCAAGTCCCAAGTTTCCCAGAATCAGGAGCCCTTCCCTCTGGAAACATGTCCATGCTTATGGGAACCATTATGGGATTTGTTTTTAGGTAGTTCTTTCCTATTAGACTATTAAGTTTCTTATGACTGAGGCCAGGAATTTATTTATGCGTTAATTATATTGAGTATGATTTACGCATATACATATTCATTTATTGCATTCATTTGTTCATTCATTCAAAAAACGTTTCCTACGAACTTATCTGGCACCGTGTTTGTCATCGAGGGTCCAAAGAGAGACAAGACAGTCCTTACTTTCAAATTGCCTATTGTCTGGTGGGAAACAGACTGGCAACATAATTAAATGAATGAATTTCTGAATAAATGAGAACAGGATAAAATTTGATATGCCTTAGGGAAAAGACTGGGCAACTTCCTCTTCAGAGGGCCGAAGAGTCACTATTTTAGACTTTTTAGGCTGTACTGACTATGTGGCAGCTATACAAATTTGCTATTGTGGCATGAAACAGCCTAAGACAATTCACACACGGAGGAGAGTGACTACGTTTTAACAAGACTTTATTTACAAAGATGAGCAGCGTCCTAGGCCTGGAAACCATAGCTCTGGGGCACAGACCCCAGCCATTTGAGGATCGAGATGAATATTATTTCCAAGTCTATCTGCGTGAGCTGCATGAACGGTCAGGTGAAGGTGGCTGGGGTTGGATTCCCTGAGATCTTTATGTTCCTAAGAAGCAGGGAGACCTCTCTGTCCATGGGGACTTGGAAGGGAAGTGATGGTGTGGCTTGAAGCAGAGGAGTTTCACCCGTTCTCAGGCCGTGGTTCTTTGTTCTTCCTGGGCTCAGTCCTGAGAAAACTTGCAGGACGGCTCCTTCACCAGGCAAGGCCAGAAGGCGAGGTGTTATGGGTGGGGAGTGGAACACTGGGCCAGGCCAGCTGGCAGGCCCAGATCCTGCATGTCAAGCAGTGTCTCTGTAAGAGCATGCCATTCATCTGCAGGAGAAACCTGGGAACGCCTGTTCCTGCTTCTAATGTGCACTTCCTTATGCTGGCAGTTTCCTCTGGAAAGTCTGGTATCCTGAACATAGAATGGGTCTTTCCCAATAGACTATTAAGTTTCCTGACGGCAGAAGCCAGGGATTTATGTATGCATTAATTATATTAGGCATGATGTATGCGTATACATATCCATTTATTGCATGCATTTATTCATTCATTCAACAAACGTTTCCTAAGGACTTAGTCGGCACTGTGGTTGTCATCGAGGCTACAAAGATAGACAAGACAGTTCCTACTTTCAAATTGCCTGTTATCTGGTGGGAAACGTGTAGAGATGTTCAGTCTGTCTTGCCTGGACGGTCAGGGCTCTCAGTAAAGGGGTCTCAACCTGCCTGTCAATCACCCTTCTCAGTACACTTAGTCATTGTCACCACATGCATAGCTCTACTTTTAGGTTTCCAGGCGGGGCATAGGGACATTGGCTGGTGCCACGTGGGACTTCCACAGCATCAGGAAAAGAGCTGACCAACCTCAATGAGCACAGGTGTGCCGATGCAGAAACAGGTGCCTTGACCACCCTCACAGGCGTCGGTCCTTGCGTCTGTATTCTACAGATGAGGCGAATGAGAGTCAGAGAGGTGAGGCCACCTCCTGGTGGAAGCCCTCACCAGTTGCTTCCAGGTGCCCAACCTCTTCTCACCTGAGTGCCCAAATGAATTGTCTTCACCTCCCAGGTGTGCACATCACCATCTACCTTGTGTTCCAGGTACGGGTGTGCGAGCATCTCAAACAGACCGTGAATGCCCAACCTCCAGGGGACTGGCTGCAGAATGCCTTTTGCACATCCTCAGTGTTTACTGCATATGTGCAGGATATGTGAGCAAAAGAACAGGTGGTTCGATGCATGTCAAGACCAAGGAGATCATGGTCTCCAAGTCCCCACATACCCTCTTCTTTGAGAAACAGCCTGATTCCTCTCGAAGGAAGAAAGCGTGTAACACAATGACTAGAAAGGGACGTCAGGCTCGAAGGAAGCGGTGACACTTGGATTCAAATCCCGGCTCTGGCTCCGATGGCGGCAGGTGTGTGAGGGTTCAATTCCCTGTCTTCATTCATCCCGTGGGATAATATTGTCCAGTTTGGAGGGATGCCGTGGCAAAGGCATTGAACGCTGAACATAAGTGCGGGTCCAGGAAATAATCAATAACTCATGTGATTATGAGTTTGTCTTGGTGGTCACGGCTTTAGGCTGTAAACTCCATGGCGGTAGGAAACATGTCTTCTTTGTTCATTTCCACATTCCAGAATCCGGCGGGGTTCCCAGTACTTTATAAGAAGGACTCCGCAAATTCTTACCTTGAATCAAGGAATGAATGAGCTGCTTGTTTGTAGTTTCTGAAGTCCCCGCCTGGCAGGGTGAGGACTCCGGTGTGTGTTCACTCCGCCCAGTGTCCCAGACAGACTGTGTGGCCTCTTGCTGCCCAGCTTGGCCCTCAAGGTGACAGGGCCACAGAGGCGGCCCGGGAGTGGGGTGGGCCTATGGGATGGCCCCCTCCTGCCAGGACCTTTCCCAGACTGTGGGAACCCCACTGAGGCTCCGGGGGAATGCAGCCAGCCTGGAATGATCGCTGTCTCCGGCTGCCTCCCTGAGGGCAGGTGCTCTGCCAACTCTCAGGTCATCAGACTTGCCCATACAGGCTGGCATCGTCCAGAGCTCTAACTGAGCCCGTCTTGCCCACACTCCCACAGGGCATGCAGCCTTCTTGGTTTGTTGGGCTTTGCACCTTTGAAGGGGCCAGATTGTAAATTCGACACCACACCCATCCACACCTCCTGGGGCACAGGGGATGAGTTGATAAAGGGTTCTCTTTGATGGGACTGGGGTGGGACCCAGATGGGAACTGATCCCAGGGAGATTAGGACCCAAGAGGGTGGATTAATCATTCCAGCCATCACCTGAACGAGGGCAGTACGCATGACTCACGCTGAGTGAAGCGGATTGCCAATGGCAAATTGGCGGACAGTCGTCACTACAGGACCAAACCTCTCCACTCTTCCACCCAACCTGAGTGTGCTCCTTGGTTTTGGAATCTATTTACTATCTTTCCAGCTAGGACAATCGTAGGCAAGTGACAGACACTCTGTGAATATTTGCTGAAGGATTTTGCAACTATATTTTGGGTTTGATTTTAAGATATTACACACCCATGGACTTATCTGAACAAAGAACTGAGCCAAGTGACATACATTTTTAATCAGCGGATTGAGAAACATTTCTTAGGGGTTCGTTAGAAGCTAGTGTCTTGGCCTTGGCGCTGTTGACATTTGGGGCTTTTCCTAGTCTGTTGGGGTTATTTGGGCTGCTGTAAAAAAGAGCGCTATCATAAATTGGGTGGCAAACCACAAACATTTATTGCTCATAGTCCTGGAGATTGGAAAGATCCAGATCAGGTGCAGGCAGATCTGTTATTTGGTGAGGGCTGGTTTCCTGGTTTATAGATAACCATCTTCTCGTTGTGTCTTCATATGGAGAGAACAGAAAGAAAGAACAGTTTTCCTGTCTCTTTGTATATAATCCCATTTTCAAGGCCTCCACTCCTGGCCTAATTACCTTCTCCAAACCCCACCTTCTAATGTTATCACATGAGGGGCAGTTAGTTCTTTACCATATGGATTTTGGAGGCACAGTCTATAAACATTAAACCTATAATAAGGCTGGATCAGCCTTTATTGTGGGAGACGGTATCCTGTGCATTATGAAATATATCGGCATCCCTGATCTCTACCCACAACATCGGTCCTAGGGAGTTGCTTTATCCCTTTCGCTGAAAGGAAAGATTGGGAATATGCCTCTCTGAATGAGAAAATGAGCCTTCAGTAGACATCAAGTCTGTAGATACCTTAATCTTGGACTTCTCAGTCTCCAGAACTGTGAGAAGCAAGTTTCGCATGTTTATAAGTTCCCCAGATTAGGGTATCTTGTTACAGTGGCCCAAATGGTCTAAGACATTATCTCTTCTCTATTCTCTAGTTATCTCAAAAATACAATTGACCATGGATTCCAGTCTCTTTTCTAGTAGTTTTTTTTTTTTTTTTTTTTTTTGAGTTGGAGTCTCACTGTCGCCCAGACTGGAGTGCAGTGGCCGCTCCCGGCCACCACAGCCTTGACCTGCTGGGCTCTGGTGATCCTTCCACCTCAACCTTCCAAGTAGCTGGAACTACAGGCACACGCTACCACGCTCGGTAATTTTTTTGATTTATTGTAGAGTTGAGGTCTCACCTGCCCAGGCGATCTCGAACCCATGGGCTCAGGCCATTCACTCACCTCAGTCTCCCAAAGGCGTGGGATTACAGGCTGAGCTACTGAGCCCGGCTTCTAGGAGTTTTTATTGACTATGAGGTAAGAATTGGGATTCAGCATATCATAGTAATTCAATTCATAAACCATGGAATTGAATTGCTCTGAGTTTAAATTCCCACTTCAGAATTAATGACATGAGCAACCCTTGAGAGCATTGTGGAAAGTCTCTATGCCTCAGTTTACTCACATGTAAAATGAAAGATTATAAGAATAAATGCCAACTTCACGAGTTTTTTGTCCCTGAAGAAAATGATGCATGCAGCTGCCTGTTGTAGTCGGTTATGAAAACCTGGAGGTCAAGAGCTTTCTATTGATCTAGCATGGCGCCTGGTGCATAATAGATATCCAATAATACATATAACATTGAGCTGAATTATGAATCTATCTGAGGTTCAAATCTGTGCCTCTGTTTCCCTAACACGTCTGTAACAGGAATGAAAATGTTATCAACCTCACAGAATCCCTCTGAGAATTATCAAAATGTGGCACACCATGGAAGGAGAAATAAAAGATGGCTTCATGATTCTAGCTTGCTGGTGTACATTCTCTGCATAGCTTCTCCTTTGATTTTGTTACATTATATGGCAAGAGAGGCTTTGCAGATATAATTGAGATCCCTCATTGCTTGTACATGGATGAATCAAAAGGAATATTATCTTAGATGGGCCTTACCTGACCAGGTATGCCTTTAGAAGTAGCAGCAAAAACACACCTGTTAGTCTTGTAGAAAGCAAAGTCACACTGTGAACTGGCCATGAAGGGGACCTTGTAGCAGGGATCTGAGAGTGGCCTGTATGAGCTGGGTGGTTCCTCGCAGGCAGTAAACAAGGACCCCGATCCTTCATATGCAAAGAACTGAATTCTGCCAACAACAAACTGGGAAGAGTATTCTGAGACTCAGAGGAGACCTCCTCAGCCAGCTGACTGTAAAAATCGACCTGTGGGATTTTAATTTACGGAGGTGACGAAATGACCACATGGAGAGGTTAATGCCGTTAAAGGAAGAACTTATTATTTACACTTTCCAAGGGACAAAGACTCGCTACACCATGCAGGGCTGCACGGGGAGGGCCAGGTTTGGTCAGGAGAAGAAGAAGGAATGAGGAGCAGGCCTGGGCAAAATCCTTGATCATGATAGTGGGGGAAGTTTTGGGTGTCCACGTCCTCTACTGCACAGACAGCAAAACATAGATGTTATAGTTTATGATTGGGGAGTTTGTGATCCAATTTTAATGCATCTGCAAAACCTGAATTGCAAGGGAAGGTGTAAGTAACTGGTCATTCCTTGAACCAGTGATCACTGTACACCAAGTGGACAGATAGATCATTTATTTAAGAAGAACACTGACTTCCTGATTTCAGCATGTGAGACCCTGAGCAGAATGCCCAGTTGCATGGTATCTGGACTCTTTTTTTTTTTTTACTGAGACAGAGAGAGAGAGAGAGACAGAGAGACACAGAGAGAGACAGAGAGAGACAGAAAGAGAGACAGAGAGAGAGACAGATAGAGACAGAGACAGAGAGAGACAGAGACAGAGAGAGAGAGAGAGACAGAGACAGAGAGGGTGTCTGGACTCTTACTCTGCTGAAACTGTGAGTTAATGAACGGGAATTGTAAGCCACTATGTTTGTGGGAATTTGTTCCACAGCAATAGAAAGCCAACACACCTATGTAGGGTTTACTTGTGGTTCGTGTGTTCGCTGAATGATCATTTTGTGTGTGCACCTTTCTCTTTCTTCTCCTTTTTCAAAGCTCAACTCACAAACTCAAGTGGGCATGAGTTACAGCTATATTCTTCCCTCTTGAGGCTAGAGTTAATTTCTATCTTGAGCCATTTAATCTCAGTCAATGAAGACAGCTCTTTCTTTGACAACTTCTGCTCTTTCTTTGGTTTGAATGTGCTCCTTGGGTCTTACTGGGTTTCATGGGTTCCACCTCTGGTCCGGTCAGCTTCAGGGGCATCTTTCTGTGGTCAGGCAGGGTGCAGGGAGTTGGCAAGGCTCACCAGACCCTTGGTGAAGACCTAGACATTCTATGAAGCTGAAGCTGCTTTATCTCTAAACTATCAGCAGTTCCCTGCAGCCCCACCCAGAAAACAGACCAGAGTTGTATTTATTCTCAGATTCCACAAACCCAGGTGGAGGTGGGTGGCACAGTCTCCTTTTTTTTTTTTGTTTTGTTTTTTAGCACACATTTTATTTTATCATGATTTTAGGTTTACAGAAAAATTGCTAAGATAGCATAGAAAATTCCCATGTATCTCTCTCCCAGTAACACTTTGCCTTAATGTTACATTTCTTTGGTATGTTTTTCAAAACTAAGAAACACCTGTATATTACTATCCCCAGAACTCCAGACTTTATTTGTATTTCACCAGGTTTTTTTTTTTTTATGTCTTTTCTTTCTTCCAGAATCCAATCAAAAATATTCCATCGCCATTGGTTGCCATGGCTTTCAGTCTCCTTGGTCTCTGTTTCCTTGTTTTTCACAACCTTGGCTATTTTGAGGAGTCCTGGTCAGGTATTTTGCAGAATGCACCTCAGTCATCGTTTGTGTGATGTTTTCTCATGACTGAACAAGGCCTGTGGATTTTTGGAGAGGTGAACACAGAGGAGAAGTTTCTATTTTATGCCATCAGAGCATAGGGTACGCTGGATCTATATTGCATCATGGACGGCAATGACCTTATTCACTTAGCTAAGGTGGTGTATGCACTAAACAAAAGCAGTGTCCACATCTTTATCTCTCCTTTGCGTTATTCTTCTCATCATATACTGTGGCCAGGAGACAAAAGGGGGAAAGCTTCATGCCTTTGTCTTGTCTCATTGACTCCATAAAGATCTTGGCTTTTGGAAGACAAACACCAGGGAAATCACAGCAGAAGATTTGATTTCTGCCTTGATGTTTTCCACCTGTGAGGCAATGAACATAAGTATAGTCTGGCTGTTGAAAAGGGACGAGGGAAAGAATTTTCATAAAAAAAAGTTTACATCTCAGAAATATTATTCTATCACTTATTGTTTAAAGCTCAATCCAGGGTTTCCACCCCAGCTACGATCTCAAATATTCTGCACAACTGTCTCTATAAGGTTTTTTTTTTTTTTTCATTTGTTAGACAAGCTCCCCTGGACAATGGTTAAAGGGTTTGGAGCCCTTGCAGAATTTTAGGACTTTTGGTAAAAGCCAAGGCTAGAGCTGATGTCTTCTTTGAACATTGGTTCCCATCCCCTACCCCAGAAAGTTTGCATTGGTTACAGAAGAGGGGTCACTTTATGAAAGAAAATAAAGCATGTGAATTCAGAGTTAGCACAAAACACATTAAGAAAGAACATGCGATGATATTGTTTTATGTGCACAAAATGGTTCTAAAACATTTACATTCTTAATTTGGACTCAGTTTGATTAATTTCATGAAGAACTCATTGTGGACACTGCATAAGTTCTGTCTGCTTTCCTATTGGTCTGATAGGAACTTCTACCTTTTCTATTAATCCTGCAACTCTAGCCGCAGTGATTGGCTAAGTGGTGGGCACCTGACTGGAGTTGGGCCAATCATAGACCCTCACATCCCTGGTCATCTGATTGGTTCCTTATAGACATATGACTCAGACTGAGCTAATCGGAAACTTCTTTTGCGATTTCATAGGATGGATAAGTGCAGGGTTGAGCATGTGATAAGTAAACAGGAGGGAGGGATGAAAGGGAAGGACTCTTATCTCTACACGGTAAGGATCTGAGCCCAGGAGTTGCTGGTAACCATGGTTTCATGAAGCCAACTTCTCCAAAGAATCAGAGACTGTTCTCATGACAGTTACGGCCCTGATTCTGTCTGCCCCCTGGACACACCACGTTTGGGTTATGTGAGTCCCTGATTCTCTTTCTGCCTAAGCTAGTCTAGACTACTTTTCTCTTGCATAAAAACAGTGTCAGTTTTGACAAAGAAAGAATTATGTCTCAGGATCAAGGCAGTAAGGTGGGAGAAGGACGAGTTCTAAATGTCCCACATCAGACAGACTTGGGTTCAGACATGATCCCCCAACGCTCCTGCTATGTTTTCTTGGACGAGGTACTTAACCTCTTTGAGCATGAGTTTCTTCATCCACAGAATGAGGAAATTAGGATCACAAAGCCCCTTCGGAGCCTGGAAGATGTGGATTGGTATTCAGAAGCATCGCCTTACATTCAATTAAGTTCATGCTGCATATTTATTTTTGCATAATGTTTAAAATTACAGATTCTAAGAACATACACTGAAGATGCTTGATCATAGCATCTTCTTCCCTTGACGAAATCCTGTGTTCCAGGGGTGATGTGAGAGACAACCTGTTTCATCCAAGAATGTTTCATCCTAGAGAAAAAGAACTCTTGTCTTTTGAGACATGGAGCAGCGATCTCCCCCAACACGTGGAGAAAATTTAGCTAATAAGAGAGGTGGATGCTGAACAGTGACAAAGGGAAGAGGGATAGAAGGAGAGCATGGGTTTGTTGACATGGAATATGGGTGTGACCAAATCAAGCTTCAGCCTGAGCCCATCATAGGTTAAATCTATACATTTTTTTTCTCGAGCTACTTGTTATTGGGTTTTTGTCACTTCTAGCTAAAGACGTTCTGATACCAGAGTGATCACGTTTCCTGATGTGTCCAGCAGAGTCTATTTTCATGCCTGTGGTCCCGGTGTAGATGTTAACCCTCAAAAGTGACCCGGTTTGGTTGATGAATTTTAGGTCGTCCAACCCAATCCACATGCACCAATACCGGAGTTCATAAGAGTGGGGAGAGGAGAGCCACTTATCATCAGAAAAGCGAAGGCAAAACTAACCAAAAAAGAGTATGATGGAGAGATGAGCTTCTACAGTTTTCCCAGCACTGGAAGGAAGTAGAGGATGGAATGGCAGAAGGAAGGGAAGATAGGATACCAGGAAGCCACAACAGAGGAATGAACCATGTACATGATAGATCCACAGCTCTTCCCTGGCTTCCTGCCTCTTAGAGAACTTTCTAGAAGGAAAGGATCTGTGCTCAACCATTTTTCTGATATCAGTTCTATGTGCATTCTCTTCCTGGAGACTTTGAACCCTTGGGAACCTCCAAAATGTTGCCTCTTAAGAATAACCAGCTAGGCGCAGTGGCTCATGCCTGTAATCCCAGCACTTCAGGAGGCAGAGGTGAGAAGATTACCTGCGTCCAGGGTTTTGAGGCCAGCCTGGGTAACTTGGTGAGACCTCATCTCTACAATAAATCAAAAAAATTAGCCAGGCGTGGTGGTATGTGCTGTGGTTCCAGCTACTTGGAAGGCTGAGGTGGAAGGATTGCCTGATTCCAGCAGCTTGAGGTTGGGGTGGCTGTGACTGTGCCACTGCACTCCAGTCTGGGTGATAGAGTGAAACTGACTCAAAAAAAAACCCCAAAAAACAAAAAAACAAAAGGGCTTATCACAACAGGCACTCAGCTTCCACAGGTATGGCCAGAGCTGGCCAAGTTTCCAAAGGTGGTAGCAAAGAACTACCCACAAGCAGCTCCTTCTTCCAAGACATTTTATTTATAGGTAAAGACAAGGAAGGTCTACTTCTACTTGTAGGAACACTATTTTCCTTGTGGGTTTCTGAGCGCCTTTCATTTCTTCTGATTTCTTTCTGGGCACAGGTCAAAATGATGTTCTCTTTCTCCTTGTGATAAAACTAACTGTAAACAAGCATGATAAATACCAGACTCTAATTGGAAGTGCGAGGATCCAGAAGATGGTACCTGCTGAGAGCAACGGAACAGGGATGATGCCAGAAGAGTTCTTGGTAAAGTTCTGAAGAAAGCAGAGATGTTCTGGGGACATATGTGATCTCCAGTCCTCCAGAGACTGGAGCCCAGTGTTTCGAAGAGAATGCCAATTGGAAGAATTTGGAATAAAGAATTACTCAGAAATAGAAACTGTTTTGGCAGGGTTGAAATGTTATATCAGTACAGAATGATTTCAAATTAATGGGCAGAATTCAATTTTGTTCATATGCATGCTCCAGTTTGGGAAGGCAGTCAAGTAGAAAGAATATATGGGGGCTTTGAGCGACACTGGATTCTTTGACAGTTGCTTCTTCCCACACGTGAGAAGTTAGACACACGTGTGACCAAAGGGCTGTGGGTATTATGCAAGTATGCATGAGCTCAGGCGATGGCCCCGACCAGCAGGGATGCCCTTGACAGGTCTAGGTCTATGAAACATACCTTGAGGCAGTGTGCAGGTCAGCTTTTTTTCTAGACCACATCATAATATTGCCAGGGAAGCGTGCTTTAACCTTGCAAACGCAAGGCAGCAGTGAAAATCCCGTCTGTGCTGGTATTTATCTTCATCTCAGTCCATGTCTGTGTCTCTATCCTTGTGTTTAATCTGAGGATGCCTGCATACTCAGACACAAACCGAGCCCCAGTTCTGTTCAGGAAGCACTAACTGAGGACCCATTCTGTGTCAGATTCTGTGCTGGGCTTTGACGGTGCTGTGAGAAAGATGCCCTAACTCTCTCCTCTATGTGCTTGGCATCTCTTTAATGCCAAGTAGACAAATGAAAAGACTAATGGTCACCTATGGAGAGCCTTTGGCTTTTACAAACACTTTCACCTTAAACAGTCCTGTGAAGATGATAAGTGCTGTCTTCCTCTATCTACAGACGGGGAAGTCAGCTCGGAAAGACCAAGTGACAAGTTCAAGGTCACTCAGCCACGACCCATCTGCATGTCTATCTCTGGCCTCCTCCTGTCACCTTTAACCATCTCACTTTTGTGCTTGAAATATTGCATTCCAGTCGGTGAGCAATTCTGAGTGGAAACAGTGGTGGAAAAATAGGGGAAAAGAAAGTAAACCTCTTTTCATGATTTGTACTATGAGGACACACGGACAAAAAGGCAGCACGAGTTTCTTTGACTTGTGACTTAATATTGTGACTTTAGACCCTGGGGGATATTTTAATTGAGTGCTTCTTTGTGCTTTCAAGGAATTTTTTTTTAGAAGGACAATGCCCTACCTCCCTTGTTCCCTCCTTCCCTTCCTTATTCCCTCTCTCCCTCACATTCCCCTGTTCCTTCCTCCGGTTGTTTGTTCACTCAACAAATATCTGTGGCCATTCCTTTGTGACCGAGACTATGCTTAAGGTTGAGAATTCAGATACAAATGAAATCCATCTGCTGTCCTTAAGGGGTTCATGGTCTGGTGATGAGACAAGCCAGGCACTTGAGAGATGGCGTGATAAACATTCACTCAGGCCTGCACGAATAGTTAAGAGAGGCAGCCACATATGCCGAGAGGCTTCCGAGAGGGAGCCGTGGACATGACCTTTGGGAGAGGATGCCAGAAGGGACACCCAGGCCGGGCAGACTGCCACACTAGCAGGTGAAGTGGCGGCAGAGTGATGCCAAGCTGGAGAGTGACTTTCAGTGAATGATCTACTACCGGGTCTAAAGGACACACCAGTCAGCATGGCTGCAGGAAGGAGCAACACACGCCACAGCCTCCAGTTGTGTGAATCTGGGCCGGCTGCTGAGATGCACGCAGAGGCCTGAGTCACCTCGATCTGGCGGGCACTGGTGCTGCTTAGCGGGCAGGATGGCTCCCAGGTGAGCAGGTCTACCTCTGCTGCTCCCCCGTCGGCTACCAAAGGTCAGGGA
This sequence comes from Cephalopachus bancanus, assembly GCA_027257055.1. Lineage (NCBI taxonomy): Eukaryota > Metazoa > Chordata > Mammalia > Primates > Tarsiidae > Cephalopachus > Cephalopachus bancanus. Next base: position 4,296,944 of record JAPVLO010000166.1, on the reverse strand, counting down.
TTCACTGCAGGTTGTATTGGTCACCTCACAGAAGGCCAGTCACGGAGACAACGAATATTGCCAGGGAGGACATCTCTATTATTTACTGGGGACGTCAACCGAGGGACTGGAGACCAACCTCAAATCCATCTCTCCTCTCCCACTGAAACTAAGGGTTTATATAGCCAGGAAGGAAACAGGAGGGATAAGGAAGTGGAGCTGGCCAACAGGGGGTTGAATGAGGGTTCTAGCATCTCATGTCTCCAAGGGCGGGAAAACAGGAATTACAGAGGGGTAAAGAGGAGAAGCGACAAACAGACGAGAGATGCGGATCATTGCACAAATGTAAGTTTCTTCGGCTTCGGTTCTGTGAGCATTCACCTTGTTGAAAATCGGGCCAGCTTCATGTCTCTCCCACCTCCCATCATGTGTTTCGTGCACTGCCCGATGCCCAGGTTGAGGTTGGCTATACTGTCCTGCATTGGGTCCCGTTTCTTTTTCTAACCCTTGCATCAGTCAGCTCCAGTCGCCGGTACAAAAGTATCACAGACCAGGGGCCTCTCTCATTGTTCTGGAAGCTGGAAGGTCAAGATCAAGGGGCTGGCCTCTGTGGGTTCTGCTGAGGGCTCTTGACAACCTTCCGTCTTCTTGCTGGGTCCTCACACGGCAGAAAGAGAAGATCAGGCGCTGTCTCTGATGTCTCTTCTTATGAGGACACCAATCCTTTCAAATCAAGGCTTCACCTTCATGACCACATTTAACCTTAATTTCTCCCTTATTCCAAATATGGCCACACTGGGGTTCAGACCCTCGACATGTGAACTTCAGGGAGACTCAATTCAGCCCAGAGTGTCTCTGTCTTCACAGCATACAGGGCATGGCCCCTTCACTCCTGCCACACACACCACTCTGTATCAGTTGCTTGAGTGATTGTGTGACAAAGCAATACCTGGTACAAAATTCAAAAGGCGAGAAACTTGGACGTACAATGACAGGTCATGGCCTTCCACCCCTGTCCCCCAGCCACTGGTTTTCCTGTTGCAGATTCCCACCTTCTTGTGTGTCCATCCAGAGAGTTCCTATTGCCACAGAGCCTCACATTGGGTGAATGTTTTAACCCAACGTTGGCACATTGCTCTTTGTTACTGACGTGTCTGTGTTTGAGAGCCTCTCCATCTATTAAAATAGAGCTGCCCCATTTTAACGGCTACAGAATGCTCCTGCTATGGTTATTCCAAAGCTTATGTAACCAGAATCCTTGCGTTGGATGTACATTTATTTTCAATCTCATGGAGGAAAGATTGTGACATGTTCCTTAGGTAATTTGGTCATCCATTAACCTTTGAGAACCTCTTGCATGCTGATGAATACCAACACCTTCACCTGTCTTCTGAGTTTCCCATAATCCTTTTCCTCCGGCAATCCCCACGTCCAATGGCTGACTTCCAGTTGTCAAGTCTCATAGTATCTGTGGCTTCTTCTAGCTCCTCATTCTTAGAACGGGAGCAATGTACTACTTACTGCTGATGGGGGTTGAAAGGACTGAATGGGTTCCTATCAGTAGAACTCTCAGAACTTGGCCCTCCCATAGTATGAACCAGACAAGATCAAGCCATTCCTTCTACTGCTATCTTATTAGTGGAGATACTCCGGGAAGCTGAAGGATGGACGCAATTGCTACCTTCTCCTTGGAGGTACTGAGATAATTAAGCTCTTTTGGGAAATGTTGGTTGCTCTGCATTCACAGAGGAGGTGGTGGGTAAATGGATTTCTCTAACCTTTTAAGATGAAAGCCATTTATAGGTAAGAACGTCAGGATTTGGAAGCAAAGTTTTTGTATTGACACAACGATTACAATTCCTCCTCCAAGATTCAGGTGGGATGGAATTCAGGAAGCAAAGCTCCCATAGTCCAGGTGACGGAAGCCACAGCATCCTTCTTTCCAAAGGGGAGGCATCTCGGAGATGCCAAATCTGCGGTATGCAGGTTTCCCTGAGCCTCAGACTCCGGGGCTTCCGGAGAGGGAGCTGTGAAATTCTGGGATCTTATTCAGAGCTCTTGCGATGTGCTCCGAGACGATGCTAAATGTTTTATATCAGTTTGGCCACGATACAGGCACATTTGCCTCTGATTCTAAAGAGGCTCAGAATTTCATTAAGTCATTTCCCACTTCTTGATGCCACCCCCTCCCCCAGTCTCTTCTTTACAAATTAGGGACGAAGCCAAATTGTATGATTTCCGAAACACTGTGGGTGTGTGTCCTCCGTCACTGTTTCTTAGCAGTGTCTGGATGCATATATGTGCATTTTTAAGGAAAGTAAATATTACACATATTCTGTTAAAAATAAGACTCTTCTGCAACTCATGGGGATGCTTTGACCAGTCTACAAACTATAAGGCAGAATCAACATTACACCCAGGTATCCAGATGTTACAAAATCCCTATTTGATATAGATTTATTTGCCATCAAAGGCTGCTATCTCACAACACAGAGCCAAATCCTGTGGCAAACTTTGCTTTGCTTCAATCAGATAAACAGGAATCCTGTAGATCTTCATTTATCTAACCCACCCTCAGCCTTCCGTTCTGGAGAGAGGGCTTATTGCCTTGAAAATGTCTGCCTTCTGGAGAATCTCAGACAGCCAGCCCAGCCCAGAGGGCAGGGATGGGATATCTCTTTGCAGAATCCCAGTTTCTGCTCCCTCTCCCACATGGTGTGATGCAGGCCCTCGTCGGGTAGGCGGTGAGGAGAGGCAGTTTGTGTCCCCTTTACCTGTGTTGGACTGATTTGGCCTTGCCTGGCACCTCAGCTCCTGGGTTCGGAATAGGCAGCCTCCTTTGTGCCATCCTTTCTCATTCTACCCTCCCAATCACATTCACAACTTCTCTCAAACAGTCCCTGCAACAGACACCAGTGATCAGCGGTGGTGTAACCCAGACTAGCTCTGTGTCAGAATCTCCTGGAATAGAAGGAAGTCTCTAGTGAAATTCAACATCCTTCGCTTGGTTTCAGACATACAGGCTCAGAATTTGAAGAGGAGGCTTAGTGTCTGTATTAAACACACACAGACACACACACACACACACACACACACACACACACACACACACACACAACGGTATATTGATTGATTCTGTTGGGTGATTGGTTGATAAGGCAATTTGCCAGATTAAAAGTTGAAGTTCATATCTAAGATGGCAATGGAAGTCATAATAATTGCTCCAAGGTCGCGCCCCTCTGGCTCTGGGTTTGTTATAAAAAGACTTAGAATAATCATCAGTTCCTGCCTTGCTATCCACTTTCTCATTTTAGGTTTTTCTCTATAAATAATCCCCACCTCTCTGATCCTATACTACTCTTGCTTAGCTCAGGTGGTTTGGGGTGGTTGACTTTGGCTTCCCATTCACCACGGCCCCGAGTAGTAATCAATTAGTGCCTGCATTATTATTATTATTTTTTATTTGGAGTCTCACTCTGTTGCCCAGGCTGGAGTGCAGTGGCACACTCCCAGCCACCGCAGCCTCGACCTGCTGGTCTCCAGCGATCCTTCCACCTCAGCCTTCCAAGTAGGTGGAACTACAGGTGCGCACTCCCACGCCCAGCTAGTTTTTGATTTATTGTAGAGACGAGGTCTCGCCAAGTTGCCCGGGTGGATCTTGAACCCGCGGGCTCAGGCAATCCACTCACCTCGGCCTCCCAAAGTACTGGGATTACAGGCTGAGCCACCGAGCCCTGCCATTGTCTGTATTAAATTTGAGCATTTCACCTGCCTCTCCAGCCACCTGGTTGATCCAACTCCTATTCCAAGAAAAGATGATCTGATGGATACCTTCAAAGTTGAGTGTTCACCCCTGGGCCAGTCAACTTTGGTCAGGAAGTTCTGGTCACTTAGTAAAAACAAGGATGCCAGAGTACTCTTCCTTATGAATTTAGGGATGAGGAAGGTCTCGGTGAAAGGAGATTTTTTTTTTTTTGAGTTGAAGTCTCACTCTGTCGCCCAGACTGGAGTGCAGTGGCTGCTCCCGGCCACCGCAGCCTCGACCTGCTGGGCTCCGGCGATCCTTCCGCCTCAGCCTTCCAAGTAGCCGGAACTACAGGCGCATGCTACCACGCCCGGCTGATTTTTTTATTTATTGTAGAGATGAGGTCTCGCTGCCCAGGCGGGTCTTGAACCCGCAGGCTCAGGCAATCCACTCACCTCAGCCTCCCAAAGGCGCGGGATTACAGGCTGAGCCACCGAGCCCGGCCTGAAAGGAGATTTTGCTCTGAGCTGGGCTGACTCTCCTCAAAGTATCTTCTAGGAAACTAAATGTACAAAAGTTAGAGACTGGTTAATAAAATCTTAATTCATTCAGCTCCCAGAGTTCATAAGAATGATGTTTATGAAAATCTTGTAATAATTGGATGATGACTATATATTTATGTGAATTTTAAGAGTAATACATGAACCAAAAATTGGTTTAAAGAGTTCAGTTCACCATGTCAAATACCTTTTGCATTGCTATGGATCTTTATGCCTGCTTGTTAGAATTGGAAAAAGCCTTGGGAAATTTTGAGTCTGATTACCTGCTTGGCAATTGAGGGAAAGGAGGCCTAGAACAAAGCAGGAAGGCTATGTGATGTCCGTCAGTGAGTTTGCTGCAACCTGGCACAGAAACCAGGTCTCCTGATTCCAGACCGGTGATCCTTCCATTACCCCAGACTTCTTGCTACATTGGTTTTGTGGTTTCCTTAAAGGAAAGCAAATGAGGGAGCATTCACTTGAAACATAAGGAGAATGTATAAGTGCTCAAATCCATTACTGAACGAGGTAGCTCCTCTTGGACCTGGCTGAAGGATAATGCACTTGGACCTGCTGTTGGTTCATCCGCTGGTGCTTCATCACCCATGCCTTCTTCCCAGACATTTTCATTACAGCCTCTGCCTGCTGTGATGCATTGGCACCATGCCATTCTTCTTGTACATGCCAAAATGCATATATAAAGCCATTAAAAGAAACCTTGCCTAATGAGAGCACTGTAGGAAACAACTTACTGAAGGTTAATAAGCCTGGGTTATAAGTTTGACCCCAAGTGGGTATCTAACCTGCAAGCCTGCAAGGGGACAGTCATCAAAGGGAGACCCAGTCTACTTTGCATTGCTCTGTCTTTCCCACACCACCTGTGTGGTGTGTGATCATTCACATATCACCACTGTCACCACCACCACCACCAACAACTACAATGACCACACCTGCAACAGCAAAAAAGGGGAGAAAGATCATTACACAGAAAAGTAGGATCTATCCAACCTTGCCTGCGTGTTGCACATGGTTGGGATTCTACCATTTCAGATTGCATCTCTAATGCTCAGAGGACTTGGATGGAATGGTCAATGGCCTTGTCTTCTTTGGAGGCATCAGTGGTAAAACAACTGTCTTTCCCCATATCAAAGGCCTGTAGAAACAAAGAGCTCATGGCTGTCCTTCTGATGAGAGAAATCAATCAATACTCAGGATGAGAAATATAAATCATTTGAACATACTGAAAAGTTTAGGCAATGCATCTTGTCTATGTTCAGGTTGAACCAGAAGATGTGATCATAGATAATACTTCTCTGTCATTAAGAATTAGCATTATTCTTTTATTTATTCTGTAATATTTGTTTTATTAGTATTTTCCTGCACTTCTTCATGAGAAATTTCCTTCCACTGAGGTGATGGGAAGGTATCTCTATTCCTTGATTAGTCAAACTGACACATGTCCTCTGTGAACTTGACCTTGAATTATCCCTCTATCTCAGTGGTGTGCTGGTTAATGTTTAACAATAGATTTGCAAAACACTAAAAACACCCCTGATGTGTAACATCTGTGGGTTTTCTTGGTGCAAATATTCCCATCATGACTGATTTCAGGCCATCAGTGTCATGTCACAGGACAGGAAACTGGAAAGAGGCCAGTGGCAGGGCATTAGCCACAATAGATGTAAACAACCTCAAGGGAACAGGCAATAGTAAACTGCAGAAAAATAATTACAATGTGACAAGCTTGGAGTATTTATTAACTTTGATTTCAATGCAAATTTTTCAAGTGTAAGTTTAAATAATTAATTTTTTTTAGCAATATCCTTTTTTAACAACTGGATTGTAAAATTCCTGAAAATTTTGCATGTATTTCTCATGAGCTGGTAAGAGCTATGTCAGAGCACACCTCAGATTCCTCGTCTGTACAATGAGGGCCGTGTTGGTGGCTGCCACGTGCAGTCATTGGATGGTGAAGTGAGGTAAGGTGTGTGCAATGTTTACACGCAATCCTTCCACAGAAGGGGCACAGGGAATGTCTCCGCTGTTGTCGCTTACAGATGCGGCCATGTGGCTCTCAGTGGCCATGCCTGGCATTGCAGTCCTGTCTCTGAGGCCAGGGCTCATCCCACTGTGATACCTTTAGGGTGCTCTTTAAGCAGTGCATAGTAGGGTCTTTGCAGAGGCAGTATGGTGTGGAGGAAGGAAGAGGGATATTCAATTCAGATAGTCCTGCATTTGAAACCAGTCTTGAGCCCGGTTCCAGTGTCTTGTCCATCCTTGCAGTTCTCATCTGTAAAATGGGTTTTAGTAAGAATGCAAGAGATGCAAATGAGTCATGCAAGTAGAGCATCTGCCACATAGTAAGTGCTTGGTCAACGTCAAGGGTGATTCCTTCCATACTAGTAGTTAGCCATTCAACAACTAAGATGTCCTCCTTTGAAAGCCAGTTAGAATACATCCGTGAATATAGGCAGGCGGGGCCCCAAATCCCTAGATTTACTTTTTGGAGGGCAGGTCCATTGCAAAGTACACTCAGAATTTTTTCCTCCAAATCAAACGGTCAACCAAAGTTTTAATCTGCAAGCTTTGAAAAGGTGGCATCATGATTTGCAGAAGAAACGTCCCAAGTTCTGGCAACACAGGAGTCTGGTTCTTCCAGTATGACAACACACCTGTCCATATCACGCTGAGCGTTCAGCAGTTTTTGACCCAAAACTGCATGACCCTCATGCGACACCCTCTCTGTTCACCCAGTTGATCTTGGCTCAAGCAACTTTTTTGGTTTGTTTCTTTGGATGAAAAAAGTTCTCAAAAGGAAACGTTTTGTGGATATGGAAGAGTTGAAACCAAAAACAGCAAAACACCAAAAGGCATCAAAATTGACGCACTCGGTTGGGCTCGGTGGCTCAGCCTGTCATCCTAGCACTTTGGGAGGCCGAGGTGAGTGGATTGTCTGAGCCCACGGGTTCAAGACCCACCTGGGCAACTTGGCAAGACCTCATCTCCACAATAAATAAAAAATTAGCCAGGCGTGGTAGTGCGTGCCTATAGTTCCGGCTACTTGGAAGGCTGAGATAGAAGGATCGCCGGAGCCCAGCAGGTCGAGGCTGCGGTGGCCGGGAGCGGCCACTGCATTCCAGTCTGGGTGACAGAGTGAGACTCCAGCTCAAAAAAATAAAACAAAACAACACAAAATTGACGCACTCAAAAATTGTTCTGAACACTGGAAAAAGCTATTCGAAGGGTGTATTTCAGAGAGCACTTTGATGGTGACTGAAATTTAAGCATGTGCAAATAAATACACAGTTTTTAATAAATAAATTCTGGGGTTTTTTTGGTTCCCCCACCTTCCTGTATACCAAGTTAGGGACACAGACTGGCCCTACCGTGTCTACAGGGTCCTAAATAACATAGTTACCTTGAATAACTCCTCTGAGCTGCACGTGTGAGCTCTGCACCTCCAGCACCTTCTAGAATGCCTTTCTTCCACATTTATCCTCTTTCCATATGCACATATAAACATGCCAGCTCCCGGCCAGTCTCGGTGTCTCAGTCTGTCATCTCAGCACTTTGGGAAGCCAAGGCGAATGGATTTCCTGAGCCCGCGGTTTCGAGACCAGTCCGGGCAACTTGGGAGACCTTGTCTCTACAATAAATCAAAAATTAGCCAAGCATGGTAGCATGTGCCTGTATTTCCAGTTACCTGGAAGGTTGAGGCAGAAGGATCGCCAGAGCCCAGTGACACTGGGGTGACAGTGAGCGTGCCACTGCGTTCCAGCCTGGGTGATGGAGTGAGACTCCAATTCAGGGGAAAAAAAAATGTTTGCTCCCTACCCGATGAACTGAACCGTTCCCCTCACAGACCGACTCTTAGACACACTTAGCGCTTTCAACTAATTACAACTAGGAGTCTCAGGGCAGTCCCCACTTGAAACATTTGACATCATGGGAGTAATTGGTACCCCGCCATCGGTTACAGTCAAGACTTGCCTTATAACAAATCCCGGCTTGGTGCATGGTGCCCTGTGGGCTGGGCCCTTGCTAGGCCGCCCAAGCTGCGCCGAGAGGGAGACCGTGTGCATTGGTCTTAGAAAGTCTTCGTGCCTCTTTCTTGTTTCTTTGGCCTGGTCTTCGTAATGTGAAGAAACACACGTTTTGTGATTTAGATGTCTTGTAATCTCATCCGTTTTAAAGCACTTTATTCTTTAAGGAAATGCCCTCCCAGGCCCTCCCCTTCCATCTTCTCCCTCCCTCCTCTCTTTCCTTCCCTCTCTCCCTTCCTTCCATCATTTTTTCCTTCATTCCTCCCTTTCTCTCCCTTCCTCCCTTGACTAATCCCAGGGAATAGATAACGAAAATGAACGAACCCGTTTCCCATCTGGAGGAGACGCGTGGTCTAGAACAAATGACAACCCCTCTAGTTTTTATCCACGACATCTCCCCCCCCTTGGACTTGGAAACAGTGCAGACATGCCAGGACCATTCCTCCCTTGAGCTCTCTTCCATCTTCGGGGTACTGTCTGTGCCGGGGTCTGCACTTGGCGGCCTGTCTTGTATACCAGGTCTCAGACCAGATGTCTTGTCATCATGGTAGGCTTCCCTGTGGTCCTGGTACCATCAACTCCCTCTCTGAATCTTTCTCTGTGGGATCACCCTCTTCCTTCTTCTTCTCATCCATTACAAGATCTGAAATCATTCTTCTCATTCCGTATTTTTTTTTTTTAATTGTCCTTCTTTCCAACTAGAACACACATTCTGGATGGCAAAGGATCTTGCCAGTCTTTCTCACTGGTTCTTAGAACAGGCTTGGCACCAAGTAGATGCTCAGTAAATATCTCACAAATGAACGGCTAGTGAGGACAGACACACTCAGTCTGCTTGGGCTGCTGAAGCAGAGCAGCACAGACTGCTTGGCTCTAACAACCAATGAAATGGATTGTTTCCTAGTCCTGGAGGCTTCTAGGCTGAGATCAAGGTGGCAGCAGGACTGATGGGTGCCGAGGCCTCTCTTCCTGACTTGCTGGTAGAAACTTCCTCCAGGGTCCTCACGGGGTCTTCCCTCTGTGTATCTGAGTTCTAATCGCCCCATCTCGTAAGCACAGCAGTGGGGCTCACCCCAATGGCTCCGTTTTAACTTGATCACCTTTCGGAGGGTCCTGATTTCCCATGTGAGTTTGGAGTTTGGAGTTGGCACAGTCCAGCTCAGAACAGCTGGCAGCTTCAGCCTTGATGAGCCACATGGGTTTAACAATGCTGAGAGCCTCCGAGGGCAAAGCCACTCCGCCCCTACTGGGTCCTTGACCATCCTCTCCCCCTCGGTCTCCCATCACAGGGCCACACCTCCACACCGTGTCCATGCTCCTTACTTCACTGTAAGTCACGCGACCACGTGGGCAGCTTATAATTCTGTTCCAGATCCAGCTCCAGTGTTTCTCCTGGGCTGAGTTTAGGGGCCCTCTTTGGAGTTTTCTTAGAATTTTAGGACTACCCTTCATCCTCTCGTCTTACTATATTGCAGCGGGAATCAAGATTCTCTCGTCTAACTTTCTGACAGACTGGGCGCTGGTTAAGACCATGGGTTACTCCTTTAATTCCACATTTCCCCAAGTCACTAGGTAGGCATTCACTAAGGGTTCACGCCATGGACAAGTGAAGTTAGTTCTGAATCTGACTTTGGTCTCTAGGGTGCTCTGGAGGAATTGAACCATGGAACCGACAGGTTTGTTCATATATAAAGAGAGGGATTTATTGGAATGAATTGGCCCACACAATTGTGGCCGCACAAATCCCAAATCGACAGGGTGAGCCGGCAGCTGGAGACCCAGGAAGGTTGCAGTTTGAGTGCAAAGGTCATCTGTTTCTAGAATTGTTCTTGCTTGGGGAAGGTGAGTTACTGTTCTGTTCAGTCCTTCAACTGGTTGGGTGAATTCCACCCACATTATGAAGGACAATCTGCTTTCTTTCTTATTTTTATTTTTGAGTTGGAGTCTCACTCTGTTGCCCAGATTGGAGTGTAGTTGCACGCTCCGGGCCACCGCAGCCTCGACCTGCTGGGCTCCGGTGATCCTTCTGCCTCAGCCTTCCAAGGAGCCAGAGCTACAGGTGCGCATGACTACGCCCGGCCACTTTTTTGATTTATTGTAGAGATGAGGTCTTGCCAATTTGCCCGGGCCGGTCTCGAACCCGCTGGCTCAGGCAATCCACTCACCTCGACCTCCCAAAGTGCTGGGATGACAGGTTGAGCCACCAAACCCCGGGACAATCTGCTTTACTCAAAGTCCACTGATTTAAATGTTAATCTCATCTAAATAACACCTTCACAGAAACCCCAAGAAGGATGTTTGACCACTTATCTGGGCACTTTGACTCAATCAAGTCAATACATGAAATGAACCATCACACCAGACCAGGGAAGGTTTTTTTCTTTGCCAAATCTTTATACATGGAAAGCTCATGTGGACAACCTTGCAATGGGTGTGAGCTGACGTATTCTCCAATCAAGCTGTCTGGGGATTCCACTAGGTTTACCCACGCCACAGGAAAGCCCCGGATGGTGACTGTGGTAGGTGCCATCTGTAAATAGCTTTGCATCTTATTCCCTTTCCTGTGGGCAAGCCGAAGGACTTTTGTCTCTGGGCACCCATCTGGCAACATTTCCAAGAACAAATTTTGCCTGCAATTTCAAATAAAGCCGGAGAGACATATTGGCTTCACTTTCTCTCTCTCACCCCTCCTAAGGACTCTGTTAAATAATGGATTTGTGAAATGAATACTAGGTTCTGGTGGTGATGGTGGGTCAGGAAATGCGTGTGGACAGCTGGAAGGGTGAAAGGAGTCATTAAGCTGGTCTGCCTCTGGCTGTCGTTGTTTTGTTTGGGCTGTGTCTCCTCCCCACCTCCTGTCCCATCCACTTTTTTCACTCTGTCTCCTGACTTCTGAGCTTGTTAGGGTTGGATAGAAGACAGCAGAGTGCTCGACTGAAACTTTTGTTCTGCTCTGAGCCCATGATTACAGGCCAGGGAGGAAAGCAAAATGAAGAGAGCAGGGGATGCAAATATCTTTGCTGGAGAAGTTCGAGAGAGAAAACAGATTTGTACAGACTGACTAAGCATCACTCATGAAAAGACACCAGCACCACAGCCAGTAAACTTGCATGAGACTGCAGAGTATTCCAGGTCCTTGTCAGAGGGTGTGACCTCCTGGTCCGGTCTTCCCAGTTCTCATCAAAATCCCAGTGTGATAAATGACACTAGGAAGCCTCCCAGAAGGACCGTGGGTGTGTTTCTATGTATTTATTCATTCCACTAAATCTCTCTCTTTATATGTGAACAACCTGTCGGTTTCATGGTTCTATTCCTCCAGAGAACCCTAGAGACCAAAGTCAGATTCAGAACTAACTTCAGTTGTCCATGGCGTGAGCCCTTAGTGAATGCCTACCTAGTGACTCAGGGAAATGTGGAATCACAGGAGCAGCCCATGGTCTTAACCAGCACCCAGTCTGTCAGAAGGGTAGACGAGAGAATCTTGAGTCTCACTGCAATGCAGTAAGACGAGAGGATAAAGGGCAGTCGTGATATTCTAAGAAAGCTTCCAAGTGTGTTTCTTTACAAGATCTAATTTTGCCCCATCAGAGAGACGTAGAGTGGGTGTGGCATTCTGTCTATTGCCTGCTGAAAAACTCTTCTCACCTCCTCTCTCGGTGAGCAAACCCCTATTTATGAGGGCTAGCCTTGAGTCCGTCTTATAGAACTGACACACACGAAGCCTTGAGCCCATCTTATAGAACTGAGCCTTTCTCAGCTTCACTTCGGGCTAGGAGAGATCACAGAATGACGTCCTGGGTTGTAGAACCCAAGTGGATGCCCACCTGTGGGGGCTTTAGGGAACGTTCTTTGAGGTGAGTCTACTCAACAGGCGTATGCCTCCGTTTTGCCCTTGTGGGTTTCCCTTCTTCTTCTTGGGAAGGTGGCCTGCCACTCTGTTATACTCGACTGTCTCATGAATGCATAGGTGTGCCCATTTATAACACACATGCATTTATCTGTGTAAGTCCACATAGGTATAACACTTAAGCATGTCAGTGTTCGTATACAAGGGGGACCCCTAAAACACCTGTAGCTTATTTATTAAAAACTGTGTTGGGTATTTTTAAAAATTTATTTATATATTGCAGAGTTGTGGGGCACAGGTGAGGATTTGCTCCCTAAGGAGGCTGCGTGCAGGTGAAGTTTGGGCTTCTAGGTGGCCCTCACTCTCCCTGCTAGTGGACCTGGTACCCTTTGTGTGGTCACGTGCCTCCGACCCTCTTCCCTTGGCAGTGCCCAGCGACTGCTGATGCCACCCTTGTGCCAATGTCAGTAGTGCTCAGAACCCACTTATGAGTGAGAACATGCGGTCTTCAGTTCTTCGTTCCTGTGACAGTCCTTTCAAAGTATTCTCCGTTCGATGCAACACGCCTGTTGAGGTGCTTTTCCCGCCTCTCAAAACAGTTTTTGAACTCTTCAATTCTGGTGCCTCTCAGTGTTTTGGTTGTTTTTTGTTTTATCTCTTCCACACTGGCAAAATGTTTCTCTTGGGGAACTTTTTTCATTGCTTGGCGTGAGATCAGGTGAATGCGGGCAAGGAGGTCGATGGCATTTTGGTCCCAAACTGCTGAACACTCAGCACGGTGTGGGCAGGTTTTTCGTGTAAATCACCCATCGTGAAGTGGGCAAATGCGTTGAAAGAGTCTCCAAAAACGTTTTTGCTGAGGTCTAGTGCTGTCTCTCACAACATTGCTGGCTAGTACACTGATGCCGATGGGTTTCTAGAACACTTACCTAGCAGGGGACGACTATATCACAGGGGCTCACCCGCTAAAAGATAATTCTGTTTTTTGGGGGACCCCCTGTATGTGCACATACACATGGAAACATGCATATACACAGAAGTATACACATAGGAACATACACATTACAGACCTACTGACACATTCAAGGCACACCTATTAGACACGCATGCTTGCCTAAATACATATGTATATATCAGCCATCCTTAATGAGCCTCACACAAATGTGTAGTGTTTATGTGTTAATATACACCCCTGGCTGCACACACACGTTTGAATTCTCTCTGTGTACACACACAGACTGCAGAGAGGTGGTGGTCTACAGACACCACATGTCACGTTTGCAGAACGATTTGGACTTAATCCTTGAGTAATAGTTTCCCTACTATGCGCTGCGCTGTGATGGCTGTTCTGAGTGGAGTTTCCGGTGGGGTCTGATTCTCAACAAATTCGCCATTTCCAAGTAGAGGGGAAAGGATGTCCACATGGCCGCCTGAAGCCCACTCAAACCAATAGGCAGAATGTCACAAAGCCATAGAGAAACCTCCACCATGAGGGCAAAGGTGGCACTTGCTATGGGACTGTATTCATGCAGAGAAGGTTTTTTGGGGGGAGGCTAATTTGCATACAGTTGTTTTATGGGTTAAGAGTGGCAAACGCACTAACCCTGTCCAAGGTATCCATCCAGGCTTCTGGGTAAAAGCAGCTGCGTAGATAGTAGAAGAAAGGCTTTGGGCTCCAGATAGGTCCTCTTAGGTGACCCCTGACTGCTGGTCAGCCTTGCCATTGCACTCCGCACTCACAAGCCTTGGGTTTCCTAGAGTGCATGGGGTTAAATGAAAAAGATGAGGCAGACAAACCCACCGCTCTACCTTTAACCAGCACAGAGCAGCACAGAGAAATTGATTAAAATATGCATTCCCCTAATAGAGCGGCTGGTCCCAGTCTGGAAATTAATTAATGCTAATAGTACACAATCAAAACTGCTTTTGGAAATCTTCTTAGAACATTAACTAAAATGTTCATCTTTTTAATGCATTTGCCTGAACCACGGAGACTAAAAGCTTCACGTGTTCCCATGGAAGGCGAGGAAAGGCAAACAAGCAAAGCAAAGAAAGCAAGCACGTTGAGGTATTTCAAGCCCGATGATGCTGGCTTTCCCAGTTATCCTGAGCTTGCTCCCAGCGCCTGGGCTAGAGGGCTCTGTCAGCTCTGGAGATGGAGGGGGCGGCCTGGGAGCTGGGGACAGGCCAAATGGAGAAAGGGAATGAGAACTGAGGCAAGTCAGCTGAGGTGCTTGTCTCTGATGTGAAGGTGCAGGGAACAGAGCTCGAGGGAGCACGAAATTTCTCCGCACTCTACAAAGTGGCCCATTTCAGTGTTTCCAAACAGAAGGGTTTTTATATGAGAGCACCAGCTCCCTTAGTTACTAACCGTCTGCCTGTGTAAGGAACGTGTCACTTGGGTGGTCCCACCCGGCTGCCATGCTGCAGATTTAGTGTGTACACACACATGAGTTCGTATGTGTGCATGCGTGTCAGTGTGTAAACACATGTGTCATGCGTAGGAGTGTGTGGGCTAGGGCATATGCTTGTGTGTGAGTGTGTGAGTGTGCAGGTATGATGTAGGGACAGCTAGACTGAGGCAGCCATGGGCACCAGGGAACAGCCCCTTCCATGAAAGTCCCGGGGGACCTTGTCATGGTCATACTGCTCAGTCATTGGTCAACTCGATTCTTGTTCGCCCACTGCTGACTAACTGGCAGGTAAGGCAGGCTTGCCCCTGAGCTCAGAGCTTGGTGTGGGAGAGAGACACACAGACATGTAAAGGGGGCGTGGAGTGGAACTCAGAGGACAGACACCAGCTCAGGAGGGGACCAGAGATGGTCTCAGAAGGCTTTACACAGGGGGCTTTACACAGGAAGGGGACTGAGCCAGGAATTAGGTGCAGGAGTCGAGGGTATGTGTGAACATGTGTCCACGCATAAGTGTGTGCGCATGGGTGTGCAGGCTGATGGTGTTCAAAAGTGTGTGGGCATGCGACTATGTGCACACATGTGTCACCGTCTGTTAGTGTGCATGCGTGTGTTGGGTATGTTTGAATGTGCGCATGCCTTTGAGTGTGTGAATGTGTGTGCACTTGTAGACATTTGTGAAAGCATATGCACGTGTATGTGCATATCTGTGCACCAGTTGAGTGTGTGTTTGAATACACACATGTGTGAGGGTCTGTGCATGTACATGCATGTGCATGTTGGAGTGTGTTTGAACTTGTGCACATACTTGAGTGTGCAGATGTGTGTGCATGTGTATGCAGGTGAGAAAGTACATAAGCATGTGTGAGTCTGTGTCAGTGTCAAAGACACATAAGTGTGTTTGAATGTGTGCATGCATGTCGGTGTATAAACCCGTGTGTCCATGTGTCGGTGTGTGAGAGAGGGCATATGTTTATGTGAGCGTATGTGTGGGTAGGTGGGTGTGATGTGGAGGCAGCTGAGCTGTGGCAGGCATGGGCATATGGGAACAGGGGCAGGGGAGGGGATTTTTTTTTTTTTTGAGTTGGAGTCTCACTCTGCTGCCCAGACTGGAGTGCAGTGGCTGCTTCCGGCCACCACAGCCTCGACCTGCTGGGCTCTGGTGATCCTTCCACCTCAGCCTTCCAAGTAGCTGGAACTACAGGCACGCACCACCACTCCTGGCTACTTTTTGGATGTATTGTAGAGATGAGGCCTGGCCATGTTAATCAGGCTGGTCTCGAACTGCTGAGCTCAGGCAATCCTCTCGCCTCTGCCTCCCAAAGTGCTGGGATTACAGGCGTGAGCCACTGCACCTTAAAGCTACTCGGCACTTCTACCCCAATTCCTCAGTTTCAGCCATGACACAGTCAGTTATACAAGAGAGACACTTGGCATACAGACAGTCCATCATTGACTGCACTAAGTCCAGTTTGGCTTTAATGAAAAAGTTGATAAAGTTGGTATCAACAAGGATGTGGTAGGGTGGATCCAACTGTGTCTTATACTGGAAGAATAAGCAGGAAGGGTGTTGGGAGACTTCTCTTTCCTTTAGTGTGCTGGGATCTTTCTTTTCTTTCTTTTTAGGCTTTAATCTATCCTTTTCTTTAAGTCTCTGGTCTCTGAGACTAAGCGTTCGCTTTATGGTTGCATTCTTCCACGTTTTCTTTTACTTTCCCACGCTCCAGCCGCACTCGGTTTCTGGTGGGTCACTTCTAGAGGAGCTGGTTGCATTCAGGAGGTCTTGTGCTGTCAGGGAGATTGGAGGGAATTGCGTGTGAAGTCAAGGAGAAAACCGACAGGGGAAACATGGTTTTGCTCCCATGTGTATGCAAAACTTTTCTTCTAAGCACGCTCACCAAGGCTTTTCTTTCTCAGTCTCGGCACCGCTGGCCTCTGGGCCGAGAGTTTTCCAGGCGGCACTGTCAGACGCTGAACGGCATCCAGGTCTCTGTCCACTAGATGCCAGCCGCACCTGATGTCTGTCATGGTCAATGTCCAAGAGACCCTGGAAAAAGGTCATGAAAGATGACGCCTCCAAACCCAAGGATCTCTGCAAACCTTTGGCGCCCCAAAGCTAACTGGTTTCAGCGGCCACCCTCCTCCAACTAAAAAGGGAAACTTTGTCAGTTCTGCTTTATTTACGTTTTGAGTTTGCATATCGTGTATCTGCAAAGCTGGAATGGAATATTAAAATACATCTTGGTCATTTGAAAAAAGAAAATGGAATTTTAACCACCCCATCCGTGCCTGCCGGTCACTGGGATATTTGGGAGAGTTTCATTAAAATGGGACCATTTATCTTATTATATTATTTTCTCAGCTGAGGTGAGGTCATCTTCAAATTTTAATTTCTTGGATCTCGTTTTGAAAATAAACTGTGATAAGATAAATACTAACATTTTAATAATAAAATAAACAGTGAACGATCGGTTTCTTTTATAGTTTATCATTTTCTGTCTTTGAGGGAAATGAAGTAGCTTTGCAGAATACACAGGAAAGTGACCACAACCCTAAATTCAAGCCCACGTTTGAGCCACGAGACCTCCAGCGTGTCGAGAGCCTTTGTTTCCTCTTCTGTCTAATAGGGATTTCATCTCCCCTTTTGGACTGTTGAAGAATCTAAATAAAATCAAGGCGGCCAAAAAACATTAAAAACTGAAAAAAACAGCACTTTGTAAATATGCAAAGAGTCATTATGTAGACTGACCGTCTGTCCCTTGGTGAACAGGTCTATGTAAACTTATCCCCAAAGGCTTAATGAGCTGAGAGGTTGGAGAAAGAGTCTGACAAATCCAGTTTCTCAGAAAGAAACATTCAATAGGAACTTATGTACAGAAGCCGTGTCTTGGGTGGCTGCGAGGTGACCTGTCTTCTAAGGAGCATTTATTTTTTTACAGATGGGGTCCTATGTTGCCCTGGCTGGAATGCAGTGTGGCTAAGCACAGGCGTGATCCAACTACTGATTAGCTTGGGAGTTTTGACCTATTTTGTTTCCAACTTGGGGTGCTTTACACCTCCTTAGGCAACCTGGTGGCTCCCAGCTCCCAGAAGCTCACTGTATTGATGCCCATCTTAGTGCAGGCACTGGATGGGCATAGAACAGCACAGCCCAGAACTCTTTGGCTCAATCAATCCTCTTGGCTCAGTCCTCTGAGTCTCAAGGACTACAAGTGCACACCACCACACCTGGCAATATTCTTTGTATAGCAAAATTTTAAACATTGAAAACTGAAGAAACAATGCTTTGTAAATATGCAAGGAGTCACTATGTAGATTGACCATCTGTGGTGAATAGGTCTGTGTAACTTATCCCCAAAGGCCTAGGGAGCTGAGAGACAGGTCCTTAGGGTAAAACGTGCAGCTGGTCAAGTCTTCAGACTTTCTTGCCACAATACGTGATCACAGAGGATATTAGATAAGCACCTTTATGAGGGGTTGTCAAAATGGCACCATGCCTGCCGTGCAAAGAGTGACTTTCTTTACAGCATCTCAAATCGGAGAATCTAAAACCCGAAATGCTTCAAAATTTGAAAGCTGTTGAGCTCCAACATGACGCTCAACAGAAATGCTCATGGCTCACTGAAGCATTTCAAATGATATCTTTTCAGATTTGGGATGCAAACATTTCCAAATCCCCAAAAGTCTGAAATCTGAAACACATCTGGTCCCAGGCATTTCCGATGAAGGATACTTAGTCTGTAAGAGTAATTATTATCACTCTACAAAAAGGTCAAATGGCACAAAACCAGATGGCGCCAAATACAAATCTTAGATCTGCCACTCTCTGGTGGGGTAAGCATAGGTGTGTCACGTATGTTCTCTAAAATTCTGTTTCTCCACCTGTAAGTCTCAACAGCAGAACTCACAGCAATGGGACAGAAGGATTACAGCCCAAAGGTTGGGCCCAGAGTAAGGCAGATTATGCACTCAAGAAACAGTAACAACGCTATCAATATCACCATGGCTATGGTTATCATCAGTATTGCCAATTTTTCAGACCCACTTAGGTTACATGCATATATTTTTTAAAGTCTGC
Organism: Cephalopachus bancanus; assembly: GCA_027257055.1. Taxonomy (NCBI): domain Eukaryota; kingdom Metazoa; phylum Chordata; class Mammalia; order Primates; family Tarsiidae; genus Cephalopachus; species Cephalopachus bancanus. The sequence goes on along the minus strand of JAPVLO010000166.1, from coordinate 4,278,302 downwards.
ATGGCTGGAGTTTTATCCAAAACTTAAGACTTTTTTTGCGTTTGTGTATGGAAGGAGCACACTGCATCAGTTAATCTCATTTTCCTTGCACAAGGACAATGTCATTTATTTTGGGCAATGCTTTTAAAGAATGCTCTTATTAAATCTTCAAGAGTGTGATTAACCTGTTCATGGAATCTCATATTTCATCCTCATAAGAGCCTTATGTGATATGTCCTATTATTAACCCCATTTCACAGGTAAGAAAATGGAGAGCATTGAGAGGCAAGAAGGAGAAGTCTTCTTCTTCTTGCTCTGCCCTATCTTCACCTCTTACTGGAAAGCCCAGTCCACAGCACTCAGTCAAGATTGTGACCTGCTCAGTGGAAGGGTGATAAATGGAGATGAGTGAATTCCCCAAGGTGGTCCTGAGTGGAGGGGCAGAGATTCCCAACCAGATGGCCTGGCTTTGGTCACCCTTCTGGGACTACAGGATGGAGATGCTCTTACTGTCGGACACTGGAGACACCTACCCTGGAAATCCCTTTCCCCGACAATTGATTGTCCCTTCCTCATTACACCTTGCCTTGGGTCAACCTCATGCCCACCTCTGCCTCTCCTAACAAACTGCTCCTTCTTTGCAGAAGAGTCTGTGTGTCTGAGCCACCACCATATCCCCACCCCCTGCATCCTGAGGCATGTTCATCAAAGACTTGATGGCTTGAGGCGACATCGTTTCAAAGCCACCTCACCATGTCACCTAACATTTATCCTAAGAGCTCTCATTCATTTAGCACAAATAGGTGCCAAGCCCAGTGCCAGGCAGGGTGCATGTCCTTTCTGATTTTATCCTCACAACAAATATCATCATCATCATCCTTCCCGTTTTCCCAAGAAGTAGTGGCCAGTATCAGAGTGAGTCCTCAAGGCAGCTCTAGTAGCAATGGCCCCTTGCACTGTTCTTGCCACTCTCCACTTTGGGGACAGTACCCAGCCTCTTCTGGTGTCCCTTCTCCAACTTATCGACGAAGAGCTCTGGCTCCTGGTACAGACCAAGTGAGGCAAGTCTGCTTCTGGCTGTTGCTGTGGCCACCGCAGCTTCCGGAAGTGACTCGAGTTGCCATAGATTTTCCATGGAGGGGACAGTCAGGCCAATTTGCGTACTGGGTCATTTATTTGAATTGTTTGTGTCTTAATCTGCTTGGGTTGTTATGAAAAAATTACCCAAAACTGGGTAATTTATAAACAACTGACATTTATGTATCATGGTTCTGGAGACTGGGAAGTCCAAGATCAAGGTGTCGGCAGATTCAGTATCTGGAGACAGCCTGCTTCCTGGTTCATAGACAGCATCTTGTCACTGTGTCCTCACATGGTGGAAGAAGAGAGAGAGCTCTCTAGGGCCTCTTTCATGAGAGCACTGATCCCATCGATGAGGGTTCCACCCTCATCACTTAAGCAACCCCCTCAGGCCTCATCTCCTAGTACCATCCCTTTGGGGTTTTAACTTTCAGTAATTCTGAGGATACACACATGTCCAAATCACAGTGATTAGAATACGGTCAACTCCACCCATCCCAAGTATCTGTTGGGCATTACAGTGAAGAGCTGTTGAATTTTCCTCATGGTCCGCGCATGTCCTGTAGTCACTGCCCTTAGATCTTACTGGTGCCCCTTTCCTTCTCTTCACCCCAGGGCTGGAATCCAACAGATCCTGACTTCACTGGGGATGTCTGAGACAAATCCAGCATCCACCTCTCGTCTCTCACAACGTGCAAAGTTCCCCAAGGTGAGGTCCAAAGAATAGCTATCTCCCTTCCAACTCCCAAGCCCTTCTTCCTTCTCTGGGCCAAATCTCTCCTCCCTAGGAGCTGGTTCCAAGGCCCCCACTGGGGGGTTTTGCTTCGTCAGTATCCTCTACTCATCACCTGATGGACAAGAGGGGCTTATGTTTCTATACACCTCTTCCCATTGTTTGGAAAACGGGAGGGCAGCGCCAGTCTTTGGGATTGTGGACAAGCATTTGGCACATAGTTGACTCTTTAGAAATACTGGTGGAATACACAGATGCACCAACCACAGATCCTCTGTCTCTGAAGGAAACTGAGTCCCACTGGGGTGTTGGGACTGGACCCTTGCAGTGCCAGGGGTGCCAAGGGCTGGACACTGATAGGATCCCCTCCTCCAGACCTTCGCCCAGGCTCTTCCTGTCTCACCTTCCACATTTATCTCCTCCTTGGGTGGTCATTGACAAGCTCCTGCCTCTTCTCTGTCCTATCAGCTTCTCTCCAAAAGGATGCCTCTGACACCCATCCTGTGCTCGCTTACAACATCACAGTATCTCTTAGAAACATGTCCAGATGGGATCATATGACCATTTCTTTACTAGTTCTGCTGCACCCTGCAGCACCCTGGCATCCAAGATCTCACGTGAGATTCTCAACTCTGGCCACTGGACAATACTGGAGGCATGCCCAAGTCTGTGCCCTGCTTGCATGCTGACCCAAGGCTGCAGGGACTCTTCAGAGCCCAGAACCCAGCCGTGTCACACACACAGGACCCTGCGTTTCCTTCTGTCACAGCACAGACCATGTGGCATGGACATCTTAAGGTTTTTCTTAATTCCTCCTTAAGCGGGGACCCTTACTTCCTCCTTAAGCCGAGGCTGTCTCTCATTCACCTCCGTTGTCTTAGTGTCTGCCCAGGCTGGATTTTGACCCTAGTAGACACTTCATAGGGTTTTTTTGTACACATGAAAGATTTATCACGGTGACTCCAGAAAGAATGATGAGACTTGCATAAACTGACACGATTATTATTGGAATTCATTTATTAAAAAAAATTCATATATTTTATTATCCCAAACACTGCATTTCAAGACATTTTTTATGCCAAACCTGACAAATGGATAGCTTTCCCCCGATTTTTTTTCTCTTTTAATTATTTGCATTCATTTTCTGTTTCAAAGACATTTTAACATTGGGCAACCAACTGATGGTTTAAACAGACATTATTAATGGGAATATTAGAAAAATTAAAATCAGGACTTCTAATGTAAGTTGAATAAAATGCTCAACCACCCGGCCAAATGGAAGAGCTGTTTGTGCATTCTGGGCGAGCCCAGGAGAAGAGGAACAGGTGGAATGCTGTGTACAGAGGAGACAGGAAGTGAAACAGGAAGAAAAAATCCCAGGGCAGACCCTCAGGTAACCGTGTGACCTTGGGCTGATCTCCTGATCCCCCCATTTCTGAGTTTCTTCATCTAGATGCTGACTGGGGGTTGAATGAGATAAGAGGTATTTTGTGTTTGTTTGATTTAGTTTGAGTTGTAAACTCACTCTGTTGCTCAGGCTGGAGTGCAGTGGCACGTTCATGGCCATCGCAGCCTCGACCTGCTAGACTCAGGCGATCCTTCTGCCTCAACCTTCCAAGTAGTTTCAACCACAGGCGGGTGTCACCACGCCTGGCTAAATTTTTGATTTATTGTAAATTTGAGGTCTTGCCAAGTTGCCTAGGCTGGTCCCCAATCCCTGGGCTCAGACAATCCTCTCACCTTGGCCTTCCAAAGTGCTGGGATGACAGGAATGTGGCACCTCTCCTGGCTGAGACAGAGGTTCTTCATCTGACCCAGGAGCTTCCCAGCCCCTTAGAGAGAGTCATTTGTGAAACCAACAAACTCTGTGTGAAATCAAGGTGGGTGTGTGTTTTTCTAAATATTGCCCATAACTTTTATGAGATGTCCAGAGATCTGTGATTTAAGAACATTTAGTAATCGTCAAACTAGGCAGTTTCTAAGGTTTGTTCATTCATTCATTCGAGTAACAATATTTATGAGCACCTGGTCGGTGTCAGGCATTCTTGAAGGCCTTGGAGATACACCGGTGAACAAGGAAAAGTCCCCACTCTCACACTGTTTCCCATTTGGACCATTCTATTTGTGTGTGCTGAGAATCCCATCTTGGTGAATACCTGCGCTTACCTTGAACGTCCGACATCACCCCTTGGCCTTTTGGCTTTGATCAGGTCTGGAGGATCCAGATAGTGCAGGGCTGCTCTGGAGGTTTGGGGAAGGTGGGTTTCTAGGAACCCACTGGGGTAGGCTGACACATCTTCTGGGAAAGAGCTCATCTTTAACAGAACAGCAGTCTGCTGACAAGGCTGGCTGGGTCTTTGTGCCTCCAGGGCCAGGGGATACAGCAGGCCCAGCCAGCACCAGGGCACTGGGGTACATGATGCCAGAGAGAGTCACTTCCACCAAGAGAACGGGATGAGGTCTTGCCAAGTTGCCTAGGCTCGTCTCCGATCCCTGGGTTCAGGCAATCCTCTCACCTTGGCCTTCCAAAGTGTTGGGATGACAGGCATGAGGCATCTCCCCATTCTCCTAGGCTTTCTGAATCAGCAGCTCCCCATCCCCCCTACGATGGGACATGCAGCCCTGAGGGAGGAAGATATGGGATGCAGTCAGTAAGCATCCCAGAACCATCAGGGATGCTTGAAGGGGACAGTTAGCCCAACCCCAAGGAGCGACAGACCCAGAGACACTTATGGCTTTTGCAACTCATCGGCCCCATCTCAGGATGACTTGGGATGCACAGGTCATCTTCACACCCAGGTGACTTAGCTGCCTCCACGGAGTCTAGGGAGGGGGCACTCCAAGATATCTTGCTGGTTCCTTATGGGAGGTTGGACAGGTGTGGCTAGGGGTGGGTCAGAAGGGGCCATCCTCTCTTCAGCGACGGTCTTGGCATGTCATGGCCAGAAGGGGTCCAAGTCAAGTTCAAAGTTCGCCTTCCAGTCTGAGGAATAAGCCACGTTAGAATGGAAGACTCCCAGCCGGGCTCGGTGGCTCAGCCTGTAATCCCACGCCTTTGGGAGGCTGAGGTGAGTGGATTGCCTGAGCCTGTGGGTTTGAGACCCGCCTGGGCAGGTGAAACCTCATCTCTACAATAAATCAAAAAAATTAGCCGGGCGTGGTAGTGCACGCCTGTAATTCCGGCTACTCGGAAGGCTGAGGTGGAAGGATCGCCGGAGCCCAGCAGGTCGAGGCTGTGGTGGCCGGGAGCGGCCACTGCACTCCAGTCTGGGCGACAGAGTGAGACTCCAACTCAAAAAAAAAGGAAAGAAAAGAAAAAAGAGAAAGAATGGAAGACTCCCTCAGAGAGTGGGAATCCGGGGAGATCCCGCTCACAGATCTGCCAGAAAAAATACAGAACTCCCAGTGAAATTGGAAGTTCCGTTAAACAAACAGTGCATTTTCTTTCTTTAAAAAAATTTTTTAAAAAAAATTTATTTTAAAGATGTTGGGTACAATTCAGGGTACAAGCAGTACATTTCTAAGAGAAGTATGTCCCTAATATTGCATGGGACACATTGCTTCCCCAAATTATGCTGTTTATTTGAAATTCAAGTTTAACCAGGCAGTCTGTATTTTTATTTGCTAATTCTGCCGTCCCTCCCAGAGTAAGAGCATGCCTCTATTTTCATCAAAATGTGTGTACACAAACGGAGCCGATTTGGTTTGCAGGCTATAGATGACGGACCCCTGATCTCCAAGCAGGGGACACAATTCAAAGTTAGTGCACAGAGGACAGAGTCAGCTAGAAAGTATATAGAACAGAGCCAGATCACGGCTTACAGCAGGAATCCCTTGTTAGTTAGAATGGTTCCTCGCACACAGTAGGTCCCCAGCAATGAGTCTCATCCTTAATTTACTGGAAAAGCTTGCATTTAAAAGATGTGAAACACCTACACGCATGTCCTGACTGCATGGGACAGGCATGCATGGATGACTGGGAAAGGTGTAGCTTACTGGATAAGGTACAGGCTCCGAGACCCAGCCTTCAAACTCAGACTCTGGTTCCAGCACCTTCTGCTGAGGCTTCCAGGAGGCATCGTTTAATCTCTGTAAGCCTCTGCTTCCTCATTTCCACAGTGAAGCTAGAAATATTGCGTGATGTTGTACAGGGATGGATGAACTGCCTGGCTTATTTTATTATTATTTTTTAAATGTGCATTTATTCTTTTTCTTGAGTTGACGTCTCACTTTGTCACCCAGGCTGGCCACTATATTCTCGTCTTGCTGGGCTCAGACCATCCTTCCCCTCACAGCCTTCCAAGCAACTGGAACTACAGATGCGCGCCACCATGCTCAGGTAAGTTTTTGATTTATTGTAGAGATGAGGTCTCTCCACGTTGTCCAGGCTGGTCTCGAGCTCAGGCAATCCTCTCACCTCTGCCTCTCAATGTCCTAGGATTACAGGCGTGGGCCATGGCACCCGGTTTGCCTGACTTGTGATAGTGTAATATCTTTCTTCCTTTTCCTTCCCAACCCTCAAAGACTCCTTCTTTTATTATTTTTTATTTTATTTTATATTTTAGGGAAGTGGGAGGATTGATTATATAATTGAGATGCACTCCAGTGAAGTTTGGGCTTCTAGCTGGCCCTATATCCCTCTTCCTTCCCCTAGCAGTGCCAGCATCTGTCAACCCCACCCTCGTGCACCCGGAGATCAGGGCCCGCTTATGAGTGAGAACATGCGGTATTCAGTCTTTGCTTCCGTGGCGGCTCACTTAAGACGACGGTCTCCAGCCGCATCCATGTTGCTGCAAAGGCTGTGATATTCTTCTGTTTTTTTTTTTGTTTGTTTGTTTTGAGTTGGAGTCTTACTCTGTCACCCAGGCTGGAGTGCAGTGGCACACTCACGGCCACTGCAGCCTCGACCTGCTGGGCTCCGGCGATCCTTCCGCTTCAGCCTTCCAAGTAGCTGGAACTACAGGCGCGCACTACCACGCCCGGCTAATTTTTGACTTATTGTAGAGATGAGGTCTCGCCAAGTTGCCCAGGCGGGTCTCGAACCTGAGGGCTCAGGCAATCCACTCACCTCGGCCTCCCAAAGCGCTGGGATTACCGGCTGAGCCACCGAGCCCAGCGATATTCTTCTTTCTTTTTTTTTTTGAGTTAGAGTCTCACACTGTCACCCAGACTGGAGGGCAGTGGCCGCTCCCGGCCACCGCAGCCTCGACCTGCTGGGCTCCGGCGATCCTTCTGCCTCAGCCTTCCAAGTAGCTGGAATTACAGGCATGCACTACCACGCCCGGCTGATTTTTTTATTTATTGTAGAGATGAGGTCTCGCTGCCCAGGCGGGTCTCGAACCCGCAGCCTCAGGCGATCCACTCACCTCAGCCTCCCAAAGGCGCGGGATTACAGGCTGAGCCACTGAGCCCAGCTGATATTCTTCCTTCTTATAGCCTCTTCCTCTCCCAGGTAAGCACATACTCCCAGAACACAGAAAGACTCCGCTTCCTCTAACTGGCTCACAATTCAAAGGAGCAGAATTCCTCACTTACCGCTGCCAGATCGTGTTTGCTAAACAATCATTTCGCTAACCGGGATTCAGACAATGCAGGAAGAAACAGTTGAAAACAGTTTTAATTGGCATTGGAAATAGGAAAGGGGGGAAAAAAGCCAGAGCATTATTAATTTTTTTTTTTTGCCATAATGACCACTGTAGCACGGGCTGGTTATTTCCCCATTAGACATAATGACATCCATTGTCGGCGGCTGTGTGTTTGATTATAAGATAATGACAATAATTCATTGTTTGCCGCTCTTTACCTTGAGACAAGGTAACCACAAGTTTAAAGGAAGATGTACAAGAGGTAAATTATACGTTGCTAAATATGAAACAGCACCTCACTTGTCCTGGTTTATAACAATAAAAACAACAATTTTAGATAGAACATATATTTAGAAAGCGTCTCCCAGGAGAGGCAGAGACATTGATCATCACATAATTGCCTACAAAGGAAAATCTTGCTAAATTGTTAGGTTTGGATGCAGTACGAAGCTGACTTGAGCTTCGGAAAGGAAGCGGAGTGTTTTTGAACATTTTGCTTGCTGTTTGAATGCAGCCTTTTCTCATCACAGAGCTGGAAGTCGCCCTGCAGATCACCCAGGGTGGGGGTTACAAGCACCTTTTAAAGATGCATCACCGATTGGTACACACGGTCGTTTGTGGACTGATCACATGTGAATCAGAGATGGTTCTTAAACTCCGTTCTCTTCAACTACGGCTACTAGGGATGCCCAGTCAGTGTTTCCAGCTGCTGCCTGCAGTGGCTGCATTTACTTTGCATGGATCTGCGGGCTTGCAGGCTTTTTATTTTTTGGTTCTATTTTTTTTTTATTTTTTGAGTCGGGGTCTTACTCTGTCACCCAGGCTTGGAGTGCAGTGGCACGATTACAGTTCACTACCGCCTTGACCTCCTGGGCTCAAGCGATCTTTCTGCTTCAGCCTCCTGAGTAGCTGGGACCACAAAGCGTGCACCACCACGCCTGACTAATTTTTGTTGTTGTTTGATTTTTTCTGTAGAGCCGAGGTCTTGTTATGTTGCCCAGGCTGATCTCAAACGCCTGGACTCAAGCAATCCTCCCACCTCGGCCTCCCGTAGTGCTTGGATGACAGGTGTGACCCACCGCACCCTGCTCCAAATGAATCTTTTTACCCTCAAATCAGATCCATAAGTCCTCCAGAGGGCAGCTTGGCAATGTCTTCCAAACCTAGACATGGTCTTAGCATCTCTTTCAGCAGCCGTGCTCTGATGGATTTAGCCACATGAATTGCAAACAAATGTCCACATGGAAAAGTGCACGGGAATGCTTATAGGTGCGTGACTGATTATCGCCTGGAAGCGGAAGCAGCTGAGACATCCTTTGCTGGGTGAGTGGGTTGGCCAACTGTGGGACAGCCATCCAGTGGAATATTATCGAACAATCTAAAGAAACAAGCTATCGGGCCATGAAAAGACGTAGAAGGAACGTAAATGCATGTTACAAGGTAAGAGAAGCCGAGAAGGCCACATAGTAGATGATTCCAACTATATGACATTCTGGCAAATTGTAGGTGCAGCCCATGGCTAGCAATGACACGAACCAGCAGTGCCAGAGGCATTTTGAAACCTTCCCCATTAAGTATCAGCAGACGCATCTCTTCTCCAGACATATACAGACACATCTCAGCCAGTCCTGTCCTAGGAAGAGTCCGGTGCCTCTCCCGTCAATGCTCCATGCTGGAGAAACTGAGGTTGAAAGTTGTAATGTGACTGTGTCAAGGTGCTAGAGCAAGTTAGTCTCCTTCAAGAGTAAAAACCCGTTCAGGCATGGTGGTTCATGCCCTGCAATCCCAGCACTTTGGGAGGCAGAGATAGGAGGATCGCTTGAATTCTGAAGTTTGAGGCTAGCCTGGGCAACATAGCGAGACCCCATTTCTACGAAACATTTAAAAAATGAGCCAAGTGTGGCGATGCGAGCTGGTGGTCCCCGCTAATTGGGAGGCTGAAGTGGAAGGATCACCTGAACCCTAGCGCTCGAGGCTGCCATGAGCTGTGATCATCCACTACACTACAGCCTGGGAGATGGAATCAGACCCCAACTTAAAAATAAGGACACAGCCGGGGTTGGTGGCTCAGCCTGTCATCCCGCGTTTTGGGAGGCTGAGGTGAGTGGATTGCCTGAGCCCGCGGGTTCGAGACCCGCCTGGGCAACTTGGCGAGACCTCATCTCTACAATAAATCAAAAATGAGCCAGGTGTGGTAGCACACACTGTGAGGCAGCCATCCAATGGAATATTATCAAACAATCTAAAGAAACAAGCTATCGGGCCATGAAAAGACATGGAAGGAACGTATATGCAAGTTACGAGGTAAAAGAAGCCGAGAAGGCCACATAGTAAATGATTCCAACTATACGACATTCTGGAAAAGGCAAAATTATAGACACATCTCAGCCAGTCCTGTAGTTCCAGCTACTTGGAAGGCTGAGGCAGAAGGATCACTGGAGCCCAGCAGGTTGAGGCTGCAGTGGCTGGGAGCGTGGCACTGCACTCCAGCCTGGGAGACAGAGTGAGACTCCAACTCAAAAAAAAGAATATGCATATATATATATATAAATATAGCCACTGACACCTGTAGGAGACACTGGCACCTGCTTCCTCCCTGAAAACCTCACGGAGGAACCACAGTGACATCACCCAGTCCCATAGCTTCCCTGCCATTCCCAGGGGTTATCATCTTTTTCAGACAAAGTGGGTGGCCGTGAAATGCCCCCCTCCCAGAATTCCAGAGCATCATGGATGAGGGCCGCAGCCACAGTGCTCTGAGATGTGTCCATCACCCAAGGAGCGCTCAGGTCAGGCGTCCCATGGGCGCCCCAGCCAAGGACCGAGCACCACAGACCCATTCCTGGGCAAACCCGAAACTGTTTCACCCTCAACTTTCCTTGAAGATTCCTTCGGGGTCTTCCTGCGATTCCGTCAACGGCACGACACATGAAGACATCTTTGCCTAATCTGCTTTCCTTCCCTTTCTCTTTCACAAAAGTCAAACCCACAGGACGATCTGATGGCTCTCTGATTTTCCCTTCCACAAAAGCACTTTCTCTAATACATCTTTGACATGTTTAATTCTGTCTGCGCGTCTGCATCTCAACAGACTTGGACGGACCGACATCCACGTGCTAAAACCTTGTCCCAGTAAGCTACCTCTGTACCCAGGCAACCACGTTTCGGGAGCTTTCAAGCACTTCGACTGCAACCTCTACAAACCTTCATTTAAAAATACTTTTCTGAGTTGGAGTCTCACTCTGTCGCCCAGACTGGAGTGCAGCGGCCTCTCCCTGCCACTGCAGCCTTGACCTGCTGGGCTCCGGCGATCCTTCCGCTTCAGCCCTCCGAGTAGCTGGAACTACAGGCACGCACTACCATGCCTGGCTAATTTTTTGATTTACTGTAGAGATGAGGTCTTGCCGAGTTGCCCAGGCGGGTCTCGAACCCACCGGCTAGGGCAATCCACCCACCTCAGCCTCCCAAAGCGTGGGATTACAGGCTGAGCCACCGAGCCCGGCCTAAAAATACTTTTATTAGGAATTGTCCGTGCGTACTGAAAAGGTCAGTTTGCTTATTCACTCAACAAGCATTTGCTCGGTATCTCTTTTCCACTTAGTCTCATGTTAGGACCAAAAGTAGACCACTGCTGTTCTTGAGAAGCCCCGGGCAGGTGGGGGAAACAGACAGACAAAGAGATAATACAACACAAATAATTTTTTCAAGGCACAGCAGGGCATGGAGAAGAGAAGGAAGCCTCAAGTTGAGTCTTGAAGCCGGAGTGGTTTGCCAAGGAAGGAGAGGAGAGTCTGCACAGGGATGGTGTCTCTGAAAAAGTTTGGCTTGAGACCGATGCAGCTTGGCATGGCAAGGTGACTGAGCTCACGGGCCCCAAGCTTAGCGGCCTGGTCCTGAATCCCATATCTACTCCTTCCTAGTGGTGTGGACTTGCACAGGGTTCGAACCCCTCATGGCGTCTTCGCCTGGAAAAATGGGGGTAACGATGCCTCCCGGGAATGGATGATGGGAAGATAACAGTCACGTGTAAGTCCAGAACTACTCAGATCAGTGGACGGCACACACTCTTACACCCGATCTGTCCTTTGGGCCTGAGTGTCGGAAGCGTCAGGCGGGGAGATTTAAAGGGTGGTTGGGTTCCACTGAGGACCGTGGCATCTTCTCCATTGACAGTGACTCGGCAGTTCCGGGACCTTCTGCGCTTACTAAGAGTTGGGCACGCATCGTCTCTGAATTTCATACCCAAAGCACAGGAGGCACCAAAATATTCCAAGTCTGTCTTAGGAAAGGGCATAAACATAGAAATGCAGCCTCCCAGAGGAATCTCAAAACCATCTGGTTCTCCCTCTCACCCGAAGCAGGAAACCCCTTCGCGGCATCCCAGAAGGACGACGGCCCTCCAACTTCTGACACGCTTCCAGAAACGAGGTCCTCACTCCCTCACACGGCAGCTTGCTCGGGCGCACCCCACCGTTAGAAAGTTGGTCCTCACGTGGAGCCGACGTCGGCCTCCCTGGAACTTTTACGACCGCTCCTGGTTTTCCATCTCGAATTCCAGAGAGCGAATCAGCTGCTCCCTCAACCACGCAAAAAAAATAAAAAAGGTTTGCAAAAACGTTGGCTGTTTTTGAATCTTTTCTTTAGGAGAATTGTGCCAGCTCTTCTATCTGCTGTTTCTACGATCTGACCTCCAAGCCCTGGGACTCCTTAGCTGACCGCCTCTTTGGAGTCTTGCCTCTGCATTCTGAGCAAATCTATTAAAAGCATCCCAATTTCGACCTCCTTTCTTCTTCAAGGGGAATCCCACGTGGGGAGTCATCCAGCATAGTGCATGTCCACACGGTTTCTCTTCCCCAGAGAAGGAGGAGTCAGCTATTTAGGAACTTTGGAAGGAAGACCCTGGGATGCTTGGCTCTGAGTTCTTATTTTTTCCCTATTGGAAGCCCCCTGCCCAGAGAACGTGAGTTCTGCTTGTTCCCAGACGCTGTCAGTTTTAGGTCAGTTTCCCCGTAAAAGGGTGTTTGTGTTAACCACACTCCGGGAGGTAGGTTTTAGGAAGCCAGTCCACCTGCAGATAGAAGCCACCCTCTCCACGTGCTGTCAGACGCGGAATCAAGGTGTGACTGAATCTTTCATCAGCTGACTCTGGTCAGCTTCTCAACAGGCTTCAGAATCACCTAGGGAACAGGGCCCCGGAGTGCTCTGTGCCTATTCAATGGGAATGTTGATATTTCTGCCATTCGATGCTTCTTGCTATATGTGTATTCTCAAACTATATATAGTCGTGGACTTGCAAATCTCAAAAGATAGACCGTATCTCCAGATTGCATAAAACATTTTGGGAGGGTTACGTAATTGCCTGCGTTTTAACAGTTTGCCTTTCAAACTTACCAGCAGTGGTTTCGTGAATGTCTAATCTAGACAAGCCTTGATGAATTGGCCTGAACAAAATCACCCCATAATCCAATTCAGCATGGTTAGATCACGACCACTTTAGCCTTATCTCATTGGAATCCATGACCTTTAAAATAATCACATTGTCCTCTCAATATATCCTTAAGTTCTTCTCTGATAGAGGGGGTCATACCAGGCCCAAGACTGCAGACATCTAAAACTTTCCCTTGTTCGACTGGCTCAAGTGACGTTTTGCCCAGGTGATACTTTATCAGAAAAAAACAAAGGTCAAGGAATTTGATAAAATATTTTGCATGCATGCTCAAGATGAAAATTCCAGCTTTTGTTTTTCATTTTGAAAATAGAAATTCTCGGTTGTAGTTGTTCTTATAGCATGAACTCAAAAGTCCTTTTCTGGTCAACACCCATTTTGAAATGATCAAGCTTCACTCATCCTCAAAGCCTTGCACAAATGTTGATTTTTTTTTTTTTTTTTTGAGTTGGAGTCTCACTCCATCACCCAGGCTGGAGTGCCATGGCACACTCACGGCCACCCCAGTGTTGACCTGCTGGACTCAGGTGATCCTTCTGCCTCAGCCTTCCAAGGAGCCAGAACTACATGCGAGCACTACCACGCCTGGCTGATTTTTTGATTTATTGCAAATGTTAATTTGTTATTTTATTATAAAGATGTGGGGTACATTTCAGGGGTAAATGTCAATTTTTAACTTCTATTTTTGAACAAATCTAGGTATGAAATATCTTCATAACCTAAAAAGTAATTTTTTTGGTAACATTCCATCAAAAAAAAATCTAAGGGTCTGGTCCCCTCAATCTCCAATAACTACTTAATCAAATGAATAATATTTAGAAAGATAAATATTAAAAGAACCAGTTTTCAATTGCAGGGAAAGGATTATTTGACCCCATCTAAGTAACATACGCTTGGAGATGTTCTGAGTCGGGAAACATTTGCTGTGGTTCAGAGGACCAGAGTGCACACATCCGTTTCTGTGTCTGCTTCTATCTGGACATCTGGAAGCTTCTCTCTACTGTCTCCTCTGCGTCCTATCACCTATGCAGAGGCCTGGCCACTGTTATTCTGGAAACTTCTCATCAATTTCTAATGGAAACTCAGCAACCTCCGGGGACTCCTGAATTCTCAGCTCTGCCTTTCTTTGGCCTCTCTCAGCTGAGACCAGAGAGAACCATTTGGGAAGCCAGCTGAAATCACGGGTGCTCTTAATAATGATCTTCACTGCTTCACTATGAGAAACTTTAAATTTTCTACCAACGTGGTTCTGTGGAAGCTCCCCAGCACGGTTCGTGACCTGGTCCCTGGCCACCTCTCCGATGTCCTCTGCTGGCTCCCAGTGTGACACGGCTGTGCTGCAATTCCTTTCAACTCCGCATGTCCCTTTGCCCTGTCTCTTACTTTGTTTACCTGTGTAACTCTTTCTTACTGAGTGAGACTCACTGTAGCTGCCATTTTTTTAAACTAGAGATTCTTTCCTAACTTTTATGGAGCACACAGGCTGCATCTCTTCTCCACCAGGAGCTGAAAGAGACTTCCCAGAGGAAGCTGAGTCAGAGTGAGAAGACAATGCCCCTCCCAGCAGATGGTCAATGCGTATTTGAGGTTCGATACCAGGTTTCCTGACTCTTAAGTCCAGCATTGCGTTTTTTTTTAGCACACTCTCTGCATCTTCTCAAAAACAGGAATAATGAGAGCTATTCCACGGGATGGGCATAAAGTGTAATTAAAATTTTTAAAAAAATTTATTTTAAAGAGGTAGGGTACAATTCGTTGTTAAGTATATTAATATTCAAGCCGGGCTCAGTGGCTCAGCCTGTAATCCTGCGCCTTTGGGAGGCTGAGGTGAGTGGATTGCCTGAGCCCATGGGTTCGAGACCCGCCCGGGCAACTTGGCGAGACCTCATCTCTTCATAAATCAAAAATTAGCCGGGCGTGGTAGCGCATGCCTGTAGTTCCAGCTACTCGGGAGGCTGAGACAGAAGGATCGCTGGAGCCCCCAGCAGATCGAGGCTGCGGTGGCCGGGAGCGGCCACTGCACTCCAGTCTGGGCAACAGAGTGAGACTCCAAGTCAAAAAAAAAAGTATACTAATATTCATTATGCAGGTACCCTTGTTGACGAGGTGTGCCGCCTCCTCCCTGGCAGTTTCCCGCTGCTGTCAATCCCTTTCTTATAGTATTATGATCATTGTTCATGGTCCGCTTATGAGTGAGAACATGTGGTACTCAGTTCTTTGTGTACTTTTTTCCCTTTTTTTTCATTTTTAAAATTTTTACCTTGGAGTTGTGGGTTATAAGTAGGAATTGACAATGTAAGTCAGTCGCCTGCAGGTGAAATTTGGGCTTGTAGCTAACCCTCTCATCCCCCGATAGTGGACCAGGTACCCACTGTGTTGTCACGTGCTCTCTCCCTCCCTTCCCTAGCAGTATCCATTGATGCCACCCTTGGGCTCATGTGACCAGGGCTCACTTAGGAGTGAGAACATGAGGTATTCAGTCTTTTGTTTCTGTGGTAGTTCACTAAGCATGGTGGTCTCTGGTTGCATCCAAGTTGCTGCAAAGGCCGTGATTTTGTTCTTCTTTATGGTTGCATAATATTTCATCGTGTCTATGTATCACACGTTCTTTATCCAGTCCACTAGGTTGCCATGCACAGTTCTTTGTTTTGAGAGTAATTAACCTGGCCTAGATTTTCGACTTCTGAGGTCTGTGTCATCGACCAAATGCCCCTTCTGAAGCTCAGCTGCCGTATCTATAATTGATCAGTATTAGTATGTACATGTAGGGTTGATAATTGTTATAAGACATGTATCAGAGTCACTGACATCGAGGAAATGCTTAAGTCACTTTCTTAGACTGGGCATGATGGGTCAGGCACTTTGGAAGGCTGAGGCAGAAGGATCATTTGAGGCTAGGAGTTTGACATCAGTCTGGGCGGTATAGCAAGACTTTGTTTCTACAAAAAATTTAAAAATTAACTGGGCATGGTGGTGAGCACCTGTATTCTTAGCTACTTAGGAGACTGAGGCTGGAGTATCATTTGAGTTCAGAAGTTCGAGGCTACAGTAAGTTCTGATGCACCACTGCACCCCAGTCTGGGTGACAGAGCCGAAGCCTGTCTCAAAAAGAAAGAAAAAAACAGAAAAGATAGAAAATTAAAAAGAAACATGCGGTTTATCCTATGAGTGTTAATTTTCAGATAAAGGACCATTAGCCCCTTCCCAGTTTGGATGTCTCGCCTCCCTGCAAGGCTCCCGCCCTGCCTGTGCCCATGAGGTGTCCTGGTTCTCCGTGGAGTCAGACCCTCACAACTGCATCTGTCCTCAGAGAGGTTCTGTATAATGGGGACTCCCCACCCACCCATCAACTCTGGGGGGAGGCAAGCGGCAGGAGGAGACGAGGACCCAGCCTCTCAAAACCTGTTTAAGACAACATGAAAAACCACTCACGTACTTTCAAATAGGTGGAATTTCGCTTTCAGCTTTATTTACCTGAGAATGAATTTCAGTGTGAAGAGGGCTTTATGTCGTCGGAGGCGAAGCGCCCAATATATAAGCAATTTTCAACAAGAGTACTACACATTTGTCTTTATAACAATTTGTGTTTAACAGCTTTTATGCAAATGACACTAAAGTGGCACCTTTTTTTCTAAATTGGACATTTTTATGGTTATAATTTTCTTCTGTAATAACAGCAAAAAAAAAAAAAAAAAATGGCTGTCCCAGTGGAGTTGAACATTTCATCTTTGAGCACTGTCTTGTGAAGTTGGAATGACAAGTTTCTTTCATTTGCACCAAGAATGACAAAAAAGTGTTCTTTGTCTTCCCTGTCTTAGTTTTCAGAGGCGATGAAACTTCAGGTGCCGTCGTTCCTCCATCAACAACCCTGAGCAATCAGAATGGTCTCATAAAATCCCTACACAGCTTCAAGGCACCCAAAATATTGCTTGATCTTTCTCCTTCCGAGCTGAGAGGCATAAATTACTTGGTTTGATTTCAGTTTCAACACGTTGTTGGGTCTTTTGCATTCATACCCACTTTCCCCCAATTCAGACAGGTGACTTTTATAGACAATGGGGCTTAATTGACTACAAGACAATGGAATTTATAGACAATATTCCAGGCAACCATCCCGAGATACTCATAGAATAATCCACCTTATTGTTGCTTAATCGACCGAAAATTTTTGCAGCGACAACAGAAGACAGCGTACGTTTCGCACAATGACTTAAATATATCCAAGGATTTGGCTAAACAATATGTATAATTTGTGGCGGCGGAGGCCTTTGGGATAGAAGAGACTAGAAGGTCGTAGCGAGCATGGATTGGAGAAGCAAAGAGAGGTGCTGGAATGAACTGGAAAGAACAAAGACCTGTACCCTGCATGACCTTGGGGGTGTCACTTCCTCTCTCTGTGTTTCTGATTCTTCAACAGAAAGAAATGTTCTTTCCCTGGCTGCTTTTTTTTTTTTTTCTTGTACTAAAGGCAATAGTTAAAGGGGATTGTTTTAAAATATTCAGGGAAACTTGCTGTAGTATTAGCTTTGGATCTGTTGGAATTTGGAAAGAGAAAGAGAAAAAGAAATTGAAAGGAAAGAGACAAAACTGTCTCTATTGCGTGGCGACAACTTGATATACACCATGGAGGGAAAAGACTAGAATTTGGCATCATGACACCTAGACTTGAAGCCAAAGACTTGTGAACTTTCCAGGTATTTTATATTCAGGAAGTAAATCTGTCCTTTCTAAACTTTTGTCTACCTGTGTCTTAGTCCATTTGGGTTGTTGTAACAGGATACTTTAGACTAGGTCATTTGTAAACAGCAGACGTGAATTGCTCACAGTTCCAGAGGCCAGGAAGTCTAAAATCACAGTGTTGGCAGATTCGGGTCTGGGAAGGGTCTATTCCTACTATGTGTTCTCACATGGCAGAAAAGGAAAGAAAGCCCTGCCAAACCTCCTTATAGGGGCACAAATCTCATTCTTGAGGGTCGGCTTCATGACTTAATCACCAACTAAGGGCCAAGTTACATTAAGGATCAAGTTTCAACATATGAATTTTGAGGCGACAGAAACATTCAGACTAAAGCAATGCACTCGGAAACAGTAATACCTCTCTCATGAGGTTCCCGTGACCATGAAATGAGGTCACGAGTGTGGTGCACGTTGATGTTGATACACTGATGTTCATGTTATTATTGATATAATGAGGACTTTCTTTTCATCATTGAACTGAGATTACAAGCTCACCCAGAAGCCACATGCTGTGTAGCTAATGCCACCACCAAACCCAAAAGGGTCACTGATAAAAATGCGTTGAGTGTTCCTTCACTTCTCTCTGGGGTCACGCAGTCTTTCACTCACTCAGTAGCTCTTATACCATTCAGACATGCTGAGTCCTGAGCAGGCACTGGAGATTCAGAGATGGACAGGACACTGTCTCTGTCCCCCAGGTAGCTTGAGCTTATCAAGTACAGGGTTTTGATTGGAAGGACATGTATACACTGAAGTCAGGTTTCTGTCCTCTCTCTCTCCTGAAGGGTTGTGTCCCAGTTGATGAAATATTGGGTGACTTTAATTTTTCGTGAACCATATGAACAAATTTTTTTTAACAAAAACAAATTATTTATAAACTGAAAAAGCTGTTTTCGTTGTGAAATGATAAAAAAATTATAGCAAAACTAGTTCGGAAGGGCAGTTGATACACAGATTTTGAATTAGAGAGGTTTAAATAATCAATGGTCTGTGTAAGTTAATTTATACAGATACCTATCTCCTGGTAGAGAGGTAGATAGATAAATAGATAGATGATCAATAGATAATAAATTAAAAAGATGATAGATAATAGAGAAAAAGATAAAAGATAGATAATAGGTAAATTATAGAGATTGATGAAAGAGAGGAAGGAAAGAAGGAAGGAAGAAAGAGGAATTCCTGGAAAACAGATTGGTGCATACGTGTGTATATTGTCCACATGCGTAGCTAGGGGAACCCACACATGCATCCACACATATCAATATAAAGATATTTTAGGAAAGAGCACGTTTTAGCTCAGGCTATTTGGTGGAACTCCAGTGCTGTGATTCCTTTTTCCAGGCCATCTCACCTGTCCCTGGGTGAGATGTCTTGGGGTTCTCACTCTGGGTCTTGTGGCGCAGCTACACTTGGTCCCCCGTATCGTGGTACACAGGGTGGGACTGTCATCCTGGCTCAGACCCCAGCCTTTGACCATTTGGTTTCCGACTGCAGTGTATATTTCTTTCCCGGTCTCTCCTTCTGGTCAGCACACAAGAGGGGGAGCCCGGTCCCTGGGGTTCATCTTTCTACACTGCCACTTCCTGGTTAGTCCAACTGTTTACCCTTTATAGACTCTAGTCTTCTTATCGGAGAAATAGAAAGAATAAGGACAATCTCAGAAGCTGTTGGGAAAGTGATAGCGTTTGCCACATACCTGTGATTTTATAAATTTCACTTCCTTTTTCTCTGATTTAGTGGCTAGGAAAAAAGATGGCAATATTTCCACCACCTGTCAGCTCATTCATGGGAACTGAAACTTTTCCAAGGAGAGTAATTGTGGAGACATTACAGGTACTACCCTGCACCTTCACCCACTGAACAGATGGGAAAACTGAGTATCAGAGTGGAAGGTGTCTAAGTGCTGGTGACACGGACCAGCAAGCAGATGTCCAGTGGGAAAGTCCAGTCCAGGGTTTGTCCGGCAGGCTGCAGTGTGTGACAGCCTTGTTTCACCCTACACTCTTGCAGGCAGAACTGCTCAGAGGCCCGTGTGCATACATCAGCATATCTATACATCCTTACAGAAACCAAATATCGAAGCATGTCATCACTCTAGGATTGCTGCACAGGACAAAGCAATTAGAATGGATCCTTTGTGAACTACCCTTTGCGGTGGTAGGGACTCATTAACATCTCATGAAACCCTTCTACATAAAATGTGAAGCAATGCAAAGCCGCCGCCCTAAAAGTTAATATGTGTGTGTTCAAGGGGGGGAGGGGACGCGTGTATTTGAAGCAGCTCATCATTGGATCCAGGAGCTGCGGAGTGGGAGAATTCCTTAGCATATTTTAATTACTGTCTGGCTGCTCCTGTAAATAAATGAGCCAATGGCTGGAGCTTGGAGCAGGCTGGGGACGGAAGCAAAGGCGTGGAGTCCCAATGGTCCAGACTTGGAACACGGCTGAACTTGGGCATGATTGCTGCAGCGAGAAGAAAGACTGCTGGCCTACCTGGGATTAATGAGTACCCAGGGAATGTGGGATGGCTCTAGGCTGGAACCAGGGTCATTAAATTCCGCTGGTCATTAATCCCCTGGAAATGCCCAGGGCTGAGGTCATTATTCTTGAGAGATAAAAAATTCAGGACCAAACAGCGCGAGAGCATGAATATCATACATTTCTCAGATTGGTGGTGTGTTTTTACAATTTGTTGGCAGGGCCCAATGCCAGGAAACAAATCTTCTTTTCATAGCTATACAGGCACTGATCATCTCGACTCGAAATGTAAAGTCAGCCAACATTTTCGATATGTCCCTACTGTGTGGTTTGGGAGCTGTTGACAGTTTGACTTCCTTTGGCCCTCTAGGAGGCATGGGTCACACTCTTGAGTTTCAAGGGGAGGAAACTGAAGGTCAGAGAGTGTCAGTGACTTGGGCAAAGCCACACAGCTGCTCGTCAGTCTCTAAGTACGGTGGCTTTCTCACGTGTCTCAGCTGTCTGCCTAGCAGTGTAAATTATCCAAGCGGCATATCAGACTGCAGAGGTCATCTTGCTTTTAAGTTCCTTAGCTGGTTGTTCCCCTTGAAGCTTTTTCACTCATTCCTATGAGTCAGAAAAGAGGACCAACCCCACTTTAAAATTGAACATGCCATCTTCTTGTAGAGCAAATTAGACATTTAAAAACGGCTTCAAATTGTCTAAGCTAACCAGCAAGTCAGGCTATATGTGTGTGTATATATATAATTTTTGTTTTTATCAGAGACAGGGCCTCACTCTAGCACCCAGACGGGAGTGCAGTGGCATAATCATGACTGGAACATTGAACACCTGGGCTCAAGCAATCATTCCACCTCAAGCCTCCCAAGCAGCCGAATCTACAGTTGTGCACCGCCATGCACGGCTAACTTTTAAAAATGTTTTGCAGAGATCGAGTCTCCCTTTGTTGCCCGGGCTTGGTCTCGAACATCTGGCTTCAAGGGATCCTCCTGCCTTGGCCTCCCAAAGTGCTGGGACTACAGGCCACCATGCCCAACCCGGCTAGATGAGGAAAACGTCAAAAACCATCTTGGGCCCAGAGCAAGTGGGACTCCACAGACAATTGTGGCTTGGTAAAATGAGGCTAAGCAGTGTGCCACCCTATGGGATTGTAGCGAGGGTGGATGAGATGGTAGTTGTCAAGCACTTAGCACAGTGTCTCATGCAGAGTGGGCAGCAGAGATGTCTTTGTAAAAGAAAATAAAGTAAGATCAAGCAAAAACAAAATATGAGGAGGGACACCCCCCCGGAATTTATTTATAAAAAATTGTGTATTTATTATTTTTTGATTTTTAAAAAAATTTCATATAGAGGTGTGGGGATTAACTGCGTAGGCTGCAGGCAGGTGAAGTGGGGGTTTCGACCTGACCCTCCTTTCCCTGGTCATGGACCTGACACGCTTTTTGTTGTCACGTGATTCCCCCCCCCGCTTCCCCAGCAGTGCTCAGTGACTGCCAATCCCACCCTTGTGCTAATGCCACTGGTGATCAGGGCCCGGTTCTGAGTGAGAACACGTGGCATTCAGTTCTTTGTTTCTGGGAAATTCCCTTCAAAGTACCCTCCGTTTGACACAATACACCCATCAAGACGCTTCTCTACTGTGCAAACAGTTTTTGAACTCATCCATTTTGCTTTTTAGTGCTTCTGTCATTTCTTTGTTTTGCCTCTATTACATGGGCAAAAAAGCTTCCCTCTGAGGACTTTTTTCATCCTGGAAAACAAACAAAAAAATGTTTCTCAGGGTGATATTGGGTGAATAGGGAGGGTGGAGCACGGGGGTCTTACTGTTTTTGGTCAAAAAACTGCTGAACACTCAGCACTGTGTGTGCAAGTGGAAATCACCCATCATGAAATGGACAAATACTTTGAAAGAATCTCTCCCACCCGCCTGCAAAATTCACCGAAGCTGAACGCAGCCCCTCACACCAACGCTAGCTGATCCACTGATGCCGATGGGTTCCTAGAATACTTACTTGGTGAGGGAAGCCTGTACTACAAGGTGCCTGTCTTCCAAAAAATAATTCCATTTTTTTATTCCCCCCCATCCTACAACAACAAAAAAAAGATAAAATAAAGTGATATAAAATAAGATGATAAAGTACATTAAGAAGGTTGGTAAACAGGTACACTTGTAGGGCCTGATGTGTGTGAATGCATAAACTCTTTTTAGGTATTTATTGGTCTTTCATACAGCTTTGAAGCGGCATCCAGCTTCACGTGTTATTGGTTCCCACTTGCTGCATTCCGCTGGCCATATGCAGACACCAGCAAAGCCGGTCTTGTTTGTTGTGAGTCTGTCAGATATTTTGTCACAGCCTTACAAGTCCTTTTGCTTGCAAAAGAGAGAAAGCACTGCGCCTTTGAATCCCAACTATGTGATTGGAACATTCTATAAAAACAAGTCTGCCGGTGAGGTTATTTGCCTCAAGGCCTTTGTGTGGGGACAAAAACAAAAACAAAACAAACAAAAACTGGCTATAGTCCCCAGTCAAGAAGTCACCCAGCTGGAAGGCTAGACTGGGATTTGAACCCAGTCAGGCAACCTCAAAAGCTTTGGCTTGCCTTGTCCCAACAGCCAAGCATTTGGATAGGTGTTGAATGCATCACATGGCTCCCTGGTGTTATTTCTTTTTTACTTTTTTTGCTTTTGAGTCAGAGGTCTCACTCCTTCTTCCAGGCTGGAGTGCCATGGCATGATCATGGCTCACCACAGCTTCGAACTCCCAGGCTCAAGTGATGCTCCCACCTCGCTCTTCAGAGTAGCTGGAACAGTATGTAAATGCCACCCCACCTGGCTATTTTTTTTTGATTTTTGTAGAGATGAGGTCTCACTATGCTGCTCAGGCTGATCTCGAACTCTTGGACTCAAACAATCCTCCTGACCCGTTCTCCCAAAGTGCTGGCATTGTGGGTATGAGCCACCGAGCACAGGCTGTTATTGCTAATAATACACTGATTATGTTTATTTGTTGGGAAGCATTTTATAATTATAACAGTGACAGGCACAAAAGACAAAAACTAAAAATTGTTTTGTCTCTTCTACAAAACACACGATCTTCTTTGGTCTATGTTTCTTCCTATACACAAGTAGCACTTTCACATTGTCATAATCATAGCAAAGAACCAAGTTTAAAAAAAAATATTTTATTTTAAAGATGTGGCATATAATTCAGGATTGGGTATACAAGTGGTCATCGTACAGGTAAAGTTTGGGCTTCCCTTTGGTCCCCACTTTGCCTGGTTTGAGATCAGGTACCCTTATTGATGTTATGGGCATCCCGCCCCAGTAGTTTCTGGCTACTGCCGATCCCTTTCTTATAGTATTACGGTAAATATTCAAGGTCCGCTAATGAGTAAGAACATATAAGACTCAAGTTTAATTCAGTTTTCTCCACTTAAGATTAATCCAAGGCGGATAATTTGAAGGACTTTGCTCCTTTTAAATCCTTTGCTATAATATGTTTGTTAAAAACAAACTGAGCCCACTAGTTATGCTGTTTGTATGGTCTTAATTGAATACAGTTCAGCTTTGGATAGTCACCCATCAGAGTAATGTTCATAATTTAAAAAAAGAATTAGGAGAAGGAATATATATTCCTGGAGCAATGATCAGCTTGTCCACTATAAGAGAACGCTGCATGTGTCTGCTACAAAGCCACAGACTTCCAGACACATTAGAGGGGCTTGGGCTTGGTTTTTCTACATACTTGATCAAAAACAGATGCGTTTACACCATTTGGGAAATTCCTTTTATTTATTACATGCATTAAATTTCTGTTGCCCCAGCAGGCCTGCCATGAGGTTTACTGCCATGGGCCACAATACTTGATTTTTGTCTGAGATGCAAACTGACCTCATTCCTTCATTGATTCAATATATGTTTATTGAACACCTCCATTTACCAGGCGCCATGTTAGGACACCGCTTTGCAAACTCTAAAGTATGTAGAGGCTCAAGGGATAATGTTCAAATGCAAATTCTGATTTGGTAGCAAGGATACCAAACCGAGATACGCCACATTCCTCACAAGCACCCAGGCAAGGCTGATGCAGTGGTCAGCGGACCCCTCATGGAGCCTTAGAGGACATGGCCGGTGAAGAACTTGGCACCCCAGCTCAGGGGGTGGGGAAGCAAGGAGCTGGCCAAGGCTGGATAAGATCAGTCCTCAGGTATGCTCAGTGAAGGCCTCTCTCTCAGAAGCGTGGACACTAACACATACAAAGGATGTGAGCATGGGAAACTCAGGAAGATAAGCGCCTGATGCAGAGGGAACAGCAAATGTGGAATAAGATCAGAGACATGGAATCGGGGGGCAGGGTGTGTCAGGCCCTGTGGACCACAGCAAGGAGTTTGGATTTCAGCCTCTCCACGCTGGGAAACTGTGGGATGGCTTACATAGGGCACTGATGTACTTGGAATGATTTTTTCAGGGAGCTCTTCAGCTTTTGTGGGGCAGGTGGGATCAAAGAGGCAAGGAGGGAAGCTGTACCCCAAGTAGGTGTCTGGAGCCGGGGTCCAGGAAAGAGATGATGAGGACCAGGACAGGGTGGGTAGGTAGTAGCAGGACTGGGCTGGGCACATACTCTGGAGGCAGGACCAATAAGCACGCTGTTCTTTCATGAATCGACAGATCTGGTTGCTACCCATGTGTCAGTTCTGCTCCGGGTACCATCTGTGGATGTCAGTTGACTCTGGGAAGACCCACTACAGGATGACACTCCCTCCTTCATCCTGGTCTATTTGTTTGTTTCTCTGATGTGTGGTGGGTATCAGGGTAAATCATGGAATGGGTAAGTCGGAGCACCGTGAACTGAGACTGAAGGAATAAGTCGACCAGACCTGCTCTGTGCTGATTTGAGAGAGACGTTGACCAAAACAGGGAAGTCTAGGGACTGCTTGGTTTCAAATCCCACTGCAGTGCGGCCTTAGAAAAGTTACCTAATCTCTGTGTGCCTCTCTTTCCTCACCCATGAAAACTGCATGATATTGTTGCCAGGACCAAAGAGTTAATGTCGGTGAAACATTCACTCACTGGACTTGGTGGCTCAGCCTGTCATCCCAGAACTTTGGGAGGCCTAGGCGAGTGGATTGCCTGAGCCTGCGGGTTCAAGACCAACCCGGGCCACGTGGTGAGACCTCGTCTCTACAATAAATCAAAAAATTAGCCAGGTGGGGTAGTGTGCCCCAGTAGTTCTGGCTACTTGGAAGAGTGAGGTGGGAGGATCACTGGAGCCCAGCAGGTCGATGCTGGGGTGGCCGTGAGTATGCATGCCACTGCACTCCAGCCTGGGTGATGGAGTGAGACTCTAACTCAAAAAAGAAAAAAATTCACTCATTTACATGTCTGACTCAAGGTGAGCACTGTATACATTCAGTCATTGCTGTTGTTGCTATTGCTGTCTTTTTTACTACTAACCGGGTAACATGCAATGGCAATTTTATTGAAAAATGGGTAAGATTTTTTTTTTCTTTGATCTTGAGGATTTATGGCCCACAATCCATTTGAGCTACAGGGGGCAACCCCTTTCAAGACCCTTCCCGCTGCTGGGAGCTTTCCTGTCTTAATAAAACTACTTTCCCCTCTAAAAAATAAGAAATGGTAGCCCCATACTCCCATGTGGGACATTACCTTCATCACACTGGCTGTGTGGTTTGGAAACTGGTCTTAGACTTTCTGAGCCGATCCTTAGCTTTCCTTTCTATAAATTGGGAGCAATAATATTGGTTTAAAGTTCAAAGTAAAGGCTGCACATAATGTTTGCTAATTGACCAGTGTAGTGCCTAGACCACAGCAGATCATTAATCAATGACATACTCAAAGCTCGCTCTATGCCAAGCGCCGTGTTACATATCAGAAATGTGGATGTGACCCCTATTTCTCTGGGCTGAATGTCTGGCACAAGAGAAGAAAAACACAGGCAACTGTAGGAGGCATCTATTAGGGGGGTGGTAGCTTATTCCATCAGGAAAGGCTCCCTTTAGGAGGTGATATTCACATTACTGTAAGCATTTGGATTATCGCTGGTAGAAACATTTCTTATTTGACATCAAAGAATCTTGCCTTCAGGTCTATTTTGGGTCAGTTTTATTCAAATATCATAGAGTGATTACCAAATGCTCTTGTTCTGGAGTGTTGTAGGTAAAATCCTCCCTGACTGGGGAAGCCAGAATAAGCATCTGTTCCACTCCCAAGATGTCTGTGTCCCAGTATCCAGAACTTGACATGGTTAATGGACTTTGCAAATGGGATTAAACTAGGGATCTTAAAATGAAATTTCTGTAGATGATCCGGGTGGGCCCAATCGAATAATATGGGATCTTAAGAGAGGAGAGATTTTCCTGGCTGAGGTCAGAGACAGATGTGACTAGAGAAGAATGATCAGAGAAACGCACAGCTGTGGCTTTGAGGACAGAGGAAGGGGCCACAAACCAAGAAATGTAGACTTGTAGCTGGAAAAGGCAAGGAAATGGTTTCTCCCCTAGAGCCTCTGGGAAGAAATGTGACCCTGCAGCTATCTTGATTTTTGCTCCATGAGACCTGCATTGGACTTCTGACTTCCAGTAGCAAAAGAACATTAATAACCCCATGTAATCAGGTTGTGATGTCTATCGTGTGTTGGACACCATGCAATCCATTCCCCTTCAAGTACTTGCCATGATCCCACTTTACAGAAAAGTAAAAATTGGGAGTCAGGAAGGCTAAGCCCATTGTCTGAGACTGGTGAGAGGGTAACCTGGGGCCAGTGTCCCTTTCTGACTCTAAAGCCTTTCCTGTTTCTTAGACAGCCACATAACTTGACTGGGTAGCCTCATTTTCCTGCAGAGTCCAACAGAGAGACCCTTACACCAGGGACCCACCTTCGGTCGCTAGCTAACCTAGGTTACTGCCCATCTGTTCCAAGGCATATGCACTGATCTCTTCTTTCAAACTTTGTGTGGTTGAACCTGTCATGCCAGACAAAAACCGTGTGACCTAGCTTGTAGTAGCTTTTGCCATGAAGGTATCATTTACTGGTGAGTATATTTTACTGTTCTTCACTCAAGCAGCTGTCTAACATGCTGAATAGTCTTTCATCTTGTCAAACACTTCCATGCGCTTTTCTACAGCTTTCTCAGCCAACATGTACACACCTAATCAATCTAATGCCACAGTCTACAGGCTTCCAAACCCAAAAGCACTGCCCCAGCCACTTTCTTAAAGAGACAATCCCTTTTCATCGAAATCTTTTCATCGCACCCACAGAATGGCTTTTTCTTAGCGGATCCTTTAGGATTGGTGTAAAGGAAGACTGAGCTGAGTTTTTTTTTTTAAATGGATGCATCATATCTGTATATATTTATGGGATATATGCGACATTTTGTTATATGCACAGAAGGTGTAATGATCAAATCGGATATTTAGGGTATCCAGCACTTTGAGGATTTATCGTTTCTCTGTGTTGGGAACATTTCAAGTTCTGTCTTCTAGTTTTTTGCTTTTTGGGTTTTTGTTTTTTGAGTCAGGGTCTCACTCTGTTACCCAGGCTGGAGCGCAGTGTCACAATCACTGCAGCCTCCAACTCTTGGGCTCAAGCCATCCTTCCACCTCAGTCTTTCGAGTAGCTAGGACTACAGGCACACACCACTGCACCCAGTTAATTTTTTGACATTTTGTGGAGATGAGTTTTTGCTGTGTTGCCCAGGCTGGTTTTGAACTCCTGTGCTCAAGCAAGTCTCCCGCCTTAGTCTTCCAAAATGCTAGCATTGTGGTGTGAGCCTGTGCCCAGCCTCTTCTAGCTATTTTGAAATATACAATATGTTGTTTTAGGCTTTAGTCACCCTACTCTGCCATCAAATATTATAACTTATTTCTTCTATATAAGTGTATGTTGGTACCCATTAACTACCCTACCCATGTACCCTTCCCAACCTGTGGTATCTCTCATTTGACTTGCCTGGATTTTTACCAGCTCAATTATGGGATCCTCTTGCTATAACAGGTGGGTTGGTGGCTCTGCCGTCTTGCAGGCCTGTGCCCATGGACACTCACTGATAAAGCAGGTTTCATCAGTGTAGTTTCAGGTATTCATGATCTAAACACGAAGTTCGAGTCTGCAGAATCGGCACGCAATGTCTTTTCTCTGCCAGCATCAGCGCTCACCCAATGTCTCAGTTTCATCCGTTTCACCCATCTTCTCACTACATGTGCTTCTGCAACACAGATCAGAACTATTTCATGCCTTCATGTTTTGGTCACCTTACTGCAGTCTACAATACCTGTCTTCCCTGGTCTGTTTGATGAGCTCCAAACTCAGCAGAGACATCTCCCTTCATGTAAAGTTCTTCTTGCACCTCTCAGAGTGCACTGTCCTGTCCTTGACACGCCTGAGGTCATGGCCTGCTCTTCTATTTACCAAATGGTGGTGTGTATCTTAGCTGTCCCTGAGAGACAGATTGCAAAAATAACCCCCATTCTCACTCCTGCCTGTGTGTGTCCCCCCTCTGCTATTGAAACTCTGAAACATCCCCCCCACTTTTAGACTCAGCCATGTGACTTTTGGACAATAAGATGTTAGCAACGTGATGCAGATAGAGGTTTGCAAAGACCTGAGGCTGTCGGGCTTGTTTTCTGTCGTGCCTGTGCTGCTGTCAGGAAAACATGTCCAGGCTCGTCCCTGAAGGACAAGAACAGAACCTAGTCATCCCAAATGCCCCGCCCACTTCAGTCAACCTCCAGATACGTGAGCAGGTCTGGGCAGGGTGAGCTGAGCTAACAGACCAATCTCCAAGATACATGGGCAATGGACGCATCCTGCTGAATTTTACTCAGGTTTTGTTTATCAAGCAACATTATTATGTCTCTAGGTGATGGACACACTCCCCTATAAAATCTACATTCTCCTTAAGGGCAGACATTGAGTCTAGGTCATATCCTCACCCTCAGGGTCCAACTCGGTAGGAACATAATAAATATTTGTTTAGCTGAAAGCAAAATAATTTTCAAATTCTGTACTCCTGTTAGCAGCTCTGAATTACTGATATTTAATCTGGGGTTTTTGTGATACAATGGGACACTTCATATCACCCTTCTCTTATGACTCCACGTTACAGAATTTCCATGAACACATGTATCCTGCATTTGTGCCAGGTTGGAGGGGAACCCCACTTTAGAACAGTCATGTTCATTTCCATGCATATGTCTCCCATAAACCATGTCTGTGTCCAAAATATTAAGTAAAACCTCTTATTTCTTAGCGTAAAAGCATTACTTACATTACAAAAGGGAATTGTGTGTAGTGAACCTTGTGGAGGGCAGAGATCACTCATGGGTTAATAGTCATCCCTATTGCCTGAGCCAGCGGGTTCGAGACCCGCCCGGGCAACTTGGCGAGACCTCATCTCTACAATAAATAAAAAAAATTAGCCAGGAGTGGTAGCACGCGCCTGTAGTTCCAGCTACTTGGAAGGCTGAGGCAGAAGGATCGCCGGAGCCCAGCAGGCTGCGGTGCGCTCCAGTCTGGGCGACAGAGTGAGACTCCAACTCAAAAAAAAAAAAAAACAGTCACCCCTAAACCAGTTAATTGGGAAAGATGGTGAAGAAGCCTGTAGATACGATTGCTATTTTTAAACAAAAAAGAAAATAAAGTAAAAATGCACACACACAAAACATTACCTTACTGGCCCTGCGATTTAGTGATAGTCTTTGAATTTCTCAGTTGAACTTCTGTGTCTCAGAATGATATTTTCCTTTTCAATTTCAGATTTGCTGCAAATATATCCACACAAAGAAGGCATCGAACACACAGGTAGACGCGTGTTCTATTTTAGTCTTACTTTAAAAAATTACGTATTTAGACACACACACACACACACACACACACACACACACACACACACACTCACACTCACACGTATTTGAATTAGTTATGGTGACAGCAGGTAAGTCACTTCAACCTTTAAGCCCCTTTGACATTCACAAGGTGCTAAAGTCAGCTGGGGTCTCAGCTCTGACGAATTTGCATCTCTTTGAATATGACGCTTGAGAAACCCCAGCGATAGATTAAATTTTGCCAAGGAGAAAATGAGAGAGAGGCTTCCGTCTCTCAGGTCTGCTGGGAGGATCTTTATGGTTGATTTACTTTTTTAAAATAAATGTTTCTTTCTGTGTTTCCCTCAGTTCCCGTGCAGGCTGCCTCAATCACGCAAGCTGTAACTTCTGCCAGTCCTATCAGTCGGAGAACAGTAAGTCAACCTGGTTCCGAGTACAAGGTGAAGGGATATTTCAATCTAAGCTGCATATACCGTCTGTGTTTTCTGATTAAAATTTGCAAGCAAACCTTGGAATAAACTCTACCTGACAGGATTTCTAAAATAATTTACGCTCTTTGCAAACCTCAAATGTAGGGATTGATTTTGGTGCCTGTCACTATATTTCAGATGATCAGAAATGAATCAGGGCTTTTAAGTGAATTTAATGACTAAAGGTGATTCTTAAAAAAAAAAAAAAACACAGCAATGCTGAGGCTAGAAAACAAAATTCCTTATCTAAAGTCACATAGCAGTGCTATTTTTTCTTATAAAAGTGGCTCCTAATAATCATCAAAATATTTGAAAAAATGCAGAAATAATGAGAAAAAAAACACTCTTAATTAAACCCGCTGGAGAGACCCATTTTCATCACATAAATGTATTTTCTACTAGTCTTACCTATGTCTGTGTGCTTCTTCATACAGGGAAGCATAAAAGCAAGTATATTTTATTTCCTGATTTTTTATTATAATCACTTCCAATGATAACAGCGATGTTGATGATGTTTTGAACACGATTGATCAGGAACTTTCTAAGCACTATGCACTTATTGCCTTATTTGGCCATCAAAGTAATCCTATAGGATGGGTTTTTATCATGTTTTTCTATTTATCAATGGTAAGTAATTTTCCCAAGGCCACACAATCAGCATGTTATAAAGTCATGATCAAACCAAGAAAATCTGATTCCTGAGCCCTATGCCCTTAATCACTACACTATGACATATGCTATTTTAGATGTTACCATAAAGTAATCATTTGTATATGATTTTCGTCAGTTGTATAAATACCAGGAGGCTCCACTTACCATGGAATCATATTGTATTTTATGCAAATGTGCCCTCTGGAGGTGTGCACAGCACAGCAACCCTGCAGTATAACATTGTGTAAACGACCTATTATCTTTTAAAGCCATTTCTCCATTTCTGGACTACATGTGATATCATTATTTTGCTCCTTCAATCACACTCTATGGTTGAGTTGAAAGAACACCAAATACCTCCTCCGATAGAGCTAGGTTTAAATCCCAGCTTCGTAACTTCTTGCCAATGTTTTCTTAGACAAGTGCCTTCACCTCTCTGTATCTAACGCAAAGTAGAGTCTTGTGAAACTTAAACAAGATGACATGGGTGTACACTGTTTGGCACAGTTGCTGACACATAGGGAGTGGCTAATACTGGTGATTCTTTTTACTATCAATAATAATTTATAATAGCTTGAATGCTTTGAGCAATACAGTCAATTACGTGAGTATAAATTACCTGATTCAATCTTCACACCAACCCAACAAAGTAAGCATTATTTATTGTCCTTGATAGATGAGAACACCAAGGTTTAGGAAGGTTAAGTGCTTTTCCCAGGTGAGGTCTGACGTGGCTCTAGGGGGTTATGATCTCTGAGGCCAAAGTCTGAGGTTCTTTGAGTAGACCGATGCCAAGTCATGAAGTGCCTTAACGACTCTGCCAGGGGGTTTAGGTCTAAAGGGGAGTTCTAAGAAACTTTAAGCAGAGAAAGGGTACAAATTTTTTTCCAAGGCCTGTCTGCTACAGCCTGTGACTTGGGGAATGTGCAGAAAGATCAAGAAAGGAGTAAAGAGAGTCAGATAAGGGGCTGTTACTGGAATTCAGGTATGAGATTATGAAGCAAACACAAGAGAATGACCCTGGACTTAAAGGAAGTGAATAGTTTCAAGAACTATGCTGAAGAGAGACCTCGCAGGATTGAATAGCTATGGAAACACAGGAAAGAAGAAAGAATAACACGCCCAGGTTTTTGTTTATGGAACTGTGTAGGTAAAACCAACAGGTTCATCCACCATGACTGAATAGAAAGATGGTCAGAGAAGATGGTCAGTTTAGTTTGGGGTAAGTTGACATTAGGTTCCTAACAGATATGCAGATGGAACTAGCCAGGTAGCAGTTGGATGTAGATGTGTGATGCTCAAAGACAGAAGTTGAATGAATGATCCAGATTTGTGTGCTTTCGCTGATGGCAGTTGAGGATGGGTTCACACAAGAGTGTCTGGTGGGGATGGAGCAACAGGAAAGACATAATTTAAGGGCTGAGCAGAGGCTACGCTGTGTTTTAGGATGGGTGAAGTTATCCTGCAGTAACAAATGACAACATTGATATCTGAGTGGCTCTGCGCAACAGAAGCTCATTTCTCTACTGTACAAAGCGTGATGAGGGTGGAAGAACATTCTCCTCCACTTATTGACTCAGGGAACCAATCCTTCTCCATCTTGAAACCCAAATCTCTCAATAATTGGCTTTTGAGAGGCCCAGCAGGGGGGAAGAAAATACCATCATTTTCTTTCTTTCTTTTTCTTTTTTTTTTTTTTAGTTGGAGTCTCATTCAGTTACCCAGATTGGAGTGCAGTGGCACGCTCCTGGCCACCGCAGCCTCAACCTGCTGGGCTCCGGCGATCCTTCCGCCTCAGTCTTCCAAATAGCTGGAACTACAGGTGCGAGCTACCATGCCCAGCTAATTTTTTTTTTTTTTATTATTTATTGTAGAGATGAGGTCTCGCCAAGTTGCCTGGGCGGGTCTTGAACCTGCGGGCTTAGGCAATCCACTCACCTCGGTCTCCCAAAGTGCTGGGATTACAGGCTGTGCCACCGAGCCCGGCACCATATTTTTCTTAACTGCTTTATTTGGAGAAGATACATATCACTGGGGCTTGCATCCCGTCAGCGAGTGCAGGCCATGCCCTGACTGCAAATGAGGCTGGGAAAGGTTGTGAGCACAGAAAAAGAAATGACACAATGAGCGAACACACAGCATTGTCTCCACCACCAGCTCAGGCAGAGTGCCCAAGTCATCTGAATGCTAAGATTCTATTCGGGCATGATGTATCATAAGTAAGTGCTGATCCTGCAGCTCAGGCCGGTGTGGACTCCAGGTAGGAGAGCTGCTGAAAACACTGCCCCGTGGAGAGAGGAGAGTAAGCTGCCAAAGACAGGACAGGTCCTAGTAGGACCGTCCTAGCTGCAGAGACTGTGCTAGTGGAATCCAACCTAGGCTTCTGGAGAGTAGGGACATGGCCTGAGGAAGATCCATCTGCCTGCGAGGGCCCGGCATCTAGGCCACAGCTAAAACCTGAATTCTGATTCTATCCAATTGACCCTAATATAACAGGACTCTAGGGCCAGATGAGCTATCCCGGGTCACTGAGGAATCAAAGAGCAGGGCATGGAGACAAAGGCAGAAGCTCATTTGTCCTGAAACTCACTTCAGCAAGTGTTTACTGAACATGCCAACCATATCAGACATGGGGTTTTGCTGTTTATGCTCCAGACATCATTCATAGGGACTCATGGGCTGAGCTAGGTCTTGCTTCGGTCAAACTGAGCAGAGCAGAATCTTAAGGCTGAAGGAGAGGACCCAGGTGAGAGGGCCAGGGAAAGGTCCCACAGACACGCGCTTGGTCTGGCATCTCAGTGTTGGTTCTGGCCAGCCTCTGCTGCTGATGACATATGTCCTCATGGTTCAGTCACTCATTCACCATTCAGTCTGAGTGTTGGTTTTCTGATTCCCAAGTGGGGAAGGGACAGTCATGTAAGTGATCCTTCTATTTGCCAGGGCAGTCGTGTAAGAGTTCCTTCCATTTGCCAGAAACTCTAATGGGTGCGACAGTCTCATTCAATCACCAGGACAACTTAGCCAAGGACACTCTGGGGTTCAGAAGAATAATCCACCTGACTTGCTTCTCACACAGCTAGTAAGAAACCTAGCCGGAATTTGGTCTCAAATCTAAGACCATTCTTCTACCTGTTAGTTTTTGCTTCCATGTAGCCAAAAAAGAGGTGGTTTGGGTTTGGTTTGGTTAGAAGAGAAAGAGATCCCTTTCTCTTCTAAATATACGAATCTATAATTAATGGAAAGATTGCAACATTCAGTGTGCATCAATGTATGCTGCTATGCACACTATTATTTTTATTAACCATAGACAGCTCTTCCCCATACACTGAGTTAACGGGCATTGACTATAGGTTTAGAAATGCATTTTTTAAAAATTGGAGTCTCACTCTATCTCCCAGGCTGGAGTGCAGTGGCCACTCCCGGTTACCGCAGCCTCGACCTGCTGGGCTCCAGCAATCCTTCCACCTCAGCCTTCCAAGTAGCTGGAACTACAGGCGTGTGCTACCACTCCCGGCTAATTTTTTTGATTTATTGTAGAGATGAGGTCTTGCCAAGTTGCCCAGGCGGGTCTCGAACCTGCAGGCTCAGGAGATCCACTCATCTCGACCTCCCAAAGAGCTGGAATTACCGGGTGAGCCACCAAGCCCAGCCTAGAAATGCATTTAGAGGGGCTCTCGGTAGGGGGACACCCTATCCCTATAAAACTTCCCATAAAGCTTAGTTGCAATTCACAGCTTGAGCGAGGCAGTGCTGTTACCAAGTACGAACAATTATCTAATGCATGCCGAGATATAAAATAAAACTTTAGACTGCACATAACCATGACTGTCAATATGAGGAAAACAAAATTGCTTGAGGCATTTGGAGGTGAAGAATTCCTTCTCCATGCTCCAGCAGGGGAGTGTCTTGTTGCGGTTTTGCTGATCCTGTTTCTCCAGCATGTATACCAAATATTCTTAATTCCCTTCCCAGCATCCCTCCATGACTAACATTTGCACAATCCCAGACTGCTGTGTTCTTGGAAAGCCCGCATGGCACTCTGTACCCTGCTGTCTTGCACTGTGGGCTGCTGGTCACATCTATTCTGGAAGAGGCTGGAGACCACGTTCTTGGGGAGGCTTGTGCATGAGAGGACAGGTCTTGGAAGGAAGCGAGAAGAACAAAGGGAAACAAAGGCCATTGATGACCCCAAGTGCATGGTGGAACGGGAAGGGGAGAAGTACTCTACAGCTTGCAAAGTCCCTCCCACACTCTGCTGCCTGTCAACCTCTCACTCACCCTGTGTGGCCTGTGCAACGGGGAGGAGGAAGGATGATTCCAGGCTGTGGGAAGTTAAGTGACTTCCCGCAGGCCACGTGTGAACAGGGGGAGGGTCTGAACTTGACATTCAGGCTCTCGGCTGTGTACGCAGCTGACCACACTGAGCTCCATCATTGCCCCTTGGAGCTGCTGTGGTGGTGTTCACGGCTCCTGCCTTGACTGCCACCCTAGGGCTGTGCTCACAGCTGTTTCTCTTTTTTCTGTGACTCCTCCCAGTGATGTCACCCCCCCTTTGCTTCTATTTGCCAATAGTGGGTGCGACCGTCTCGTTCCATCACCAGGACAACTTTGCCAAGACCTCGCGGCGATTCAGAGGAAGAATCTACCTGGCTTGTGTCTCACACAGCTAGTCAGAAACTCCACCAGAATTTGGTCTCAAATCTAAGGCCATTCTCTTACCTGTAAGCTACTAACTTCCATGTAGCCAAAAAGAGAAGCGTTGGTTTGGGACCTTACCAAGCAAGGACAGCCTCCCTGGCACCATTTATCTGGAGATGCAGGATCTAGACCCAACAGAGGAGAGGAACGACCAAGCAACAACCTGGGATCAAGACGCGTAAGAGGTATGCAGGCCGCAACACATTGGACAAGGAAGGTGTGGAGGGCAGAAGGAGAGAAGCGGACAGTCAGGGGCGAGGAGCTCTGGGGAACCCATGGAGAAGGGAGCTCAGAGACGCACCCATCATGGAACCTGGTGGGCCCCAAAGGACGTTCAGTGAAGAGTTGTAGATTAGAAAAAGGGGTGGGAAGAAGGAAGAAGGTGGGAGAGAGAGGGATGGAAGGCAAAAGGGAGGGAGGAACGTGGGAAGAAAGAATAAGGAAAGCTGGGCTCGGTGGCTCAGCCTGGAATCCCGTGCCTTGGGAGGCTGAGGTGAGTGGATTACCTGAGCCTGCGGGTTCGAGACCCGCCTGGGCAACAGGGTGAGACTTCATCTCTACAATAAATCAAAAATCAGCCCAGCGTGGGAGCGTGCGCCTGTAATTCCGGCTACTTGGAAGGCCGAGGCGGAAGGATCGCCGGAGCCCGGCGGGTCGAGGCTGCGGTGGCCGGGAGCGGCCACTGCACTCCAGTCTGGGCAACAGAGTGAGACTGCGACTCCAAAAAAAAGAAAGAAAGTAAGAATAAGGAGGTGGAGATAGGGAGGAATTAAAGGAAGAGGAAGGCTGTGTCCTTGGACCTCTGCCTCCAAATCCATGCGATCGTAGAGCTTCCCAGAGCAAGGAAGCTTGTCACTTACCACAAATCTGATTTTCCAGGAAAACTACAAAGGTTTTTGGGTTTTGAGACCGGTGACCCAAAGTCCCACTGCAAAGAGGGTGAAAAGTGTGTACAGAGGTTATTTGAGTGTTTTCTTGTCTTCCCTAGCTAACACGGTCCCTGAGCTTGCTGGAGAAGGCAAAGGTGACCCTGGAGACAGCATCGTGGAGGTTGACTGCTCGTCAGAAGGAAACAGTCCGGGTCCTCCTCTCTCCCTGACCTCTACTACCTGTGGGTCCTTGAGCAAAGATCCTGACCCAGGACCCTGTGGGGGCTGAGGCACGACATCTGTGAAAAAGGGACCTCAGTGGCCTTTGTGATAAAAGGCAGGAATCTGGATCACATTGTCCCGGAAATCCAAGAGGTTGAGAGTCACATCTCGTCACAGTTCAGAAGAGCGTTCCCACACACGTTTCCCCTGCCGCTCCCCGGAACAGTGCTGGAATCTGGCTGGTGAGGAATCACTGCACCCATTGTGGAAGGGTCATCGTTGTGTTGACACTGAGACTCAACAGGTGAAGTGACACTCCCAAGATCGCACTTAAAAAAGTAGGGCCAGGGCTGAAGCTCACATCTTCTGCTTTCTTTACAGGACGCGACCTCTTCACAAACTTTTCTTGTGAAGACAGTCCCGACCCCTCCCCACACCGGGTTTTGTCTTATAAGACACTCTGTACATAAACAGGTCATTCTGAACACCGTTTTCGGAACTGTTATTTTCCTTACAAACTATCCCTCTGAATCCCAAATGGAGCACATTCTTAGGAGAAAAAAAAATTAATTTGCTTGTTAAATTTAGAATTTTGAATGAACATCTCACATTGAAACCTGGCTGGAAACAAATATTTTCTTTTGCCCATAATGCAAAACAAAGCTTGGGTATAAAAATAAACACAGCACGGAGATGACAATTATATTGACAAGAATACCATAAACAAGACCAGCTCCTGATCAGATGCCTTTCAACACGGCTCGTCTACCTTTAACATGTTGGTGTTATACTTTGTCTCTTCACTTAATTAAAACTGTGTACCTAACAAGGGCCATATTGTACAAGAAATTTGTTCTTGAACTTGGTTTTACATGCAGCCATCAAAACAGGCTTGTTTCAAGTTGTGTTTCCTGCCAGCTTTGCTATGTTTTGTGTTTCCATTTGCAGGGAGATTTTCTCCTTCTTTACGTTGTATTTAGGAGCAAGTACTTATATCTCTCCTTTACCTTTTGAAACATCGTTCTCACCAGTAATTCACCACCTGGGTAGATTTTTTGCCCAGTACCTATTCCATGTGTTCTGCTCTTTCTATGCTGAATGCTCTTGGATTTTTCGAGGTTTGCCATGACTTCACCCTGTCTGTGAAACCATTTCTCATTCTAGCACTCAAGGTCTTTCTTTTTAAAAAAATTTTTATGAAAAATATGTGGGGTACAATTCAGGGTTAGGTATACAAACATTGATCATGCAGGTACCCTTGTTGACGAGGTATGCCCCTCCCTCCCCTAGCAGTTTCCCTCAACTGCCAATCCCACCCCCCTCCTCCCCTGACAGTTTCCTACTACAGCCAATTGCTTTCTTATACCATTATAATTGTTCAAGGTCCGCTTATGAGTGAGAACATATGGAACTCTGTTCTTTGTTTCTGTGATATATCCCTGAGTATGATGGACTCCAAATCCATTCAAGTTGCTGCAAAGCCCATATATTTGTCCTTCTTTATGGCTGCATAATATTTCATTGTATATATGTACCACATTTTGTTTCTCCAGTACAGCTTTGATGGGCAACATGGTTGGTTCCTTGTTTTTGCTATTGCGAATAGAGTTTCAACAAACATGTGTGTGCAGGTATCTTTTTTGTAGAATGATTTGAGTTCCTCCGGGTATATTCCCAATAGGGGAATTGCTGGGTCATATGGAAGTCAATTTCTAGTTCTTTCAGAAATCACCACGCTGTCTTCCAAAGAGATCGTACTAGTTTGCATTCCCACCAGCAGTGTAGAAGCGTTCTTTTTTCTCCACATCCTCACCAGCATCTGTTGTTTGTTTAGACTCCACTCAATACTTTCACAAAAGCATCTCACATGCAGTCCGTTAACAAACATTTTTTTTTGAGTTGGAGTCTCACTCTGTCGCCCAGACTGGAGTGCAGTGGCCGCTCCTGGCCACCGCAGCCTCGACCTGCTGGGTTCTGGCAATCCTTTCGCCTCAGCCTTCCAAGTAGCCAGAATTGCAGGCATGCGCTACCACGCCCGGCTGATTTTTTGATTTATTTTAGAGATGAGGTCTTGCAGGTCTCGAACCCACGGGCTCAGGCAATCCACTCACCTCAGCCTCCCAAAGGCGTGGGATTGCAGGCTGAGCCACCGAGCCTGGCTCATTAACAAACATTTATTCATTGATCCCACAAGGGTGAACCAAGTGGCTATTACATTCCAGACACTGTTTTATGTGCTCCTACTTTGTGCCGTGTGCTGAGAGAGACACATTCCTTCTTCTTCAGGTGTTCATAATGTCTTCAAGGAGTAAAGGCCTCAGGCAAGGAAATTGTTTTGCTAGACAACAGCAGTGATTAGATAGAGGTATGAGATGCCAGGCTGGTATAAAGAAATGTTGTGTTTTTTGCACATGGGATATTGAAGCTGGCTTCTTGAAGGAGCCATTCAAAGAAAGACGTTTGGGTCAAGACTTGAAGAGGAGCCATTCAAAGAAAGAAGTAGGGGGAGTGGAACTTCCCCCAAACACAGGTTGAGTCCGGAGTGTGAGAACTGTGTTCTAAGAATGACCAGTGGTCTAGTGTGCTTGGGACCTTAAGAACAGTTGGGGTGATGCGTTGATGAATCAGGTGTGAAGGGGATCTTGAGGACAAAGTATGGAGGGCTGTGGATGCCGCCTACACAATCTAGAATGTGGTTTTATCAATCAGTGCAGGGGGCGTGACTGAACATTTTGGTGTGTCCTGCGCACCACCCACTTCAGACCTTTCATTATTTTCCCAATCACACCTGGTGGGTTAGGCTTCTCCAGAGGGTCAGAGCTCCTAGGATATATGCATCTATAAAAGAGAACTTATTAGGGAGGATCGGCTCACATGATTATAAGATAAAGTCTCACGATAGACCATCTGCAAAATGGGCATTGAGAAAAGCCTGTATTGTGGTTCAGTCCAAGTCTGAGAGTCTCAAAACCAAAGACACTGACATTGCAGCCCTCAGTCTGAGGCTGAAGTCCTGAGATCCCCTAGGAGGCTGCTGATCCTGCAAGTCCCAGGGTCCAAAGGCCAAAGAATCTGGAGTTGTGTTTTAGGGCAGGAGGAGAGAAGCAAAGTGTCCCCACCAGGTAAGGAAGAGGCAGAGAGTGGGAAGAAACTCAATAAGCTACTTATTCCAGCAGTCCTCAAACTTTTTGGCATCAGGGACTGGCTTCATGGAAGACAGTTTTTCCACGAACCCGTGTGGAGTGGGAGGATGTTATTGGGATGATTCAAACGTGTCACGTTTATTGTGCACTTTATTTCTATTATTGTTACATTGCAATATATAATGAAATGATTATGCAACTCACCATAATGCAGAATCAGTGGGAGCCCTGAGCTTGTTTTCTTGCAACTATTGATGGTCCCTTCTGGGGGTGACAGGAGACGGTGCTAGCATCACTGCCTGAACTCCACTTCAGATCATCAGGCATTCGATTCTTGTAAGGAGCGTGCAACCTAGATCTCTCACATGTGCAGTTCACAATAGGGTTCAAAATCCTTTGAGAATCTGATGCCACCGCTGATCTGACGAGAGGTGGAGCTCAGACTGTCATGTGAGTCATGGGGAGTGGCAGCAAATATAATTGAAGCTTTGCTCACTCCGTGGCCATACACCTCCTGCTATGTGGCCCGGTTCCTAACAGGCTGTGGACTGGTATCTATACCGGTCCATGGTCCCAGGAGTTGGGGATCTCTGACTTATTCCCTTTCTTCCACTTGCTTCATAGTAGCCGCACTGGCAGTCAGTTGGATGGTGCTGCCCACAGTGGAGGCAGGTTTTCTTCTCTCAGTTCACTGATTCACACGTTGGTCTCTTCCGGAAAAGGCTTCATAGACACACCCAGAACCCAAGCTTCACCAGCCATCTAGGCAACCCTCAATCCAGTCAAATTGTGGTCCAGTATTCACCATCACACCTGGCCTTACCTGTTCCAGGGCTTGGCTCATCCTCACCTCCTCCACCTGGGACAATATTCTTGTTTTTCTGCTTATAAATTTTCACCTGTTCCTGTGTCTATTGACTGAAAGCTTGGGGTTTTCCTGAAATGTTTCTGCCTTCTTGAATGTGTGTGTGTGCATGCATGGCCTTTTATTCCTGTATCTGCTTTCAATCACTTAGAGATTCCTTACCATTTCTAGTCTGTTAACAGTACTCTTGCTTGTTTTCACAAACTCCTTCTGCTTTCTTGCCTTGTTTAACATATATTTATTGGCATTCTGTGACATTTTTCATGAGCAGTAGAATAGTCACTAGTTTAGCCTGCCATCTTGAACTCATCACAAAAGTTCTTTAAATAGCTTGGCATCTCCATTCTACTTTTCTCCTTCACATCTTTTTCTATTTTTTTTCCTTAAAAAAAAGACAAAAGTTTTCACCTAAAACACAAGTAAAAAAATACAATTTTTTTCCTTCAATATCATGAGAAGACATGTCAACATTTCATAAAAATCACACACCAAAAAAATCCAACTGTCCATTGACCTTTTCTGTCCTTCTAGCCATAGGAAATTTCATAGTAACAAAGACAGAATACTTCTCTCATTCTTCCTTTCTGCTGATCAAGGCCAATTGCCTTTATTGTATTTCTGTTGACATGCAGAACCTGGGACATGAGAGAGGTCCAATTCATCTTTGCTGAATGAATGAATACAGGCATTCGTCATTGACCCTGACAGCAGGATGGTGTGGGTGGTGTTGGTGAGTTGGGATTGTATTAGTGATTGGATGTCAAAACTCTTAGAATTTATCCTGCAACCAATTTAAGGATTTTGGTGATATTGGAACTGCAGATACACACCACCACCAAACACACACCAGTGCCACTATGGCACTAGACCAATTAGTGGATCCCACAGGAAGACAGCTCATTTATAATGAAGTCAGCTATGCAAAAATACAAATAAAAATGTGCATTTATTTATTTATCTGAATGCTGAATGTTTTATTTATTGTATCATTTATTATAAAAATGCAATATTAATAATGGTTATTTATTGACTGCCTACTATATAGCACACTAGGGTATACGCTTGCGTGAGTTATTATATTGAGTCATTTCTAAAGATGAAGAGGTAAGCATTACTATAATCCCCACTTTTACAGACATGGACATCAAAATGTGAAGAGTTGAAATGGAGGTTAAGGTCACACCGCAAGTGTTGGATAGAACAGGATTACAACCTCAGGCACTCTAACATCTAAGTTTGAGTTATTAACCACTACCTCCCACCCCCCACCCCTATACTGCTCAAAGAACCACCCAGGGCATGGATCACTATATTCAGGGTGGCAGCTGAGGGTCATTGATCTCCATAAGGAGACAGTTAACTTGAAAGGCAAGCTTGGTGTGTTTTTTTTTCATTGTTGAACTTTCCCTTTGGGAAAATTGTTTTTCTCCATCAATCAAGTTCTTTAGCTTGTTTTTTTTTTTAAATCTCCATATAGTGGATCTTTTTTTGACCTTGATTTTGTGGACTTTATCAAGCTCTTTGGGCCTTTAGAAATACCGTTGGCCCCACTCAAATAGGAAGCCTCAAGATTAGCATCTACATATGCTGCCCTTGGAAAATCCACTCAATACCTAATGTATTTAGAGAACACTAGGCCAGACTCAGAATAAGACATAGATCTTGACACAAGAGAAATCGTGTTCTAGCTGGGAATGGGCAACTACTCTGAAATCATGAGGAAACCTAGTAGAATATGCACAGTGCTGTAAGAAAATA
Organism: Cephalopachus bancanus; assembly: GCA_027257055.1. Lineage (NCBI taxonomy): Eukaryota > Metazoa > Chordata > Mammalia > Primates > Tarsiidae > Cephalopachus > Cephalopachus bancanus. Next base: position 4,235,741 of record JAPVLO010000166.1, on the reverse strand, counting down.
CATGAGGCATTTATTTTGTCAAGATTGGTTATTAATGGATTATACATTAATGATTTTAACTGCAAAAGACATCATTTTGGACAATATGCAATTTTATCCTTGTGCTATATTGCCACTTCCTATACTGTATCATTTCCAAAAACATAGACTACTTCCTTTAGAGTATAAAGTTAATACAATAAAGACAATACAGCCAGGTTGTGAGCTACTTGAAGGCAGTGATTGTGCTTTATTCTTGATCTATTTCTGGACTAAACTCAGAGCTCCAAAATATTAGACAAGTGAATGAAGGAGTGAGGATGGATTGTTTTCTTTAGTCATAAATGACCTTTACCATTTTCAGTGTATTTTCCAAGTTTTAAAATCCTATTATATATTTTAGCTTTTTGATCCTTATGAATTTCTGTGAATATGCAAGTGAGGTATTATTTTCATCATCAAGTTCAACAAGCAAAGAGTTTGATGTCTACCACAGCTTAACTAGCCAAAGCACATAGACCCAAAAGTGGACAGGCTGGGACTTGATCTCTGATCTTCCTGGCTTTTGATTCAATACAGATTCCCCTGTGTCACCCGAGAAATTAGATATTATTATTATTATAACTGAGTTTTTTTCATGGATAATTAATCTTTTTTCATGAGTCGCAATTCAAGGAGAGTTAGTCTTTTTTATCATTTGCAATAATCGGTGTAGAATTAAACTAAAATAATGTCTAGACAAAGATGAGTTCACTTGATTCTAATGTTTGATTTAAGCATTGACATCTGGTGAGTAGTTCTCTATCTTCATTGTACTGGGCCTTTCAGTAGACATGGTGGGCGTGGTAGGTCACATAACACTCTCCCCTGCTGACTTCCTGCTAGCCACAGACTGCTGTTGCACTTTTTTGTCACCGTGGCTTCTGCACTGCAGGAGTCTTCTCTGAGTCCTTCTCCTTTATTCGCCTAATCTTCAGCCTCTTCTTTCTATGCTCTTTCCCCAATTTTTTTCCTTCCAATCCCCAAGGTTTATTGATATTGATATGCTCGTGGATTCTCAATTTTTATCTCTAATCTAAATTTTAAGCCGACATGTTCGAATGCTTACTTGGAATCTTACAGATCGTTTTTGATTCAACAAATATTTGCTCATCATTTTTTATATGTTAGATATTTTTCTAGGTATTGAGAATACTGCAAAAAAAACCAAACTAAGGTCATTTGTCCATCCATAACATATCAAAGTAGAACTTGAATACTCATCTATGAAGACTATTCTCTGGCTTGCCCTAATGTCGTGAATAAGCCATCATCCATCCAATGTTCTAGCTGAAGACCTGGGAGTTGTCAAGATTCTCTCATTTCTTTTACTTCTTAAATCAAGCCCATCAACAAATCCTGCCAAGCTGACTTCCAACTTTTTTCTCAAGTTCATTTGCTTCTCGTCACATCTGTTGCAGCCATGACTGTTCCCAGGAGAACCACATTTGTCCTTTATTTATATGATCGAAGTAGACTCCTGACATCCTCTCTTTGATTCTTCAGTCTATTCTCCAGATCATAGCAAGAGTGACCTTGAAATATCATCAGCCCAGATCATTCCCTGATGATGATCACTGGTGCTTTTCCATTGCACTTGTGATACAATTCAGACTGTTTAAATGGCCTAACCACGAGTCTTCTGGGAAATCTAACCCCCAGACTGGTCTCTAAACACATATTATTCTTTCCTCACCTTGCAGCCACGTTAGCCAGTATGCTGGTTCTTGAATATACCACATTTCTTCACATCTTAAGATCTTCCCATATGCTATTCCCTGTGTTGGAATGTTCTTTCTTCTTTTATTTGTTGCTTGGCTTCTACTCAACTCTCAAGCCAAGCTTAATAATCTCCTCGGAGATGCCTTCTTTGATTGTGCTTTTTTTCTCTGTCTCAATACTCCATTCATTATAGAAATTAATACGTGATTGTTTTACTGATTTTTTTGTTTAGATTTTAAAAATCTTTCTCTCTCCTAGATTATAAACCTATTAAAGGCAGATACCTTGCTATTTCATTCACCAGTTTTATTCCCAGTGATGAATTCAATCGTTGGCATGCAACAGACTCACAATAAATACTTGCTGATTGAACGAATGATTACTTGGCCATTTGAAAGACTTTTGCTCAAATTTAACAGAACATTTTAAAGCAAGTTTTTTTATGAATAATAATTGACTCAGTGGCATTTTTTAACAGCAGTGAGACAATTCAAGTTAAGCACAGAACGGTGTTCAACTAAGTATAACAGTCAACCAACGTTAACGTTGTCTCTCTTCCAGATCAGAAGGTCTTATAAAGCAATGTTCAGGGAGACTTTCATGGTTTCTGAGATTTCACGTGATGGCGTTTATTATTTCCCCATGCAACTTTGATTAGATTCTAATCACTTATCCTTTTTGAGTCCCTCCTTTGTACTAGCCTCCATGGGAAAAAGTGAGATATATTAGTCTTGGAGGAGCATCCAGCCTGCAGAAAGAGACCATGACAACTTTAGACTCAACTCCAGGAAGACGATGAGAATGTGGCAGCCTGTGGTACAGACACAAAAACGCATAGATTCTTTGAAAGCATAGGAGAAATAGATTCAATTTTCCCCTAAGATAAGAAGAGGTTTCATAGTGATAGTGGCATTTTTCTTGGGCCGTGGGGATTAAGTAATATCAGAATGAGAAACAGGAAGGAAGACAATGAGAAGAAGTTAACTGCACTGGCATCCCACTAAACACACTAAGAAGTACATTCCATATATTTTCAACTCAACAGTCCTCTGTGCCAATGGGGAGGGATTCCGAATATTTTGTTATCTTTGTTACTGTTTGTTTACTTGTTTTTAATGAGAGAGTTGAAAATCAGAGAATCGGTATGTTTTTCCTAAGGACACTTGGCAGCTAGTGGTAAGAGGTCTTTAACCACAGTTTCCAGATCTTGGCTTTTGAACTTGGCTCTGAGCTAAGCTGCCCCATGTAGATATTGAATTAAACAGGGTGGCTCCAGATTCCTCTTCACTGTTCAACTCCCACCAGTTTGAGAAACACTCTGTGATGACTGATTTCCTAATATAACGTGTACCCCGAAAAGCCAAAACTGTCACCTGCCAACGCATGTCCCAAACCTTAGGGGGACGAACGCTTAACTCTTCAGACAGCCTCAAAATCAGGGAAAATGTCTCCAACTCCTGCCTCCCACGTGCACTGGGACTGCAGAATGTGATGTGGACCCTCTGTGGCAACTGGTTATTTGACCAAGCCACGGGATTCTCCCACCTCCTATTCCAGAGCACCGGGTACGATGCCAGGATCTTTTATCTAGAATGGAACCATTAAGAGGATAGAAGGCTCCTTCCTGCCAGTGTTGGCAAGACGACAGGAGTCTAGTGCAGTGCCCAGGGGTCTCGGAGAGGGGAGGTGGGGGAAAGGAGGACATCTCAGACAGCTCATTACTGCAAAGTCTCAGTGTAAAAGGGGGCCATGGCTTGGATCTGGAACTCATGCTTTTTGTTGCAACATATTGTGCTGGCGCTAGGAGGAGGCTGGCACTAGGGAAGACAGCAGAACGGTGAGGTAGGTGCCAAGCGCGTCTGTGAAGACATGACAGAGCCCCGTTTCACAGCACTCTTTCATAGCACTCTGTGCTCATCAAAGAACCTCCAGAGCCCTTTCCTCCGCGACATACACATTCTCTTCCATGTATTGCCTTAATCCTTGTTCAAACCACCCAACCGCTTCAGACATATATACACACACCCACTTCCCACTAACCTTCCCGATGGCGAGGGCAAGGACCAGACAGGGAAGGATGTATGGAGCCTGCCGATAGAAATGTAACTACCTAATAGATCAATTCCACAAAGGTGATAGGGTACAGGCCAGACGGGAGAGTTTGAGAGGCTGGGAATGATGAAATTTCTCTAGCAGACCAGGCACTTATCTTTCCCTGCCCAGTGAAGGAGACTGGGCATTGGGGCTTTAGTTCTCTGAGAACCTGCCCCCAGAGAGGTATCAGGTGGACCCTGGAGAGGGCTGAACCCTGGGATCCAAGTGCTAGGGGATTTTAGCCGATGGCTGAGGCGTGACCTTCCATCGTTGCCTTCTCTGCTAGTGTGGCTACCTACTCCTTGAGGCAGCGCTAACCCTCTGTTAACCTTGGCCCTTGGTTCAAGTCTGCCACATACGACGGCCTGTGGTACTGGTGCTCTAGGGAAGGAAAGCCAGGAGCAAGGGACAAAGATATGGTTGGCAGGTGGGGGCAAGCTGGGTATGGAGAAGGGGTGATGAGAAAACCAGCAAGAACCACAGTGAGAAGGAAGAGGAAGATTCTGTGCGCATATGGGCATGAATGCTCTCGACTCAGACAAATCATAAAAGCCTTGGAGAACATTCCAGCGTTCCACAGAGCCTGGGATGGAGGCCATCCCAGGTTGAGATTCAGACTGAGGGGAGAGACCCCAGGAAGCTGTGTCCACAAAACTAGACACAGATTCTTTGTGAAAATCAGGCCCAGCCCAACTCAGCCGGAGAACAGATTCCACAGATGCCTTGGGAGCCAAGCACCCGGCACGTGCTTACAGTACACCCTGGGCCCCCTTTATCCCCCAAAGACCCCAGGGGGCTAGGGCTCGCCACTTCCCAGTCTCTGTCCAGGCCTTGTCTTCTTAGTCTCACATTGCCCGGGCTCCTGCCTCGTCCACTTGACCTTTCAAGTTGAGTGCGTTGTGCTAGACTCCTAACCCAGGGAACACACAAAGCAGAAGGTGAAAGAAATGCGGATGAATTTATGCTCATCACACCTTGAGGACGGGACAGGAAGCTGTGAATGGCGGAATGGTTTCTACGAATTTAGGAAAATAACCAGCCTGACCAAAGGCGGAGCTCCTCGCCCTGCCAACGCGGACATTCATTCATTCATTCATACATTCATTCATTCATTCATTCATCCCAACCCACTCCCCGGCCCCACCCACCTTCTCAGCAGCACACCCGCTCTGTTATGAGATTGCAGTCCAGGCGACATCTCAATAGAGCTGTTTTCTGGGACACTCTCCTTCACCCCCAAACCCCACTTGTCCCGTTCCTCCTTACTTTCCCTTCCCGATGGCAGTTATATATATTTTTTTTATTTCAGAAGAAAACTTATAAAAATCGCGGAAAAACGCAGTACAAAGCAAAACCTTATTTTTTTTTTATCATTCAGCAGAGAGCTTCTCACCCCTTCCACCCCCTCCCAAAAAAACGGCAGCCATGTCAAAGACACTGCCTCCGCCTTTGACATTCATGCAGTGCTCTGAGTCAGCTGGGGTCTGGCTCTGACAAATTTGCATCTCTTTGAATGTGACGCTTGAAAAAAGCCGGAGCCGCTAGATTAAATTTTTTTTTTTTCCGTCGAGAAAATGAGAAAAGCCTCTATCTCTCGGCAGAGTCTACTGGGAAGATCTTTATTCTGATTCTTGTTAGAATTGTTTATCACCCTGACAGGCCAGACTCGGACGAGATAAAGGCTCCGCTGCATCACGGGGCTTGACAGTGGTAGGACATGCAGAAAAATGAAAGGAGCTGGAGAAAATATTATTAATAGATGCCGACTTGCTTTGCCTGCATGGCACGTCAGGGAAGGGAGAGGGGAACCATGGCTTGATTGCAGGCCTATGAAGTTCTGTCCAAAAAAGAAGCTATTTTTCATTAAGTGATAGAAGAGCCTTTTTCATGTTCTTTCCTGAGGAGCTGATAACTTATGCAGTTTATTCTAACCCTGCTGATTTCTGTCAGGGGAAGAAAACTCCTGAAAGATGGCTCCGACGTGTCCTTTTCAGGGAAAGGAGGGCTGGCTGACAGACACACGAGCCAAGTCAGGAGGCCTGGCCCGGACAGGCTCAAGGTCCCTGGATGCTGGTGGGGTATGTCTGCTGTTGTAAGTCTGGGATTGATGGGGAAAGGGAAAGAAAGCAAAAACATAGAGCTCCTCGTCCTCCATGGGGCTCTCTGTCTTAGGTAAGGCTTCCTGGTGGGGGTCTGTGTGTATGACTCCCATCCTAGAAATATACACTTGGTGCACCTGTGTGGGGGTACCTTCCCGGCCACGTGGTGGCTTACCATTCTATGAGTCTGCTTGGGCTGCTGTAACAAAATACCACATCCCGGATGGCTTGAAGAACAGACATTTTTTTCCCCCACAATTCTAGAGGCTTAAAGTCCAAGATCAAGGTTCCCAGAGGGTTGGTTGTTTGAGAGGCCTCTCTCCTTGGCTTGTAGACAGCTGTCTTCTCGTTGTGCACTTACATAACCTCTGTGTACATGCACCCTTTGTGTCTCCCCTTTCTTATAACAAGCAACACCAGTCCTTAGGGTTAGGGAATCAATCATATGACCTCATTTAACCTTAAAGGTCCTATTTATACCCAGTCACATAGTGACATGCTTGGGGTGAGGACTTTAATATACTAATTTTGAGGAGACAGAGTTGAATCCATAACAATCATGCAGCGGTTTCTTTCATTTTAGCTTTTCTGGATTCAGGCAACAAAATCTGACAGTGGGCCATGATGCCAATACAATCCCTTAAGGAAATGCTCACTCTTAGGACAGGAGGTTATGCAGATTCTCTCTGGTCAACTGGTTCTTAAGCACCTAGGGAAGGCCCTTGTGGGAAAGATGGCTTCTCAAAGCACCTTCTTCCTGATGGGACAGACAGGGTGGGAAAGGAATTGTGAATATAACTCAGGATCTGGGCTAAGTAGCTGACCCAAGGCAAGTCACCTAATAATCTGTGCCACAATTTCTTCTTCTGCAAGAGCGGTAGCAATTCTACTCCTGCCCAAACAGAATAGAAACTGAATGAGATGAGGGGTACATGACAATTCCTCATTCATGCTGGAGGGTTATGCAGATTCTAGGGGGAAATTATAACTGCCAAGGGGAGGGCACAGGGTGGGTGTTGCATCCAGGTGTGCTATACTCCCATGGGGCAGCCCATTGAGTCTGGGTGTGTGGTCTTTGTCCAGCTTTAGGCTTGGCCAAGAATCTATAAAGGTTCTGTCTTCAGACGTTTGGGGGAGCAAGTGTATTTCCTCTTCAACGTGGGTTCTGACCCCAAACCTCCTCCTTCCCCGACCTGAAAGCCAGAAGCCCAGACGAGGGCTCTGTGAAAGCTCACTGGGACATCGACCCACACCAGGTCACTGCAGGAGCTCATGCGGTTTCTCGGTGTGGGGTAGGGACTAGGGCAGGGAATCTCAGTTAAGCTGGAGGTAAGTGACATGGTTCAGGTATTTCAGTGTCTGGGGGATTCACGGACAATCGGGGCTGGCCAAAATCTTGTGCATCACAGACTAGACTTTGGGATAGATACAAGTGACACTTTGCATTGTCTATGTCAATTATTACTTTACGACATGACTTAATTATTGTGGGCTTCAGTGCTGGGGTGAGTAGTATTAAACGAAGTATATGCATTGCTCGGTATAACCTCTAAGTATAGTAAATGCAGTTGTCATGAAGCCACTGTTGCTGTGGACAATAACGACAATGAAGAAGAGGATGGTGATGACGCAGGTGACAGAGGAGAAGGATGGTAAGAAAGGTGATGGACATAATTATCTGTTTGGTAATCTGCAAGTATTTGGCACTGAACATGTGCCAGGCACCGTCCTTGGTCTTTCTGTGCTTAATTTCAAATAATTCTCACAACGATGAATAGGCATCACTAGTATCCCTGTTCTTTTTTTTTCTTTTTCTGAGTTGGAGTCTTATTCTGTCACCCAGGCTGGAGTGCAGTGGAACGCTCATGGCCACCAAATCTCAACCTGCTGAGCTCTGGTGATCCTTCCCCCTCAGCCTTCCAAGTAGCTGGAACTCCAGGTATATGCCATCACACTGGGTTAATTTTTGATTTATTGTAGAGACGAGGTCTCACCAAGTTGCCCGGGCCGTTTTCCAACCCGCAGGTTCAGGCAATCCACTCGCCTCGGCCTCCCAAGTTGCTGGGATTACAGGCTGAGCCACGGAGCCCAACCAGGATGCCTGTTCTAAAGATGAGAACCTCCTTGACGCCCAAGAAAAGTCAATGACTTTTCCTAGGTCACATAACTGGTCCAAGACCCTGAGATTGGCTGGGATTATGCTGAGTGTTGGTTGGAAAGTTGGGGCGGGGGCTCTTTTCCCACATGAATTACTACACGAATTACAGCAAATTACCAAATGGCCAAAGTAGGGTAGAGTCCAGGTAAAAGTGTCTTCACTGTACCATCGAGAAGGTCACTGGAATTCTTAGCTTACTGAGTACAAAATCATTAAATGAGGCATGTAGACTGGTAGAAATTATTTCAGCCCCTATAGACCCTAGTGACTAATTGATGACCAAGACACACACAAAAAAAGACTCAAGTACTTTCTGGTGTAGGTTAATCACAGACAGAAAGTTTTTGCTCCTCCTTCAGAGAACAAGTTAAAAGTTACCTCCAGGGTAGAAGACTGTCTGTGTTCTCCAATAATCAGGAACTTGCAATATATTTGCAAATGTCATGGAACAAGGGTATCACAGCACGATGCCATCATTTATGAACCGGTGTGTCTTGTTTCTTCGAGTCTCCCACTGGACTGATGGGGGAACTGCAGCACCCAGCACTTTGACACCAAGACAGTGTCAGTGAACCTATGTGAACAGAACGTGGAAAGTCAACACTCTATGAATCATAAATACATTGAATATGAATCTTAAATCGACAATGAGGAATACATTGAATATGAATCTTAAATCTACAATTATAAAAAAAGGCATAATGGCAATAGAGAGAAGTTTAATTTTGAAATAAGTGTTCTAGAAATAACAATAGTTAGAATTATATTTCGTTTAATTCAATACGTTCTTAGCCCATGCCAAGATCAGGGTGGGGGAGGGGACAGGGATAGGATGCAAGGACATTGGGGCATAAGCTCTGCCCTGAGAGTGTCCCTTTAGAGACAAAGCAGCCACCGAGAGTTACTCTGTTATCTCTGAGCAACGTGAAGAAAGAGGTGAATCCTAGAAATAGGAAGAGAGTAGACTTGGAACTGAGACTTTGAGTCACGAGAGTAAGTGGAATTTCTCTAGGTTTCCAAGCACTTGCGATGCACGTATGAACATGCCAGAAAGAAGGGATGTAACAAAGACTGAAGGCTTGACAGAGGGTGGCAAGCTGGGCGCTTTGAGTACCAGAGCAAGCTCTGGGTTTGGTGTTGGAAGACAAGGATTCCAGTCACAGATTGGCCCCTTACTCATTCTAGATTAGCTGATTCAGCTATGAGCAGATGCTTTTTTTTTTTTTTTTCGAGTTGGAGTCTCTGTCGCCCAGACTGGAGTGCAGTGGCCGCTCCCGGCCACCGCAGCCTCGACCTGCTGGGCTCCGGCGAGCCTTCCTCCTCAGCCTTCCAAGTAGCTGGAACTACAGGCGCGCGCTACCCCGCCCGGCTAATTTTTGATTTATTGTAGAGATGAGGTCTTGCCAAGTTGCCCAGGTGGGTCTCGAACCCGCGGGCTCAGACAATTCACTCACCTTGGCTTCCCAAAGCACGGATTACAGGCTGAGCCACCGAACTCGGCACAGCAGATTCTTTATCTCTAAAAATAATTCGGTGAAGTCGATAAGTGAAGGGTCACTTGCCAGTCAGGTGAGTTTGATGATCTATGGCTTGCTTTTCTTTGATAGTTCAAATACTAAGTCTCCTCAGAACTGGCGAATTCCTTTCAGAAATTAATTGGAAACAACTTTGGAGTTGGGCCTTCTTCCTAATTTTGACCTTTTTTTTCTGTTCCTTGAGTCGTTTATGCGCAATTTAGCCAATATGAATATGGTTCTCACTAGAAACCATGCATTGGATAACCCGGACACATCTGAAAATAAACGAGGGTGCTACTCAGCATTATGCCAAAATAAGAGGTTTAATTAGGTGAGGACTGTGCTGAGCAACGGGAGATGTGAGATTGTCCTTATCATACACCATGTGAAGTCTCCCAGAAACAGAGCTGAGCATTCAAGTTCAGTTCTCAAAGAGCCTACGATACAGTCGGAGATACAGCGATATTTTTTTTCCTCCTATTTATTTGTTAAGTATTTACTTATCTCCTCAAAGCCTTCATCTCTAAGGTGGAATTGATGCTGGCATCACCTTTGTGGGATTACTCTGATGTGAATGAATGCTGCTGGGGATAATATATGAACAATCTTTGCACACTAACTGGGACAGAATGAACATGCAATAAACGTTGACAACTACCTACAACAGTATTCAACATAAAGTATTCAATCAGTATCCGTTGAGTGAATAAATAAATAAATGCTGACTACCATTATTGTTATAATTGCTGTCTTGGACCAAGTACTATCTTTAGCCCCAAGGTGATTTTATAGTATGGTTTATTAAGTAGTATGATATAAACAAGCATGAGACACTCTATGAACTAGAAGAAGAACAGTGAAATCATATGATGAGGAGAGAAAGAAACAATTTATGGAGAAGACGATACCTGAGCTGGAGGCTGAAGAATGAGTAGCAAAACACAAGAGAATAGGAGTGGAGTGGGTGTGCTCCAGGTAGAGGACAAGGCACAGAGAAAGGCATGGCACTGAGCCAGAATATGTTGGGCAATCTACTCGTGTGGCTGGATTTTAAATGCAGGGCCTTGGGAATCATTGTAGGTAGCAAGGGGAGAGAGAGAGAGAGAGAGAGAGAGAGAGAGAGAGAGAGAGAGAGAGAGAGAGAACTGCAGACTCCATTCATCATAAACCATATGAGACATAGACCTAACCCTGGACAAGACAGTAAGCCACGGTAGGAGTTTGAGCGGTAATAATATGGTTGGACCAGCATCCTAGATGACCATTACATCTTCCACTACTAGCATCCTGGTTTCTGTTTGCAGACACTACCATTCCTTTATTAAATCTAGTTTGATGTGTCTATCACTGAGGGTACCAGGACCTCCTCCAGTCAAAGTGTGGGTCTTGGCTTGAGCTAAGCCAATCAGGCACGTCTACAGATTTTGCATCTTATGTGGAGTGATGTCTCATAAGTAAAGTGGCTGATGCAGGTTTACCCTGGAAAGGGTGCTTGGAGATGGTCTGTGAGTTCTTGTTGCCCAGATTCCCAGGAGGGCCCATGAATTTCTATCAAACTATGGTATCCCAGGAGCTTGCATTCTCACAGGCCTGCTGAACTAACTGGCAGGGTTTTGCCGACCTCAGTTTCCCGGTCTTCCAACCTTGTGCTTGCTTTCCCATTGGCGGCACAGGGCTGGAGTCAGATGACAAGAGATGGAGAAATGAAGTTTGCAGGTCCAGCTCCCTGTAATAGAGAACAGAAGAGAGAAGGAGAAATATGAGATTGAGAGCCAGCATCGCCTCCATGACACATAATCTCTGACCCGTCTCTTTCCCACAGGGGCTTTCTAGTGCAGGTTTTGCACTAAAGCGTCTACGATGCCAATCATACACAAAGTCAAACGAGGTCAAAGCCAGTGAGGAGTAGAACTAGGCGATTAAAACAAATCACTGAAATGTAATTTCTCTGAGAGCAATGACTCTATTTTTTTAATTAATTTTTCCAACTGGACTTTCAATCTCTTAAAATAAGCACTCAATATTTGTTGACTGACAGACCAATTAGTGGAAATCTTTTGTTCAATGATGGCTGTAACTGGAAGATTTTTTTAAAAAAAATCTTCCCATTGGCCATTCCCATATGTGTTCCAAGATCTTTGGAAACTATTCTCCAATGGGTGGTCACAATGTTCTATAAGAAGCCCCGAGTCCCACAAACTACTTGCTGTGTGGATTCCAAGAACATTTGTAAAGACTGGTTAAAATACTGAGACAAAGAGACCCCCCTAATATTTAAGGGATCAAATATAATAATATCCAAAGTAGTAACGTCTGGCCAGCAGACGTGTTTCATCCATGTTAAGAGTCAGGAATCCGGGAACCTTGTGCTGTATGGCCTCACCTTTCACTACATTCTTCCTTCATCTGACTGTCAGAAAGGGAGTAAGAATTTGAAGTAGATCAACCACTTCTTCAAAGACTCGGTAGGAATAATGCTTATTACCTGGGCCCATTCTATCGGCAAGAACTGGTCCTACGTCCAAGGACACTTAAGAATATGGAAGAGCCGTGTGCAGAGGAAGAAGGGAGAATTACTTTTGGGGAGTAACTGTCTCTGTCTGCTGTGTGTGTGTGTGTGCGTGTGTGTGTGTGTGTGTGTGTGTGTGTGTGTGTGTGTGTGTGGAGAGAGAGAGAGAGAGAGAGAGAGAGAGAGAGAGAGAGAGATTTTTTCCAACATAGATTTGTTGCAATAATGCAAAAATGACAGGACAAACAGTTAAAAAAAATCACTTCAATAATCATCATTAAATGTATCTAGCATATCACAAGATCTCATGGCTTTGTTTTTGTTTTAGCCTTTCTTTATGTTTATTTGTTTATCCCTCATAAGGGAAGGAAAACATTGCATTTGAGGATTTATTGTGTTCCTGGTTTTTTCTTGGTAAGTCATGCATATCATTTCACTGGATCCTCAGATAACTTTGTGAGGAAGGTTCAATCGCTCATCTTTTGTAGGTAAAGGCATTGGAGATCACATCAGTTAAGTAACTTTCTAGAGGTCTCAGAGCCGGGACACTGCAAATACGGGATCTGGACCCAAGTTGACCTCTATTCACCCCACCACCTGCCTCCCAATGGGAATGTGAAAGGCCGCCATTGTCAGAAGGTCACGAAGAACTCTATCAATAAGGACACGGGAAGGCAAGGAGACTCATGGTTGGCAGTGGTTTCTGCAGTAAACACTCAATAGCGTCTTCATTCTCGCACAAGAAATGTGCTCATTTACAGTTTTCTACAACATGGACCTTCCGGTTTACATTTTATTTTATTTTACTGTACTGTATCGTATTTTTTCAGGGACAGGGTTTCACTCTGTCATCCATGATGGAGTGCAGTGGTGCAGTCATAGATCCCTTCAGCCTCGGATTCCTGAGTTCAAGCAATCCTCCAGTCTCAGCCTCCCAAGTAGCTGGAACTGCATATGCGCACCACCATATCTGGCTAATTTTCTTCATTTTATGCAGAGACAAGTTCTTGCTATGTTGCCTAGGCCGATCCCGAACTCCTGGCCTCAAATGATACTGCTGCCTCAGCTTCCCAAAGTGCTGGGATTATAGGCATGCCTGGCCTTATATGCTTTTGATAGTGACACAGTCACTAGATATTCTCCTATTTCAAGGAAAAAAGAATAAAAAGGATACAGGTAACGGTAGCTAGAAGCTGACCAAGAGCCCTACAGAAAGGAGATGGTGGGGCAGTTGGGGTTGGCCCTATGAGGAGTTAATATTTGTAAGGTATGGAAGATTCAGGTCCCCACAGCTCCAGCCACCGTAGCCACACCTGAAATGAATCCCACTGTTGCCTTACTTTTCAGCTTTTCAAGAGAAGATGCAAATCTTATTGCAAAACCCCCATTTTAAATAGCGGGTCATATTGGAAAAAGAGTTAAGTCCAACAGTTCACAGGCACAGGCTGAATTCAGCACCTGGGACAGCAGGGTTGTGACCTCTGCCTTAGCTGATTCTCCAGGGAAGTGGGTTTACATGGCAGACTTTACTCACCCGCCACCCCAGCCTCTCCTCTTTGTGTTGTAGACAAAACTGCAGCACTGCCAAGGACACGCATCTCTCAGGTTTCTGGTTGGCACATTGCAGGAAGCGAGGGGCACGTCTAACTGCCACACTCAGCCAACCCAAAGGACAAAGGCAGCGACACTCTCTCTGGACCTTGGGGAAAAACACAGCTCTCCCGGGTGGAAGACGCCAGCGTTCCTGTTGCACGGTAATTAGGAGAAGCAAAGAGACTCAGACATGTGCCCCTTCTGAGTTGGCAACTGATATGACAGAACTACACGAGGTGTAAAATGCAGACTTTGTGTATGCGTGTGTGTGTGTGTGTGTGTGTGTGTGTGTGTGTGTGTGAGCACTCACACACACACTCGGTGACACATGCTGCAGCCCAAGTTTCAGAGCGATTTCTAACTTGAAATTGAGGAGAGGGGATATTGCGCCTTAAAAAAAAAAATGTAACCAACAACAAACTTTGCTTGGTGTAATTTTAGCAAGGGAGCGGATTTGCCAAGGTGCAGTATGTTATTGTTGAATTACTGTTTTGACAAAATAGTGTGTGTGTGTGTGTGTGTGTGCGCGCGCGCGCGCGCGCACGCGCACACGCGCGTGTGTGGTTGCGTCTGTGAGAATGAAGCAAAAAACAAAAACCCAGCAATATGTACTTTTTAAGGAAATGAATGTAATAAAAGGAGGGAACGAAATTTGGATTAGAAAGCTGGTGAGGTTCAATGTTGTCACAGGTATTCTCTGAAGTTCCTAGTCTGTAGAGACACCCAAATATCCAGTTAATTCTTAAAACATCCTTCCAGCAAGTATCTCTAGAATCTACCCAATGCACGGCACGGTGGTAGCCCTGGCCATACCAAGATGCATAGGTCACGTTTCCTGTGCTCTGTGGCCCCCTGGTCCACTGAAGACAATTATGCACATGTACAGAGAACTGCCACACAGTTCCATAAGTCACCAGAGTGGCCGATATTTTATCATCATAATTCATGCAACGATTTCTGGGAGTGACTGGCAGTAGACACATCCTCAATGAATTGATAGGCATGGAGCAAGCTGTCTTGCTCTGATATTTCTCATTCTCCTAAGAACCTCAGATCAGGCCATCTCATAAAGGAGGCAAAGCATCAAGAAAGACACTACTGCAGAGGGATTAATAGTTCAAGGTCTGGTTCGGCCTCCTACTAGCTGAGTGACTTTGGTCATTTTACTTAATCTTGTTGTTCCCCAATGGGCTTGTGTACAGCTTAGAGATTATAATAATACTATCGTGTGAGTTTGGGTGCATAACCAACCACCACAAAATTGAGTGGCTTCAGACCACAACCATTTACTACCACGTGTCCGTCTGTGGTTCAGCTGGGTCACGTGGGATAGGGGTTGGATGTGGCCAGGGGTTCTCATTTCAGGGGCAGAGTCTCTGGCTCTCCTCTTTGCTGCAGGTCTGTGGACTGGGTGGGTGGCTATGCTCCTTGTGGCCTCCATTCTCCTTGGCAGGTGAACTGGCTAAGGCGTGTTCTTCTCATGGTAAAGGCAAAGACACCAGAAAGCAAGCGCCACACCGCAAGTGTTTTGGAAGTCTTTGGTCACATTGCAATGTTGATGGCCCATTGACAACCGAGTCACCTGTCCAAGCATGGAGTCATTCAGTGGTAAAGTAGACTCACCTCCTAGACATACAGTGTAAAAAATAACATATATCTCTGTACCATAATCTAATTACTAAGCTACCTACCTCCTGGAGTTGTTTTGAGAATTGTATCTAAAAAGCGATATAGCATGCTTAAGAAAAAGTAAAGACACCTGAGCCCGCGGGTTCGAGACCCACCTGGGCAGTGAGACCTCATCTCTACAATAAATCAAAAAATGAGCCGGGCGTGGTAGCGCATGCCTGTAATTCCGGCTACTCGGAAGGCTGAGGTGGAAGGATCGCCGGAGCCCAGCAGGTCGAGGCTGCGGTGGCCGGGAGAGGCCACTGCACTCCAGTCTGGGTGACGGAGTGAGACTCCAACTCAAAAAAAAAAAAAAAGGAAAGACATAATGAGACATCAATTAAGTCAGATAATTGATTATTAATAAGAATTTTATTTCTATAATAATTCACCCAACTGAGGATCAGAGAGGTTAGGTAACGTTGGGACTCGCACAGTGGTAAATGAAGAGCCACAGGTTGAAATTATATTGTCCAAATCTCTTTTTTTCTTATGAAAATCTTTGGACCGCCAGGCTCGGTGGCTCAGCCTGTAATCCCACACCTTTGGGAGGCTGAGGTGAGTGGATTGCCAGAGCCCGTGGGTTAGAGACCCACCCGGGCAACCTGACGAGACCTCATCTCTACAATAAATCAAAAAATTACCTGGGTGTGGTAGTGTGCGCCTGTAGTTCCAGCTTTGGAAGGCTGAGGCGGAAGGATCGCCGGAGTCCAGGGGGTCGAGGCTGTGGTGGCCAGGAGCGGCCACTGCACTCCAGTCTGGGCGACAGAGTGAGACTCCAACTCAAAAAAAAAAAAAAAAAGAAAATCTATAGACTTGTCTGGCACTGGAGGCTAGAGTGTAAGGGCCCAGTAAGGGCAGGGTATACAATTTACATATATATGTTGGCCCTGTTTAGGAAGGCAGATATCATGCCTTTTGAGTTCAGAGGGCAAATCTGGGTGAGCAAAAACCAACTGTATATCTCTGGGGATAAAGTAAGAAACTAAAACAACTACGTATTGGGTCACTACATACCAGGTCAAGGATTGGGAGACCACGGGCCTGGGCCTTTCAGGTGAGAAGAGGTTGTCTCTTCTGCTGCAAGGCTTTGCACCCTGGCCCCGCTCACAGGCACTGGGTGTGTGTGCTGGCCGCTGGAACTCTCCCTTCTAGATGCAACCAGTCAGTAGAAAGGGAGCGATTTCCTCTGGAACCCTTTATTTGCTAACATTTATTTTCTCCCTCTGATCTTTCTTTTTCTCCCCCGAGGACCTTAAGTTTATAAGTCTTAAACTTTTTAGAACTCTCTGAAAGTGCTACATTCAATGCAGAAAAAGCCGATGGCTTCCCTGGGTACGTGGTACTAATCTCTATCACACTCCTTGTGTATTGGCTTAAAAGGCTTGTTTGCATGTTGGAGTCTACCTTCTCCCCTCTCTTCACTGTGTCCCCTCGATTCTTAGACGGTGAACCCGTTGTAACATTGTATCTAGCACAATGCCTTAACCAGGCCAAGTATTCAGAAAATATTTGTTGAAAGAGTGAATGAATGATGGATGAACAAAGTACGAATGAATAAATGAACAATCAGTGGCATATCAATGACTATATGAGTGAATGGAGTAGCAGCTGGATGGGTGAGTACATTGGGAGACTGGGGTACATGGGAGAAGAGATAATAAAGTGAAGTGTTAAATACACTGTCAAACCCCACTCAGGTCAACCATCGAATCTTGGCCAAGCAGAGCTGGTTAATTACATTCACTGCATCAACTCCAGCTTGTAGGAAGGAAGGAAGATTCCTGCATTTGCATCATAGGGGGTGTCTTGGTAGTGCATTTTTGAGGGCACTCATGGCACTTGAGTCCAAGAACTCCTGGACTCCGATGGGCCCTTGGGTAAATTGCTGATATAGCAAGGCAGAGAATTCAGGCATGATCTCTGACCTCATCAGCTATAGTCTCTTGCTTACCTGTCAGGTAAGCAAATAGAACCTGAGGTCTGTGTATTTAGGAGTATTCTTGAGGGAGACGTTACCGAGAGGGCAGGGAATTACAAGTTGCCTTGTAATTCTCATGGAAACTCTCAGACCCCTGTGCCTCTCTGGATTGACAGGTGCGTCCCATCGCAGGATAGAACATGGCACTGCGACACAGGGATTGTTGAATGGCACACCCTTGGGCTGCATACAACACAGTTCTGGTCACTCTTTGAGACGGGCCACCATTTAAATGACCCGTCTCTCTTCTTACTTCCAGCGAAACTGTTATTTTCTTCTCTTGCTTCCACACACAAGCCACTTTGGACTCTCATTGGCCTTGACTTAGAATACATTGAACCAGCCGGGCTCGGTGGCTCAGCCTGTCATCCCGCGCCTTTGGGAGGCTGAGGTGAGTGGATTGTCTGAGCCCACGGGTTCGAGACCCGCCTGGGCAGCGAGACCTCATCTCTACAATAAATCAAAAAATCAACCAGGAGTGGAAGCACATGCCTGTAATTCCAGCTACTTGGAAGCCTGGGGCGGAAGGATCGCCGGAGCCCAGCAGGCGAGGCTGCGGTGGCCGGGAGTGGTCACTGCACTCCAGTCTGGGCGACCGAGTGAGACTCCAACTGAAAAAAAAAAAAAAGAATACATTGAACCAGAGGGCAAATTCTGTGTTGACTCATCTCAAGCTGACCAGAAGGCACTGTTGTAATGGACTGGGAGGGCAATGACTATGAGAAGATATTTCCACCTGTGCTATTCTTTTCCAGTGCTCCAGAAGCACCTATGTACGAAAAAGTGATGGAAGGTAAGAGAGGAGAGACCCTCTGAGTAGCCTTTTGGTGTCCAGGAACCACATCTTGGAACAGGTGGCCTAAGAACTGGGCTGTGATAAGTGAGAACTTCAGAATGCAAGGACAGAGGGAGAAAGGCGTATGTCAGAGAATGGAGACACCTGAGCAAATGAGCAAATACGCAAATGGAAAGAACTAGACAGTGGAGAGAATAAGATCTTGAGAGGGCCGATGTGGCTGGAGCCGTTTACTCCCTGGTGATGAGTTAACTCATGAAAGCATCAATTTGCAGTGGCTCCCAAGTGGCCTTCTGGTTGCCCAGGGGGTTTTGGTAAGTTTGGTGAACCCAGGCATGCTCCATCAAGCAGTGAAGGACTTGAGTTCCACACGTCACATTCTACTAGGGTCTCCTCCACAATCCTTCTCATGGCCACTGACATTTCCTTACCCACAATTCCTTGTTTCTAGGTGCTCCAAGCTTGCATAGGACTATCTCCGTCATGCTCTGGTTCTCACTTCCGGTTCTACTGATGAATGTGGTCGTCCCCTTCTGGGGGTCAAAAGACTAACTCTGCACGTACCTGCTTTCTCCAGGTCCTTTCAGCTAGCTCCCTGGCCTAATCTAACTTTTTAAGGCTCTGCCTTCTGAGATTTAGAATAGGAACTTTAGTTGTAAGAAATTCCGAGGGCACAGATCATCTGCATAACATTAGTCTATCATGCAAGAGGCTAAAGAAATATTCATGGTCTAAATCCCCAATCCCTTGTGTATACACTGATTGTTGACATAGGCAAGCCAGGGTAGATAAGGCTAGAAAGATAAGTAAGGAACAATTGCTGGTGATTGAAACGTAAAATATCTGAGATCTGAACTCAGTAAATCGCACATAAATGCATTCTAGAACATTTTCTTAAAATGATAGAATCTAAGCATTTTTCACATGGCATCATGAGTCCTCAACGTCTAACCCAGTCCCAACTTTGCATTTTGTCTCATCTCTCTCCCTACTATGTTTTGACTCTTGAATCACATGGAGATATCCATCATTCCTTGAACGTGATGAGAACTTACATGACTCTGGGCCTTTCTGATGTTGTTCCTGCAGCCTGATGGTGCCTTCATCTATGGTTCTCATCTGGCGATTCCACTAAAACAAGCTCCAAGCATCCATCTGAATGAAATATTTCCCAGCTTGAAAGGCTCACTCTCTCCTTTGCACTCCCTTTGGGTATTGGGGTCACAGCAACCATCCGAGAGTCCTTTGTATTGTGTGATACATCCTGCCTCACCACCAGTTCCACATCCCTTTGAAAGTCTGGAGCCCATTGTCAGGTTTGCAACATTGCAGGTCCTCAAGGAGGTTTACTGGAGGAAGGAATGAATGAGTTCTTGAGTGAACGAAAGCGTAAGTGAGACGGCCAATTACTGAATGGAATGAGTCCATAGGGAAGTACTTAAACTGGGAACAAAAGAGTGGATCAACACATGAGAAGATGAGAAGAACATTAAAAGAACAGTGAATCTGTTAGTGGCAGAGAGAATGAGTACATTTAGGAGGGACTGAAGCACCTTCTGGGCACTCTAAAGAAACCGGGGAATTCTTTAAACATTGTATTAAATATGGGACTGAATTAAACTACCCTTGCAAGCGTATTCCAACCAGTTACTTCCTCTCTTATCAAATGACTGAGCCAAACATAAAAACCAGAATGTCATGTTGACTAAGGTGACCAACCTGGGATAGTAAATATTGGTCACACTAAGTATGTTCAAAGTCATCATTGATGACTTAAGTGGTCAGAAATTGTTTCTATTGGATAAAGAGATGGAGAATACTGATTTTCCATTTCTCTTTTAGTTTTCTCTGAAAAACTCACTCAAAGCAGCCACTCCAGAATCATGAAATTTTCTCCTAAGGAGATGGAAAGATCTGGAAAATGGCCTCTAGCTTGTGAGCTAGGAGATCTGGGAGGAATCTTCAAGGTTTTCATAACGGTGCTCCCAAGGAATGTGATTCTGGTTTTGTTAGAGACTTTGGACACTGTCTATAAAAAGGTGAGAATTTCAGAACAGATTTTGAATGATACTTCTTCCATCTCCCACCCCTGCCCCCGGCCCCGGTCAAAGAAACTAGCACTGATATTCAAGTACATGAGATTCTACTGGATACTTAGCTTTTGGGAAGGTGGTATCACAGAGAGCCATGGAGACTTACAAGACCAGATGTGGTGGCTCACACCTGTAATTTCAGCACAATGGGAGGCTGAGGATGTTTGAGCCTAGGAGTTTGAGACCAGCCTAGGCAACAGAGTAAGAACTCATCTCTATAAAAAAAGAGCCAGGCATGGTGGCATGCACCTAGAGTCTCAGTTACTCTGGAGGCAGAGCAGAAGGACTGCCTGAGCTCAGGAGGTCGAGGCTACAGTTAGCTGTGATTGTACCATAGCACTCCAGGGCCTGGATAGCAGAGTGAGACCCAGAATCCAAAAAAGAAAAAAGACTTAATTATCCCAGACATAATCCATATAGGTATCAGGAATATTTGAAACAAGCCTAAATATCTTCATATTTATTAAAGAGTGGTAAGAAGGGAGAATGTAAAATCTCTGAGAGAGGCTGGGTTTGCTGTCTCTCCCCCTCCTCATACTGAAATGGGTCTCAGGACCAAAATGTGCCAGAGTCCAGCTCCAGCCGGGTTCAGGGTACTCCAAAAGTGGGGATGGCATTGGCAATTGGGGGGAAGAAGAGAGAAAGAAAGAGACTGGACTCCAGTCTAGTGCAGAAGCGATGTGTGTCTTATTGGGAATTACAACGGTCTTTTATACACAAAGTCAGATGTGAGAGGGGCGTCCCCCACCCACCAGAAACCTTAATCCATGAAAACTTAATCAATGATTGCCTTTAAACCCTTTTTATATGATAATCATAAAATCACATAACAAAGGATAACCTAATCCATGACTGACATATTCTATAAAGCTTTTTCATCCTAAGTTGATTGATTTATGCCAAGTTAAACAATTCTATAGAAGCTTAAGTATTTACTTTACAAACGAAAGTGGCCCATCCCAGAATGTTTGGAATGTGGCCCAGTCCAAAGTTCACAGTGGGCTACCTGCAAGTAACCCAGACGCATTCTTTCAACAAAATGACTGTCTTCTAAAACTATATTCTACAATTTACACCTTCAGTAAATCCTAAGATCATGATGCAGAAGCCTGTGACCAATACTAAGGCTCTTAGATGTGACACGAGTTTGAATTATAAGTTGTGTGAAAGCCAAAACTGCAGTTTGTGGAAGAATGGGAGCAATGAGCTTCTAAAGTTAGCTTGTGTTCGTCCCGACCTCAGAGATTTTATGTTTTGAGCTCACAGGAGCTTAATCTGGTTAGTGCTGAGTAGAAAGGGGGAGGAAATGGGGTCAATAGCTCCCGAACGCATCCTAGTGGTCTCGGAGTCAACGGCCCTTCCTGATCCCTAACGCTCAGTGGGCCTCCGTGGCCAGCTCCCAACGAAAATGGAGGGACTATCCAAGACCCCAGAGGAGATATTTTCTTTTCTTTTTTTCCAACTATGCATCCTAGGTCTGCCTCTTCAGTATTTCATGGGAGCCCACCTAGATTTCCCTCACTTGAGTTCCTTCAGCCTGTTGAGTTCTAGTGGAATATGATAGGTTGACTTTGAAATATTTCCCTGAACTACGAATGGAGCCAGAGTGTGGAAGATCCTTGTAAGGAAAACTGACCTACACAGGCTATGGTGCAACTTAGAGAAGGAGTGATTGGCCGTCACAATGTCCTGCCTCATCTAGAAAGGAGGAGACAGACTGAAAGCAAAGGTCTCCTTCTCACCGTCAGATGGGTCATGCACGGAGTTGATAGACTGGGGTTAGCATCTTTCTCTTAGATCTTCACCTGCTTTTATATTCTAGGAGGGCAGAATCAGAAAGCACAAGGGCCTTGGTGGTCCATCCTCTCATCTTATTTATCACCTAGTCCAGAGATGCATATTGATGAACACCCCGACACATATCTTATTCAATCAATGGTACAATAATTATTTGATGAAATTATATTGGTGTAACATTCCCGCATCTAAATGAAGACGGGATTTAAACGGTTTGCCAGCAGCATCTCTGCATTTTTGAGAATAATACAATAAAGACTAAAATGGGTACAAAAATCAATTATTTTATGTACCCATTTATCCATTTATTCAGTGGATGTTTAATGAGTGCCTACTGTATGCTAGACCCTGCAGAAGGCATTAAGGCCCTAAACAATGGAGTGTAAGGAGGACATAGTCTCTGTCACCAAAGACCTTGCTCTGCAGAGGTTGACTTCTCTAGTAAGGTGTTGCCAGAACATTTAATCAACTTGCCAAAGATGCTGTTGTCCTCCAAATGTGAGGGGGAAAGATTAGACTTTCTTCCATTGGGTGGAAGAAAGAAAGAAGAGACCCTTTTTGACATTACAAAACTGATGTTTTGTTTTCTTTTTCTTTAGGCTGATGTTGGAGGACTTGAGTAAGCACAAGATATGAGTCACCATATTGCTTTAAAAATAAGAGCATAAGAGGAGAAATAATAAATTGCTATGTATTTGGAGTTTTCCACTCAACCACCCTTTCCCCTAAAGTTCACATACCCACACCATTTGCAATTTCTCAACAAACTGAAATAAGGATTTACATTGCTTTGAGCTACTTGGGATTGCTGGAGTGGTAATGGCTTTAACTTAAGTCAGGCTGGCTTTAAAGGTGGTTTGGAAGGGTGACCTTGACAACAGGGTGGGAATGGGGACAGGTGGGAGAGAGGAGGCCAGACTGAGGGCTATGGCCACGATCTGGGTGAAAGCCATTGCAAGGAGATGCATCAGTGTGCATGGGAGGGGCAGTGACTTGATAGGACTTGCTGACCAGCTGAATCTGGAGAAGACTGAGGAAAAGTTAGACAGATGCTTCCATAGCCATCAACCCAGTCCTCCTACTCAGGCTTGTGTAGGAAGGAGAGTAATATCAAATCGACAGAAAATGGGAACTCTTCTCAATTTTGCTAAGTTCGTGAGTTTTTCATTATGAGACTGTCCTAAGTCTGTGTTTCTCTAAAGCATCTCAAAGAAGAGCCAACATCATCCTGATATGTATATCACTCGTTATCACATATTCACTTAGAATCTCCTGATTATCTAAAATGGATAGTAAAATAGAAATATGTGAATTGTTGCTGAAACTGGAGAACTCTTGGAAGGGTAATTTATTAAGAATACGAGTTATATTTCAACCTCAGGTTATACAGCTAGTAGAGAAATGCCCTCAACTAAAATTTTGCAATTGTTTTGATGATTGTCATGCTTAGATCATATTAAAAAGTTTATGAATTTCCACATAATAGTAATTATATCTTATTATCTCTTTAGTAATATAGTTAAATGAGTGTGAATTTTCTGAGAATCATAAGTGTTTGAAAATTGAAGAGACCTGGCTTTACACTTTGCTTTGCATCTTTTTAAGTGGGCTAATGTAAGTCAGTTTCTTAAGTTCTTGAAATTTTAGATTCCTTATCTGTATGATGAAAATGATAAGAGCAACTACCTGCCTGGGTAGTTGTGAGCATTGAATGGAGTAATGGATAAAAATGCATCTTCTAGAACCCTAGACATTGGAAGCGATGAAGCAATGCCTAGTAGTAGAAGTCACTAAAAAGTATCTTTTGTGAGTAACTTTCTTAGAAATAAATAAAAGTAACAATAACTTTTGCATGTTTGGATTTGAGGACTTCATTGTAAAAATGCTTTTGCTCCTTCCTGCTTAGGCATTCAGTCTGCCACCAATTGACAGCCATTGTCTCCATATTTTTTTCTAACATTAATTGTAAGTGATCTATTTTAAAAATCACTCTGAAGACAGACTGTAAGTATGGGAAGACTGGATCACTGAACCACCCCGGGGACCAACCCTGCCCCGAATGTAAAGCTTGATTTTTATTTGGCTTTGAAAATGTCTCCAATTGTCCAGTTGATACGGCATGCCTATTCAAAGATTGGTTTTCATCTTCTTTATTCTGATATGGGAAGTTTATAAACCCAATTTTATTTGTATCTTCGTAAGTACATAGGTAAAGAGTGGGATTCCCTACCCATGTATTTACGGGGATACAAATAAAGTTGGGTTTATAAATTCTCCATATCAGAATAACATCACATGCCTGTGTGTTTCTATCATCCAGTTATCTTTGTTTGGGCTTCAGCGACAGAAACAATCTATGCGTCTCCAGATAGAGTTTTAATTTAGAAATGGCCGAAACTTCTTACTTGTGTGTCAGCCCGGAGGAACTCAACTTAAAAAGCGTATTTAATAATACACATAGTCGAAGGGGAAACTCAGTTGAAAATCTTTATGCGTAAGCCCACAGCATTTATTAACATTTAAATTCTTAGATTGCATGGTGACTATCCCTTTCTAAGTCAAATGGCTGTGGGTGATCATCATTAATCTTCCATACTTACACCTCTTTACTTTTGAAACAGCATTTCACAGGGATAAGCATGGCACCCATTTTGCCCTTTCCTCACTGTTATTCTTTTACCAGAAGGAACAGGTAGCACAGAGCATGTGTATTCTATGGGCCAGGCACTGTGCTAAGCAATTTACATGAGCTGCTGTGATTAATTCTGTAATCTGACAACATCCGTGGGATGTAGGGACGATTATCTCCCACAGTCATGTGTGGATTATGGGACTGTTTTAAAATCCAGTTGAAAACCAGACTAGAGGCAAGGCTCGGCAGTGACTCAATTATTCTGGCTACAAACAAACTAACAATGGTAGCAACTGATCTTGAAAGACCAACCTCTGATGGGGCATGAGTAAGAAGACAGGGTAAATACAAAAAAGAGTTTCATGACAAACAGACTGTAAGATGGCACCCACGATTCCCACTTCCTGGTGTTCACATTCCTGAGTGATTCCCTCCCCATGCGTGTGGACAAGAGGAAACACACACACTAATGGAGTGGTGTGAATTACATGATTATATCATAAAATCTTAATATCTGTTTTGTGAGACATACTCCCTCCCTTCCTGGCTTTGATGAATCAAGCATCCATGTTGTAGGCTGTCCCATAAAGCTGCCCCATTTCAGCTTCAGATGAGACCCCAACTCTGTGGACACCTTTTCAAAGTCTGAAGCAGAACCCAGCTAAAAAACTGTGTGTTGTTTGAGGCTGCTAAATTTGTGACAATCTGTTATGCAGCAACAGTTGTGTAATATAGGACTTTTCAAAAGCACATCATGAAAGGTATTATTCATTGGGTATTCTTATGGTCTTATGAAAAGAACTGCAGACTTGGAGTGCAATGGCTCAAAGTCCATGGGACAGATTTCAGCAGCCAACTTAGATGCTTTCTGGGGGAATTTGACACTATTGAATATCCTTCTGTTGAGATACCTTCTCCCCCCTCTTCCATGATGCTCCTCTCTGGCTTTCTTTCTACTTTTCTGACTATACCCCGTCATCTTAGGGGCTTGCCTCTTCTGCCAGCCTGTGGCACATGTGCAGTGCCCGAGGACACACCGCCATCTCTGCTTCTCTTCCCGTGAACGTGCTCAAGGCATTCAGTGCTGCATGCATGCTGATCAGTCCCAGATTCACATCTGTGCCCTAAGCTTTCTCTTGACTCAAAGGACCAACTGGATTTCTTGTTTCGGTTGTCCTTTGGACTGTCCAGACTTACTCATCAATTCCCTACCACAGAAATTGATGACCACCACCCATCATTCCATACCCTTTAAGCCAGTCACTCAGATTGTAATGTGATGATTGTCCTCGACAGACACATGAAAAAATGCTCAGCCTCACTCGTCATCAAAGAAATGCAAAGGAAAACCACACTGAGATACCAACTCCAGCCACGATGGCCATCATCAATAACAAAAAACTACAGATGCTGGAGAGGATGCAGGGATAAGGGAACACTTCTAAATTGTTGATGGGAGTGTAAACTAGGAATATCTCTGTGGAAAACAGTGTGGCAATTCCTAAAATATCTAAAACCAACCTCCCATATGACCTATCAATCCCCCTTCTGGGAATATACCCGGAGGAATGCAAATCATTCTACAAAAAAGACCTGTCAGGCATGGTTATTGTAGCACTATTCACAACAGTGAAAACATGGAACCAACCGTGCTGACCATCGAAAGTAGACTGGATTTTAATAAATGTGATACATATACACAATGGAATATTACACAGGCATAAAGAAGGACAAGATTGCGAACTTTGCAACAACCTGGATGAATTTAGAGTCTGTAATATTCAGTGATCTATCACAGAAACAAAGAACTGAGTACCACATGTTTTCACTCATAAGTGGGCCCTGAATAATTATCATAATACTACAAGAAAGGGATTGGTGCTGGTGGAAAACTGCCGGTGGAGTGGTGGGGGTACACGTCATCAATAAGGGTACCTGATCTCAAACCAGGTGAAGTAGGGAACAAATCGAGGCCCAAACTTTGCCTGTACAATGGCCATTTGCATACCTAACCCTGAATGGTACCCTACATCTTTAAAATAAAAATCAAGAAGAAAAACTCAATCAGTAAAGCCTGTTAATTTCATTTCCAAAATAATTATCACGCTCACACGTCTCTTCCACTCCAGCCCATGAAAACTACCATTATCGTGCTTTGGATCTGCATTAATTCTGAGGAACCAATAAAATATTTTTGAGACAATTTCCCCATCCTGTTCTCTTCAATCCACTCCACACACTGCTATCAAAGTGACAACATGAAGAAAAATGGAAAAATTCACCACGGAATACTCTAAGCCTCCCTGCCTCTCTCGTGTCAGATATTTATTTTTGTACCCAACTATATGTTCAGGATTCTGCATTTATTATAAAGAAAGGGTCACCACACACACGGCTTACAGTCTTTCTTTGGTTCTGGGTCACCTCTGAGAAGAAGGCCAATCCCTTAAGACCTTTAGACCTAGACCTTGCCCGGCTCATCCGTCTCATCTGTACTCTCTGCCTCACAGTTTATCCTCCACAAGGTAGGAAGACTTGCGCTTTTCATCATGTCATGCCTTTCATGCCTCTGTGCCTTTGCTTATGTTGCTCCTTAAGCTTGCAACTCCTTCCCATCCCTCCTTGACTTCTACCAAGGTGTATCCAGCCACAGCTTCTGTTGGGTGATAGTTTCTCCTTCTGCAAGACTCAGCTCTGGTGTCAACTGCCCAACGAGTTTTCATGGATCCTCTTTCTCTACCCATGAAGGTCTCTGTGCCTCTTCCCTGTGTCCTCACAGCACGTTGAGTTTCCTTTGTCTTGATGTTGATCAAGTGTTCTCAGTGCTTGACAGAGGGAGATGAGAAGCAGAAGTTTGCTAAGCTGTTTCTGAACCACAGTTTTGAAACGTGAACAAGTTGCTAGACCTCTTCAAATCTCAGTCTCTGTCTTTGTAAACAGGGTTGTTAAAATATCTTGAAGATTGTGGCAAGATTTCAATGAGATTATGTAAAATAAACATTCCCGGTGAATATCAGGTGCTGTAGTTGGTACACACAGAACTGCCTGGTATTAAGATATTTTTAGAACCACAGGAAGTGGTTGACTTACAGGAGACTGAATATTTAAGTAAAAATCCAGCTCCAGATATCAGATTAGGCAACTCAGTAAAAAATTAATAAGACAGTTAAAAGCACAAGTATTGGGGCTGGGTGGCCCAGGTGTAAATACTGGATATGCTATTTTATAAATTTAAGTAAGTATTCTCCTGTGTCTCAGTTTTCTCATCTGAAATTAGGAATAGTGACAGGGTAGATGTGGTAATTCAGTGTTGTAGTGCATTTTTTAACTCTTAGAAAATGCTTAGTGTTTGGCTCTTGGGGTAAACCCTCAATAAACGTCAACTATTTTTATCCTTATCACAGTTAATAGAGTTTGAGAGGAAGGGCCTTTTTGATGTCACAGTAAAATCAAGCCTGCTATTTTAGCCATCGGCTAAACTAGCTCAGCATAGATATCCAAGCTGCATAATCCCATTGCTTGAATACAAAAATTTTGATCATGATTTTGGTATTCGTGGAGAATAATGAGATAGCGTGGAAAACAACTAAGACATCACTAGTAGATTCAATCCAAGGAAGGCGGGTGCGTGACATACTGAGCAAGGTAGAATATTGTTGTCCTTTTTAAATACTCGAAATATATATATTTATTTATTTATTTGGCAGTCAGATTAAAATTAAAACAAAGAAAACCTGGATGGAATTTTAGCACAAGGAGTAGTAAACAGAAAGTAAAGAACAAAAGTGCCTAGGTAGACTTTTTTTTTAAGATATGTGTGGAATGGATTTCTCCCTATGTTGATGCTCTTTTGGATTATGCAATTTCGAAAAGTTCATTTCTAGAAAAGTACTGTGGAGCATGATATGTAAGAAGCACCCCTTTATCTTCCTTAGGGGGTGGGAACAGATAGATGAAGAAAGACTATAGAGATAAAAGGACAGAGACAATTTCAGCCCTAGCTGTGTCAGGTGGGAAGATACACTGACGTATACCACAAAGTGCTGCTATACTGTACAAAGAACTGAATAGAATACAAACGATACCTAGATGCCAAAATTTATGTGAAGGTGGGAACTCAGAGAAATAAACAGAACATGAGAGCTTCATTTTGTCTTGAGTGCACTTTGCAAACCAGGAGAAGGTGAGCCCGGTTCTTAAGGGCTCTTGGGGTCACAGTAGACCAGAGACAGAGGCCAAGACTTGTGGTACATTTGCATGCACAAAACCACTGCCCTCGATATCTACATCCTGGGTGTAAGAACGAACTAGACAAAACTTGGTTTTCCAAGAATGCCAGTGATCATTACCTGTCTTAAACCCTAATGCAAATGGTGAATAAAACTAAAAAAATCTCTTGGAATATAACTTAAAATGACTCCAGGCTGATTATACACTCAGGCACGTGGTAATAGGAAACACAAATCCTCTTTGGTAGAAACTGTTTTCACCAGTGACTTTAAGGAATTCCTACAGACAAAGTTTTATTAAAAAGTGAACTCATGATTTTAAAAATCACAAAATGCAAGGAAACAAGTCAGTATTAATAAGAACTAGAAAAAAATCTTAAGCATCAGAATCAACATAATAAAAATGCATATTGAAATTATCTGACCCAAAGACTAATAATTTTTGTAAATTAATCTCTAATCTATAGTGACAGAAAACAGATTTCATGGGGGGGGTGGGGAACAGAAGGATACAGAAAGGAAAAATTAAATGAGAAAACTTTTGTGGTTGATAGGTATGTATACTATCTTGATTGTCATAATGCTTTGTTTTGAGTATGTATGCACATATCAAAACATTAAATAGTACACTTCAAATACATACAATTTAAAAATATTATTTATACCTCAATAAAGTTGCTCAAAACGAGTATTTTAATATGCTTTAGGTAAAAGATGACATCGGTTGTCATTGTTTATAAAATCATAACAGCAAAAAGAAAATAATGTAATCTCAGTGCTTTTGTAATATGAAATATTAACTACAGTTTTTAACTGCAAATATAAAATAATTTCTACCAAAAACAAAAAGGTGAAACATGGAAAAATGAGAGAGAAGGTCAAGAAATGATAAAAAAAATAAGCGATCAGTTGTACTGGGAGAAGAACCAAGTAGAAAAGCAAGAAATCAAAAAATAATAATTAGAATTAAACATTAAATAGTTGTTCAACAGTTGATTAGACACAGACAATTAAAAGTTTAATAAACAGGAAAACAGATTGGAAGAGATAATCCTGAAGGTACCTTAAAAAGACAAAAAGAATGAAAGAGTGGTTAAATACTGAAGATGGCATAAGAAGGTCTAACACATCTCATCAGTGTTTCAAAAGGACAGTGGAAGAGATATTTAGAGATAATAGCTTAAGTTTCCTTACAACTGATAAAAGACATGGATCTGCAAATTCAGCAAACCAAACATATCCCAAACGGTTTGAATAAAATAAAGCCATAGTTAGACATGCCACAGTTAAAGGCAGACCACCAAAGACAAAGAAAATCTTAAAAGCAGCTGGAGGGAAAAATAGAGTTTACTCTTAAAATCTGAAGGTAAGTTGTCTTATTAAGAGCACAAATAGAAGAGAATACAGCAAATGATGTTTACCATGCACTGAAAGAAAATAAATTACCAACTAAGAATTGTGTATAACAGAGAGAATATGTTTCATAAATGAGAGTAAAATTAAGACAGTTTAGTAAACAAAAACAGAAGGAGCTTAGCCACCAACAAGCCTCTAAAGAACATTCTCGAGGTTGTTATTTAGGCAGAAGCCAAGGAAGTCCAGATGGAAGTCCTGAAATAACGGTCAAGTGACATGTACCTGTGTGGGACTATCTAATCAAACATTGGGTGTATTTTTTAAAAAAATGCCAAAGACGTGTGAAATTTAAAAAGATTAAAAAATCATAAATTAAAATACACACAAAGTCAAGAAGAAAATGCCTTGAGTTAGTGTTTCAGACTTTGTATTGTTCAGAAGGAGGTAAAGGTATCAGTTAACTCTGATCGGTGATGAATGAAGTATGGCTCTTAGCATTTCTTGAGAATTTATTTACTTTTTTTATTTTATTTTTTTTGAGTTGGAGTCTCACTCTGTCACCCAGACTGGAGTGCAGTGGCCGCTCCCGGCCACCACAACCTCGACCTGCTGGGCTCCGGCGATCCTTCCGCCTCAGCCTTCCAAGTTGCCGGAATTACAGGCATGCGCTACCACACCCGGCTGATTTTTTTTTTTTTTGATTTATTGTAGAGATGAGGTCTCACTGCCCAGGCGGGTCTCGAACCCATGGGCTCAGGCAATCCACTCATCTCAGCCTCCCAAAGGCGCGGGATTACAGACTGAGCCACCGAGCCCGGCTTTATTTATTTTTAAATGAAAATATTATTTATAATATTCCAACTGGGAGAGGAAAAAGATCAAATGACAAATAATCAACCAATCAAAAAGAAGACAGAAAATAGGTAACATTTTTTAAAAGAGAGGTTGTTAAAATTTACATACTAAATTAATTAAAAATAAGTTCGAATATAGAAATGGTTGCAATAAATTCACCTTAACAAATACTTCAGTTAAAAGCTCTAGAATTTTACACTGGCTAAAAAAATAAAGCTTGGCATACACTGTTTAAAAGAGAAATATCTACAACACAGAGGTATAGATACCTAGAAAGCCAATGGGTGGGAAATGATATACCAGGAAGTTGGTAGTCAAAGGAAGCATTGTAATATGATATGAATATAGACAAAATGAACTTTAAAGAAAAATGCCAATAGGGTCATCTCATAAAGAAAATGGATTCAAGTAACAATTATACAAACTAATGTTGTCTATGAGGATAGCTTTATATATATTAAGCAAATTTGACAGCCTCAAAGAGATTGTCAAACTCATCATTAGACTAGGGGATTTTGAATTTACTTCTCTCAGTAACTGCTATACATGGAAGACAAAATATTAAAAAAACAATTAGAACAATATAAATGTGAATATGTTTAAAAACCAATATTGCATAGGCAACCAGATTTAAGTTTGTCACTGGCATTTATTAACTGTGAATGTTGAGAAGGTTATTCAACTTATCTGTGCCCACTCTGAAAACAGGAAAGAATCATAAGAATTTGTGGAAATTATATCAGTTAATATATATAAAAAACATTTAGAATATTACCTGACAAATAATAGTTTTATAGTAAGTGTATATGTATTTTGTTGAACAATTGACACACAAGTTCGTTATAGTCACATGTAGCAAAATGCATATTCTTTCCAAACATAAACAGGACATAAAGAAAATTGACCGCACACTAGGTTTAAAATAAATCTCATTCAGACTACCTTCTGTGACCTCAATGTAAGTTAATTGGTATCACTCTAAAGAGTACATCTAGAAAGTCTATATCCTTGGATATTTAGAAATATAATTCAAAACAACTCACATCTTCAAGGAGTAATTATAATGGAAATTAAAAATATTTAGCACTAAATGATAAGAAAAATATACCTTTCAAAATGTGTTTGCTGCAGCTACAGTAGTATTTAGAGGAAAATTTATATCCTTAAAAGATCATTATATAAGAGAAGAAAGATAAAAAATAATAACCTTATTCTCCAACTTGGAGGTTTAAAAACAACATAAAGTGAAGAAATGATGCAAGTAGAATTTTTTTTAAAAAAAGGAAAATTGATTAAAAAGAGAGTAGGTACAAGTAAAAATGAAAACATGCATAACTATCAAACTGAAGATAATAAAATGATAATGAATAATTTAATACTGATACATTTTAAATTTTAAGTAGAAAGAACATTCTTAGGAAAAATATATAGCTGGCCAAAACTGACTCAACAAGAATAAAACATAATCTATATAGCCCTATAGCAAGTAAAAACATTTGGTTAAACTTTAAAAAAATCCCCACAAAAAAGGTCAAATAATAGATCATTGTCTACAAAAAATTTATAGATTTTGCAGACAGAGTAAACTTGATACACAAACACCACAGGACCCTTATTATTATAGGGACATCTTCCTGTGAACATAGGTACAAAAATCCTAAAGAAAATATTGGCACACAGAAAACAGTCCTGTACAACAGGGATCATCCATAATGCCCAGGTAGGGCCATTTTTAGGAACAAAAGTTTGGTTTAACGTTGTGAAAATAATGAATCTATTATAATCTATTAACATAATGTAGGAAAGATTTTATGACCATCTCAACTGTTGGTGGAAAAAAACACTTGATAAAAATTATATCCAATTATGAGAAAAAGATTTTATAGTGAAATAGGAAGACAAACAATCTTCTATCTCAAACCCTGCAGCACACAGCATACTTATTGCTAAAACACTGGCACATTCTCCTAAGGTCAGGGACAAGGTATGTTCTATATACCCACTCTACTAATCATTCCAGTAATTGTTATCCCGGAGGTCCCAGGCTAAACAGTTTAGCTAGGCAAGTTAAAGAAAGAAAAGTTAACTGGTTTCTTATTTTTTAATTATATATATATTTTACTTTAAAATTGTGGGGTACAGTTAAGGGTTAGGTATACAAATATGCATTGTGCAGGTACCCTTGTTGATGAGGTGTGCCCCCCGTGTCCCCAGACAGATATTGACTATCATTAATCCCACCTCCCTGCCCCTCCCTGACCCCCCCGCCATAGTTTCCGCCACTGTCAATCCTTTTCTTATAGTATTACGGTAGCTGTTCAAAGTCCACTTATGAGTGAGAACATGTGATACTCAGATCTTTGCTTCTGTGAGAGATCACTCAGTATTGTAAACTCTAATTCCATCCAGTTTGCTGCAAAATTCATGATTTTGTTCTTTTTTATGGCTGCGTAATATTCCATTGCGTATATGTACCACATTTTTTAAATCCAGTCCCCTTTTGATGGACAGCACGGTGAATTCCATGATCTTACTATTGTGAACAATGCTGCGATACACATACATATGCAGGTTTCTTTTTCATAGAGTGATTGGAGTTCTTCCGAGTATATTCCCAGTAGGAGGATTGTGGGGTCATATGGAAGGTCAATGTTTAGAACTTTTAGGAATCGCCACACTGATTTCCACAGAGGCTGTACTAGTTTACACTTTCACCAACAGTGAAGAAATTTTCCCTTTTTGCCAATCTGCTCCAGCAGTTACACAGTTTCAAAAGGAAGTAACAGATTTAGCATCTTTTGTGAACAAAATGATTGCCAACATGGAAGATTAAAAATAATTTAGAGATAAATCATAGATGTATGTATGGAGAGGAGAGTTTAATAAGCTTTCTGGGCCTGAAATTAATTGACAAGTTCAATCATAATTTTATACACAGACAACACAGAGATAGATAATGTAATCTAAATAAGTATATAGTTAATAATAACATAAGAAATAAAAGGAACTTAGAAATGTATCTAACAAAAGATCTTCAAGGTCCTTATGAAGAAAATTAGAAGAAAAAATAGTTATTATAAAACTTTAAAGGCTTGCAGAAATTGAAATGACATGAGTATATGGATTGGAAGATTCAGTATCATATATGTGACAATTGGTCTATACATTCATGGTAGTTTAAACACAATCCCAGTAGGCTTTGTGAGCATGTGCGTATATGCCTGGAGATTAATAGATTCTAAATTCTATGTGCAATTGCAAATGACAGGAAAAAGGGAGATTCTTCTGAATGAGAAAAACAAGATTGGTTGGTCGACTTTGGCAGAGATCAATAATTACTTGAGTAACAGTAATTAAGACAGTTTGATGTTCCTGGTTTAGACAAACCAACCAGTGAAACAGATTGAGTTAGAAATTGTGTGTGTGTGTGTGTGTGTGTGTGTGTGTACTGAATTTATGACCGTTATAGATGGGTGGCAAAATAATAGATTTTTTTAATACACAAGACAATTTGTTACCCATATGAAGAAAAATAGAGCTCTGTTTCACAATATATGTACAAACAAATTTTAGTTTAAAAAGACTTCCATGTGAAAAGCAAAATAGTA
Source organism: Cephalopachus bancanus (assembly GCA_027257055.1). NCBI lineage: Eukaryota > Metazoa > Chordata > Mammalia > Primates > Tarsiidae > Cephalopachus > Cephalopachus bancanus. Next base: position 4,201,016 of record JAPVLO010000166.1, on the reverse strand, counting down.
AAAGAAACAAAAGATAATATAGGATAACAGCTTAATAAATTTCAGTGAAGAAAGATTTTTGAAAATAGGGCACGAAAGGCAAAATTAATAAGAAAAAAGATTAACAAATTAAAAAAACAGAAAAATAAAAATGTAAACTTTAAAAATGGAAAAGATATTTATAATGTATATAATTGAAAAATGATGCATATACAGGGTAACTAAAGAACTCCTGCCGGGCTCGGTGGCTCAGCCTGTAATCCCACACCTTGGGAGGCTGAGGTGAGTGGATTGCCTGAGCCCGTGGGTTCGAAACCCGCCTGGGCTGCGAAACCTCATCTTTACAATAAATCAAAAAATCAGCTGGGCATGGTAGCGCAGGCCTGTAATTCCGGCTACTCGGAAAGCTGAGGCGGAAGGATCGCCGGAGCCCAGCGGGTCGAGGCTGCGGTGGCCGGGAGCGGCCACTGCACTCCAGTCTGGGCGACAGAGTGAGACTCCAACTCAAAAAAAAAAAAAGAACTCCTTTAAATCAATCAGAATCATGCAAATGACCTAGTAGAAAAATGGGCAAATGACTTGAACAGGGACTTTAAAAACTGGGACCTCAAGTGGCCAATGACAAAGGAAGAGGTGTATGATCTCATCGACAAGCAGGAAAATGCAAATTAAAACCATGATGAGCTACTCTTTCATACTCACCAGATGGACCAAAATTATAATATCTGACAATAATAAGATTTGGCAAAGGGGACAAAGGAGGTGCACTGACATTTCTCAAGAGTGTGCAAATTGGTGCAATCATTCTGGAAAACAAGTCGCCATTATCTAGGAGCATTGAAAACGCATAGACCCTTTGTCTCTGGGTTTCCTCTATCAGGTGTACACCCTAGCGACTCCTCCGTACACACACATCTGGAGACACAGAAGATAATCAGTCCAGAGAAGTTTGTCAGAGCAAAACACTGGAAACAGCCCAATTGGACACCGGTAGTCGAATATATAAGTTCATTCTGGCACAGTCGCATCATAGAATATGATAATGGCGACTTGTTCAACTGCGAAAATAAATGAAGCCAGGGATGTTCCACAACGTGGTACATCTCAGAAACATAATATGGGGCCAACAATCCAAAACAAACCAGCAACCACAACTGCAAAATAGCACAAGCTGTCAGTAGAATCCATTCAGTATGCTTCTATGGACATAAAGTTTAGAAGCGTGCAACGCTGAACAATAATTTTTAAGAATACAAACAAGTGGTGAAGGTGTAAAGAATATGGGCATTTTTGAAACAGCAGGGTGAGGGAGAAAGCCAGGATGGATGAGAAGCAGAGTTTCCAGCTCTTAAATTGGTTTACACAGGAGTTTCCTTGTATTTTTGCTTCCTATACCTTACATATACTTTAGAAAAATTCGTGTGTGAACTCAATGAGCTATAAAAATAATTACGCATATATTTATGATGTAGTCCAAAAAGCAGATATATGAATAGCTGATGATAAGAATTATTCCAATAGTGAAGAACGTGATGTAAAAATGGAAGAGATATTTATAATGTATATAATATATGTAAGAGAGGGAATCACTCAGATCTCGGGAATTCTGAAGGACTTCGTGGTGGAACAAAGGAATGAAGGAGATCAATACTTTGTTGTGTCCATGGTGAGGCGGGAATCCCAACTTGGACAAGAAAGGCAAGAGGCAAAACTTTGAAGTAGGGATGGTGACCTTTGAATCCATTTGCACTTTAAAAATGGAATTTCTGAGTACCTGGAGATTTTGAGAGGCAATCTCTAAGAACAGGTCAAGAATGGATGGAGCACAGTGTCACGTAAGTGACAATGTGACATCGTGGTTAGTGTGGACTTGGGTTTGAACCCTCTGTCTGCCAACTTCGGAGCCGTGTGCCTTTGGAGGAGTCAGTTCGTTGCCTGAAACCTTGGTATCTTCTTCCAGCTGAAGGAAATAAAAAACACGCATGCCTCACAGTGTGGTTTTGAGGGCGAAATAAAATACGTTTATCATATGCCTGAAATTGACTAATCAGCAGCGAGCGTCGGCCACCATGTTACGTTGCGGCTGTGGTTGTCACTGGGGCTGACGGATAGAAAGGACAAGAAATACCTGGATCTGTAGGTTTGAGGATCCGAGGGAGACAGGAGGGACATCTTGTCCTGGGAGTCAGGGCATAGGCTGACGTGAGCACGGAGGCTCTGAAAGGGACGGCTGATGGGAAGGGGAGTAGCAGAAACCAGATCATAAAAGGCTTTACGTGCCAAGCTAAGAGCTTGCACATGGCTTGTAAACATGGAACCCACTCCCTGTAGGGTATTCAGCAGAAGGCAGTATTTCCTGGAGGGGCTGAGTACGGTCTGACATCTAAGCCATGTGTCTTAGGGGCTGCATTCACCCAAGTGACTATTTTATGGTCCGAATGATCCCAGGAGCTGCCTCCTTGGGCAGGGGGGCTGGAGGGTGTCAGAGCAGGGACCGACGGGACAGCCACAGGGGAGGCCACCCCTGTTGTCCCTGCACAGATTATGAGAAGGCCCCATGCTACCCTGCGGCCAGGCAGGAAGGGACCTGTAGGAGCCACACAAAAGCGGTGTCTTTGACAGGATCTCTCCGTGTGGCTTAGTCTCAGAGCTTGTTTTAAATGCAAAAGAGAAATGGGGGGGCTGACAGGGAGTGGGGTGGTGGGGAGGAAGCAGAGCTCAGATCTTATCTGGACTCTTGGGCTGTCACCGGAGCTGCTCAGAGCAGGTGCTTCAAAGCCTTCGGCGTTCCCTTGCATTCGGCCCGGGTCGGGTACACACACGAAGTGGGCATGCATTATTCAGGCGGCATCGCACGCTCGGTGCGGCTCGTCAGAGCGTTTGTGGCGTCCGGCCCTCCTTCCCCCAAAGCCCATTGTTGAGAAATACAAACAAACAGGACCCACATCTCTACAGTCACTACACGGGTGCTGCGGGCGGCTTCTGCCGTCATAACAGGAAACCGTGCACTAGCTGCAGAAAGATTTTGTTCTAAGGGGAAGCATGCATGTCATTGACCTAAATTCCAGGGCCCTGGTCTCTACCTGCAGAACTTTTCAGCAAAGAAATGCCGGCGAGAGGCAGATTAAAAGGATTTCTAACTATTTCTTTCTCTCTGTTTTATGAGAATCCATCGCCATGAATATCTCGTGACCCTGAAACCTACTTCCAACTCTGCAATCAGCTCCCTCAAGGTTGACTTAAAGGTACAGAAGAAAATGATGCCAGGGGTTTGGGAAGAGTCGAAGGTGCTGGCTTTTTTCTTTCCTTTTTTAGCAGAGTCCACGCGGCGGCTGAGTGTCGTGAAGGTGGGGCCCGTTTCTGCTCTACGGGGACCTGACAGTCTGCAGAGCCGAAGAGACGATGCCAGCATTCGTGATCTTTCAGATCAATGGTTAGTCGCTCTAAAGGACCTTGGCAATGCAAATTAAGTCAGCTTCATTTTCTGTTTGACTGATAAGCTCATCTAGCTGCAGTGGCCAAATAAATGATTTACCCACGATCTAGAGCTCAGAGAACTCACCCCGTGGGTTCTTTTCCTCCCACTTCTAGAATGCGTCCTCCCAGGTATCTCTTTCATTCATTCGTTCCTTCGCTAAACGTTTATATAGAGTACCGAGGACATGCCAGGCATGATGCTGGATGTTTGGTACGGAACTTAGCACCATGTGATCCCTGTCTGTAAAATGATCACTGTCTAATAAAAGAGCAGGTCAGTTCACTGCTAGATGTGACACAATGTAACAGATGCTACGGTAGATCTGCCTGGGGGAGTTCAGTCAAGGGTTCCTTATCCCAGGCTGGGTATCCAGGGAAGACTCCCTGGAAGAGGTGATGTGGAGAGGAATTTGGATTTAGCAACAGGAAAGGGAAGGAAGGATGTAGTGGCCAGAGGCTACAGAATTTGTAATATCATTTGAATTTGAAACAGCGTAGCGCCTGTCAGCCATTTATTTATTCTAGTGGGGACAAAGGGTACAATGTCGAGGATGACAAGAACTGTTCCAGTGGCGAGTAAGAGACCAAACAGGTGCCAGAGGGGTTCTAAACGCTCCATCTAAGTCATTCACCCCAAAGGACAATTCCCCAGAACAGTTCTAGGAATCCCTTCCAAGGGATTTTAAGGTTTAAGGAGACTGAGGGTTATGGAGCTGAAGTGACTTCCTTGGTCACACAGCCAAGCCAAGTGAGACAAAGACTTGAATACATTTGGGCGTCAAAGTCTGGCCGGTATCCGTGCAATGAGCCACCACCCCTAGTGCTTCCTTTTGCAAGAACTGATCACACCTCCTTTGGTGCAGGAGTTCTGCCTGCTATCCCTTTATCTCATCACCCCGAGAATAACCAAGCACTGGTTTCTGCCTGAGAGCTGGTTTCTTTGCACCTTCAGAGCTAAGAGTTGTCACTGGACTAGCCATGGGGCCCTGGGCTAGATTTGGGGACCTGGCACAGTGGATATTTACATGGCACAAGGAGTGTGATTTCAAGCTGGTGAATCCTTCTGCAGCTCCTGAGAGGGTTGCCCTATTATCTGGTTTCCCAAAAGCATCCCACACACATGTAGAAAGAGAGCCGACCAAGGCGGGGCCGTGGGGATCTCTGGTTTTTTTCTAATACAGTGGGTCTTGGGAGGAAAACCCATCTCTCTCCAGCAATAACTCGGGCGCTCTGTGTGGATTTCCTGAGAAACAGAAGGTGGCAGGGTTCTCCTCATTCTGAAGGCCCCTTGGTAATGATGCAGTGCTCAGGCCAAAGTTCAGGTCAAGGGCCTGGTGCTAGCCACTGCTGGGAGGAGGGGTCGGGGTCACCACGGGGGGGTGGCAGACCTCCTCAGACTTGGGGTTGGAGTTCCAGTCCCACTCATTCCAGAGGTGTGATCCTGGCCGAGCTGATTGGCTCTCATTGTCCCTCTCACAGAGGCGAGACATGGGGTGGAGGGAATAGGCAGGTCACTTGCCAAGGTCACGTGGTTAGGAGGGGGAGCTGAGTTCTAGCTGAGATACCACCAGAATCCACCTTGTGGATCTCTGATGCGTTCCATCATCTCTCTCTTCTTCCATTTTCTCACTCTCAGAAGAGAAAATTCAGCCACCTGAGCTGAGCACGTCAATCTCTTTAAAGCCTCACAGACTTTGAACGTCCCGTCTTCTGTGCCCAGAATGTCCTTTCCCCACGCTTAGTGTTCACTTTTTAACCCTCTCACCTTATTTCACGTCTACCTACTCTTTTTGGAGCTTTGCTTTGCATGTTTAAAATGGACTCTTAAGCTCCAATGCAAACGTCATTTTGAAATAAAGCGATCTCTACTCTCTAACTGTCCACATTCACAGCAGATTCTTTTGTCACATCTGCTACCATTTGTGATTATACTGCACACCCGTGTGCCCATTTGATGAACACTAACCCCGCTAGACTCTGAGCCACATGAAGACAGGCGCCACTGCTAGCTCATGCGCTCTGTTATATTCTTGAGCCAAACACATATAGAAAACTCTCAGTCGGTATCAAGATAAATTGCCCGTTGCCCAAGGTTCCACTGACTTTCTGACAGGTGGCAGGAATGAAGCCACCGTTGACTTGTTGAATGAATGCATGTTTACTTCTCTCTGCAACTGTCAGTCTCCGTGATCAGGATTTGCCAAATCCCTGGTGGTTTCACCTTATCTACTTTACGGTGTTGTCCCACATGCCTATTAAAATAAAATATTACACTCCTAACAAAATGATTGTATTCTGCATAATGCGCCGGTAATTAACCTTGCAAAGTTACTTTTCAAATCACTCTGGAGTGATCACTGAGAGGCGTGTGCCCCCTTCTCTTCTGTTTATGTCTGCGGAGCCGTGTGTGTTGGCTGTGCTATTTTAATTCTCTCTGTATATTTTGACTTTATTAATTGATTCCATCTGATTACATTAATCACGAGTAATTGAGATGTAAAATAGTTTCCCACTGAAGTTTTTCAGCCACTCTTACGGAAAAGAGAAAAAGGACCATTGCAAATTGCACTAGAAACATACCTGACTTTCCATTCTATGGATGTTCCACGCGGGAATGATTCCCGGAACTCTAAATTTTGAATGCTCCGCTCATTTACATAGCAGCGTATTATTTTATAATGTTTAATTTATGATTCCTTTAAAAGGGTGTGGTATCTTGATGAGAAAGGAGGGTACATATCTAACTTTATGTGGTACAAGCTAAGTTCACCTCGCTGGGCTGCATGTGTGAAACACATCTTTAGATCTCGTCCTTTAAAAAAAATGAACGGGAGAATTTTTAATTACACAGCAACACTTGGGGACAAAAAAAGCAAATGATGCATAAAGGTGAACATTGCATACGTACAAAGAACAAAAGCTTCTCCCTTCCATGTCTGCTGTGTGGCTAGTCCTTGTTGGAGATAACAACAAGAGAACAATCTTGCGCTTTTATCAGAATTTTTCTGGCACATTTTTATCTCTACACATGATTGATTTATTTTAATTATTCACATACTTGAAATTTACCTATCCGTTTGTTTCACAATTGAATTTTGCCCATAGATTTTGGAAGTCTTTCCATATGAGATCTATAGGAGATCTCATAGATATCTTTCCATATGAGATCTGTGTTTTAAGCTGTCTTGAATTCCGTATCCAGTAATTAATTTAATGCAGTCTGTTTGGCTTGTTAGCAATTTTTCACGATTGCACATATACCCGCAAATTTGCAACAAACAGCCTTGTACATATACCATGTAATACAAGGACTGGTGTGCTCTGTTCTGTCTGTGCAATACTCATTTTCATTGATTTTGCTACTCAAACGTTTGGAAAGTTTGCTACAATTATTCAGTTTACTTGGGACAGCAGTCCATGAACACTCCAAGGCAATGCAGGAAAAAAATTCCTCACGGGAGACCTCCCATGGAAATGCACAATTTATTCACAGAGTTCCTCTGTTATCACCTGAGTGCCTCCGTTGCCAAGAAAATAACCAGCCTTCTTTGCGAACTCTAGTTATTGAGGTTGACCGTGTACCTTCTCCCCCAAAGCCGGAAAAATTGCCAATTTCTATTTCACTTTGTTTTGGGTTAAATTGGTAGGAAAGGAAATCCTTGTCCCTCTGGAGGCATTTGCCTTTCCTTCTCTCTCTCTTGTTGAGATACTGTAAAAGGAAACAGAAGTTCACCTTTCCTGCTGTAGCTTTGTGGCAGAATCACCTTCTGAGCTGTGCAGTGCAGTAGAAGTGAACAGGAGTCTGGAAGTCAAATGGGCTGGGTCCCCCTTCCTTATGAGACCTTGGACAGGTCACTCAGAAGCTTGGAGCCTCAGCCTTGCCACCTCTAGGACTGCTTATTGCCTCCTAATGGGTGAATCGGTCAAGTACATCAAGCACGGAGGACAGAAAACACAGCAATCATTAATATGTTGGTAGGTGAGGAGTGAAAGAGTTTGAAAGGCTCATTATTGATTTAGGCAGACCTGGAATCAAAATCCTGCACAACAGCTTCCAATTAGGTGTTCGTAGGCAAGTGAATAATCTTCAGATTCCAGATCTGTGCATGGAAAATGTAATAGTATCTGTCTTTCAGAGATGTCATGAGGGCTGAATCAAAGGTACTAAGAGAGCGCTTGGCATTGTGCCTGGCAGGTAGTAAGCACTCAGTGAATGCTAGCTGTCCTCATTTCTGCTACTGAAATATTTAGAAGAAAAACATCTCATTGTCACACTTGAGATGGGAGACAGTATTTGAGGTCTGATAGTCAAGTCCATGAACACTTCACAAATGATTACATCTAATTCTCCACCCATCATAGGACCACCCAGTCTGGATGTTAAAACTCATTATTTTTGTACAAAAATTTATAGGAGATGCTATCCCTGGAAGAAGAAAAAAACACCCCGTTCCCTCCGATTAAAGGCCAAATTTTTTGACACAATAGCAAAGTAGCAGGTGACCCTGTGGAAGGGGACCCACTCACCTTCAGGGTTGGTGACTCAGATTGGCTTTGCTACCTCCTCTACAAAGACCACGGCTTTGCTGAATTAAAAATAAAGATGTAAGCCCGTAAACCCAAAGTGAATAGAGCAGATTGTTTAATGTGACTTTTCCTTATCTGCACAACACATGCATAAGATAATGCCGTTGACATTTTTGTCAAGGAAATGAGATGCGGCCCCTTGGCATCACTTTAGATGGGATTGGAGGGGAGGGGACATGGCAGTTGGTGCGCCAGAACCCAAGCGTCCGATGATAAGACAGACACGGTGGAGGTCTCGCTTGTTCTCCACACCAAGAGAGTAATTGCACTCATGGCTCTCTTGTTTACTGACTTGGAAGGGACAGAAGAATCCACTCAGCTGTGGAAAGAGTTTGGAGCCACCACGGAAGTCATAGAATGTTCTCAGCACGAAGGAGCTCGAAGATGACCTTTTTCTCCTTTGCTGCTGTAGATGGTGAAACCGAGAAAAAAGGGGCCAATCCAAGATCCAAGGAAGAAGCAGCATCATGGCAGAATGCTAAGTTGAGTGCTCCCAGTAAGGGTGAGGGGTCCTATTACAATACCAGAGTATATTTTGTCTAAGAATTCTCTCTTCTCCTTCAAATTGACCACACAAGGTCCAGCAATTAGATTTGTGAATCCTCCCTGAAAAAGTACGCCATCCCTCATTGCTGAATATCTCTATGGCCACCTTTGAAGCTCGGCCCTTGGTGGAGAGCTTAGTCCACTCGTCAAAGCGATTTGGGAACGCTTTTCCTGGAATGATTGCTGTTATTTGTTGAGGTCTGACAATTTAGCATGCGGACTTGCCACCGAGTGCATACATTGGCAGCACTGAACCAATAACTGTATTGGAATACCCTCCCTACTCACCCGATTTGGCTCCCAATGACTGTTTTCTTTATCCAAAGACAAAGGAAATATTGAAAGGAAGATATTTGGTGACATTCAGACATCAAGGGTGATGCGATGACAGCTCTGATGGCCATTGTAGAAAAATGGCTGGACACTGGTGTCGATGCATAGCTTCCCAATCACGTGACAAGAGGACACTCCAACTGAAGAAGAAGAAAAAGAAGAAAAAGAAAGAAGAGGAGGAAGAGGAAGAGGAAGAAGAAGACAAAACACAGTGCTAGGCCAAGAAGTTGGTCGACTGTACACACAGCTTTATAGCAATTAGAGTAAGTACTTCGAAGGTGACCGTAGTGATATTCAGCAAAGAGGTATGGATACTTTTTTCTAGGATGAATTCATGAACTTAATTATTGTACCTTGTATTTTTCTTCTACGCATGAATCTTCCCTGCAGATATCGTTGCACCTTTGGTTCCCAGTTGCTTGGTTGGAGTGGCCAGTGTGCTTCGTTTAAGCAAATTCAAAGGAGGTTCTCCACATTCCCAACTCGGGCCTCTGCATACCGTCTGGGAAAAAAACAACCAAATAAAATAAAAATAGGTCTGCACCTAGACACACGTGATGGAACTGGGAAATGGTAAGGAACCATCTCATTGAAACCATCTCAGAAGGCCACCAGTGAGGAAAGTCAGGTCGCCTGCAAAGGGTGAACAATTAGACTGACAACAGGCATCTGTCTCCAGCACTGAAATCTAGAAGACAGAGGAATAATGTCCTCAAAGCATGGAATGAATGTAAATCTCAGCCCTATTCTTTACCCCGTGAAATGCTGATTCAAGGCTAAAGTAAGACAGTCTGGGGAGAAAAAAAACGCCTGGGAAAGGTAATTTCTCAGGGGCTCCCTCTGGTAAAACTGACAGAGAACAATCATGTGACAAAAGAACACTCAAACTGAAGAAAAAGAAGAAGGAGGAGGAGGAGGAGAAGAGGAGGAAGAGGAAGACAAAACACAGTGCTAGGCCAAGAAGTTGGTTGACTGAACACACAGGTTTATAGCAATCAGAGTAATTATCATAAACGAATTTGAATAGGCTTAGGAAAAAGAAAATACCGAAATATTAGATGATACCATGAACGACAGGAGAGGGAATTAAATGTCAGAGTCCTTGTAATAGTTAAGAGAATAATCATGTTGACTATAGTTTGTGAAGTCAATTACCAATTTTTTTCCTTTATTTTTAGTTTATGCATAATAATGATATGCATTCATGGGATACAGAGTGATATTTCTATACATATATACACTATGTGATGGTCAAATCCGGGTAATTAGTACATTCATCACCTCAAACACTTATTATTTATTTGTGTTGGGAAAACTCAAAATTCTCACTTCTAGCTTTTTAAAATTATACTATAAATTTTTATTAATGATATTCATCCCATTGTTACAGAAGACTGGGACTTATTCCTTCTCACTAGCTCTAATTTTATATCCATGAATTATGCTCTTCCTACCCTTTCCTTCCCACTAACCTTGCTAGCCTCTAATAACAAAAATTAAACTCACTATTTCTGTAAGCTTAACTTCTTTTTCTGTGCCTGGCTTATGTCGCTTATGTAATGCCTTCCTCATCCATGTTGCAGTGAATGGCAACATTTTGTTCTTTTTTTAATGACTAAATAGTATTCCATCGTGTATATGGAATAGGATTTCCTTTCTTTATTCATTTGTAATTGAACATTTAGGCTGATTCCATATCATGGCTATTGTGAATAGTCCTGCAATAAACATGGAAACGCAGACATTTCATGCACTGATTTAATTTTTTTAAGATCAATACCCAGTAATGGGATCGCTGGATTATATTGTAGTTCTGTTTTTCAATCTAAAAGAAACTTTCATTTTGTTTTCCATAACAGATGTACTCATTTATCTTTCGATCAGCCATGTATGAGTTTTCTTTCTTCGCATCCTCACCAGCATTTGTTATTGTCTGTCTTTCTGATAATAGCCATTCTAACCAGAGTCAGATGGGGACTCATTGCGGTTTCATTGGCATTTCTTTCATATTGAGTGATGTGAGCATTTTTCATATACTTGCTGACCATTCGTATGTCTTTTTTTAGAGAAATGTTTACAAATAAACATTGTGATTCTTGTATTTGCTAATGAGTTGTTTGAGTTTCTTATATATTCTGGAAACTAGTCTGTTGGCAGCCGAATAGTTTGTAAATAGTTTCTCTGATTCTGCAGATTGTCTCTCTGCTCTGCTGTTTCTTTGGCTGTACAGAAGCATTTTTGTTTGATATAGTCCCATTTTCCTGTTTTTGTTGTTGCTGTTGTTGTTGCCTGTGCTTTTAAAATCTTAGCCATAAAATCTTTGCTTAGACAAATGTCCTGATCATTTTTCCTAGGTTTTCTTCTACTAGTTTTACAGTTTTTGATCTTACATTTAAATCTGTAATCTATTTGGAGTTAATTTTTGTATATGATGATAGTTTTATCCTTTTGCATACAAATATTCAGTTTTTCTAGCACCATTTATTGAAGAATGTGTCTTTCTCCAATTATTCTTAGAGTCTTACCAAAAAATCAGTTGGCTATAAATGCACGGGTTTACTTCTGGGTTCTTTGCTATGTTCCATTGGCCTATGTGTCTATTATGCGAGTGCCATGCTGCTTTGGTTACCATAGCTTTTAGTATATTTTGAAGTCTGTTGTTTAAGGCCTCAAGCTTTGTTCTTTTTGCTCAGAATGTTTTTGACTATTTTGGTCTTTTGCAGTTTGATATGAATTTTAAGATTTTTTTTTTCTATTTCTGTGACGAATGCCATGATTATTTTGATAGGGTTTGATTGAATCTGTAGATTGTTTTGGGTAGTATGGTCACTGTGACAATATCAATTCTTCCACCCTATGAATAATTTTGCATGTACCTTTAATTTCTTTCATGGGTGAGTCATCCCTTTCCTTGTAGAGGTCTGTCATCTCTTTGGATCAATTTATTCTTTTTTAAAAAAATTTTAAAGATGTAGGGTACAGTCCAGGGTCAGGTGTACAAATGGTCGTTGTGTAGGTAAAGTTTGGGCCTCACTTTGGTCCTTACTTCACCTGGTTTGAGATCAGGTCTCAGGTATCCTTATTGATGAGGTGTGCCTCCTCACCCTTCCTTGATAGTTCCTGATCAGTTATTCTTAAGAATTTTATTTTAGCCAGACACGGCGACTCAAGCCTGTAATCCCAGCACTTTGGGAAGCCAAGGTGATAGGATTGTTTGAGCTCAGGGGTTCGAGACCAGCTTGGGCAACTTGGTGAGACCTCATCTCTACCATAAATCAAAAAATCAGCCGGGTATGGTAGCGCATGCCTGTAATTCCAGCTACTTGGAAGGCTGAGGCGGAAGGATCGCCGGAGCCCAGCAGTTCGCAGGCTGCGGTGGCCGGAGCGGCCACTACACTCCAGTCTGGGCGACAGAGTGAGACTCCAACTCAAAAAAAAAAAGAGATTTTTAATGGAATCCTAAGGTTTTTCTATATATACAAGATCATGTCATATGCAAAAAGAGACAATTTGACTTCCTGTCTTCCCAACTGAGTGCTCTTTTTCTCTTGCCTAATTGCTTTGGCTAAAACCTCTAGTATTATGTTAACTGAGGGTGAACTTCTAGTATTTTCTTGAACAAAATAGTGTAAATGGATGTCCTTGTCTTGTTCCAGTTTCTAAAGAAGAGGAATTCAGCTTTTTTCCATTCAGTATGATGTTACCTGTAGCTTCGTTATGTATCATCTTTATTGTGTTGAGCTATGGTCCTTCTATACCAAATGTATTGAGAATTTTTGCCATGAAAGGATGTGGATTTTTTCAAAGGCATTTTTCTGTATCTATTGAAATGATCTCATGGTGTTTGTTTCTCATTTTGTTGACGGGATGTATTATATTCACTGATTTGAGTTTCTTGAACCATCCATTCATCCCTGAGGTAAATCTCACTTGATCATGATGTATTATTTCTCTGAGGTGCTATAGATTGGGTTTGTTAGTATTTTGCTGAGAATTTTTGCATTTGTTGAATTTTCCCAGGAGTTTCCTGTAGTTTTTGTTGTTGCTCTTGCACCCTTGTCTGTTGTAAAATCAGGGTAAAGCTGGCTTCATAGAGTAAATTAGGAAGAATGAGCTCCTATGTATAATTTTTTGGAACATTTTGAGAAGAATTAATATTAGTTCCCTTTTTGTTAAGTTTGGTACTTAAGCTGTACTAATGGTTTGTAAATTTTTTCAAAAAAACAACTGTTTGTTTTGTTTTATTTATGTTTTTGTTTAGATTTTCTCTGATTTTTTTTTTTTTTTTTTTTTTGAGTTGGAGGCTCACTCTTGTTGCCCAGGCTGGAGTGCAGTAGCACATTCACAGCCACTGCAGTCTCGACCTGCTGGGTTAAGGCCATCCTTCCGCCTCAGCCTTCCAAGTAGCTGGAACTAAAGACACACGTCACCATACCAAGCTAGATTTAGTGATTTATTGTAGAGATGAGGTCTCACCAATTTGCCGACTGATCTCATACCCCTGGGCTCAGGCAATCTTCTCACCTCAGTCTACCAAAATGCTGGGATTACAGACTCAGCCACTCTAACGATCTTTACTGTTTATTTTTTTCTACTAATTTTGTGTTTGGCTTGTTCTTGCTTTATTCTAGTTTCTTGTAGTGATTTGTTAGACTGCTTATTTGGAATCTTTCTAGTTTTTTTGATGTAATGTTTATTGTTATACTTGTTCCTCTTAGTATTGTTTTTGCTGTATCCCTAAGTTTTGATATATTATGAATCTATTTTTATGTATTTCAAGAAAATGTTTGATTTTCTTTTTAATTTTTTTCCAGACCTATTGGTCATTGAGGTGCATGATGCTTAATTTCTGTGCATTTTTATAGTTTCCAAAGTTTCTCATGTTATTGATTTCATTGTGGTCTGAGGAGATACTTGATATGATTTCAGTTTTTAAAAATTTGTTGACACATGTTTTGTGGCCTAATATGTTGTCTATCCTGGAAAATGGTGCATGTGCTGATGAGAAGGATGTGCATTCTCTGGCTGTTGGATAAAATGTTTTATAAATATTTGCTGGGTTTATTTGGTCTGTAGTGCAATTTAAGTTCCACTTTTTTGGGTTAATTTCCTATTTAGATGATATTTTCCAGGTTGAAATTTGGTTTTTGAAGTCCAAAACAGTTATTATAGTGAGGTCTATCATTCTCTTTAGTTGTAATAATACTTCATTTATATATCTGGATGCTCCAGTGTTGGGTATGTTCATATTTACAATCACTATATCCTTTTGATAAACTGATTTTCTTATCATTATATCATGACTTTCTGTGCATATTTTTATTTATTTATTTTTTAAATTGAAGTCTATTTTGTCTGACATGAGTATAGTTGCTCCTGCCTGATTTTGGTTGTTGTTTGAGTGGACTATCTTTGGTCTTCTCTTCATTATCAGTCTATATGTATCTTTACAGATGAAGTGAGTTTCTTATAGTTAGCATGTAGCTGAGTTTTTTAAGAAAATCATTAAGCATGTCTATATCTTTTAATTGTAGAATGCAAACTGTTTATAGTCAAGATTGTCATCAATAGATGAAGATTTACTCTTGTCATTTTTATTGCTTTTGGATTGTTTTGTGTATATACATATATGCTTCCCAATTATATTCACTTATTTTTTATCTTTGAGGTTTGGTGGTTCTCTGTAGTGGTAATGTATGATTTATTTTTCTTTCTTATTTGTATTTCTGTGCTACCAATAAGCTTTATATTTTGGCTGTTTTCATTATGGTAGGTATCATCATTTTACTTCCAGATAGAGGACTTCTTGAAGTACTTTTTGTAGGACCAGTCTAGTGGTAATTAATTCTCTGAGTTTTTGATTGTCTGGGTAAGCTTCTTCTCCTTGATTTCTTAAGGATAACCTTACTAGGCATAGTATTTTTGGTTCACCGTTGTTGTATGCAACACTTTGAATATGCCATTCCATTATTTTCTGGCCTGTGAGAAACCTGCTGTTATTTTGATGAGGTTTCTCTTATATGTGACTTGATGCTTTTCTCTTGCTGTTTTTAGAATTCTCTCTTTATTAAACTTTCAGCATTTTGACTATAGCATGTCTTGTGGGGAACCTTTTTGGGTTGAATCTATTAGGGAATTACTGAGCTGTATTTATTTTTTTGTTTTTGTTTTTGACCAAGTCAACTGAGTGGTTTTATTTTGAAGATGTGGGGTACAATTAAGGGTTAGGTATACAGATGGTCATTATGCAGGTACCCTTATTGATGTGCTCTATTTTAATGTATATATCTCTCCCCAAATAAAAAAGTTTTCAGCTTCTATTTTATTACATATTTTTTCTATGACTTTTTCCCTCTCTTCTCTTCCTGGAACTCCCAAGATGCTAAGATTTGTTCACCAAGTGTTGTCCAATATGCCACATAGATTTTTTAAAAAATTCTTTTTTTATTTTTGTCCAACTGAATTATTTCAAAAACCCTGTCTTCTAGTTCAAAAATGTTTTACTCTGCTTGATCTAGTCTATTGTTAAAGCTCTTTATTAGATTTTTTATTTATTTTACTAAATTATTTGGTTCTAAGATTATTGTTTGGATCTTTTTTACTGTATCTATCACTTTGTTTAACTTTTCATTCGTATTATAATTTTTTCCTGATTTTTGAAATTGAACTTTGTTCTCTTTATGTTTCTAAGTTTGCTTAAAGATTATTATTTTGGATTTATTTTCCGGTATTTTATAGATTATTTTCTTTGGGACCTGTTATTGGAGAATTATTGTGTTCCTTTGGAAGTGTCATGTTTCCTTGCTTTTCCATGTTTTTTGTGTTCCTACATTAACATTTGCACATCTCATGTAATAGTCACAACTCCAGTTTTATAAAGCAGCTTTTGTAGGCCAAGGTCTTTTCCTGTAGATGTATTTATAGTGTTTGTTGGATAGGGTTCTTTGAATTCCACTCTGGGTAGGTGCAGTATTGTGAATTTTGGGGAGCTCTAATCAATGTTAGCAGTATCTGTAATCCTCAGTTCTGAGATTATGGTTGTTTGTAAAGATTGTGCATTTGTTGTGCTGGAAAGGGATCCCAGGTGGGGAGATCCCTGGACCTGTTTGGAGCATACGTGGCCATGTGGCAGCCCTGCCACTAGAGGGGACCATTTGCTGGCAGCGGCAATAGACCCCTGACAGCCCAATTCTTGAGTCCTCGCATGATGCACACAGGTGCTAGCAATGGTAATGGAGGGCCCCAGGCAAGTCATTTCTCAAACCTCTGATTTGTGTGTGTGAATGCTGGTGGTGGTAGAGGTGGACATCAGGCAGGCTGGTCCTTCTTTCCTTAGGAAGTGAGCATGTGCACCTGTGGTGTCAAATATGCATATTAAATGTAAAGAAAGTCACATATTGAGATAATTTAGAAAATAACAAAGACAGTTCAATGAACTCAATGGGCCTTGCAGATTGTAAGGAAAAAAAAAATCAAAGAAAAACTCTTAGAAAAATAAAATTATTGAAACAAATTTAAATTTATCACTAGTCACAATGGATGCAAATAAATGAAACTTGTTAGTTATAAAAGAGATCTGTGTATATATATATATATGGAGTAAAACAAATAATTTCCACTTATATTCTATTTGCACAAAGTATACATAAAAATATGAGAGGGGACCCCCAAAATCAGAATTCACTTATAAAAAATTGTGTATTTCTTCTTACAAGTTTAAACTTCAATCACCTTCAAAGACCTCTCTGTTTGATGAACTACACCTATTGAGACACTTTTTTCCAAGGTTCAAAACAGCTTTTGAACTCATCGGTTTTGATGCCTTTTAGTGCTTCCATTGTTTTTTGTTTCACCTCTTCCTCATCAGCAAAACATTTTCCTTTGAGAAATTTTTTCATCTGGGGAAACAAAAAATGTCACTTGGGGAGAGAGCATATGAATAGGGAGCATACAACATGAGGACCATGCGGCTTTTGGTCAAAACACTTAACGAGATGTGGGCAGGTGCCTTGTCACGGTGGAGGAACCAGTTACCTGCTTGCCACAATTCAGCACGTTTCCTCTGAAAATTGTCATGCAGCCTTCTCAAAACTTCCAGATAAAAACTTTGGTTGATGTTTTAATCTGTAGAAACAAGTTCTGAGAGTACTACAACAAATTTTTCCTATAAAAAGATAATTGCAGTTTAAAAACCATTTTTTTGGATCCCCCCCTCATAATGACACAGAAATGTTGAGACAAAAGAGATTTTATTAAAGACAGTAACATTAAACAATTTAAGTCGAAAATCCCAAGAAATCTACAAGCTGTTTTTAGATATATAAGTGATTTCTGTTAGGTTATTAGACATAAGAGAAACATAGAAAAATTACTTATATTTCTATATGCCAGAATAATCATATAAGCACTGATATTTAAAACTACAATACCACTTATAATCACTCAAAAATAATAAAATATTTAAGTGTAAAACAGCTACACATGTCCCAATGTGTATGATGAAAACTATGCAACACCGATAAATTAAAGTAAATCAAAGAAAATGGAGAGACATATCAAGTTTATGAATTAGAAAATTTAACACAGTAAAGATATCGTTATCTTCATGTTGAAAGGTAGATTTAATGTGATATTTGTAAAAGTCTCAGTAAGATTATTTTGTAGATATAGACAAGGTTATTTTAAAATATGTATAAAAAGACAAGAGGTGTATCATAGCTAAAACAATTTTTGAAAAGAAGAAAAAAGGAGAGGACCCTGGCTACTTTTCTTTTCAAAACTCATGTAACTGCAGTAAAAACCAAACCAAACCAAACCAAAAAACTGTGATATTAGAAAAGAAACAGATGATCAGTGGATCAGAATAGGGGACTATTTCTCTAGAAATAGAAACCCACAAATATGCCAAGTGATTTCTGACAGAAGTAAAGAAAGCAATTCCATAGAAGAGACTTTTTCAACAAATGGTGCTAGAACAATGGGACATCCAGAGGCACAACAAAAATGGATTTTGAATCATCTAAGTCTCACACTTTATGCACAAACTAAATCAGAAATAGGCACAGGACTTAAATGTGAAACCATAAGCATTTTAGAGAAAAACACAGGAGAAAATCTTTAGTATCTAGGGCTAGGCAAAGACTTGACATTAACAACATATTCCATAGAAGGAAAAATTGCTAAGTTGGTCTTCATCAAATTAAAAACTTTGTTTTGCAAAAGACGTTGTAAAGATGATAAAAAGACAGCCGCAGGGTAGGAGACAATATTTGCAAACCGCATATCTGGTAAATGAATATTATCACATTTAAAACTCAATAATAAAAAACAAAGAAACAGAAAGCTCAAAAAATCTAATTGAATCCAAATGGCCAAAGACAAGAAGTAACATTCCATTAAAGAAAAAATAACAAATACGCACGTGAAAAAAATGTTCAATATTTTAGCTGCTAGGGAAATGTAAATCAAAACGACAATGAGACATTACTACATACCTACCAGAATGGCTAAAATAAGAGAGTGACAACATCAAATGTTGGTGAGGATATGGCAAAAGTGGATCACTCATACATTGTGGCTGACAATATAAATGATGCAGCAGCTCTGGAAAACAATTTAGCATTCTCTAAAAAAAAAAAACATGCAATTGTCATACGATCTAGCAAGTCCATGTTTAGTGAACAACTTACATCAGAAAATGAGCAATATATACCAGAGAACAATATATACCAGAGAAAGGAAAACTTATGCTTTCACAAAAATCTGCACATAAGTGTTTAGCGGCATATTATGCGTCATAGCCCCGAACAGGAAACAACCCAATTATCCTTCCGTGAATAAGGAGTTAAACTGTGGTAAATCCATACTATGGAATACTATTCAACAATTTTAAAAAAAGAACTAACTATTGATCTGCACAGCGTCCTGGGTGGCTCTCAGAAGAATGGATAGAAAAGAGAAACATGAAGAAAACCTTGTGCTGACACAGGGGTGTTCTGTGTCTTTCCAGTGCTACTGTCTACATTTTTTTTTTTTTTTTAGGACGGAAATCCAGATTCTTTTATTTGGCATACCTAATCTCATTGTATCTCACAGTCTCCCTTCTTTCTTCTCATCTCCTCTCTGGCCTCCAGTGAACCTCTTACTTTCTTGTGTCCCGAATAAGCAAGAACTTTGTACCATGAAACCTTGAAACTAGCTAGTCTCATATTTCCAAAATACCTATGCCTTCCTCTTTAGTAAAATTTTACTCAGCTTTCAAAGTCTAACCCATATAGCTCCTTAGTGAAACTTCCTGACTAATACTTATGTATTTATTATCTTCTCTCACAAATGTTTATTGATTGCTTGCTCTCGTGTAAGGCACTAGAAATCCAGTTTTCTGGGAAGGTTGGACTCTATCAAGTGAAACAAGAGATGGGCAGCTGGATGAGGGCAGATCACAACCATATTAAGGAGTTTGGCTAATGTTCTGAGGGTGGTAGGCGTCATTAGGTTCTTAACCAGATTTGTCTCCATCTTGAGTGTGATATTGTTCTACAGCTACGCAACACGTTTGCATTGTGTGGACCTGGGTAAAGAGTGCAGAGACTTCCTCTTTATGATTTCTCACAACTGCATGTAAATCTAAAATTATCTTTAAAAAGTTAATTTAAAAAATGAGCAGATCATTTCCAACTATGTTCTATTTACGAGAGGCATACGTACACATAAGGACAAAGAAATCTTGGGGATAAAAATATTTTTTAAAAAGGCATTAAAAGTACAATCAAAACCAGGCACAGTGGCAGGCATCTGTGGTTCCAGCCGCTTGGAGGACTGAGGTGGAAGAATTGCCTGAGTCCAGCAGGTCCAGGCTCTGGTGGCCGTGAGCGTGCTACGGAACTCCAGTCTGGGTGACAGAATGAGACTCCAACTCAAAAAACTACAGACCAGGCACTGTGGCTCAAGCCTATAATCCCAGCACTTTGGGAGGCCGAGGCGAGAGGATTGCCTGAGCCCGAGGATTCGAGACCAGCCTGGGCAACATGGTGAGACCTCGTCTTTACAATAAATCAAAAAATTAGCTGAGCATGGTAGCACGTGTCTGTAGTTCCAGCTACTTGGAAGGCTGAGGCAGAAGGATCGCCCGAGTCCAGCAGGTCGAGGCTGCGGTGGCCGGGAGCGTGTCACTGCACTCCAGTCTGGGTGACAAAGTGAGATTCCAACTAAAAACAGCAACAACAAAACAACAACAAAAAAGTGCAATCCAAAGGAAATCTGGAATAGCGGTCTCAATACTAGACAAAATAGATATTGCAGAAAGAATGCATTAGGCTGATAAAAAAAATTAAGGAAAATTCAAGCAGTAAAAATAGAAAGTTTGATTCAATGACATGTGTGGGCCAGATGAATAAGAGTTGACAGAAAATTTAGAAATGTAAGTGTCCTTGTTTAGAAGTACATATAGTACAACTTTTTTTTTTTTGAGTTGGAGTCTCACTCTGTCGCCCAGACTGGAGTGTAGCGGCCGCTCCCGGCCACTGCAGCCTCGACCTGCTGGGCTCCGGCCATCCTTTCACCTCAGCTTTCCAAGTAGCTGGAACTACAGGCGTGCGCTACCACGCCCGGCTAATTTTTGATTTATTGTAGAGATGAGGTCTTGCCAAGTTGCCCGGGCAGATCTCGAACCGGCGGGCTCAGTCAATCTACTCACCTCAGCCTCCCAAGGCGTGGGATTGCAGGCTGAGCCACCGAGCCCGGCTACAACTTTTTGATCTGCAGATGAAAAGGTAAGAAAAACCTCAACCATGTCTGCTTCTTGTTTAATTGTTATTTTCTCTGTGAGCTGCTGAACTTATGTGTGGCTGTTCTGATGTTCCATTTCAGAGGTTCCCAAATGCTTACCTATAGATCAGAGGTGGTTTGAGAGACTGTTTTCACCAGTCTGCAGTGAAATGTGCAAAACTAGAGGAATGCAAATGATTTTCATGCTAATTTTCTTTGTTCCAAAGGAATGCTCTTATTTTTTTCACCGTGACTTCATAAGGTTCTTTTTCCTACAAAATTATGCTACTGATTTTATTATGTTTGTTGTTATTGTTCTTTTTTCTACAGTGGACAAAATTTAAAGTCTGACATACTTAAAATAATTGCAATGGGTATTGACTCTTTTGTTCTTCCTGATACACCTCAGTGCAGAGATTCAAGTCTGGTACATCCCAGCATGAACTCACCATTGCCTCTTATTCCAGGCATTCTTATAAATGTGATCTTCTTTGTTATGACCTTGAGGCTGACCTTGACCAGCTTTACAGTCAGCATGACCAAAAGTCCTTGAGGGTTTTTATTTCCTCCGTTTAACAGAAGAGTAAATCATGTCTCAAAGAATTTTGTGAAGCATCAATGTCTTGGATTTTGCACATCTATCATTTGACTCCAAGTTCAGGTTCCGTTTCTCAGCAAGCCATCACCCAAGACATGTTTGAGTGGGATTCTTCTGTGGATTGATGCTCTCCAGAACTTTGGGTCCGAGGTCCCAGCTGATCCATAAACATATATTTAGTTTAGAAAAAGTGACATTATTTATTTTGGGAGGGAAAGTTTTGAACTCTCTGCATTAAGATCCTGTCAATATGCCCTCTCAAATTATATGCTTCTTAAGAGGAGAAGGCTGCTTTAATAAAAATAGATTCTACACGACATGTTATTCTTCATAATTGAACCAAAGATCACAAACAGCACACACTTACAAGATAATCTGAAAATGAACGGACAAATAATATAGTAATCACCAAATCCCTATTACTTGAAGCCAATTCGCACCAGGAAGCCCTTTCTCCCTTGATAATCAGACCTGACCCCTATTAATTTTAATAGGAGTTAAGTAGTCACATCAAGGGAAGTATCAGTGAGTATACTTGCAGCAAACCAACCCCGGAGATTAAGACCTCCACTTTGGGCTTTCTGCTGGAAATGTGACACATCTCCTGATGCTTATCTGCTTTTAATTGTGTGTTGTGTGTGTATGTTTTCTCCCTTCTTTCTACAGAGGAGGCAATTTGCAAATCGCGGCTATCTGCCTCCCTACGAGGAAGAGATAAATTATATGAGAGACTGTGGCGCTTGGCCTGTTTGATATCCTTTGCTGATAAATTGAAGTGTACCTTCATAATTAATACCCGATCTTTTCTGATCGGCTCTATCATGCTAAAGCTTGGGGGTATCTGACTGTAATGAAAAACCATTGTTGTGATGCACCTCTCTTTCTTTCTCTTTTTATCACTGTCGTCAAAAATTTGCACAGAACAGATCTACGGAGGTTTTGTTGGACAGCGTCAGAAAGATCTCTCGGTTTTATTAAGCAGCATCTTCAAAGATTCAGCAGAGACAGACTTGCTTCTGTGAGCTTTGTAACATGTAAGTGACATTTCCCTGCGTTTAAATATGGCTCTGTTAGGCTGTGCTTGCAATCAGAATGCAAGAAAAAAGCCCCGCTGTTAGAACCTGAAACCAAAGAGAAATAGATCTTCCTTTAGTTTCCTTCTTGAAATAGGAAGTCGAGGGAGAGTCAAAATCAGAGAAATCAAATTAGATTTAAGATTCCTGTGAACTCTCAGAATGCAAGATCAGGATAAACATTTCTTCCTGAACCAAACAAAGCAAGACACCATTTAGTGAAATTTTGTGATGAATAAGGGAGACTGTGCATGTATGTGGGACTTCGTGACTCAAGAAAGCAATTAGAAAATTGGCTCACTGGTTCCCCACCCTTCTGACTTAGATGGGGCAAGAATTTTAAAAATAAGTCCACTTTGAAGATAAGGATACTGAGGCTCAGTAAGTGGGCACAACTTCTCAAGGTAGGTCAGGGGTCAAAATATAGGTCTTAGCGATAGCTGGCAAAATTCTTTTTCCGTAATAGAGGACTCTCCAATATTTTGCAGTGATTTACAAGTCAACACATATATATGAATTTATGTGATCATATATAAATTTAGACAAAAGGATTTAGAAAAAAGAGAGATGAACCCTGAGGCATCCCATTGGTTACCCATCCAAACTGTCTTTTGTCCTCTTTTGCCACAAAACCAGCCAGACCTCTGGCTTTCTGAGGATCATTCCTCCCACCTTCTGCTCACCATCGCTATTGCTAATTCTACACTTCTGATTTAATTTCTGACTCTCTGACACACTCACCGGTTCTCACTGTCACCAGACAATGTCCCTGCCCATTAAGAGAGACCAGGGCAAACCCTCAGGGCCTGGAAAGGACAGTATCTTGGAGGACTTTGCCATCCAGACGGGCACAGTGGCTGGTGTCAAGATGTTTAGCTTTTGCAGAACAGCTGAGCTTCTGGAGGGACCACAGAATGACTCAGCAAGATGTGTGGCTGGAGACCCAAAGCTACACTTATTAGATGCAGGTAATTATTTGTAGGTCTCTGATTTGCAGGACTTTTGTGGAGAAACAAAATTAAACCCAACTGAGACATCACATTTACAAGTGTCTCTCATCAGTTGAAATGACTCTTGCAATTCTTATGATTCCACGTGAAACCGTCCATCCCACCATCAAAACCTCCAACCTTCATTGGTCAAATATTAATTGAATACCTACTTTGGCTACAGATCTTGTCTTCTGTGGAGCTTGCATTCCAGTAGGAGACAAGGGCAAGAAATAATAAAGAAGTTCCATGTGTGTTTTAGGCATTCAAAGGGGCTGTCGAGAAATGCAAAACTGGGAGAAAAGAAGGGAAGTGAGGAGAGAATCTATTTCAGAAAATATGATCTGTGGGGATGTCTCTGGAGAGGTAACATTTGAACAGTGACCAAAGAAAGTAGACCATGTAAATCACCAGAAAAGGAATTTCTAGGAAGAGGGAATGGAAAGGTATAGGCATTTTAAGCACGTGACAATGACCCATTTGAAGCACAGCACAATACCCAATGAGAGACAACTGTCTAGGACCTCTGAGCCTGTGGAAATGCATACAAGAAAGTACATCTCCAATTGCCACTAAACAGCCTCATGGTTTTGGGCCAGTTCCTTCTCCTTGTAATTGATTTCCAATCTTGAAAATAAAAGAATAAACTGAAAAAAACTTCTGGCTTACTTTGACTTAAAATCCTGATTCCATATGAAGCTTACCCCAAAGACTAATCTTTCTTCTTTCCTGTGTTCCCCAGTCTTATTTCCTGTTCTTTGAACTTCCATCATGAGCTTTCATGGAAATTCTGGAGAACCCAAGCATGAGAAATAATGAGATATATTATGCATTCCTGCTGAAGAATTCTTATTATGGATATAAAGGCATTCTTTGGAATAAAAACTAGAAGTTGGTCAACAACAGGGGAAAATAATGAAGCTACCCTCAATGTAGTAAGTGAATAATCATTTTTTTAAAGACAGTTAATGTGTGGAAATGAATCTGCTGGCAACTTCGTATCTATATTCAGTTGAGGTATCATCTTTGAAAGGAGATATTAACTCTTCAAGTCAGAAGACATCTGATTTAAGGAAGAATACTGTGCTGTCCTCCTCTATAAGCATATGAAACTCATAGGGAGAAAGTCTGAAATTCAAGAATATATTTTGAAAGAAGTTTTTACGTCTTCCTTTTGAAAATAAAGACAAAATAAATTCATGAATTGTTCAATACTACTTGATTGCATCTGTTAAATATGTTAAGTAAAAGATTGCTTCATTTTCATTAAATGTTTTGGGGTTTCAGCCTAAACCTGTCAGTTGCAAGAATGCTCAAGATTTAAAACATCTGTTAACAGTTGAGTGGATGGTGATAAAAACATTAGAAGAAGAAATACAAATCTTAGGATTAGAAGATGTAAGTTCACACCATAGCTCTATGCTTACTAGTTGTGTGACCTCAGACAAGTTTCTAGATCTGTCTGAACTTTGATTTTATAGCTGATGCATTGGGGGCATCACGCTTTTCCAACTTACTTCATAGAAGGCGAAACAAATGTTAATAAAATTTTTCTGTAAGTAGAAAAACATTGATCAGTTTGACTAAGGGTAAGGAAGGGAGGAGAAAGAGATGAAACAGAAGAGGACAAGGAGAAAGGGGGAAGAAATTAATTTTTGTTCATTTTAATTCTATTAAGAGTTGGAACCTGGCTAGAAGGATTTGGGTGGCAATTGGTAGTATCTAGAGCAAAATTCTCTCTCCAGCATGTACAATACAATTTCCAGAGCTTCATATGTTCTTTGAGTTTATTTATTTATTTTTTTAATGCTCTCCAGTATTAAGGGGTAAGTAATTCTCAGAAAGTAGCATATTTTATTGATGTTGGTCATCATTCAAGATTTACAGAGTCCCTACTGTCTGTAGAATAAAGGCCAAGTTTCTCTGAATTTTAGGGCTCCCATGATTTGCTGTTAATCTGGATGACCCACATGACCTACTCTCTCTAATTCTTAAAGACCTGTAATTTGCCTCAGTGAATCTAAATGCAGAGGAGATGGTGAGAGGATTTGGTGACGGGACTAGATTCTAGCATTTTCCTATAGTCAGGGAGGAAGGCAATTGATGCTAGAATGGCATAGAAATGGAAGACAAGTTGGAAGGTGAATATTGAAAATCTGAATAAAGATACTCAGAGCATGAGTATTCTTATGGAAGATCATTCTTGAGATTCATTCAAGCGCTCTAGGAGATAAGCATTTTTTTTTTTTTTGCTAAAAATGGAAAACACAAAGATTCAGAGAATTGGAATGGTTTTATTCAGCTTACGACCAGGAGAAGTGGACCTGGAGCACAGGTCTTCAGACACTGCAAGGTGTTCTTTGTTGGCCATATGTAACTAGCAATTAAAGTGCAGAGATTCTTGAAGCCAAGCCAAGGAGTATAGACTCTTGCCTATAAGGTACAGAGTTCAATGAAGAGTTTTTTTTGCTGGGAAATGATTTGATGAATGTAGAAACTTGATTCTGTGGCAATAAAATGCTCATGGTAGGTCAGTTTGGAGTAACGATGTGATTCACAATGACAGCAGTGAAGACAGTCAGAAAGAGGCAGACATAAGAGATATTTGGAGGAAAGAACACGCAAAGTGGTCATAAAAAGTGAAAGATCTGAGAGATGTTGATGGCTTGGAATTCCATGTACAGGATCAAGAATTAAGAACCGGATTGAACAGGACATAAGGAAGAACACTACAGTTACACAGGTGCCTGCCTGTGTGTAGTGCATGGGAGATGAGGTTTGCAGTGCACATAAATTTGCTTCCTCCTGAGATGACAATAAGTGATGCTGATCCCTGGAATCAGTATTTTCCTCTGGGATTTAAAGACATCAAGTCCACACACAATGGATGGGTAAGCCCTCTGTAGGCTCCAAGCTAGCAAACTATTTTGAAGTAGGCACAGAAGCCCGGATACAACTCACATCTCAATTCAGGGATCGGCAATAATGTCTGAGAGTTAAGACTGGACTGTGGTATCATTGAAGGATTGGGTACCTGGTGAATTTTTTCACATTTGTCGAGAGGACACCTTTGTGGTCAGCTGGCAGGTGAATAGCCTAAGACACAAAATGGAAAGCTCAGACATCTAGACCTGACAGTGCCCATAAAAAACATCCCAGCAAATTTTTGGCACAGAGTTTTTCCCGGTGAGGATGTGGGTGTGAATCTCTTCTAAAAAGATGTTAGAGCCACCACTCTCTCTCTCTGGGGCCCGAGGCTCTCTGCTCAGTAAGCAACTTTTGATCTTTAGTGACTTTCTAGTTATATCTATAATTGGAGAGAGACTATTTCATTCGACTTGGACGTTTTGTCACTGACAGGTCAATTTATCATTGAAATGGAGCCAATTGACATTTTGAGTACTGTTCCTCTAACTTTTTGAGTTTGGTTAGTGTGAGTCCAAACATGAGGTACGGGACCTTTCTACTAACCTGATTGAGTTTCGGAATATGCAAAGATGAATGGCAAGTTCTGGTTTGGACCATGGCGATTCATGATTTGCTATTTCTAGAAATATGTCTCTATGATCACATGCTTCCCTTTCAGACGATAATACTCCATGACCAATTGAAGTGAGCATGGCTTACCTCTATGTCAGTTCCTGAATGGAACTTTCTAGATCGCATGGGTTTACTTTTTGTTTTTCACACAGGTGACACTCAGTAGAAAATGAATGAATGAATGAATGAAAGCTTGCTCACCTTGAGCGTATAAAGGTTCTGATTTTGATGTCATTGTTTAAAATGAAATCTTTTCTTGCACCAAAATCGGCATCGGTAGAGGCAAGAGTTGTTACAAACACTTCACTGTGTTCAAACCGCACGGCCCTTTATTAATGACACTTCCAAGCTCTGTTATTTTGCTCCAATTGGCAAAGGGGAGTTCTGTGCTCACGGAATGTAATTCAAGAACCAATAAAAGTTGATTACATACATATGAAACGTATGGACTGGGGGTAGGAGTCTTGGCTGGCTTACAAAGCGGGTGTCATGTTTCATCTTCTGCTGGGGTTTTATGGGAGGCCTGCACGAAGCCACAAACATCTACACTGTCCCTTTCACTAAGCATCATGTAAACAGAATCATGTTCTCATTCAGAAATACATCTGCAAGATCATAGTTCAGAAAGAGGTCTAGGTTTTATATCAACTTTAGCTCTAACTGGAGGGTCTTGCGAGAAACTCAGGAATTAATTAGGAGGCACACAGGTCATCTTTAACGATGAACAATTAAAATAAAAGAGACTGTTAGTTCCCTGATTGGAGATGTGGCAGCTGCAGGTGCACAGTCTTATGTAAGAATAAGCTTTTTTTTTTTTAACTTTAAAATACATGCAAAAATAAAAACCATATCACCCACTCTCAGTTATACCTTCTACTGATAAATACAATTGAAGTTTTGCTTTATTTATCGATTTACTTATTTTTCCATGGGGGAGCGGTGGGGTGGGGTGAGAAAAAGCCTGGATACTGACTGGTTTTCTCTGAAGCCTTGCTGGTAGGAATACCCAAGCCTCATTTGAACCCATGTTGAAACACAGCCACCTCAGGGTAGCGACATAGCAGCTGTTTCCAGACCCACAGCACAGCTGGTTTTGAACAGGAAATGAGGGAGACCTTCTCCAGGGAAAACTGCAGGGAATTTTTGGTGAGCAGAATGCAATTACCCCAGCTGGAAATATGCCAGGTTGTGATGGTACACACCCGATAGTTGCAAAGACATGGGGAGGGCTCACGCCCACGTAGACTGTGTTTTAAACAGAAGACAGAATGAGCATATAATTACGATCATCTTCATCACGATAAGGTAATTATGATGACGTTAATAACTATACTATTTTTCAATGAAGCTTCCTTAAATGTGCAGGATTAAGAGTGAACAGTGGCAGACAACAATTGGAAACAATAAAGTCAGTGATAAACAAACGGGTTTACCTGCTGTAGTATCATCTTTTCTTCTCCAAAATCACTAACTGATATGTAGTGAGTCTTCAGTAAGTGCTAATCATTGTTCTACTGGTTAAAACTGGACCAGAAGCACGAGCTCTTTCTAGACATTGCATTTGCTTTAGAGTTCCACATTTTGACTTTTTTACAGACATTTCCACTGTGCCCTCCCAGGCATTTGAAAAGCAATTTGAAAGGATGTGTTTTTATTATTCCCAGTTTGCAGATGAGAAAACTGAGGGTTAATGGAATGAACAGACTTGTTTACAATCATATGTAAGGAAGTGCCAGAGTGTAGTTAGACTACAGCAATGTAGTTAGACTACATTTCATCACTCTTCCAGAGAAAACTTGAACAACACATGTCATTCGTCCCCTCTAGAAATGCTAATTTATGCTTCTTAACATATTTCTTAGTGCCGGATTTTAAAATTATGTAAGAAGTAGTTTTGAAGTTGAAGCCATCAAAAAGTTCAATCATGACTAGTTGACTAGAAAATATATTTGATAATAAAAATTCAGTTCAAAAAATGGATTACATAATCCATTTTGCTAAACATAGCCTGCAAGAATCTAATGAGAGTCAACTCTGAAATCAATCACTCGAGAAACTAAATTGTTAAAGTTCTTGTGAAGTAGTTTCCTGATAAATGGCATTCTTTGACAGAGCGTCTGGGTAAATACGGTGCACTCATGATTGATCCTCATGAATCTTGAGTTATTTTTAAAAGAATATTTCATTTTTATATTTATATTCGGTCGCCACGAATGACACGCACGGATTCAAATTTCAGTTCCAACACTATCTGGATGACCTTGGCTGTGGTCCTTCATTCTAGAGTGAGACACCAGGAGGTGGGATAAGGTTGACATTATATGCATAGCTGGAATGATCCAATGATATATATGAAAATGCCCAGGATGACATCTGACACAAAGAATGCACTCCAAAGCTTTAAAAATTCTCTCCAAAAGTTATTTACAGTTACCGACCTTTAATCAAAATATAATACTAAAAGAACTTGCAGAGCATAAGTCTCAGTAAATATATTCATTTTCTGGATCCCTGTAATGATATTTAATTTGGATATTTAAGCTGAAAGACTGAATGAGCTAAAAAACATTTAGAGTTTGCAGATACAAAAATTGTTTAAAATATAGAAACAGGAACATGGCTGAGAAATGTCTCAGATGATCGCAGGCCCAAAGCGCTTGAGTGCCATAAAAACTAGTGTTTTTCTATTTGACTGATTTTTGGCTTTATTCATGTATTCACTTAATATTTGTTAAATGCCTACTAAATGTCAGGCAATGTGCTAGGTGATGAGAATGTAAAAATTTTTAAAAAGAAATAAAGATTAAAAAGTTTACTCTTTGATCTCAAGAGGCTCACAGAATAGCTGCTGAACAGATGTAGAGACAAATTATTTTCATATAATAATTATACTTATTTAGAAATGATGCCAACATAAAATCAAATCCACTTGGAGACTCTTTCAAAGCTTCTAGATAATCTCCAATAACTGGAAGAATCACAGATCACAGGAAAGGAAAAGTTGGTACCGAATAGTGGACGTGGCTTACTTGGCTGTCATAGATCTTCTTTATTGGCTTAATCTGGGGACCTATTAGCTTGGCTAGTAGGAGTCCTTCACAAACCCAAGAATTTGGTGTATAAAAAGCCAATGTCATTAGAATGTACGTTTCTAATATGTAAATATGATGATACCAGGTCTTGTTTCACATGATGTCATTGAGAAAGAAATGGGACATCTGGATTTAAGTCCCTAACACCATGCGAGACCCAGAGAATTCGATGCAAACACACTCATTCCTCTTCTTTTGTAGGGTCCCGTTATTTTATGAATTTAACCAGAAGCATTCGTTGGTTTTTTTGAATCCATTATTATCCTTTGAAAAATAGGCAGGGCTTCCTATTAAGACCGGGGGGGGGTACTCTTCCCAGCACTGCCTATTCAGAGCTGTCACAACCAGCATCTTGTTTCTTTCTCATCCTGGCAGATGACAAGGAATGAGAGGGAACAATAGGAAGGAAGGGAGGGAGAAATAGGAGAATAAAAACTGCAAATCTGGAAAGTTCTCTAACACCCACTAAAACCTTTGTCCGCAATTAGATATTACTATTTTTAGCATTCTTGTCTCAGTTCTCCCTCCCAATTAAATCGGTCTGCGTATGCCTGTGAGTTTCTACAGAAACATGTTTCTACCACTTGACTAAGTTGACTAACCTATCTTTAAATGCAGTATCTAAATTTCATCCTTTTCGTTGTGCAACTTGTGACCTTTAGGAAGAAGTGTGGTGTTCATTCTCCATTTTATTTAAAACCATAGTCTTATCTTACTTTTGAAACATTTTCAGAAGCTGAAGAAATACAGTCTGGCTCAATTTGCAAAATGATCTTGTTCAATCTCCAGGTATTGGTATGAACTGAGAAGAACATGGGACAAGAAGTTAGCAGGGGTGTAAAATGTTTTCTTAACAGACCCTTGCTGTGTGATCTGAGGAAGCTTTCA
This sequence comes from Cephalopachus bancanus, assembly GCA_027257055.1. NCBI lineage: Eukaryota > Metazoa > Chordata > Mammalia > Primates > Tarsiidae > Cephalopachus > Cephalopachus bancanus. The sequence continues at coordinate 4,170,148 of JAPVLO010000166.1, read as the reverse complement.
GACATTTTCAATTTTCTTACCTGTAGCATGAGTAGATTGGACACACACACACACACACACACTCACACACACACACACACGTCCCACTGGAATTCTGGCCGTTATGAAGTTGTGGCGACATGGTAGGGTGTATGTTGCGGGCTTTTTCCTATCTTTTTATCCTTGAGCACCTTTGGGTTCAAGATTTGGCACATGCCTGTGGCATTTTTATTAGGATACAGTGAACTGGGGAAATTAAACACGACTTGGAAACAGGACTTATGTAACACACATCATTTGCATAAACTCTTTTGTGCCAGTGAAAGAGATTGTGTCTAGCTTTAACTGGGCTTTTAAAAAAACCATCTAGCTTCTTCTCATTTCACTATCCTTTGTCATCATTCTTAGCAGAACACCCAATAATGGAGAGTTTGGGGGCTGTCTTTGACATCAGGCGGCAAGCCACACCCCTGTACCCTTGCACCCTTACCGTGAGAGTGCACCATATTTTTCATTTCTTCAACTTGCATTGGCAATCTGTTTCAGCATAATTTACACATTTACACATTTTAGAGAGCAAGACACAGTCATGCAACTTAATTCCAAAAAACATAAGCACCGAAGGCTGCCTCCGTACATTGGCTTTGCAAAGCATATGAACGCCTTTGCGGAAACCGAATCCAAGGCACACGCTGTTGGGAGTCAGCGTCAAGAGGTACCTGCTGCCTGTCATTTTCAACCACTGTTCTCCCGGGTGGAAACTTAGAACCCTAACCGGTTGACTTTTCAATGCTGGTTTGAGGTCAGCAACTGGTTTATTAACACAGTCACCTTTGCAATTGTCTAGGATCAGGGCAAGTCTCGCTTCTTTCCTTTCCAACCCTGTGGCTTTGCCCCTTGAGAGTGCGCTTGCTCCTCTGGGAATCCATTTTTATTTCTGCAGAAGGAAGGGAAAAAAGTTCTCTTATAATTTTGTGGCAAAGAATTAGTCAGAAAATAAAGGTGAAAGAGCCCTGACACAGTACGTCCTCAATTAATATCAGTTTTCTTCTCTTGGGGACGTGGTTCTCTGTTAAAAAAAAAAAAAAGAAAAGAAAAAGAAAACAGGACAAACTATTTGCAGAACAAAATGTGTCTTGAGTCTCTCCAGAGAAAGACTCCTGTAAAAGACACTGTTGTGACCCCCTCTGACAGTTGTCTTCGTATACAGGGTAATTGAATTTCTCTCCTATTCAATTGGGCTCCTTCCTTAAAAATAGTGATTAAACAGATTTACTGGAGGGCAGAATGACATTTATATGGACTAGAGGCATTTTCCTGTTCATTTTGTTTGGGAAGTAACCTTTCAGAAAGGGTAGATTTAATTTAAGGAACACTTTATTAAGCTGGGGTTGATCACTAGAAGAAATATTCTTACAATGAAAAATGCCATCGTCTCAGAAGGGTATGCTTGGTTTAAAAAACTCTGACAGTTAAGGGACTCGAGGATTTAGGGGGGAGGAGCATGCTTCTTTAAGTTGGTGGCTTTTGAATTTCTTTCCTTTTCTTTCTTTCTTGTTTTGTTTTGTTGGTTTTGAATAATCAGTCGGGGTGCTAAAGTATCTACTCACTACAGCTGGCAACGTCAGAATAAGTATACATGTGTCACATAAATGGAGACACTTTTGGTGCTAATTCATATATTGAATATGTTCAAAGAGTAGATTGATCTTTCCTTATACCCTCAAAATCCACCTCCAGTTATTAGAGTTATTTTGAGATCTTTTAAGGTTTGTTGTAGGCTGAGTCTTAGAAGGAAACTTACATGTCTAGCAGAAAATTTCACGGCATAGGGTTGACTTTATTAACTTGGAAAACACAAGAACCTGGAGGAATACAGATTTAGACAAATGCAGGATTTGTTGACTGAATCTTCCATTCTTGAGCCTTTTGCTACCAAAACACAAAGGTGCTTTTCAATGACCTCTGGGTTCTTTATGACAAGCCCTTTGGTATGATGAGGTTGTTGCTATGTTTTCTCATTGTGTTGTTGCATTTTTCTGCACTTTTAACGGTTTCCTTTCTGCCTCTCTTGGCTGTTCAGTTGACTGTTCTCTATGGCTAAATCTCAAAAAGACTGTTTTAAACCAGTCTTTCAGACATCTCTTCAGTTCTCGCCTTTGAACTCAGAATGACTTCCCAGAAAACAAAATCACCATCTTCTTTTCCCTTTGCCATCATGCCAAATCTGATCATAGGAGGTCACAGAACCTCCATTCCTTAAGATATACCCTCATTCAACCATGTTTGGCATCTAGTGTGAGCTGCCTTAAGTTATATGCAATTGATTAACATTGACCCGGTTTTACTGAAGAATTTCCTGGACTACAAAGACTTCTTAGCAGCATGCAAAATGTAATAGGTTTTCTGACAAAACAATCTACTATGTAGGATGAAGCATTGTGTGTTTTTAAAATTTATTGGCCAGAAAATATCCTGGATATAAGCTTTTATATTCCTTTGAAAGTTAAAATATTTTTAAAGTGAATCTATTGCTCAGTGTATGTTTTAATAAATTGTTCCAGGTAGAAATGACTATTTTTATCTTTCAAGTTTGCCAAGATTGAAAAAATTCTTGGAGTCAGGAAGATTCCATGAAACAGGAGGCACTCTTATGTGTTAGTTATAAGGGAGTAAATTGGTGTAATTTTTATGGAAGGCAATTTGCCAATGTGCATTGGGACATTAAATATGTTGATACCCCTTGACCTAGTAATTTTATTTCCAGAAATGTATTCTAAGGGAGTCGTCCAACATAGACAGTTATTTTCCATGCATTGGTTTATTTAAGTGTTATCCATAATAGTAAAGGAAAAAAAAAAGAAACTACAAAATAACCCAAACAGGTGAATGCTTATATAAAATTTTGCATATGCATATGAAGACATTTTAGTGAAGACATTTTAGCGACATAAGGAAAATACTTATTGAAAAAATTAAAGGCAAAATGCAGAATACAAAACAGTATGAACAGTATGAGCTCAACTCTAAGAAAGCTATATGCATAGCAGATGAAAAACTGTCATATCAAAATGTTTATTATTGGTTGTCTTCTAGTCTTGGGGTTAGAGAGACCATCTTTCTCTCTCATCTTACCTGTTTTGGGTTATAAGCATGTAAACAAATTAAAGACATTCTAAGTAGTAATCATCATTTGGCCTAAATTGTACATGTGTGTGTTTAGATGAAGCAATTGAAGACATGTTTTTTTTTTTGCTTTTTTGTTTTTCAGAAAAATAAAATATGTCAAGCAAAAAAGATGAAACAAAGAAAGAGTTGGGCTAAGTTCACATTTTTCAAACCAACTTGCGCTTCTAAAATAAAATTCTGTCTCTCCACACACTGGGTTCCTGGAAGCTGACCAAAATCTGCTCAGTAATATTAACTCCACTTAAAAAAGGGAAGAGAACATATTGAACTGCATTCACTTATGGTCTGGGTGCTTGGAAGAAATCAGTTGGTGAGGACCAAAGTGATGACTGCATGTGTCTATTTGCATTTTGAAAATTGACAGATAATTGAAAGGATTCGGCATACAGAATTTCTCAGACGAAGCCAGCTGAGAAGCCAGAGGAGCCCTGCCTGTGGAGATGCTCTGGTGCCTAGATTTTGGTTGGAAAATGTTCTAGCACTGTACAACTCTTTGGTTATTAGCCAATATGTTCTCTTTTTGCTAAGGACTGAGAGGAGTTCCATCTGGTTGTCTAGCCAATGCAATGGAAGTACCCTGTATTCAAACCTTCCTCTCTGTTATCTGCAAAATTGCTAGGACCCCATATAGGAAATCATCAAAACAATAATCCATCTCTTTGCCTTTTAAAGAACCCACAGAAATACTGCAGAGAGCAATCTTGGTAGACATTCTTTTTAAATGCATTTTTTTTTCATTAGAAATGATAGTAATTGGTAGTAATGGCTTCATGTTAAGCAAATTGTCAACATACATTTTTTAAAATAGTCGTGAAGATTGAACAATATTTTAAAGATGGTAGACTTGTACTATATGTATATATATATAATATATATAATATATGTATTTATTTGAAACATGAAATTCATATAGAAGTCTACCGGAAAATTGGACCATTCTTAATTTTTGTAAAAAATGGATAAAGATATTTGTGGAAGGGGGGAAAAAGGAAGGGGGGGGAGAGGAAAATGGATTGAGAAAATAAAGAGAAAGAAAGGGAATGAAGAAAAACTCTAGTAACAATAACATACGCTTTTTGTGACAGCCGAGTAAGTTTAAAGAGACGATAGCAATGTGATAATACAAATCTGAATTTAGCATTTCACTGTCCCCCACTGGGCCAGGAATAAGGGCTCTGAGAAGCAAATGGGGTTTATCTGAGAACATTGGTTGCAAGTCTCAGTTCTTCAGTGTTCGTCTTTCACAAAATGTATTTATTTAACAAATGTCACCCAAAACAGCTTGGTAGCAGATGAGGTTTATTTAATGGCAGTAAAACAGGTGAAACATTCCCTACATTTTTCGTCTCTGTTTATGTTTCTATCAAAAAAAAAAAAATTGAGCTAGTTACAGCTCTTTACACACTCAAACAGAACCGTGGCATATATTTGAGAAATAGCACGAATTCTGCTTAGTAACTGGCTTGGAAAATACAAGTCTCTGTATTTTCTTAAAGCAATTTATGATTTTTTTTCTGCCCAGAGGACAGGATCATCAAATCCAGACTCCACTTCATTTTATTTTTATTTTATTTTTTTTAAATGCTTTCCCTTCAAGATTTGCAGTCTCGATTTGGCAACGGCTTTAAGTTCCTTTAAGTCTGATGTTTTCTTCCTATTTTAGCTTTACTATGCTTTGGAGTGCCCTCTCCGTCAGGGAAAAAAAAAAAAAACTACCGACCTCCTCCCAGCCCCTTCATCTGTAACCTTTCTACAAGTAAATGCTAATTGAAAAAGAAAGAACACCACTAATCTTGGAATTTAAATGCATTTAACAAAACCAATCTCACTCTAAATTGTTGTTTCTGCATTCCCTTTCCCCTAACAGATGTCGAGAAACTGCAATTCCTATTAAGAACACTTGACTGTTTACTCAGCAAGAGAACTTCAGCCCAGCCGGTATCAATCTAAATGCGTTTCGAGACGTCAGGCCCCCGAAAAGTGCAGACGGTTAGTCGGTTATTTTTAAATGTAATCTTCGCATAAAAGAATCACAGTGCTTTCTTTTTCACTTTTGTCATTCCTTCTCTTTCTTAACGATGGCATCAAGCGCAGGCATAGAAGGGAATTTTTATGACCCGTTCCATTTAAGTTGCTTTCGGCGTGAGCTGGCGGATTTGTCACGTGGCGAATGAAATTATTAGTTAAGTTTATGAAATTGATTAGAAAAAAAAAAAAAAGATGGGTTACCCGTTATCCCCTAGGCCAAAGGCTCAGTTTGAGGAGTGGATTTGCAGATTCTTGACGGAGGGCATGTGGATGTGTGTGGGTGCCTGGACACAGGCCTGCAGAGAGGGGTCTTGGGGCAAAGGGGGTGCTGTGGAGGGGTCCCTGGTTGGCACTGGCTGGTAGATGGGTGCAAAATGAACCCCTTGTCCACCTCCGAATCTGGAAAACCCTTCCGTTCACTTGGCCTGATCCTCGGAACCTCGTTTCTTATTTGTCATTTGTTTAAAAGCACTGGTTCAGCACTTGGCATGTCACATACATACTGCTCACGCAAGCTGCGTGATTTTGCAGAGCTGTGTTTGCACCAGGTTGCGGGGGCTCTTGTCATCCTGCCAACGCCAAGCTGCACAATTTGGAAAGATGTATTTTCAGAATTTTCGGCATTTTTACATGTTTTCACTTTCAAGTTCACTGTCCCCCTTACTCAACCGATTAAGAATGGAAGAGAAAACTACATCAGAGAAGGATGGAACACCAACTCAATGCTGGAACAAAAAAATGCCCTGTTTGGGATGCAACCAGGACATGGGCATCTGTGGGGTACCAGATAGTATGCCAGGTATACTGAGTTTGCTGTGTGATCACCTTGACTCTGCCCAGCATCTGGGTGTCATGACTTTTATTTGCTCCATTGCATAGTTAGGAAAACTGAGGCCTTTCAAGATTGATTTGACCCTAAAGCTAGTCTGTTAGAGAAGCAGTCTAGGATTGCAACGCATGCTCTATTATCAAACCATACAGACTGCCCGCACTTTCCCTTTAAAAATTATTATTTTTTTAAAAATTATTTTTTCTTTAACGATATTGAAACACAGGTTGTCTTTCGCTATGTGGTAAGCTTCTGAAGGGCAGAGTTTGTTCTGATTTAATTTTGTATAGTTCCCAGTACGGGTCCTCTCTGGCTATCCATATATTTGTGGTTAAATGATGGATTATGAAATGGCTAAGCACATTCATTGCCAGAGCGGCAGCACATCGGCCTCTTATGAGAGATTTTCAAGCAGATGTTGACTTTGCCGGCCTGTAATATTAAAAGGAAATATCTGGGGGCATTTGGGACCTGGCCTCCAAGCTGACTAGTGCGTCTGGCTCACGTGGAGGTCTTCCCTCACATGTTCTAACGGACTGTCATGCTTTTGAGCTCAGCTGTGTGTCTGAGATTCTCCGAGCAAGAACAGGGCTGAGGTTGGAGGCTGGCGACCTAGGCCGGCAGACAGTCCTAGACCCTGGAATCTGGGGACCTGGGTCTGGACCTAACGCTCAAGCAGCCTCTGGGGAATGGTCTTGTCTGAGACTCTGTGTCCACCTCAGGATGGCTCAAAGTACCAGTTCCAGTCCACCCTGCCACCTCCCCTCCTTGAGGGTACTGTTAATTGTGGTGACGCATCGGGTCAATGTACAACAAGGTCAAGTCTAATAGAGGATACATGATAAATTTGAGAATTCAAAACAACAAACCACAGCAGGTCAAATGATAACATCTCGAGCACTTCCCTTCCTCTTCGGGTTTGCTGCTGTCTGGGACTGTTCTCTGTTTCTCTCCGCCTCTCTGTTGTGTCCCAGGCCTCCCTACTTCCACCTGCTTCTCTATCCTGGATTCCTCTTCTTCTTCCTTTTTCATCTCTGTCTTCTTTCCTTTCCTCTTTTTCCTCTTTCTCTGGGTCTTCTTTTTTTGCGTCCCTTATTTGCAAACCCTGTTGTCAGGCTTTGTTGGTTCTTGGGAATGAGGAGTAAAGAATGCATGCTCCCCAGAGGGGCAGGAGGGAGCATTTGCTGATGTCTTGAGGGAAGACAGGCTCAGAGGCTCGCTCCAGGGAGGTGATAAGGCCAGTCTGGCTTGGAGCAAAATCCACAGCAGAACGCTACCTAAGTTTTCTGTGCTCAAGATGCGTAAACGCGGAGGATCCCTCAGTCCTGGCTCAAAGGCTTGGCCCAGAACCTCTCTGAAGAATCTGAGAACTCCAGGATTTGGTGATCGCTGGGCTGAGTGTTTGCAAACTCTAGGTTTGTGGGGCTAGACTTCTGCTTGTATTCTTCGAGGCTCCTGATAGTAGATCACAGAGGAGGAAGTGAATATGGCAAAGGAGAGGAGGGGAGACATTACAATTTGAAATTTGAAATACTTTAGACTCATTCCTTTCTTTTATGATGGAAGAAATGGAATCTCAGAGAGGTCTGTCTGGGGATTTCCCAGGATCACAGAGCAAAAGAGAGGAGAAGAAGCCAAACCCATTTCTCTTGGTTTTTCAATGATTTTCTTTTTGCTCTCCAGACTGTTTCATGGACAGGGAAAGAGGGAGAAGGCAGGTGAGAAGAAAGGAAAGTGAAATCAAGTCCCTAGTCAAGCTGTCCTTTCTAAGCAATCCACAGGCTGAACTATTCACTCTAGATTTAAAAGACAAGGCCCATCATTGCCTTGTGAAACTGAACAAGCTATTTGACTTCTCAAGCCTCCATTGCTTTTCTCTACACAGTGATACATTGCAGTGTTCCTTCCTCCTTTAGAAGATATAAAATTAAATTCAACTCTTTTGGGGGTGCCTAGCTCATTCCCTGTGATTTTCAAGGTACCGATAATTCGGTTCTTCCAATAAGCTTTGAGCAATCTTCACAATCCCATTTTGCAGATGATGACACTGGACTTGAAACTTCCTGTAGGTGTCCTTTTATTCTCTTCATTCAAGGGGAGCAGACCAAGCATAGCGGTGAGAACTTTGGAATCAGATGCAAGTTTGTTTAAGCCTTTATTGTTTTGCCACTTTTTATGTTTCTCAGGACTACATAATGACTCTGAACTTCAGCTTTCTCATCTGCCAATGAGAATAAGGAAGCTGACCTTGCCAAAAAAAAAAAAAGGGGAGGGGTGCCTAAGTGGAAACATGTTCACTAAAGAAGTTGATTCTCCAGAAGGCAAAAGCCAAAGAGAGAGAAACGCCCATCAGCACTTGCTCTTCTTGACCTTGGAGCTTGCTTGCTTGCTTTTGAAGGCAGGTGAGCAGGTAGGTGAAGAACAATTAGAGAACCTTTCTCCAGGTGTAATACCATTCGCTTCATCCAGCAGAATCAAACGGAGCCCCCGCTAGGACTGAGTCATGCTTCCTGGTTTTAAAACTGTCAGAAGGCTTGAGAAAACAACTCCGCAACCACCACGACTGGTGGATGCAGACACAAGAGAGTTTTTTTTTTTTTTTTGAGTTGGAGTCTCACTCTGTCACCCAGACTGGAGTGTAGTGGCCGCTCCCAGCCACCACAGCCTCGACCTGCTGGGCTCCGCCGAGCCTTCCGCCTCAGCCTTCCAAGTAGCTGGAACTACAGGCGCGCTACCACGCCCGGCTCATTTTTTGATTTATTGTAGAGATGAGGTCTCGCCAAGTTGCCCAGGTGGGTCGTGAACCCGCAGGCTCAGGCAATCCACTCACCTCAGCCTCCCAAAGGCACGGGATTACTCTGCGGGACTAGAACCTGCTCTGCCAGCCATTGTGCATGCCTCAACAAGAGTGTTCTTAATGAGGCACGCACAATGGCTGGCAGAGCAGGTTCTAGTCCCACAGAGAACTGTCTGTCCCCCTGCATTCCCTTGCTCCTCCTGTGCCATGAGTCCCCCTGGGCCCCATGTGTAAGAGCAGAAGGGAAAGAAAGAGAACAGTGAAACGCAAGGTCTTCTACCTAGGCACTTTATCTGTAGCCTTAGAAGCAAAGGATGGTAGCATGAATACGAGGTGGGTTTTTTGTAGTCACCTAGAACTCTTAGATAGGAATCTCAGCGGTCCACATATGTAAGATGATAACAAAATGTGCGATCGGCCATTGTGTAGGCTTTTTGTAGGCTTTGGTGAGGGTGAGGATTGCAGGGTTCACTTTCCCCTTGTCCAACATCTTCACAGGTATCCAAGAACCCTTGTGAAAAAACTCAACCAGAATTTCCAAAAGCCCTGCAAGCCCAGGCATTCAGCTTTATTAAAACAAAGCAAGCTGGACTCGGTGGCTCAGCCTGTAATCCCGCGCCTTTGGGAGGCTGAGGTGAGTGGATTGCCTGAGCCCGCGGGTTCGAGACCCGCCTGGGCAACTTGGTGAGACCTCATCTCTACAATAAATCAAAAAATTAGCCGGGCGTGGTAGCGTGCACCTGTAGTTCCAGCTACTGGGCAGGCTGAGGCGGAAGGGTGGCCGAAGCCCAGCAGGCAAGGCTGCGGTGGCCGGGAGCGGCCACTGCACTCCAGTCTGGGCGACAGAGTGAGACTCAGACTCAAAAAAAAAAAAACAAAAAAACAAAACAAAGCAATACAAAAGAGAGTCCAAGTCTGCTACGACAGCCTTCCTGCTTCCTTTCCCTGACCTCAGTCCTGCTATTGTGAGAGCCTGCCACCTCTCCCTGTCTTTTCTTCCACTTCTCTCTCTCTCTGCCACCCCCATTTCTGTCCCCGACCCGCCCTTCACAGTGCATTGCAAATAGGTCTGTCACAGGAAGCCCCCGGACTCCCTCAGTCCTTGGTTGCCTCCCTCTCTCTGGGGTCTCAGGGCCTCCTCATCTGCACCAACCTCTTCTTCCCCCAAATCACAGCTGTTTCTCCTTCGGACCCAGCTTTGCAACAAAGCTTTAGGGCTCCTGAGGATAGAATAAGCCACTTCTTCAGTTCAAAGCTCTGCACATGCTGAGCAGGGAGCCAGGCATGTGACCTTGTCCCCGTGCACACATATATGCACATAGGGAAGCCACCTCTCTGGAGTGTCTGACTGAGGGACGCTCACTGCAGTTCTGTGCCACCCAGGTTGTCTCTGTGCTGGGCTCCCTGCATATTAGAACCACATGGCTGAGCTTATGCAGGTTCAACTACTTCCAAAATGTGATTTGGTATCACAATTAATTAGCTTCTCTGTGCCTTGTCTATTTCTTCCTCTCTCGGATGGAGAGATTCCTCATCAAAGGAAGTGATGAAATACTGCCTATCTCCCGGGTGTTGTCAGGGTTAAATGAGTTAATGTATGTAAAGCACAGAAGCAGGCCTGTTTAATTTGGGCCACCTCTTTGATATAAAGGACCATGGTCAAGAAGGCTTGGAAAGAACCTTTGGTCCAATCTCTGTGGATGCAGATTGGAGGAGAATTCACATTCAGAGACTGAGAACCCAAACCAAACCAGCTTGGTGTTAGGAGCCCAGAAAAAAACACTGATTCTTTGGGGCATTGAGCATTGTCATGAGTGAGTGTGTGTGTGTGTGTGTGTGTGTGTGAGAGAGAGAGAGAGAGAGAGAGCAAGATAGACAGAGACAGGGAGGAAGAGGTAGAGAGGATAGAGGGGTGGAGAGAGAAGACAGCTCCAGCCTGTTTCCAAATCTAAGCAGATTTCTAATTAGGATAACATTCAGCTATTCTTATGAGAAAATATAACAGAAGAAGAACTCATCTCTGGGCCTGCTTAGAAGAACATGGTAGCAGAAGGTAATCAGGCTTCCTTGAACCTGTGTAACCGCTTGGCTCCGATCTGGCATGAGCTATCTTTGTTTTCCTATCTTTTCCTGAAGCCTTTAGCAATCACTAACAATCCTATTTACTCTGTGTACCAGACAAACACTGCTACCAACGCCATCGCGCTATTTTTATCTAATATTGAAATTTCTCTCCCTAAGAGCAGCCCTGAATATATTATGATATCTGCTGAATAAATGATGTGCGTAATACACTCTGCAGAGATGGTATTTATGAAGCCTGGGTCTAACTACAATGAAGGAATCATTCAGTTCTCATTTGAAAGGAAATGCAGTTGGATAAATTTTCAAGAAAGCAAAGTCATGTTTCGTGAAAAAAAAAAATCCATTCAAACTTTTGATTTCAAGACCAAGTTCTTCCTGTCCCTCTGTGGGGTAAGCTCTCCAGCCATTTGTTAACACATTTTTTTCTTGTAAGAAATCGAGGTGGTCCCCCCGTTCCTACATGAGACCCGTCTCATTTGAGGCATCATTCTATTAGTAGCATAAAAATAATGGCATGTCAAACGCATTCGATAACATTTCAGACATTGCATATCATTGTCTTCAAATAACTTGGCATTAAAGGGGCAGGAAATTGTTCCCATTTTGCAGAGGGGAAGACTGTATGACACGGGGAGTTCTATGAAGTGGATCGCTGATTCCTCAATGGTTTTGCTGGGCTCTATTAAGTGTTTGATATTCACCATGCAGTTCTTTTCACCTTTGATATTTTGTGTCGAGTAGCCACAGGATGACAGTCGGAATAATATGAGTGGATGATTCTTCGCTCATTCTAGCAGCTTCTATTAAGTACAGTTTGATCCTCACAGTGTCCAGTGATGCACTGGGGACTTGAGGTCAGAGAAGAAAAAGAGATAATCTGTGCAGGTCCCTATGAGGAATCAAAGGGAAGTGGGGGTTCAGACCAGGACTTCTGTATCTGCCTGCAAGTCTCCCCGTCCGTCCTTGTGCACATGTGCTGCTGTTGACCCTGTCTTTCTCTTGAGGGTTTGAGTAGCCGGAATTACAGGTGCGCGCTACCACGCCCGGCTGATTTTTGATTTATTGTAGAGATGAGGTCTCGCCAAGTTGCCTAGGCGGGTCTCGAACCCGCGGGCTCAGGCAATCCACTCACCTCAACCTCCCAAAGGCACGGGATTACAGGCTGAGCCACCGAGCCTGGCTTCACACTGCTAATTCATGGCAAAATGAGGACTAAGACCCAGGTCTCTTTATTCATCCTCGAAGTCATCCTTCCCTCATATCATAAAGCTGCTTCTCGGCGAGTCTTCTGCCCATTAAGACAAAATATCTCAATCAACTAATCAGGGGACTTACTGCCTTACTTGCTGAATCTATAAGCCTCCCCAGACCCCAATCCTATGCTCCAGAAGATGGCTCAAAGTGAGTTAGCAAAGTAGGGTCAAAATTCTTTTATGTCCATAATCCCAGGGCCAGCTGACAAACACACACTCAGGGCAACATTACCCAAAACAAGAGTCCTTTGGGCAGGCAAAAGCGGTGGGCTCAGAGGAAGGGCAAATAAGTTTGGTAAGTTCTGATTTCAACAGGTTGTGTTTTTTTTGCAGCAGAAGTCCCTGGTGCATTTAAAGGGCGTATGTGCATAATGAGTGCCTTAGAGGGACAAGACGTGAGGTAGTCCCAACTTATTTATTTAGAGAACCGTTTTTTTCTGCAAAGAATATTTTGTGTGACTAAGGGTCTATGAATCCTGCTTCAGGTAATAATGTTTTAGATTAATGGTCAGCAAACTATGGAAATCTATTTTGCAGATAAAGTTTTATTGGTACACAGACCCTTGGTATGCAGAGGCGAAGTGGCCCACTAATTCAAAACAATTTACTATCTTATCCTCTATGAAAAAAGTGTGTAGCCCTTTAGGGAATATGAGAATGGGATCTTTTTTCTATTTATATTACAACTTCAGTGTTAATAACCAGGAGTGTTGGAATTAGAATGATTTTCCCCCTTATTAATGGTATAATGAACTCTGTCCCACTGAGATTGTTGTCATGGGCACATTTAGAATTGGAACTCAGTCTGGTAGGTCAGACCCAATGGGGGGTGGGGGTCTGTGATCTGGTGCTACAGAAAGATGCAAAGAATTGCAGAGAAAAGTGAAAGAGTTTATTCACATTCAGGATACGGCCTGAATGAGACCAACACCATGAGCAACGTGGCCCTTTGTGGTGGGTAAAGATCCTTTTAAGGTTTCTCAAACTTTGACATTGTCTGGACAACACATCTCAACACAGCTTGTGACTCCAGCAGGTAGGCTGGTGGGCAGATGGGCTGTCACTGAAGGCTGACCACAACTGATGAGACTAGCTCAGTCTTTTGTGGTTGGGGACAAACGCCGGGGATAGAAGGACTGATTAATACACAACAAGCTGGAGAGGAGGGTGTAACGCAATGATCGATAACTACCTCTAAGAAACTGGCTCTGTCCTTGGCTAGTGATTAGAGGGTGCGCTAAGTAATTTTGCTCAGAAGACATGACAGAACTCGGCAGTGTCAAAATGGCTGCCGTTTAGTTAAGATAGTTTCATTAAGTCATTCCGTGTCCACAGTCCATCTGAGTTTCCATTCCCAGATAAGTCAGCTAAGACTTTTGTAGATCATATCCATGGCCAGTTACAGAGGCAGTTACATACACTGAATGATGACCACATCCGCTTGGGAGAAACTGGGATGGAGAGACCACGTCTCTATTGCAAACTGTGTCGAACTGGAGGCCTGTTCTATTTCCCAGGGAAGAGGAATTGCAACCGATCTTCCTCCTGTGTTGCTATAGCGCATGCCAGCTTCATGTTTTGCTATAGATCGACATTTAACTTCAAATTTGTTAATACATTTTTCCTTTTGTCGCAGATTGGTTTTCAGTGAACTGAATATTAAAAAGATATTATAGGGAGAAACAACCCGCCCGGTTGATTGTTTCTTCCCAAAATGGATGTGATGATGAGTGAACGGTTTCATTTACATAAACAATCAGTTGAAAGGCCCTCACCGAATGTGAGCATTCATATTTGATGACATCCTGATTGTAACCATAAATAACAATATTTTCATTGTTGGGCGATAAACATCATTACCCAGTGTGTTTTAGGTGAGTGGGCACTTAACGGGGTAAGCAGCAGATGATCAGGAAGATTAAGGTGACTGCTTCACAGTATGAGAAGAGGTAACCTTGCAAATTTAAGGCGTGCAATAAACGCGTTCGCTGAGGGCCCATTGGTAAATACGATGAGGCTTTTCGACTCATGCTAGGCTGATTTGTGCACATGAAATGTATCAGGGCAGAAAAACTCTTTCACTCACCCTACAAGCCTGCACTGTGGGACAAAATATGCCAGGGTCTTCCCATGGTGGGCTCATGGTCTGGCAAAATGATGGTGACACCCACAGACAAGCCGTGACCATGCCAAGTGACGAAAGTGGCACAGCAAAGACAACAAGCTTCTGTGGGTCTCTTTCTGTGCAGACATTCTAAGACCCTGGGATTCTGATTGTGTTATTTCGCCTTTTTGCTTTGTTTTATGTTTTTGTTGCTTCTTTTTTTGACTTCCGTTTTTATGGATTTAAGTTATTTTATTCATGTGGGATATATCTCCATAAAACTCATCAACCTTCAGTATGAATTTTTATCTGTGTACTCTTTTTTTTTTTTTTTTTAGTTGGAGTCCCTCTGTCGCCCAGACTGGAGTGCAGTGGCCGCTCCCAGCCACCGCAGCCTCGACCTGCTGGGCTCCGGCGATCCTTCCGCCTCATCCTCCCGAGTAGCCGGAATTACAGGCATGCGCTACCACGCCCAGCTGATTTTTTTGATTTATTGTAGAGATGAGGTCTTGATGCCCAGGCGGGTCTCGAACCCGCGGACTCAGGCAATCCACTCACCTCAGCCTCCCAAAGGCGCGGGATTACAGGCTGAGCCACCGAGCCCGGCTTCTATGTGCACTCTTATGTGACCACTACCCAGATCAAGACACAATATTCCAGCACCCCAGATGTGGGAACTTTATTTTTAAATTGCTTAAATAAACAAATGTTTTCAACTCAACAGCAGGGCACTTTTTCAATAAATTTTGGGAAAAAAATAATGTAGAGACCAAAGAAAAAATGAATTTTAAAAATACTACTAAAGAGGCAGTTTAGACTAGTGGTCATTGGCATATGCTTTAGCCAGGATAAACTTAAAACCTGGAGTGAGCTTTTACAGACTGCATTCTAAGAAGTGCAACTCCTATCTTTGAGACTCAGTACCCTTCTCTGCAAAACACTGATGACAATACTAACTTGGAAGGATAACATGTGTGAAGTTAATAGTGACAGTTGTGCAGGTAACTGTGGCAACACACGATGAGTAGACCAGCCAGGTGTAGACCACAGGGAGAGGTCATACGTGTTTGCTGGTAGTCACAGTGTGAAGACAGCAACAGTGCAAAGATCCCACTTGACGGCAGGCCAATGGTTGGTAGACCGCCCAAGTAATGAATTTACTTGTCAAAAGAAAATAAAACCCCCACAGTAAGAGGAACACGTGGGTGATGGGTGTTCATTCATCACAGAGAATACGGTGGTTGTTTTTCAAATTTTAAAAATGTGACATCGAGACCAAGTAATCTGGGATTCACTTGTCTACATTTTTGTTCCATGACTTGGTCTGTGCTTTTTGTCACCTGGGTCTTTGTCACTTCCTGAGAACGGTGGCTCTCGACCTTAACAGTCTGACAAGAGAACATGGGATTTCAATTAGTTTTCTTGCAAGGGTAATTTCCTTGGACCCAGGGGATTTTCCCCTTTTCACTTTGATACCGTAATGAATAGTCCACATAGATGGTTAATTTTTTGTGTCAACTTGGCTGCCTTAAAGGTGTCCGATATTTGGTCAAACATTATCCTGAATGTTTCCGTGAAGGTCATTTTTTAAGAGATTAGCATTGAAATGAATGGACTTCCCATCATGTGGGTGGGCCTTGTCCGATCAGTTGAAGGTCTGCATGGAACAAAAGACTGACCTTCCCCGAGCAAGAGGGAACTCAGCTGGCAAGCTCTCCCCTGGGTCTCTCACCTAACAACCTGTCCAGAGTAGTTTGGACATACTAAGACTCCACAATCACATGATCCGATTCCTTGAAACAAACCTTCCTCTCTCTAGATGTATACACATCCTGCTGATTCTTTTACTACGGACAACCCTGACCAATATACCTCACGACATGAAGGACTGTCCAATTTTTGTTGGGTTGGTGATGTGAAGGTCCCAACAGTCTCTTAGAGCAGAGAATGGTCTTTAAAGTCCTGTAGACCTGCAGGGGTATTCTGGCTTGTTCATTTCCTACTATGTTGGCAGCCATGGGTGTCTCAGCCCCTCTGAGCCTTGATTTCTCCTTGTTCTAGGGGGTGATGATGACAGCCTACTTGGGAGAGTTAGATGAAGCATCATATTACCTCCTGGTCGATGGTAAATCCTGCCCAAATACTGATTTCCTCTCCTTCTTCTTTCTGAAAGCAGACCACTGAGAGGAAAGTTCATTGTTCCTTTCTTCCTTGCAAATTCCAGAACATTCTCTCTGAAAAATCAGGACAACAGAGAGTTGCTAGAAGGGATAAAGGAAGCCCCAGCTATTTCTTCTTCCTTTAATTCAAGTTTTATCCTTGTAGATAAGCATCATCAAACATTGGTCAAACATTTTATGGCTTAGGAAATAATTATAACCTGGAGCATGAAAATTAAATAAAGGGAAACAGACAGGGAAAAAATAAGTTTTCTGAGTCTAGGTATCTTTTTGTTTGTTTGTTTTCTGCACTAGTGCCTTGATGTGTCTGCTAACCAGCATTTGACTGTTTTACAATGGGTACAATTATTTTGTCAAAGGCCATAGGGTTGTTTTGTAGTTGCGTGTGGTTTTTTAATCTTTGAAAAAAAGTTAGTTTGCAGATTATTAACTTGGATTACTGGAAATCACTCCCACAGGCTTTCCAGCAGCAAGTCCTTAGAAAAGTGAATTCTTAAACCCAATTGGACTGACTTAGAAACATTAATAGCTATCATTGAAACAGCAGGAGGAAAAATAGACTGTCTTTTTCCTCCTTCTGCATTCAGGATCGAGTTTTTGTAATTTCCTCGCAGACAGCCAAAATCTGATTTTTCTGTTCTTTTTGCCTGTGAAACAAATGGCTATTTTCTGTAATGATGATAATTATATAGCACCTGAGGGCGTAAAAACACATTCACTTGCAGGCTCACTATTATCATTCTCTTAGCTCACTCCTGAGAAGAAAGGATTTTATTGATGATCTGTTTTCTTGTTGAAGGAACTGAAACTCAGGGAAGCTGGCTGCTTAATCAAGGTCAGGTGGCTACGAGCGTCTGAGGAGGGTCTAAAAACTAAGAAGGACATTCAACCTATGAACATTTTCGTGATCACAAGCTTGTGCCTAAATGATATCCGTCGAACAACCAAGCTGAAGACCAGCTCACTCCGAATGCCTATGTTCCGTCTCTTCTCCAGTCTCCCCATCTTTGAAGCTGCATCCAGGTATGCTCAGATTTTGAGAATTAAAGAGCTCCTTTCTATCCTCTGCTCAAAGTTGCCTGTTGAGGGTTTCCGCAGGACCACGGTGCAAGAAAGCAGACTGGGCATTTCCTGTTGGGAATCCAAGTCCTCCCTGACATGCATTAAATGTGTGAAGTTGTCCAAATTGCTTCTCCTCCTTGACTCTAATTTTCCCATCTGTAAACAGGAAGGATAATAGCTACCTGGTGGCATGATTACAGTTATTAGATGAGACAATATATGCACAAATATGACCAGACATTTAGAATAAACTTAAGCAAGGAATAAACTTCAGATCTGGCCAATCACTGATAGTTAAGGATGTATCCGTCTTATTATCTAGTATTGACTTATCCAGTACTTATTCATACAATATGGTCAATATACTCAGAAATACCTCACACACATAGACACATAGCAACACACACACACACACACACACACACACACACGTACACACACAAGAAAGTTCACTACTTTGCGAACACAATGAACGTTGACTCGGCTTTAATATTTGGTGTTTCACCTGATTGTTCTTGACCTCTCCCTATACAATTTCAAGTATAGTATTGAGAATTTTGAAATTTATATTTAGAGAGACTTTGATAGGCCAATGAGAGCTCTGTTTCTATATCTGTCATGTGAATGACCTCTTCTATGACGTGGCACCCACTGCCTCCCATGAAAATTCGTGGCCAGACCACTGTAAGCATTGCCATGCTGTGTCTCACGTCAAGATCAGAGCTGTTAATATCTAAACATTCACTAGGGCTCCAGCCTCTGAGAAAACAATAGCCAGCCAGCTTGTATTTCTATAGACGAGCCTCTCAAGTCATTAAAAATATAGCCAGTTCAAAACTTTTGTTGTGAAAGTGCACATTTGTTTCAAAGTGATTGATATATCAAGGAAAGATTCGAGTGTGACTCACATTTTGTATTTGCTTATGTCTGTTTTCCACCGCAAGAAGCAGTAAGTGGAAATAGAAAATTGCACACAGATGAATCGAGCCACAGAAGAATGTGACAACTTTTCCTCTTGTTTTGTGTCAACCACCCTCCACTCCTTCACAGTAATGCTTTCCCCTGCCATGTCCACAAGCAAGCTTCCGGCCTTTCTTAAGGTAAGTGCCGTATTTATCATGGGATGCATAGATTTCTTAACAATTCTACAGGTATATGACTATGCTATCTTTTTTGATTAGGTCTTCTCTTTAATTTTTTTTTAATGTGCTCCTGAGGAAGATTTTGAATGTAGTGTCCTAGCCTAATTTGTCCTCTAACCCCTGTGATTGTGATTGTATCATTTTGCAAAATGGGTAATTTCCAGCAACACATATATTACCTTATAGCAGAGATGACTGTAGAATTTTTAACTCCCTTTGGTTGTTAATATGATTTGGGAGTATTTGTCATTGCGGGTCAGCCTCACGTTCTCTCCATAAAAAGGAATCTTGTGCCAGGCCCGGCCTGGTGCTAGAAACTCAAAGATGCACACAAATAGTACAGATTATAGACCCCCCAGCCTCACAATTCTCCTAAGAGAGTGAATAAATCAGGGAGGATGCTAGTGAAATGGAGTAATTTCGGGCTTGGCTAATCCAACCACTGAAAATAGCAAAAAGAAGTGGATTCGTGTTGGGTCGTCTCCTGTACCAGCGTCGACGCCAGGCATTTATGGAAGCATTAAGTCAGCTCAGTCTCACTGCAGCCTTTCAGATGAGCTTTACATCTGCAATTTGGAGGTGGGGACATGAGGAATGTTAGCCCCTTTCCAAGATCTAAGGCTCAAATCTAGTTGAGCCCTGACATCAATTCTTGGTGTATTTCCTAATATTCCCTGATTTTCTTCGGTGCACTTTCTGCCATCCCCAGTGACCATGCTGTTGAATTAAGGACCAAATATGTTATTATTACTGGTGATATTCTGCACGATGTCTGCAGAGTAGCCAAAGACGTCAAAGTTGGGAATGCCAAATAAAAGTAGGTGACATTCATCTGAGCAGCTAAGACGAAAGAGAAAAACCAGTCCACAGACTATTACCAAATATGATTTGCCTTCAAACCTAATTTAGAACTAATAAAGTCTGCATCATTCATGGAATCCTAGAGCGACACGTTGTGTAGAGTTGCCATATAGGAACGTGACGAAGTGCCATCGAGGATCTATGAAATGCAAGGACGATTTCAAAGCTGCACTTTGAGTGGTGCTTGAGAGATGGTTATGGGCCGGAAATGGCCGATCCTGGGGGGTTGTATCCATTTGGTGCCCGCATGGAAACTAAAAGCTAAAACTGCAGCCAGCAATGCAGTAAAAACAGACTGTGTATCCTGTTTCTACGAGCCGTATTCATCGCTGCAGACAGTCAGGTAATTCAATTATCTTTGGCCTTGGAAGTCTGTGTCGTGTGGTGTACGCGCCTTTCTCTATCCGTTCCTTCTGTCCAGTCGGTGACTCAGGGCTGGCAGAAGAATGGAGAGCCCTGGTGTACACGTGGACAAGAGGCTGAGAAAAAGAATCTGTGTTATTTACTCTGAAAGTGGTGACGATGATCTCATGGTCCAGAAAGCATTGTCCCTTGGAGCCCATAGTAGGAATAACATAATTCACTTTGAAAGCATCACATTTTATACAAACTCTTTTGTTGGTGGAGAAAAATGCCTCATTTGACATGATTGCAGAGGAAATCTTGCATTCATTCTCTCTCTAGTCCCCTAACATCCTCGTGCCCAGCTACAAGAGCACATAAAATGTGTGGCATGCAAGATGGTAATGAGATGGTAGACTTTTCCTAACATCGGAATTTCAATAAGGATGAAATTTGCCTCCAAAAGAGGACAGTGATCTTTTCACAAGCACTGTCCTTTGTCCTGAGGCACACAAAATCCCCAAATCCCTAAAATATTTCATCTGAAGATAAGATAATTTTGCTCTAGCTTAGGCTGAAAAAGAAAGAGGGGGCAAATCCATCTATCAGATGCAGCCAGGAAAGTCCTGTTGCTTGGGGAGAAGGTAAATTAAAGCTCCTATCTTATCTGTATTTCAATTAAAATCTTATTTTTGGTCCCCAGCAGTGCAACCCATTGAAGTCTTTTCGAGTTAAAAAAAAAAATACCATTTTGGTAGGTGGACGTTTAAAGAAATCTTTAATGGGCATGTTCTACATGTGATGTGGGCTACTTTTCATGTGGGAGAGAAATGACATGAACAATATTTTGAAAGAGATGTGAAATTTACAAAGGTGGAAATGGCGATGGGTGCATTACCCCGGTGCATTCTTTTTAACAGAGTCTCTTTTTTCGCCGAACCCCGTTTGAATGTCTGCTAACCTGCCCCCAATAGTTAAGAAATCATAGCTGAGGGAGAAGGGGAAGAAATTCGGGAAAGGGAGTTAGGAGCTATCTGAATATCTCCTTGTCAAAATCCTTCTGAAACCAAGTTCAGGTTTGGGTTTATCTCAACAAAGCAGGTGAAGAGAAAGAAGCCAGTATTCCGATTTAAAGATTGTTGCCCACGTGAGTCACTTGTATTGAAACTGCTTGGTAGAACCCAAAGAATGAGACCAACGACCCCATGCTAAATCATAGACTAAATGAGGCATCAGCAACAGATCAATCAACTCACCAGTGCGCAGGCATATAAACTAGGTTCCCAAGTCAAAATAAGGCAAGCGTAAAATGTGAGTTTTAAGTCACCCAGCAAGGAAACATGTCCCATGTCCATGGGTTTGTGCTGTGTGTGATGCTTGGAGGATGAGGAGGGAGAGGGGGTGAAGAAGCATGTTCTGGAGTGAAGGGCTGCTTCTGCTGGGTAGGTTCTCTTGCTGGCTTTGCTGCAGGTGACCAAGACAGGTCAGATGAAGAACGGATATTAATTTCCCAGGCTTTGCAGGCCATGTAGTCTCTGTTGCAGCTACTCGCCTCTACTGCTGGAGTACAGAAGCAGCTGTAGACAAGATATAAATGATCAGGCATGACTGTGTTCCAGAAAAACTTTGTTTATGGACACTGACATTTGAATTTTTTATAGGCCATAAAATATCCTTATTCTTTTTTTCCTTCCAACCATTAAAACACATAAAACCTGCTCTTCACTCACAGATCATACAAAAACAGTGGCCAGTTGGCACTAGCCTGCCAACCACTGATCAAGATGATACCTTAATGCCACACTGAGGTAGTCAAGTTCATTGCTAAAAAAAAGTTATTTAGATGGTACATGGTCTGAATTGTGAGGGCAATGTCTAGTCCTGTTGCAATCATTAGGCTTTATGTAGGGAGAGATTGTGGCTCATTTAAGTTATTAGAGGGATCAGGAACTAATAACCTTATATGTGGCAAATTATCTCATTGAGCTGATGTTTGTCGAACACTTATCCAAAGCCAGGCACTGTTCTGCATATCTTTCCAAATCTTCACTCTTCACATCAGCATAGCGGAGATAGGTATTATTTCTACCTTCATCCTGCGAATGAAAACCCAGAGGTCCAGGAAAGTTGCCTAACTTGCCGGAGGGCACAGAGCAGGTGACTAGTGGATTCAGAAAACACTCATGTATGTGGATCAGATTTAGAAATTTGCAAAGTGCTGTGTAGAAGTATAGATCTGGAACTCAAGTGTTCAATAGTCTGAAACTATATCAAGTCTCTTGCCAGCTTCAGCAACAAAACTTTCCAAAGTTTCTGAGTCTCACTTCCTTCATTCATGAAACAGAACAATCAGTGGAATTATTTTATAAGATGAGATTGAGACGTAAATGAATTGATGGCTCATGACTGGTGCCTGATAAATATTGGCTAATACTTATATTGAATATATTAAATATTGGCTAATACCATGAGTTATAAATTGTCCTAAGTCTTCTCAAACCTAGTTATAGGTGGAGCTACATTCGAGCTCTGGCTTTGAAATGACTCCATTCTGACTTCGACTTTTTTGAAGTTATTCTGTGTTTCAGGATTTGGCAAATGAGGCCATGTTCACTCCATTCCTAATCATAAAGTTTATGGGATTGCAAGCAGTCTTGAAAATTCCTGAGGATTTTCTTTTTAGACAGCCCCTGGAACGGTCCCAGGAGTATTCATGTCGCCTCAGCCTTCACTGGGTCCGGAAGCATCAGCAACATCAGCATTGCTTATGGAATACAGAATCAACGGGCTCCAAGGGACCTGGAGGGGAATCTCACCTGACCGCTGCCTCCGTGGGGGACAGCATGCAAATCGTCCCTGCCAGCCCTCTGTGTGCAACCAGTCCCACAAGTGTCTCACCTCAGGAAAGACCCATAGAATCAGCTCAGCAGAACTCCATCTCGAACTATGTAAACATCTCTCATTATTTTAGGCAATGAAATTCCCAAGAGGTAAAGATTTCCTTTCTCTTCTAGCAGTTCTTGATTTTAAAATCAATATCAGAAAGTACCATCACACACCCCAGCCACTCCCATTCCAAATATCTCAGAACATTTTAGCATCTCTGACACTGAGATGCACCTTAAAATTAACGGCATCTTCCAGGGCATGTTCCTATCACTCTGTACCAAGGGACAGCCATGACACAGCGGTCATGGCCTGCATGCATGAGCACATCAAAGGACTCATGTTGCAGCTTGGAAAGCCACAAAAATAATGGTAGCCAGGAGCTAGTGGTAACCAGGAGCTAATGGTAACCAGGAGCTAATGATAATGGCACACGTCTTTTTTTTAACCTCTAGGACTCTGTTGGTTATGGGAAGTGGTGAACCAGTTCCGTTTAGAATCATTCCCAAATAGAAGCCAACAATAGACAAATTCTCTATAATTACAAAGCCAACTTAATTGTCCAACATCAATAACTTTGATTCTTTTGAGGATTCTTTTAAGAGATGCTGCATCACCATCACTCTCGATGGTGGGGAAAATAGCCCTATATAAAAAATTAAAAAAAAACAACAACCACAGACTCTAAATGGAAAAGTGATTCAGAAAAGTTGCAACTTGTGAACAAATTTTAAGACTATTATTGCCCTGGTTTCCTTTTTATCATAAGAGGGATAGATTTTGAAAATCTACTTCCACTTAAATCTAAACAAATTCTTCCTATAAGTATAAAATAAAATTTCTAAGTCATAGGGAAGCATTGTGCTGTGGTGTTTCTTTTTTCCTACTTTTTTTCTGCATATAGTACAGCATTTGTCTCAGAATTGGGAGTCAGTCATTATGCCCTACAACAAACACTGATTAAACATCTGGTATGTTCTAATCTCTGATAAGAAAGATCTTGAAAAATCTTTGTTGAATGAATGAACTAATAATTTTTCACTTTACAAACCATAGGATGGTATCCAGAAGACAAACCAGTCACCCATGGCTCATGAACTCTCGAGGTTATCTCTGTCAGACCACACCTGAGAGCATGGTCTTAGGACTGCCATCTTGTTCAAGTTAACACCTTCAAAGGCCTATTTCTGACTCAACAGGTGTGAAAACTCTCCACCTGTAGGAGTTTTGGTATTCAGATTCAAAATGTTCCAATGGCAGATATTTATCTAACCCCTCCTCTGTTCTACAGGCTGTCTAAGCTGTGAAACTTCTTTCCAGCCTGTAATCTTTCTCTTTGCTCAATAATTCCAAGTTGACAGACTCAATGTCTTTTTTTGGTTCTGTTTTTGGTTTTTCCCTCGGTTCATTCTTACTATAAGCTGAATGTTTATGTCTCCCCAGAGTTCTTATGTTGAAATCCTAATCCCCAATATGAAGGTAATAGAAGGTAGCACCTTTCGGAGATGATTAGGTGATTAGTGCAGCACCTTTAAGAATGAGATTAGTGCCCTTATGAAAGATAACCCAGAGAGCTTGCTTGCCTATTCCACTGGGTGAGAACACCGCAAGAAGATGGGTATCTACCCGCCAGGAAACAGACCCTCCCCAGACACAAAATGTACCAGTGCTTTGTTCTTGGACTTCTCAGCTTCCAGAACTGGAATACATTTCTGTTGCCTATAAGCCACCTAGTCTATGGTATTCTGTATAGCAACTGGAACAGACTAAAACAATTTCCAAGAAAAACTTTCTAGGTAACATTTATTGTTGCTTCCATCCAAACTGTGGAGACTGCTTTCCAATTAACATCCTCATAGACAACCTTCCCAGTTTCTTTTCAACTGATAACATTGACAAAGAGGTGATGCATAGCTGTAGATGTCAAATATCACCAAATGCTTTCGAGTCTTCATCCTCTGGGCACAGGGTAAATCTATTTCAGGAACGAGATCGTGGTTCTGGCCAATGAGCTGTGAGATGAAGAAATATAAGTCACACCCAAGTAAAGGATTTATTTGCACATGAAGACCCTTCAGTTCTCTCTAGCCTTCTGCCTTGGTAGCAAAAAATGGTCAAGATGACATTTGTTCCATCAGCCCGAGTCTTGGAGTAAAGTACTAAGGAAGAAAACCCCATCAGACCCACGCCAAAAATGGAGCATGAGAAAGAAATAAAGCTTGGATGCTATTAGTTATGACTATCTGGAGATTTCTTATTACTGTAACAGAGTAGACAGATACACTTATCCAGATTGATAAGAACAGGCAACGCTTTTTGCATCCTTAAACTCTATCTCCTTTTGGTTTATTATAATGACACATTAACTGTCCGTATATGTAGACTAAATTCATGCAACATTTTTAATAAAACATCAGCCAGACATATTAAGGTCTGTCTACCTGTATCTCATGGAAGATGATCTGTGTTGCCAAGTTGTATGTTAATAAACTAGTTTCTGCATTTATTACCATTGAAAAAGTAACAGAAAACGGTCGAACAGAACTTCTACTGTTTAGTGAACAGGGCTGGAATTAGGTCATGGTGGCAGGCAACATTATAAGCAGTTGTACTTGGAGCAGGCTTCACTTAGATTCATTCATGGTGTGGAGTCATTTCCAGATGCCAGTTGCCACTCTGTGTGCAGCAGCAGCGTCTAATATTTCTAAACATATTTCGGCTCAGTGACACCTTAATGGCATACAATAACACTCGGCCTCCCTCTTAGAAAAATGGATACTCTCATTTCTCTAAACATGGGGACTTTACCTTTAACCATTTCCATTTAAATGCAAATTTCAATCATGTCCACCTTTCTGTGTTTCAACAGGAGCATATGGAAATGGTAGCAGCTTGAATCCAAATTTCGAGAGCCTGGAAGCTATTTCCTACCAGGGTCCCAGACAAGTTTTAATGGTTCTTTTTTTCTCATGTTCCCATGTTGCTGAGAGTACTCTCGAGTGGATATTCTGCTTCCACTGGGAGGAGTGTCTGAGTCAGGAGAAGGAAGGATGGCTCCCAGAACAGGGGACACAGGATGGAGTTCCCTGAATGAGCAAGTGACACTTTAAAGGACTCCAGCTTACACTCTTAAACTCGAACTCTGAGAGACAGAATTCAGGGCCCAGGAATTCCTAAAAGGCTCTGATGTATGATACCTGCCTCGAGTCTTCTTTCCTGAAGGCAGCTTCAGTTCTCAGCTTATACCTCTGTCATCTTCATCAAGTCCTGAGTTAACAAGTTCACGCCCTCCTGGCCCAATGGATCCTACCTTGTCAATAGACAGGATGCCAGTATCCAGGTTAGGCTAGGCCAGAACAGCCGCCTTATCGTAGGGGCAGTGCCCTACTGTAGACAGGCTTGGTGTGACCTTCAAAGGCGCCAGATCGAAGATGGGTCTACCGGTCTCAGCCCTTAGCAGGGCAAAGAGAGGAAGCTGAAAACCTCTGAAGCATCACCAAGTGCAAGAGCCAGGAACCAGTGACTTCAGAAGCTTCTGAAAGTTTGTCTCTTAGAGGAAAGAACATGAATTTAGGGTCTAGATTGCCTGGGTTCAATCAGAAAATGACATTTTCCAGCTGGGAGTTCACGGGCAAGCCTGTTTACTTGGGTCTCAGTGTTCACAAACAGACAGAAATAGTAATTGCACCTCATGGGGCCGTGGTGAGGATACATGTGCAATAATTCATGTAAATGGCTTAGAACAGTGCCTGGCTCTCTGGAAGTGCCCAGGGAGAATGTTGGTTAGAATCAAGTGCAGAGGAAGGGTTGTGGAGATCACGGGAATTATGTCCTCTCTTTTGTTCCCTGGTTGCCCCAGAGATTCTATCTTGTGTTCAGCAGTGAAACCCATCAAGTCACAAGACTTTTCCTTGGGATAGGAAAGGGGGAGAAAGGAAGCCTGTTGCAATGGCTTGGTTGCCTTAAGACCTGAGAAAGTTCCTTGAGGAAGCAGAATCACGGGAAGAAGGAATCAGGGAAAGAAGGAAAGGAAGGAACCAGAGCCTACAAGCCCAAGGTCAAGACTTGGTCCTGGGACTTGCTATCCAGAAACTGTATGCCACTGGCATCCTGAATCGGTATTATTTTATTTAACGTTCTCTTCTTTGCTGAGATGGTGGGACGTGTCTGACTATAAACATCAGAGTGACTGTAGGTTACATTCATTAAAAAATGAGGTCAAGATCAAGGAAGATGAAGCCCTGGGTAGTGCTGATTGGACATCTCTGAGGTTTGTCTTGGCTTTGGAGTTATGTCCTTGAACAAGAGTGGACCAAAATATGGGGGAACCTCAGAGGAGCATGTCTAGGGTTAGAGGGAGTGTCAGACCACATCCTGTGAGCTGTGGGGAGGATGTGTTAGCATGGAGGGTGGAGTCTCTGTACAGACTCTTGCTGGAAGAATCACCTTGCAGGATGAGACCTAGAGAGGCTGAGCTGAACGCTGAGGTGGAAGGGAGGGAAGGCAAGCTTTTCCAATAATCTGGATTTTGCATCAAGATCAAAGAGGCTGTCCACCAGATGGTGAGCGTCCTTTCAACAGAGAGATAAAAGATGTTTCCTTCTGTACACGGGAGATGACTGAGGTGGACACTGGGGCTTCTCACGAGAGCAAGATTCTCAGATTGCCTCCCTCTTAGAGATGTTCCCTGCTTTCGTGTACCTTTGCATTAGGGACTAGTGGGGTTGCAGTGGAATGTTATTCCCTTAGCTGCCAGCAAATGGAGCTTCTTAGGCTAAACACAGGCGGATGATGTATTTCCTTCCAAAGAAACACTTGAGCGCTGAGGTCAGAGATGATGTAAGACAGTGGCAAAGCATAGGTGACCCTGCAGCCCTGGCACTGGACAGCTCAGCAATCCCTGTCATGTATCCAGGAATTCCCTGGAGCAGCAGAAATGAATTCCACGTCATCCTATGAAGCTGGAGCAGGGAAGTGTGAGGGAGGGAACCTCAAACCCTCAAACTGCCCCGCAGTCAGTGTGCTTTTCATCTAAACAAGGCACTGTAGAAGCTTTCTTAAGAGTGGACATGCTGGAAAACTCTTGCCTCAGACATGGGAATGAGCTGCAGGGAGACCCATCGGGCAGGGTTGGAGTAGTTGTGGGTGGTTTGAACATCCTGGAAAATCAATGTCCCCTTCCCATGTCTTTGCCAAGTCCGTTATTGGTTTGGAATGGGGGGAGTGAACCTCCAGCCATATGGGTTTCTTTGAAAAATGGGGACATCAACCCTTGGCCCAGGATCCTGAGAATTCAAGGAGCCAAGTGATGAGAGAGAAGCCTAACAGAACCTGGAACTTGTTGAGTCTTTGATGAACGTCATTTTCTGGAATTACAGTTCGTGTGTGTTCCCTAAGACGTGCGGTGCATACTCGTCTCTGCAGCTCCTCGATCAGTCGGTTCTTATGAGAACTGGAGCTCAGAGAGCCTGAGCGATTTGCCCAAAGGCACACAATTAAAAAGCGGCCGCTGTAAGGAAAAGCCACTGGCCTGGAGACCAGCTCATGTGCAGCTTGGAGTCTCTGCCCCACTGATCCCAGATGCCATTTAGAGAGCTTGCAGCATGGAGCCCTCACGGTCTCGAAGGCAGCGCTTTCTGCTTGCTGGACAACATCGCTGAGACTATGTCCCCAGAGCTTCCAGATGTTTTTCTTGAGCAGTGGGAGTAAGAATCAGGAAGGCAGTTGATTTTTTTTGGCCACAGTGTGCCGAGGGAGATGGGGGTACGCAATGCTGGGTGTCAGGAAGCCTGGATTCCAGAAAGATTAATCTATTGCAGCTCCCCCAGAGACTATTCTGTCAAACTTGTCCTTTGAACAAAAGCAGCCTGCAGTTAAGTGGGAAAGGTCACTGCCCTCCTCTGGGCCATTCCCACCTGCATGGGCACAGCAGGGACTCTGAGAAGCTCCTGGCAAAGGGTCCTGCTTGCCTGGCTTTCATCCAGACTTTTCCAAAGATATTGGAATGTGCAGCGTCCTTTCTTCACGTAATGTCTCCCAACACGTCGCGGAACTCACTGTGACAAATGCCACTTGATTGGGGGCGGTGTCTCATGCCTGTAATCTCAGCAGTTTGGGAGGCCGAGGCAGGAGGATTGTGTGAGGCCTGGAGCTGGAGACCAGCCTGGGCAACAAAACGACACCTCGTCACTACAAAAAATAAAAAATAACTGGGCGTGGTGGCATGCACCTATAATCCTAGTGTCCTAGCTATTTGAGACGCTGAGGAGAAGGATCACTTGGACCCAGGAGTTCGAGGTTGTGGTGGAATCATGATTGTGCCACTGCACTCTAGCCTGGATGACAGAGTAAAACCCTGTCTTAAAAATTAACTAACTAACTAAGTATTCATTCGATAGGATTTTAGCCTCTGTGGAATCTCTGCTTGCTGCCAGGCACTGAGTTGGGCTCCAGGAGTGTTGACATACACCCTGTGTCAGAAGAGCTTTTTGTTTAAAGGAAGAGGCCAACACATAAGCACACCTTCAATCGCAAGACAATAAGTGCTTTGAGGTCACCAGACAGGGGATATCTGAACCATGTGGAGAAGGGTTTCCCAGAAAAGGTTCTAGGTAAGCTGGGGCCCAGAACACACATGAGAGCTGGACAGGTGATAAAGGCTGAGGAAGAGATTTTTTGAGTTGATTTCTTTGTTTCTCTCTTGGTGCGGCATTTGTGATCATTTGATCTATGAATGTTCTTAGCTGTGTCTCCTGAAACCAAAGAACGTTTTCCTGGAATCTTCACGAAACATTTATTCTTTTGGTCTGAATTTGACGGGCGACTCTGAAATAACCTGAGATCCTTTTTCTCTTCAGTGCAACAGCAAGACTGTCCAAGACCACTGAGTCAAAAAAGACAGGGAACATCTCCACTGGCCTCCCACCCACCTCACATCTGGAATGATCCATCATGTTGACCTTAGAATGACAAAAGCAGTGTATTGTCACAGAAAGTGCCATGGGCCAGAAGTCTGAAGTATTTTCTTAAGGCAGTGGCTCAAGCCTATAATCCCAGCACTTTGGGAGACCAAGGTAAGGGAATTGCCTGAACCCACGGGTTCAAGAACAGCCTGGGCAATTTGGTAAGACCTCACCACTATAAATCAATAAGTAAAATAGCTGGGTGTGGTAGCGCGTGCCTGTAGTTCTGGCTACTTGGTAGGCTGAGGCAGAAGGATTGTCTGAACCCAGCAGGTCACTACTGGGATGGCCGTGAGCGTGCCACTGCACTCCAGCCTGGGCAATGGAGTGAAACTCCAACTCAACAAATAAATAAACAAAGTCTTGACTCAACTCTGCCGGGATCTTGTATGATTGATACAAATCTGCACAATGGACTTTGCAATAACTGTTTTAGGAAGTCTTTGGATATACCCTGTGGCACTTAACCTTACCAGCATAGGTATCCAAGCATCTCAGGTATTTTAGATTTCTGTCCACACCTGACTCCAGCCTCTGCCTCCTGGAAATGTAGTGGTCTTCCCCATAAAATGAGGGCGAGCGGATCTATTGACAAGAAAGCAGTAAACATCAGGACAGGACACTGTGTAGACACAACAGCGAATGTGTGAGGACACTTTGTAGACACAAGAGCGAATGGGAGATGCAATCCTGTCTTTCTCTTGAACCAGGAAGATTTTAGGGACCTCACCACTAAGCTCTGATCAGTGGCTCCACACTCTGGAAAGACCGAGAAGATGCTTTGTTTGGAACCAGTGTGCAAAAGGAACTTACACCTATTGAGCGGGACAGATATCAAGAAGTCACTGCCTAACTGCCCCTAAGGGCAAAACCTGCCATCTGAATGTCACCCTGGTCAAACCAAGCAACTGAGTGTGGAGTGAACAGGAGCCCTGAGCCCGGATGAAACGTGGGCCGAACCATGCCCTTGGAACCGATGATGACCTGGAGAACTCTCGGGGTGGCCAGTTTCCTCAGAGGCTATTATGGGTGAGTGTTTTGGTCAGAGGCTCCTGACGGGGCCTTGTGTTAGACTAGGAAGCGTTCTGGATTTTGCCTTGTAGAGTGTTATTGAGTGTGACGCGCACTTGTGAGAGACAGCAGAAGGAAAGAGGGTGACAGTGAAGACCAAGAAGCAGCCCGATGACCATAGAGCTGCAAAACAGAGCAAAAGAGAGGAACCCTCACCTGGATGTGGGTCCGCCATGAGACTATAAAGTTCTTCAGAGCAAGCAGTGGGTCTGATTCAGACAGCCTGGCACAGGGAACTAGAGTTACGCACTTCGTTTGTGCTTATTCCAGAAATGACTGGATCAATGCATGGATGAATGAATGAATTTGTGTACATGCCCAGAAACATACTTCCTTTCTTCTTCTCTCTTGTCTTCATCGTCATGGTCCTGCCAGCTCTTTCCTATTCCTGTGATGCTGATTCCTGATGCCTACCACTGGCTGGCGCCATCTTGCCATTTGGCACCAGCACTGATGTCCAAGAGATGTCCTTGATACGACCAGATACTTCAGTCTACCACACCACCTCGGTTCATGCCCAATACCACTCATCTCTCTCGAAATTAGTGCCAGTTGTGTTTGTTTGGTATTTATTGTCTGTTTCCCCACCCTTTGCTGGAACATCGACGGCATTAAAGCTGGGGGGTATGGTGAGCCCTCACCTTTCGGTTTGCCCAGATATGAGGGCAGTGCCTGACACATTGCGGGTGTTTTGAAACTATTCGCAGGATTTACAAACAACTCCACATCAACCTTACCTAGCTACGCTTTGCAAAGCACAGAGATCATCCCCGGCTCTGCTTCTTTATAAACATGATTGCAGATCCTTGTGTTTCTTCTGTAAGGTAGATGTGATGAATCACATCTTGTGGATCAGCAACCGCAAAACACACACGCACACACAGGTGCACGCATTCTCCTGTCAGGAGAAGGCTTCTGCGGATTCCAGATCGTCCCCGGAGATGGAACGGTCAAGGTCCAAACTTTATGGACTGGACCCAGTTGGCCAAGAACCCAAGGTTTAGGGGACAGGCAGGACCATTGTTTAAGGTTGTCCCCCTCCAGGGCCAGCCTCAGCTTCTCAGGGTCAGAAATATGCACCGCACGATGGGGCTCGCTCCCAGAGGACGGCGTGCTAACCAGAGTCAGATGTTACAGCTACAAGAGACAGGCCAGTCCCTGTACATTTGGGAGAACTTGAAAGAATTCTGGAAGAGCCATAAATCTTCAACCGGAGCCTTTTATCAGCCTCTAATTTATCATGGTCTCTTAATTACTTTGACTGGGGAAGTCGTAATCCATATGTATTGGAAATTTGGTCGGCACAGGCCTGTTTTTTATGATGAGAGTAGTTCTTGACACATGTGATTTAACTTAGTGTGATTCCACTTGGTGGCGACTTGCTCTTACGTCCCTCTTTTTTCTGCTGGACACACGCGTTCACCCAGCAGACAGTCTCGGACCGTCTCTATGCGGCCATGTCTTGCACTTGCCCGTAGAGAGTTAGGGAGAGAAGAACATTCTATTCTCGAGAGCCTCAATACGGAATGAAGCAAATAGACAGACAGACAACTATCCTTGAGTGTCATAAATATCATGCATGGGGTGTCGTGTGGCCCCCAAGAAAAGGCACATGACTAAACCCAAGGTATCAGAGAAGGCTACCTGGAAGAGACAATGCGTGTCCTGAAATTCAAAAGCCTTCAGAAAAGCAAGGACTGTGCAAAGGCCCACAGGAAGACAGTAGATACCATGAAACTCTGGAGAACTAAAATTAGCTAGGCGTGGCTAAAGCTATAGCAGATGGCATTGTAGGCATGTTTCGGGGGCCTGGAGTATCCCAGGACATCTGCTCCAAGCTCCAGAAACAGTCGGGGGGCCGGTGCGCCCCCTGCGTTTGGTTGGCTGATGGACCGTCTCCACCTCACGTGGTCAACACAGCTGTCCATTTCTCCCAAGCCTGCCTCACCTCAGCCCTCTCCATCTTAGTCCATGGCTTCACTACATGCCCATTTGATCAGGGCTCACATATGGAAGTCTAATGTGCTTCCTTTCTTCCCTTAAACTGCCTCCTCTGGTCCTTTGATGAATATTCCGGGTCATGCCTTTAAAACATAACCCTGAGTTTGGTCATGTGTCACCGACTCACTGTATAATCCTTTTCTAAGCCTCCATCTGCCTCTGCCAACTTTCTGTATGTGACTTTCATATAGGACGCCAGACTCTATACCAGCAGGGCTGGTATCTCAGTCATAACAGTGTCCCCAGCTCTGGTCACACCTGTGTGGGTACACGTGTCTACTTGTGCACGTCGGAGACTCCATGGAAGTTGTCAAGATTTGGGCGACCTTCACTCCTTTGTAATACATGCTCGGTAAAGGCAGAGTAAACAGGGTTGATGGCAAATCCTTCTGATGGGGGGAGGCCCACACACCTAGGCATGAAGAAAGCCCTGTGCGCCAGACCCTCCACCCCGTACGAAGAACAGATGGTTCCGGGACACGAGACGTGGTTTTTGACCCCATGTAGCGTTGGCCTAGTGGCCAAGGCAGGACGATGGGTGGGCATGCGTGACAGAGTGGGAAGGGACTCTGATGAGGGTGGTGGAGGGGTCCTGGAGGACTCAGCTCAGGGGCACCGGATAAGGCTTGGATGGCGTGAATCAGTTACAATAGAGAAGGTTTGGGGGCCAGGAGGCACAGTGGTGGTGGAGGCCTGGGAGAAGACTGCTGAGGCCATTTTGTTTTATTTTTTGTTTTAAATTCAGGGTGTACGTGCAGATTTGTTACATGAGCATCTTGTGTGATGGTGAAGTTTGGGCTTCTACCCAAGCAGTGAACATGGTACCCAATAGATTGCTTCTCAATCTTTGCCCCCTCTGTCCCTCTCTTTTGCGGAAGACCCCGGAGTCTGCTGCTCTCACTTCATATTCCCTGTGTCTCCTTAACGAGGATGACCACACATGACATTTGCTTTTTGTGCCAGAGCAAGCATCCATCACCCCTCCTCAACCTCCCTTTTTATGATCCACAGTGTCCCCTAATGAGCAGTATATTTTTTTTTTTTGAGTTGGAGTCTCACTCTGTCACCCAGACTGGAGTGCAGTGGCCGCTCCCGGCCACCGCAGCCTCGACCTGCTGGGCTCCGGCGATCCTTCCGCCTCAGCCTTCCAAGCAGCTGGAATTACAGGCATGCGCTACCACGCCCAGCTGATTTTTTGATTTATTGTAGAGATGAGGTCTCGCTGCCCAGGCGGGTCTCGAACCCGCGGGCTCAGGCAATCCACTCACCTCAGCCTCCCAAAGGCGCAGGATTACAGGCTGAGCCACCGAGCCCGGCTGAGCAGTATATTTTATGGCCGTCCTATTCCTATTCCTGGGAGCATATTGCGGCTCCCAAGGCACCCACCAGAATGGCAGGAGGAGCTTTGTGCTGCTGCACCATGGCTGAAGTGGGGTCCCGTGGTTTGAAAGAACTCCTCAAGTGATTCTAAGGGCACCCCCACGTTCTTGGATACTGCCATTCCCTTGCCTGGGGTCACGCGTGCACACTGAGTAGCTGCTGTGTGCCATACATTGGCCAAACACTTCCAGGGACAACAGCCCAGGGTCCCAAGAGCTCATCTCTCTGTGCATATGGAGAGGCAGGACTTAGGTTGCTTGCTCATGTTGTGCTTTTTTCTTGGTTTTATTTTACCATGTTTGTTCTGCTTGTTGTTAGCACTCTTCCTCTTCCAAATGGGCTGCTGAAGGAAATTTCAAGTCTATGGAACTCAGTCCAGTTTTGGTCTCCAACCACAACCTGACTCTCAGCAGCACCTGCGTGTACCTTGCCAGTTTCAAGGATGGCATTTGCTCATTTCAGGTCAGGAGAGAAGAAACTTGGAATTTGTTCTGCCTTACTGACTCCCCATTCAAGCTAGTGGAAAATCTGGCCCTAAGGGAAGTTTCTCAAGACATCGGAATCCCCTTTAGATGATGACCTCAATGCTGTGTCTCCATCCTGCCTTGAAGCCTTCCGGATCTATTAACCACCGCTGACTCATTCATCCACCACGATGAAACGTGCACCTGTCGAACCTATATAGCAAGCACCCTTGTGCTTGATTGAGTGTCCACCGAGGGTCAGGCACTTGGCCGATAACCTTATGAGGCAGGCCATGTTAGTCCATGTTACATATAAGGACAGTGAGGTACAGAAGGTGCAGTGACTTGTCCTAGGAGGCTATAGCAAGTGTGGTGGGGAATTAAGACATTACTGCCAGGCCAATGTTCTTTGCTTCACATCAGGCTAATTCCGTATCTCCATTCGAGGGAAGAGCACTGAATAACCAGGAAAGAAAAAACCCTGGGCTTAAAGTATTTACAGTCAGAAGGGAAAAGTAAAATGCCTTCCTGGAAGAGGTGGTCAGACAGGCAAAGATACGATGGTGGTGTTCTCTTGGGTTGTTTTGGAGATGAACACGTTGCCTATTTGGCTAGAGTTCTACATATGTGTACTCTGTGCATGTGTGTGTGTGTGTGTGTGTGTGTGTGTGTGTGTGTGTGTGTGTGAGAGAGAGAGAGAGAGAGAGAGAGAGAGATCAACTGTATATATGTGCATGTCTATACGTGTGTGTACATGAGTGCATGAGGGGGTGTAAGTTTTAGAAAAGTAAGTTGTAATTTGATCTTGTGAAAATTAAGCACCATGGCAAGAAGCCTGTGTTTTCCTCTATTTTTAGTAGGAAGCCAGTGATGATTTCTGACCCAGAAACGTGTTTAGGATGTGAAAATACCAGAAAGGTGACTGTGTTCACAACTGATTCTTCATTCTAGCATTAATTGGGGGTTTGGTTGGTTGGCCTTGTATAGGCAAATCTAGGCAGTTGGTAGCATTCATTTATTCATTCAGCAAATATTTGGTGAATACCTACTTCATGTCAGATACTGGTTCATTTCAATACTAACAACTGCACTCTAAAAGGGAAGATGTTTGTGTGAATAGAGCATTGCAAAATAGTGTTTAAGAGTTGATAAACATGGGCTATTATGAGCAAGCAGGTAAAGTTTCCAGGCAAACCTGGAGATTCACTGTAAAGGTCTTTGAAGAGTTGTTTCATGAGCTGAATCTCACAGTATTACCAGGAGTTAGCCAAGGAATGTGGGGAATGGACCAGAGGGGGGAACTGGGGAAAGAAAACCCTGGGGCTGAGCATAAACTAGGGTGATGGTAGAGATATTTACTGATCACTGAATTGTCATGTGCTCCCCTGCACTACTCCTCTGTAGAGAAGCAAGACCATGTGACCACTTCTAGCCAATAGCAGAATTGCTGTGTGTCTGTGAGAGGCCCTAGCATTTATGAGCTGCGGTGGAAATCTCAGCCCTCTTTCCCCTGCTATCGCAATCATGGAGGCCACATGTTGAAATCAAAGTAGCTTGGATCACTGAATCACTGAATGGAGGAGAGTTTCCCTGTGCCTAAGACTTTGTGTTAAGCCATGCAGATGCTGCAGTTAACTTATGATTGGCGCCTAGTATAGTCTGTCCTAACCAGTATAGGGGCACCGGAATCCTAACCAGTTTGGCATTGACAGAGCAGCCAGAGGAAGGAGTAGCCTGAAAACACCCTACCTAAGCTCCAGCTTCCTGAACCCACCTCTTCCTGACTGATGCTAGAATTCCCTCTTCATCCTTCCTGTTTGGAAGACATGGTGCACTGGGCATTCAATAAAGTGATTTCAGCAAAACTGAGGAAGTGCAGCACTGACTTCCTCTTCCCTTTCTCTCTCATCTTACCCTACAGATCTTAGTCAGACCAAGAGCTGAGCCTTGGCCAGCCAATCTCCCCTTCTGGGGTGCAGAGAATTTGCTTTGTTCACTACTGAATCATTGGTGCCTAGAGCTGTGCCTGGCGCATGGAGGTATTCAAGAAATAGTTACTGATGAAGCACCCCAAGTAGAAGACAGGTATTCTAGTATCTCCCAGAAGGCAAAGAGAAGGGTCAGGCTACAAGGTCCAAAGACTCAAGTTCATGCCCTAGCCACATGACCTCTGATCAGTGCCCTAATTACCCTGAGCCTCAATGTTTACTTCCAGCAAATGAGAATACCATGCCCACCTCCCTAGTGCAAGGACCTGGCGATTTTATGGAGGCAGAAGGGTTTCCCAAACCCTAAAATGGTGTAGAGATTTCACAGCTCATGTCAATTTTTTTCTTAGATTATCATGATTTGGTTGAAAGACAAGTCTGCTCCCAAAGACAACTGGAAATGTTGTTTGCAGCCTTGACTAGGAAGTTGATAAGACTTTGGACATCAGAACTATCAAACCATTCATTCCCTCTTACCTAAAAATTTCCTAGGCAGCAAAGGCACTCACATTCCAATCAGAAACCAGCAGTCAGCTGGATATGTGCCATTGGTAAATCTCGGTGAATCCCTACATAGCAATGACCCTAGAGGATTTCAGAATATCAACAAATATGGAGATGACAGCACATGGAAATCAAAAATGGTCTTTGGGATAGGATATTATCTCCTGTCATTGCAGCGAGGATGCACTTCTCATGATATCTCCAAAGCGTATTCATAATATCTTGCGTTGCATTGTGCCTCTGTCTTCTAATTATTCAAGAAGCGAATGTTTGTTGCAGAAATAATCTTGTAGATACTACTTAAGAGCGATGCAATGTGCCAGACTCTTTTCAAGGAAATTACAACCCTTAATTATATTCTTAAGGCCACATGAAGAAGTGTGTGCTATTATACCCATTTTACAGATTGGGAAATGAAGGCACTGAATCATTGAGCAACTTACTTGAGGTTGTACAGCTGAGAAACTGCAAAGCTGGCATTCAAACCCAGGGGCGACCTGGTTCCAGGATTTATGCTCTTCATCATTAAGAAGAACCAGAAATAATTTTAATCTTACCAGCTGTTATAGGCTGAATTGTGTTCTCTACCCTTCGACACCCTTCCGAAAAACTCATATGTTGAAGCCCTAATTTTCAGGACCTCAAATGTGCCTGTATTTGAACACGGGGCCCTGAAAGAGGTATGCAGATTCAGTGGGATCTTTCGGGTGGGTCCAAGTTCAACCTGACTTGTATTTTTATGCAACTAGGAGATTTGGCACACCTGGGCTTCATGCGCACAGAGGAACGACCATGTGAGAAAACTGTGGGAAAGTGACCATCTATTCACCAAGGAGAGAGGCCTCAGGAGAAACCAACCCTGCCAACACTTCCATCTTAGGATTCCAGCCCCCAGCACTGAAAGAAAGTAAATTTCTGTTGTTAAAGATGCCCAGTATATGGTAATTTGTCATGACAGCCCTAACAATTCCACCGACATAAACTAACACAAATTCAGTCATTCAGCCGTTTAACAAACATATATTAAGCACCTCTCAAATGCACCTGTAACCTGAGTAGGCTAGGCTCTGGGCAGACAAATCATTCAAGATCTTTGCCCTGAAGGAATGTATTGTTCTTATTTGTACAGGGTTCTGTCCTGATAAAACTGAGGTAAGATGATATGAGATGATATAACCTGACAATTGCATTTATTCATTCAAGACGCATGTATTCATGCCTCTTGAGGGATAAGCACCAGAGATACAGAGATAAGAGACTGGTGCAGTGACTCTTACCCTCAAGATGCAGGTAACCCCTTGTGGGTGAGGATTTGAGCTGAGACACGGAATCAGGTTTTGTAAGCTCAAATCTTAGCTCTGCCACTCATCAGCCTTATGACTGCAGACAGGGTCCTCAGACTCTGTCTCTGTTTTTAACTGTCAAAAGGATACCAAAGAGTCCCTCCTGCGAAAGTTTGCTGTGAGGATATCGTATGAACCGAACTGAGCCTGTGGGATGTTGTGTTTACATGCAGGGTTACTATGAGCTTTGATTAAGCACACAAAGGTAGCCTCAGAGGCACTGTCCCTAGAATTAATTTTGAATGTTTGTCCAAAAGACATTTACAGCTAGGAGGTCACACTGGTCAAGGGAT
Source organism: Cephalopachus bancanus (assembly GCA_027257055.1). Classification (NCBI taxonomy): domain Eukaryota; kingdom Metazoa; phylum Chordata; class Mammalia; order Primates; family Tarsiidae; genus Cephalopachus; species Cephalopachus bancanus. Next base: position 4,131,405 of record JAPVLO010000166.1, on the reverse strand, counting down.
GAGGAAAATGGCCCCGTGAGAAGAACTGGACCTCAGAAGGTCTGTGGTCTAGTGGTCCGACTTCTCTGTGTTTCAATTTTCTCATTCAGAAAATAGGAATTGCACCATTTTCTTCATGCTCAGATATATCCTGAGAGCCTGGGCACAAACGATCATTATTCTTGCACTTTGCACAAGAGGAAACTGAGGAAAGAGAGTGCCAGGGAGTAAGTCAAGGTCACATAGCTGCTAAATGTTGAAACACCTGTGCTGTGCTTTGATTCCAGAATCCACACTGTGAACTGCTAGTGGGCTGGAAAAAATGGCTTGCTCCTCCTTAAGGGGCAGCGGGAAGGAATGGGGCATCAGGATCTCCGGGGACATCGGGGGAAAAGATGGAGAGGACACATGAGCTGTCAAGATTGCAGCGGCGGGGGAGGGAGAGTTGCCTCGGTTTCTCCAGGGGATCCGAGGCAGTTCATCCAACAGTGCTGACATCCTGGGAAGGGCCAGGCCTGGCATGGGCAGGGGCAGGATCCCGACACTGGAAACCCCTGGAAGTCACACCGTGTGTGACTGGCATGTGCTTATTAGCGCATTATCAGTGCTTATTACAGCTTTAGCTCCAAGGATTCTCTAGAACACTGATGTTGTCAGTCCTCCCATTTCTGGGGACACATGGCCCCGCCTTCCTCCACTTTTCTCACTCATTAGGATGTGCAGTAGCTGTCCAGGAATCAACCCTCTCCAGGTCCTACGTGCTGATGAGAAATGAGGGAGAAGGTTCTAGAAACCTGGCAACTTTCCCCCCAATTTTTCTTGCTAGTCCCAGAATAGTGCCTTAGACAAATTCATATTCATTTCACAAATGGCATTCTTTTTTGCACACAAGCCAAGAAGTGATGGAAGACAAGGTTAGACTGTGCCCAAGGCGGGACTGGTGGCTGAACCTTCCCAAGGATGCTGGGATCTTGGGGGAAGCACAGCTGTGATGGTCTTCACCCTGGTTTAAGGCAACGCCTTTCTGTTCAGTTTTGCTCGTGGGCTTATTTGGTTTGGGTTAAGGAATAAAGACATGGAGACATTGGTGAATGTGTTTCAGAATATTCTCATTGCAAATAGCCCTTGACTCCTGGCTCATTAAAGCCATCATGTTGGCAAAGATTCCCTCAGGACCTGAGATGTTGATTGCAACTTCGTTGCATATGGAAGTAAATGAGTGTGATCTGTACAATTTATTGAGGAATTTGCAATGTTAGATTTGAACGTGTCCCATCTGTTGAGCCAGGCTTGTACATCTGCCCCCGGGGCGTGAGACAACACCCTCTGTCTGCTATGAAATTTGATGCCATGCCCTGGTGCAGATACCCCTCTAGGACCTGAAAAGGTTCTTAAGATTCCATTCAAACTTGACCCTGCACTGGGTTAGATGGTGTCTTCCCCAATATTCATGTCTACTCAGAACCTCAGAATGTGCTTTTATTTGGAAATAGGCTTTTTGAGGTGTCATAAAGTTAGGATAAGGTCACACCGGATTAGAGCGTGTAAGTCTAACCCACTGACTGGTGTCCTCATAAGAAGGGAGACATCTGAATGCAGAAACATGCATGGAAGGAAGGTGACATAGAGGTGGGCACAGGGGATGCCGTGTGAAGATGGATTGCCGTAGCACTTGGCATGGCAAATGAGGCAGTGAGGCAAGAATGCCACCGACTGCCAGAAAACCAGCAGGGTCAGAGCCCTCAGCTCCCAGAAAAAACTGACCCTGCCAGCTCCCTGATTTCAGATTTCCAGCAAGCCACCCAGCTTGCTGTCATTTGCTACATCAGCCCTAGAAATTGAGCACGCCTTCTCACTCCCTAATAGCAATGCCCACCTGATTTTTGTTCTCGCTGCCTTCCAGGGGTTTCCAGTGCCGGGATCCTGCCCCTGCCCATGCCAGGCCTGGCCCTTCCCAGGATGTCGGCACTGTTGGATGAACTGCCTCGGATCCCCTGGAGAAACCGAGGCAACTCTCCCTCCCCCGCCGCTGCAATCTTGACAGCTCGTGCGTCCTCTCTGTGTGTGTCCCTTTCTGACTTGTGAACGTGTTCACCCAGTCGTCAATCACCTCCACCTATTTTCAGGAAACCCTCCAGAGCCCTTATGCCGTATTGGGCAAGGGTCAGCACGGTGGAAGAGAAGCTTGCTTCTGGAAACGTGTACCTCAGCACAGGCCCTGACACCATGGAAGGGATGTTAGAACCCCCTCCTTCCATATCAGGCACAGCGTTCTACAGTCAAAGGTCCGAGGATCATGCACCAGACACCGGCGTGGTGTCACCATCCTGTTTTAATCATGAGTGTATTTGCAAACTGCCCCCAAAGAATCTCTCACATGATGATTGCGAGCAAAGGAGAGATTGAGAAACGTAGCACGCTGTTGTCTTGTACTTTGGGGTAACTTTTTCTTGAGGCAACAAAGCCTTTAATCAGTCAGGGTTTCGGGAACAGATAGAATGATGGAGTGGGTTCTGGGTAGTGTACAACCCTTTCCAGTTCAGACGCACGATAGGTCAGGTGCATGATGGATCTTTCTTGCGCAAAGAGAACCCTCGAGCTCTCGAGGTTTGAGGTGACATTCTTCTCAACCTGCTGGCAGATCCGGAGCTGGGAAGGCGGTAGGAGAGGCAGGACAGAGAGGGGCTGAGGTCAGATGTACCCACAGGTGGTCTAGGATTGGGAGACAGAGGTCAGATGTACCCACAGGTGGGCTAGGGTTGGGGGACAGAGCCAGTTGGAGACCAGGAAGGCCTCCAACTTCCACCAGTTGGGTTGAAGAAATTGGGACGGGGAGCACAGGGGAATGACACAGACAGCCAGCAGGGGAAGCTGCAGGTGGGTGGAGGGCCTCCAGGTGGGTGACAGGATGGGTAACAGGTGGACAGACCCCCAGGTGAGGAGTTTCTGCTTCTGGCAGCCTCATGCTGTGCTCAGACACCATGACCCAAGAGATCAATCCCTGCCTGCAACTGTTATCCGTTGAAGTGGAGGGAGTTCACTGTCAACCATTCAGGGCTAGAGGGAAGTCACAAGGTTCTGCTGTAGGAATTGAGATAAGGGTGAAAATTTGGGAAGAAGCAAAAGGGAGTCTCCAGAAACACATGGGAGAGCCAGCATCCATGCCAACCTCAGCCTTGGCCTCCCGAGACTCCACGCAGAGTCTCTAAATCATTCCAGATCAGCTGCAACGTGCTCTCAAGGGACAGAGTGAAGTCAAAGGCAGAGTTTTTGGCAGAGCAGCGGCCAGAAGCTTCATCCACAAACCCCAGCCAAGCGTCTGAGGCACCTGAGGGTCCATCCCGACCAGGGGAAGCAGGAAGGAGGATGAGAAAGTGACTGCCCCGCTGTGGTCTCAGGGGCTTCGAATGGAGACACCGTGAGGCGTGGCCATTGACCCACTCGAAAAGGCCACCATCTGGTGAAAGTATAGGACTGAAACATAAGCAAATAAATAACAGGAAATAAGACACAACTCCTTTTTCATTTCTAAGGATTAACATTTTTAATATGGATATATCCCTATATAACATTCAAAGGTAAAGATCAGTCCAAAAGAGAGGTCACAGCAGGATATTAAACATTTAATGAGGTGCAGTTTCAGAGGTGTTAACATTTGACGGCCAGAAATAGCAGTAGCCAAAAACTTTTAATCTGAAACAGGCAATAAATGATGGCCCAAAATGTTGCTGGCTTAGAGCAAAGCTCTGGGCTGCAGGAGGGTCTGGGAAAAGGGGAAATCAGATCTGAATTCTCGGCTGGGATATGACAAGTGAAACCCATGGCTGAGGCTTCTCACCTTAAAAGGTAGTTTGGTGGCCAAGGAGAGATAGGGAAGGAACCAATAAGCCCAGGGCTGGGCCACGGTGGGCACTGATGGAGGTGTGCAGAGTGGACATCCAGAGTAGGGTTATCATCTATTAACTAGCTGTAAGACGTTTCTGGAATCAGGGAGGCTCAGAGGGGCTGCATTCTGTATTGGGCATTCTTGAGATCCCATTCATAAAACATTCTGCCATAATCTGACTTTTATATACTTCAACATTTGATCAAACAGATCACAGGGAGTCTATCCTGACTCAGGCCTTCCTAAGGAAATAACCCCTTTGGTGTCTACCCAAGGAACAGAGATGGTTAGATGAAAAAGACACCTCTACCTGTACATTCATTGCAACACAATTCACAATTGCGAAGGTGTGGAATCTATCTAAATGCTATCGGCTGATTAGTGGATAGTGAAAATGAGGCATAGAGCCATCATGGAACACTACTCAGCCATCCAAAAGAATGAAATAATATCTTTTGCAGCTGCTTAGTTAGAAATGGAAACGAACAAACGAACTCGGGAACAGAAAACCAAACACTGCCTGTGGGGGTTAAAATAACGTTCTGTAAAGACATAGAGAATGGTATCACGGACACTGAAGAATCGAAAAAGAGGTTGGAGAATAAGGTGAAGGTACAAAAAAAAAAAATCAGGTATCAGGTACAATGTGCACAGGTGAGGTTGGTGGGCTCTCTTAAAACCCAGACCCAAAACTATGTGTATTTCCCAAAGGTATCTAATCAATTAATCAACAAGAGGGTTCCATGTGGTTAATTTCTAAACAAGAAACAAAGAATGTGGTTTTGGATGTGTCCGAAATTCAAACGACGCCAGAAAACTGTGAGAGAGGTTCAGGAGGTCCACTTTCCATAAGCTTCCTGGAATCTTCCATGTCCCATGCTGACTGCCCTGCATGTATTGGTACTATCTGTCACCGGCTGCTTTCAGACTATTTACCAAGCGCATTGTTCCCAAGGAAGATTTGGAGGTCTGAGGAGGCAGGCGACATATTCAGTGTGGCAGGTGATTGTCACGCACTCACTCCTTCATTCACTCGTTCATGTGTGTTCCCATTCCTTTCTTTTTTAGTAGCTACAAGCCAGGACTGTGTGTGGTTCAAAGCTGAGGGTGGGCTTTGTTTACTGTTCCACCTCTGACTGTGCAACTTTGGGATTTCCTATCACTTCTCTGCACCTGTTTCATCATCGCAAAACGACTCACACTGGCGCCTAATTTAAATGATTTTGGTGAGGATTAAATAAGGTAAAGCAACTGGCATAATTCCTCATATTAACTGTCATTATCATGCTGTTGTCTTTATAAGCAGGGACGTCTCTGTGTGTCAAACAGTGCTCTGTGCTAGAAAGTAAAGCACAGACAAGGTGGTTTTGCCCTCAAGAAGCACATGTTCTTATGAGAGAAACTTATTTGGAAAGAAGTAGTTACACGTTGTGTATTATGTATTATCACAACACAGTAGAAAAAGTTACCAGCATGGATTGAACATTTTTCTATTGCCAGGTACTTTCCTATACACATCATGTACTTGAGAAATGTGTATCACACTTCATGTATATGATATATATTTCACAGGTATTAACTCATTTAATCCTCAGAAAAACCATGGAGGGCAGGATATTAAAAACAAACAACTCCATTTGACAGGTAAGTCAATGTGACTATATGGGACCTTGTAATTTTGGTTTGTTTGAAAATTATTTGTAATTTCTAACTTTTCCCATTCTTATTCATCGAATCCTCATAAGAACCCTGCAGTAGGGGGTAGCTGTTTTTATTTTGTTTATTTTATTTTTTTGAGTCGGAGTCTCACTCTGTCACCTAGGCTGGAATGCAGTGGCATGCTCACGGCCACCGCAGCCTCAACCCGCTGGGCTCAGGTAATCCTTCCTCCTCAGCCTTCCAAGTTGCTGAAATGACAGGTGTATACCCCCGCACCCAACCTTTTTAAAAAAAATTATTGTAGAGACGAGGTCTTGCCAAGTCGCCCAGGCTGTCCTCAAGCCCCTGAGCTGAGGCAATCCACTTGCCTCCACTTCCTAAAGTGCTGGGATGACAGGTTGAACCACCGCGCCTGTCAATGTTGTTATTTTTAAACGGACTTCGCAAATAAGTAAGGCATGAAGGAGTCCAGGGAGAAAATTCCAGGTCACTGGGGAGAACTCTTCGGTCTTATCCTGAGGTGTCCTCAACTAGAGAGGCAGACTGATGCCTTTTGGAGTTCATAGCATTTATACTTGACTTTGACAGCTGCACAGACATTATTTTAACCTTTTCCATCTCTTGCTACTCTTCCGCTCTTCTGTGTTTAAACCTCTGACCCTGTTTCGTCGCCATTGTTTCTCTTGCTGGAACCCCCCCACCGCATTCTTTGGTTGTTTCTGATCATTTCTCAGCAGATAAGTTTGTTCACATTTTCTCCAAGCTGCATCTTGTTTTTAACTCATAATTCTAGCTTCGACGAGTTTTCTGCATTACGCCTTTCACTTTGATCGTGCTCCCAGGCCATTATGATTTAAGATATCCTTGGCGAGCATCATTAACCCGCGCTCGATTCATTAATGGTGTGCTGCAGATTCAGACCGCACCCTTCCCACCCTGTACCTTGTGACCTAAAGCCCTGGACAGTTAGGTTGTCGATTTTATTACATTTAGGCTGTTTCTCAATCCACGTTATTGCCAGGCAGTGGTGTTCATCTGCGTCCTTTGGTGAGTGACAGTTTCAGGAGACGGAATTTCACGTGTTCCTCTGCTCCCTTCATCTGGTTTTGTAAACCTATCACATGTTATTATTTATAGGTCCAGACACACTATTATTTTATGTTATGGTTCTGGATCTTTCAAATATTTCCTGTATTCTTTGTTCTGTTGTTTCTCTTATTAGAAAATATTCTTTGATTTATTGCCTGGGATTGTTCTTTCTTTTCTTGAACATTTACTAGCTGTCAGGCATCTGGTGCAAAGCCCCGTGCCTTTAAGGGCACGGTCAAGGGCATGACCCAAGAGAAAGCAATCCTGTCTTGAAGAACACAGGCCAAGTGACTTTCTGAAACTGACCATGTGAATTTACCGAGGATTTGCCAATACCGGGTACTACATGGAGTCTCTACGCAGAGAATTACACCTTGTCTTTGCAACTGGCCAGCAAGCAAGGTCTAACAATCCGCCCACCTAGACAAGCCTAAAGGAACTTGAGAGACTTGCTCAAAGATAGAAAATGCTGAAGCCGGGACTTGAACTGAAGCTTAGTTCCAATGCACATGCTCTTTGCTTTTAGGTGACTCCAAGGCCTCTCGCCACCACCCTGTTCTGATGCAAAGAAACCTGGCATGGCCCCATCCCCTGCTCAAAGCCACCACGACCCAGTCTTCTCTCTGGATACGTGGCTTCAACAGCTTTACTTCCACAGTCTCCAGGGTCACTCCCAGGCTGTCCTCAGGCTAGGAATCCAATACTATTTGTAGTTAGGGGCTCCATCAACAAGCCTCATGGGTGTTTTCACAGCCACGCCTAGTGGGATCAGTGGTCAGAACACTAGGATGGGAAAAAAGGATTGAAGTTGGACTTGAATTCATCATCTTGTGTTGCGACCAAGATGTACCGCTTAGAGTTATGGGGTCCTCCAGCAAACTCCCTAATTTGGGGCTTCTCAGATGGGCTAAATAATAAATACAACCTTGATTGTCTGCACCCAAGGCAGTGAAGGCGGTGCTGGATAGCGAGGTGAAGTTTGTAAGTGCATGGAAAATTGACTTCACACGGCAAGTTCCTGTGCTGGGTGCCAGCCTTCTTTTGTTCAAAGCAATAATGAAATATAGTCACGGTCCTGTGATGATCCGTATATCTTCTTTATGAGTGTGGTTTAACCCTAAAGCTCCTACTTTACATGTAAAGCCCTAGAGTAGGACATTCTCATCTGGATGTCCCCCAGTTAACTTGAACTTCACAAATGCACATAACTCTAAGCAGTACATCTGGGTCTCAACACAAGATGAAGACTTCAAATCCAACCTCAATCCTTTTTTCCCATCCTAGTGTTTTGGCCACTGATCCCACTAGGCTTGGCTGTGAAAACACCCATGAGGTTGGTTGATAGAGCCTCTAACTACAAATAGTATTGAACTCCAGCCTCTTCTCTCTGCTCTACTGTCTTTAGGACTGCCCATCTCACTGATGAGCATTATTATCTGCCTGTAGTCTGATGCTGAAAACCTTTCTCTGCTTCCCATGCTGGTCACCAACTGTGCTTGGAAAATGTCTTTTCACCCTTCCTCTTCTGTCTGTTTAGTGCCCACCCTCCTGGGTGAGGACTGACGTTTTTTAACCTGGTGTCTTTTTTTCCAATTTTCCCTCCATCTGTTGGTTACCCACTCGCAGGGACAGTCTTTTTAAACCTCTAATCCGTTATTGGTACCCTGTTTATCAGTTCCTTTCTTCACACTCAGCTACCCGCCCTCCCCAGAGAAAGTCTAAGTTCTCAACACAAGGCACACACATTTTTGGTGGCAAGATCTGATATCCAAGTTCATCTCAGACACATCCATGGCCACGTTCATTCTCCAGGAGCCTGAACTTCTCATCATTCCTTGTGCAGGGCTGTGGAGCTGCATGTGCAATGCTGGTTCTGTCTTGAAGGCTGCCTCCACTTCTCTTGCTTAGGAAACTCCTTGACATCCTTCAAGACCCATTCATGTGTTGCCCCATGGGTGATGTCTTCTCTGAGTATCCCAAGTAGTTCTTCCTCTCTGGGCATTTATTTTCCCCTATAACTTATGTATTCGTTCATATCTATTCATTCATTCATAAATATTTATTGAGCCAGACCTGTGTAAATTGCTGGATATGGAATTGAGGGAATTTCCCTCAAGGAACTCAGAGTGTCAGTGGGGAGATAGGTGAGGTCACCAAACACGAAGACACACTATGAGAGGTGACCATCCTGTTTTCTTAGGCTTTGGATCTTTAGCTGCAGCTTGATAGTCTGACAGACACTCTGAACTGAGTGCTATGTGGTATTTATAATCTTTGCAAGCAACTTCGAAAAGCCGTGCTGTCGTATAGATAGGAAAGATGCCAGATTCTAGGGCCAGCTGGCAGGTGGGAGAGGGGTGGACCCTGAGAAACTGGAGTTTCTGAAGATGGATCTCGAGAAATTTGGTGTTTCCAGGACATAGAGGCAACAGGACCCAGTGAGGACACACTAATATGGCATCAGAGTCCTGGTTCCTGTATCCTAGGGATACCATCATCAGGTGGTGACTCTCTGCCCTGAGAGTACAATTAGATGTTACCTTAAGAATCGTCCAGTGTTTTTTTGTTTTTTTTTTTTTTTGAGTTGGAGTCTCACTCTGTCGCCCAGACTGGAGTGCAGTGGCCACTCCCGGCCACCGCAGCCTCGACCTACTGGGCTCCGGTGATCCTTCCGCCTCAGCCTTCCGAGTAGCTGGAACTACAGATGCACACTACCACGCCTGGCTAATTTTTGATTTGCTGTAGAGACGAGGTCTTGTGAAGTTGCCCAGGCGGGTCTCAAACCCGCGGACTCAGGCAATCCACTCACCTCAGCCTTCCAAAGTGCGGGATTACAGGCTGAGCCACCGAGCCCAGCTTGTCCAGTGTTTTTAATGTATCATGACTATTCTATGATTCTCTTGAAATCCGTATGGTCAAAGAGACATGTGTGCAAATCTTTGATCTTGGCTTGAGTCTCCACTCCTTAATTATCTCTGACAATGTTTTTAATAATAATGCTTTCCAATTGAATTTCCTTCATTTTCTTTATCTCTTTTTTTCACTTTTGATTTGGAGTACGTCTTAATGTTAGATTTTTTTCTTTTTTTGAGTTGGAATCCCACTCTGTCGCCCAGACTGAAGGGCAGTGGCACGCTTCTGGCCACCACAGACTCGACCCACTGGGCTCCGGCAATCCTTCCACCTCAGCCTTCCAAGTAGCAGGAACTACACACGTGCGCTACCACATCCGGCTAATTTTTGATTTACTGTAGAGACGAAGTCTCGCCAAGTTGCCTGGGTAGGTCTCGAACCCACTTGTTCAGGCAATCCACTTTCCTTGGCCTCTCAAAATGCTGGGATTACAGACTGAGCCACCAAGACCGGCAATGTTAGGTTCTTATTTTCTATTTTATTTTGAATCCCAGAACAGTCAGATTTGAGAATCTTGGGAGTCGGGCTGCCCCTTCCTGGGAGGTGGTTAGTTGACATTCTCCTTCCAAGCCAGCCCTCTGGGTTACCTTTTCCGTACTTAGAGAGGGAGGTGACATTGTTATTAGTAGCAGAAGCTACAGCCACATTCATCTATGAACTTCCAATGAGCAGGAACAGTGTCCTTTTCTTCCAGAACATATTCGCAGTACCAAGGATGGTGGCTGGCACCCAATAAAAACTTAATCAATATTTGATGAGTGATAGGGGAGTTACTGAATTTCTAATGTAGATTGACATTTCAGTCTAGCATATATATTAAGCAATCATCTCTTTTGAAAATTGTTTCTACTTATTTTATATGAGACAGGTTATCTCTTTTCATGCCCAGTGCTGAGCATTTCATAGGCAATCGCTTATTTTTCTTAACCACAAACGTATGTGCTATTATTGCCTTCCTGTTAGAGATGAGAAAACAGACTTAGAGAAATATATTTTTCTGAAGATCTTAAAGCAAAGGAGTCTACACTGCAGCCTCTTCCTCCTCATCCACCCTCCCCTTGTGATCTTACAGTTGGAATCTTATTTTCATGGTTCTTATAAAACTTCTGGCTCAGTGTTCCCAATGGCTTGTTGTCTTAGTTTGGAATCAAGTTGACTTTCTAGTTATAGAGATTGCATTCTGTGAGTGTATTCGTTCCCTAGGTCAATGTAACAAAGAACTACAAGCTGGGTGGCTCCAAACAACAGAAATGTATTATCTCACAATTCTAGAGGTTGGCCGTCCAGAATCAAGGTGTTGGCAGGGCCATGCTCTGTCTCTCTCTCTCTCTCTCTGCTTCTAGCTGTTACCAGTTGTCTTCATCAGCTTACTTATGCTTACAAGGGAATGTCTGAAACTGGGTAGTTTGTCAAGGAACTTATTTCTTGCATTAATGGAGGCTGAGAAGTCTAAGGTCAGGGGGCGTCATCTGGTGAGAGCCTTCTTGCTGGTAGGGGTTATCTGCAGAGTTTCAAAACAACTCAGGGCGTCACATGGTGAGGGGGCTGAGCATACCAACTTAGGTCTCTCTTCCTCTTCTTATAAAGCCACAGATTTCCTTCCATGATAACCTATGAGCCCATAAATCTGTGCACGGATTAAGTCATTCTCAAGGGCAGAGCCCTGATGACTAATTACCCCTTAAAAGTTCTACCTCTTTTTTTTTTTTTTTTGAGTTGGAGTCTCACTCAGTTGCCCAGACTGGAGTGCAGTGGCCGCTCCCAGCCACCACAGCCTCGACTTGCTGGGCTCCAGCGATCCTTCCGCCTCAGCCTTCCGAGTAGCTGGAATTACAGGTGAGTACTACCACGCCCAGCTAATTTTTGATTTATTGTAGAGATGAGGTCTCGCCAAGTTGCCCAGGCAGGTCTCGAACCTGTTGGAGTTCTACCTCTTAATACTGGCATTTTGGAGATGGATTCAATTTCAACTGAGTTTTGAAGGCGACAGAATCTTTACACCATAGCACCAACAGTTCTTGTCATTTTTTGGCTTGTGGTTCCATATATCCAATCTCTACCTCTGTCTTCTAAATGCATTCTCTTCTCTGTGTGTGTATGCCTCCATAGTTCTTCCTTCCTATAAGAATACATTCATACTGGATTAAGATTCACTCTAAAAACCTCATCTTACCTTGACTGCATTGGCAAAAACCCAAGGTCTTATTCATAGATACAAGGTCATATTCATAGGTACTAGAATTTAGGACCTCAACGTATCTTGTTGTGGGAGGACACAATTAAACTCCTAACAAGGATCAATACCCACACATGTTTCTTCTCATGCATAAGAGAAGCCAGGAGGTGACTGACCATCCAGAGCTCCCATGATGTTGGAACGAATCTGGATTTCTTCATTGTCACCTTCCACTGTCCCCTTCACATGGCTTTGATCCAGAAGCCCCCCTTGGGATGTCAGATGACTGCTGTACACCAGACTTTGAGTCTGCTTATTAGACCTCAGGAAGGAAAAAAAAAGAAAGGATAGAAGAGAGACAAGGATGAATGAAGAGATAAAGGAAGGAAGAAAAGATGGTTTCATGGTTTGAGTGTTCCCTCCCCAAACTCATGTAGAAACTTAGTTCTCAATAAGATAGTATTGAGAGGTGGGGCTTTTAAGAGAAGATTGCATCATGAAGACTCTACTTCTTAAATGAATTAACTCATTCATGGATGGTTGAATGAATGGATTAATGGATTATCATGGGAGAGGAACTGGTGGCTTTATAAGAAGAAAAACCCTGAGCTGGCATGCTCAGACCCTTTGTCCTGTGATACTCTTGTGCTACCTAGGGACTCTGCAGAGAGCTCCCATCAGAAGAAGGGCCTCACCAGACACAGTCTCTCAACCTGAGGCTTCTCATTCTCCAGAGCTGCAAGCAATACATTTTCCTTTTCTGTATAATTCACTCAGTTTCCTGTATGGAGGGGAACTCCCCCCCCAAAAAGCCTCAAAATTAATTTTTTTAAAAATGTGCATTTATTCTCACATGTTTAAATTTCAGTCACCTTCAAAATACTCTCCATTTGATGCAATACACTTATCAAGATGCTTTCCCCACTGCTCAAAACAGTTTTTGGATTAGTCACTTTTGATGCCTTTGAATGATTCAATTTTGATGCCTTTTAGTGCTTCTGTCATTTCTTTGTTTCACCTCTTCCACATTGGCAAAATGTTTCCCTTTGAGGACTTTTTATATCCAGGGAAACAAATAAAAGTTGCTTGGGGTGAGATGGGGTGAATAGGAAGGGGGAAACATTGGGGTCATGGTATTTGGGGTCAAAAACTGTTAAACACTCAGTGCATTGTCATGGTGGAAAAACCAGTCATTTATTGACCACACAAAAAATTTAATGAAGCTGAACACAGCCCTTCATAAAAATGCTTGCTGGTACACTGATGCTTGCTGGTTCCTAGCATAGTTACCTAGCTATGGGATGCCTGTACCACAAGGAGCTTGCCCTCCAAAAGATTATTCTGGGTTTTGTGTTGTACCCCCTCGTATTCTGTTATAAGCAACAGCAAACAGACTCATTCAGAGGGAAAGAAAGAAGAAAGGAAAGATAATGAGCATTCTCCCAGCTGGCCAGTCTCCTTCCGGCATCTGAATCATTTCTCTAGGGCCGCTGTAGCACAGCACCAAAAATCAAGTGACTTAAACAACAGAAATGGATGACCTCACAGACCTGGAGACTAGAAGTCCCAGATCAAGCTATAGACAGGGCTGGCTTCTTCTGAACCCTCCCTCCTTGACTTTTGGATGGTTGTATCCTTGCTTTGTCTTCTCATGGTCTTCCTCTGTGTATGTTTGTGTCCACATTTTCTTCTTATGTGGACACCAGTCATATTGGATTGGAACCCAAATAATAACCTTATTTTAACTTCGTCACGTGTTTAAAGACTCTTATCTCCAAATACAGTCCCTTTCTGAGGTATTGGGAACTAGGATTTCAACATATAACTTTTGAGGGGTGGACACAATTCAACCCATGACAGTATGTCTCTAAGAAGTCCCACATGACACTTCCCCTTGTATCTAATTGGTCAGAATTTAGTTAAATGACCACACCGATGTGCAAAAAAGGCCAAGGGACAATCATTTTGCCGGGCTGTGGAGTCAGAAAGAAAGGAAGAATGGATATCACACTCCAAACTTCTACCGAAGCAATCACGCGGTTCATCTTCATTTGTTTTTCTCTTTAACTTCTCTGCAACACTGGTCTGTTGGTCCTCCAAGGGCTGTTCACCCCACAGTCCTATGCAGGGAGGCATTGAATTCTGGCATTAGCCCCACTAGCCCGTGAGGTCAAGGAACCCCTTTGCAGCAGTAATTGGGGCAGAGCGCTCTCGGTCTCAGTCATGACTTGTGCTGGTGGGAACAGAGAACCGATGGCATGGGCAAGCCTTGGGGCTGGAGCCTCCCTGTCTCATTCATTCCCCATTGCCAGACAGCCTGCCTGACCTCCTGCTGTTTTCTGGGTATGCCTTCACTATACCTCCCGGTGGACTCAGAAATCTTCAATGTGGTGATTCAGTGACTTAGGGATCAACAGCCCAACTCCAAGCAGCTCCAAAGACCTTCCTACCTAGACACAGAGTATCATCTCAGCGTCCCCAGGGTCAGACGTGACACCTGTAAGCACACTCCACATGCCTAGGAGACCACCAAGTGAGTAGGAGTGATGCTTGGGACTCTCCTCTCCTCCACAGAGTGACCACACACTGTATCTGGTTCACCCTCCAATCTGTATCTGGTTCACCCGCCTCCTTCCTGTAGCCTGCATCCTTCTACTTCTGAGATCTTATGGCCACACTGGCTGAGACTGTCTCTCCTAGGACACTCAGTCCTCACTTCTCTTCTTCCCTCAAGGATCACATCCATCCAAAAGCCTTCAGTGTTCAAGACCATGGTGTGGGCTGAAAGGTACAGGGAACAGGCAGAAGGGCGTCTCCCAAGATGGCGCTAAAACACCATATGGAACCAAACAAAGACAACAAAGGCTCTAAGCTCCTGCTCTTCCCGCACACGCAAAACTTAAACCTATACACAAATATTATCTCCCTATAGGAATACTACCTCATAGCTCCCTCCAATGAAGACCCTAAGAGGGCACTGGCTGGCACTGCCAGGCTCCGATAGAGCACTGGCCGCCCCCTCCCAAACCGATGAATACAGACCTCTGTCGCCCTGGCTGTCTCACTCCCCCTTCCCTACCAGGCAGTTACAGACCTTCTTCCCTCTCTCTGTAGCCGCTGCTCTAATAAATCTCTTGGCCTCAAAGGGTGTTGAGTCTTGCTGGTGCCACCGCCCGTCATGGGCTCCCGTGTGACCAGCCCCTCTGCTGCAGGGTCTTTTCCGGGTTCCCATCTGCCTTTCCAGTTTCCTCCTGGACACCGCCTCCAATGCACCATCTGCATCTGAGGACAATAAGCCCACCCTGGCACTTTCTCTTTCCCAGGGCAGCTTCTCCTAACTTCTGTGAGCTCCCTGGGCAACAGAACGCCATGCTGGAGATCATGGACCCGAGAGCCAGACCGTCTGCTTTGAAATCCTGGCACTACCACCCATGAGCCCACTGAGCTTGGGCAAGACACTCAACCTCTCTGTGAACACAATTTTCATCTATTACTGCCTTTTGGGGGTTGTTGATATCAATACCCAATCTCTGTTGAGAGCACCGCCTTCTCCTAACAAGAGCACTCTTCTCATCTTCAAAGCCAGGGGTCAAATTTCAAAATCCTCATCTCGACACTCACAGCCCTCTACATATTTCTAACTGCATCTATCTTTGTCCATCGTGAACGCTTTCTACTCCAGCGGTTCTTCTATCTTGCGTGCTCTATCCTCTTTCCGGATCCACATCCTTAAATCCCGTTCGTCCATCAGTATTTCAAGTGATCTGTTTCCAGCCACACCGTAGTCATTCGCTCTTCTTCTTCTGAACCAGCTCCCTGCGGCACCTGGCATGCTCCACCCACAACACCTGTTGCCCCTACTCAACCTTGTCCATTGTGCACCTGTGTGACTCTCTTGCCCTGGCCAGGAGGCACCCACCTCTCTGTGTGACACACGTGTGTTAAGTCACTGATAGCAAAGAAGTGAGGTCTGCGAGCCATTTCTTTATTCTCTGGAAACCCAAGCAATTTCGGGCTGCTGAATCTGCACTTGCAGTGGTGCTCCACTTGCTTTTCTCAGGAGGGTGAAGTTCCAGAAGCCCAGCGAGAATTGTGCAGAGCCTAACCACAGAAGCAGGTCCCGTGCGAAAGTCTTCCAGCTCTGGGTCTCCGCGGGGAACAATCACACAGGGACAAGGCGCTCCTGCAGGCCCAGTGTGCAGGGTGGGCAGCCCGGGTCAAGTCCTCTGGGGTTTGCTTCTCCTCATCCCTTCACCTGCGACCCGCTCCTATAAAGAATTTAATTGAGTTTAGTTGCGTTTAATTTTGTTTTTATTTTTTTATTTTTTTTTGAGTTGGAGTCTCACTCTGTCGCCCAGACTGTAGTGCAGTGGCCGCTCCCGGCCACCGCAGGCTCGACCTGCTGGGTTCCGGCGATCCTTCCTCCTCAGCCTCCGGAGTAGCCGGAATTACAGGCACGCGCTACCATGCCTGGCTGATTTTTTGATTTATTGTAGAGATGAGGTCTCACTGCCCAGGCGGGTCTCGAACCCGCGGGCTCAGGCAATCCACTCACCTCAGCCTCCCAAAGGTGCAGCATTACAGGCTGAGCCACTGAGCCCAGCTTTGTTTTTAATTTTAATGAAGCCAGGGTCTTGCTTTGCCTCCCAGGCTGGAGTGCAAAATCCTAACTCACTGCAACCTCCAAATCCCAGGCTCAAGCAATCCTCCCACCTCAGCCTCCCGAGTAGCCCGGACTTCAAGGGTACACCACCACATCCGGTTAAATTTTTAATTGTTGTGAGGACCACAGTGAGGCCAAACTTCACCTGGACAGTAAACATTTGTATACCTAATCCTGAATTGTACCCCACATCTTTTTTTTTTTCAAGTTGGAGTCCGGCGATCTGCCTCAGCCTTCTAAGTAGCCAGAACTGCAGGTGCGCACTACCACACCCAGTTAATTTTTGATTTTGTAGAGACTAGGTCTCGACAATTTTCCCGGGTAGGTCTCGAACCCACAGGCTCAGGCAATCCACTCGCTTTGGCCTCCCAAAATGCTGGGATTACAGGCTGAGCCACTGAGCCCGGCTTATACCCCACATCTTTAAACTACAAATAAACTTTTAAAAAGTTTAATTATTTATTGAGACAGAGTCTCCCTACGTTGCCCAGGCTGGTGTGGAATTCCTGGCCTCAAGTGATCCTCCTGCCTCGACCTCCCAAAGCACTGCGATTATAGGCGCAACTACACCCGGCCTACCCTGAAGAATTTTAATGAAGCAGTTGCTTTATGAAAGACATCTCCATAAAAATAGCTATGCAATGTTTTAATCTGCTAATAATTATAATGACAATATCAACATGAGTTACTTTTTATTGATCTGTACTGGAATGTCAGGCAGTGAGCTCAATCTATGTCTATTTCTCTTTATTTTCACAGCAGCACAACGGTGTAGGGGTCAGTACTGTTATTCCCGTTTTTTAGATGAGGACATGTTCAGTGAAAATGTCACCGATCTAAGACGACCTGATGCTGACACTATTCTTGTTTACCACCAAGCCACCTTCTTGCATGCACCTATGTATGGCCTGGGTCACTGTCCCACGAAGTCAAAAGGATTCTACGATGCGGCAATCGCTCCCAACCTGAATCACTTGGAGACTAGGACTTCTGAGTCCCAAAGGGTCGTTTTGATTGTGTAGACTACTAGACTTACGTCCCCTCAACAGCAGTAGGGCTGAGATTGACCGTTTGTTTTTCCTCAGTGTGGGTGACTCTGCGGCCCTTGTGTTGTGTGACCCACATCTCTCCCAGCTCCCCAGTCCTCTTGGACCACGTGAGTCTCTAAATATTTGCAGCCTGAGAGGTGGAGACGTGGCACAGCTTCCAGGTCTCACGGAGCAACAGATCCCATTTCATTTCCCTGACTCCTTTCATGGTCATAGCCTTGCCAGGTGAGGCAAGGATGCAGAGACCCGCCATACCGAAGACCTGACAAATGTCAGCAGTGTGCTAGGCACACCTGGACTCCGCCTCATCAAACTCTCTGGCATTTTCTCCAAGGAAGCAGTCTCCCCTTTTTGCATAGGAGGAAACAGACTCTAAGACTTAGGTCACAGGTCAAAGTCCATGCTATTATGTAATCGCAAAGAAGGAATCCAAATCCAGGTCCCAGCCCAAACTCGAATTTTTTTTCCCTATGAAACCACATGTCTCTCTTTACATGCTTGCCTGTGCTTTTGATTACTTTGGGATATATTCTAGAAATGCCGAGCAGAACCACAAGGGAAGAGTTTAGGGTCAAGATGCAGCTCACCAACCACAAGCATCATTTTTCCCTGGGCTAAGACTAGGTTTTGTAAGTAAATACCCAAGTGAAAGAGAACACTTTTCTTGGAAAATGTTAGTAATTTGATGCATGTAAACAAACGCTTCTCTAAGAGCCTCCGTCACATGTGGCCTGTGGGTAAATTATATCAAGCAAAGAACCGTTTTAATTGAGAACGCCTCAAAGGAAGACAGGCTCGGTAAAGACAGCTAGCATTTATTGACCGCCTACTGGTGCCAAGCAACATGCTGGGTTCTTCTTATAAGGAATTCACTCTTCACTGCAACCTGCCAGATGTTAGCATCTCCTCTACTGACTAGATCGGGAAACTGAGGCACCAAGTAGCTGGAAAGAAGCAGAGCAGGAATTCAAAAGTAGGCAATCTGATGTCAGAAGTTCAGTTTGTAACCACTAAGATACACTCTCCCAGCAGAAACCTGTACTCGTGGTCAAGCACATGTTGATGACTCCAGTCCAATGAAAACCTTCTCTGTGTATCATTAAGAATATACCTGTGTTCCTTTGCCAGGGCTGCTATAACACAATGTCACAAACCGGGTGGCTTAAGACAAAAGAAGTGTGATGTCTCTCAGTTGTGAGGGCCAGAGTCCAAGATGTCAGCAGGGCAGTGATTCCTTTCATGGCTTTTAGAAAGGATCTGTTCCAGGCTTCTCTCCCGGCATCTGGAGCTTCAGGCGTTCTTTGGCTTGTAGTCACACCACTCCAATCTCATGTCTTCACATTGCTTTCCCTCTGTGTGTGACCGTTCTGCGTCCAAACATAATGACCACATTTGAACTTGATGACCTTCGCAAGGACTTGATTTCCAAATAAGCTCACATTCAGAGGCACTAGGGTTTCAGATTTCCACATTTGGGGGCGGGGGCATACAATTCAACCCATGGAAAAATCTATACATTGGAATCTTATAAAGATTATAACAATAAGGCAACCCAAGATCACTTTCCAGCTCTATATCTCTCCGTTCCCCTCCCATCCCAACCATGAACGTGGTGCACCAACTTCACAGCCTTGCTCCATTTTGAACACACTGTCGCTTTCTTTGCCTCTTTACCCTGTTTGTCTCTCTCTGGAGTATTCTCTCTCACCCTGTCTACTTGGCAATTCTCTGCTCATTCTTCAAGGCCAAGGACTCAGATCACACCCTGCAAGAAATCACTCTAAACTCTAGTCTTCCACAACCTGTATTCAGTTTTACCTCTTTTTCTATGGTTCTCAACTTCATTCTTGTCTGGCTTGTCAGTGGTTCTCCCAATGCCCTGTGTGCTCTCTGGGGCTAGGATCTAGGTACACCTATGTCCCAGAGTGTTCACATACCACGTCCAGTCCTTGCAGTAGTCTTGAAGACCTTTCCCTCATGAATGCATACAATACTCTGATTCTGACAGTGACCAGTTTTCTTAATTACAGAGTAAGGGGGTTGAAGTGGGTAATCTCTACAAATCCCTTTTGCACTATTATTAAGGGAGTCTCATTCTGTCATTTGAATCTCTCAGAGAATATGACATTGGCTACTAATCTCTCAATATGTAACATAAACGTTCATTTTTATATTTATGTTTTTGGTCGTGTTTACTATCCTCCTAATGGTTTGTGTTATTTTTATCTGATTTATAAAGTACTTTCCTAAAGTCATGAAGACAATCACCAACATCTTATTCTAAAAGTCTAAGGTTTTTCAAAATTGTATGATTAAGTTTCAATCCATTAGAATTCATTTTCATGTACATGGTGTGAGGTAGGGATCTGACCTCTTTCACACATTGACAACCAATTATTCCAGCACAATCTGTTGAAGAGCAAGGGTGGAATTTCTGCTTTTTCAGGTTCAAAGGTATGTTGAGAGCTAATGTTTAACTCAGTTATAACTTACATGCTTCTCCATTCTATCCTCAACACATGATGAATTTTGTAAACTTCAATATAAATTTTCCAAGAATCGTTTCGAGAGTCAACCGTAATTAAGGGTTCAAGGATGTAGAACTCCAAGACTTTATATCATAAATTAATCATGTTGCATAAAGTTTGCACACACTTTAGCATAATGGGAAACCTATGTGCCTCGTGTTTAAATTTAAATTTAAAAATTATCAGAAGTGAGGGCTATGTTGATGAGAGTTATATGACATAAGAAACAAGAGTGGTTGGCCTGTAGGAGTCGCAGTGGAGGAGAGTATTCTAGAACCACCTCAGAGAAGAATTCAGGAGCCACACACAGATGATGTACCTCTGCCTGGGACCATTTTCAGCACCTTCCTGAACCCTGGGATAAATTGTTAGTGAAGTCCTTAAGGTGGAAGGGTCTTTAAGCTTACCCCCGGGGAGGCAAAAAAGGAGTGTAAAAAAAAGGAATTCTCTATTCAATTTTCCTCAGGCTTTCATTAGGAAAGAAAACCTAGAAAGGAGACAATAACATGGACCAATCAAGGAAAACAATAATGATAATCACAGCAACTGCTATTCAGATCAGGGGTCACATTCCTATTCTAGTCCAAACACTGGGCTGGGTGTTTGACATTTATCTCAGATCTTTCTAATGCCCAGAAGACAGATAAGGAAGCGAGGTTACAAGATAGTGAGTGGCTGACCCAGAGTCACATGACCAATGTTATAAAGAGTGCTCAGCTTGGAGTCCTAAATAAGAACATCATGGCATGTTAGGAGGATAATATGATTCCTGACCCACAGCAGGTCCTTAGTACTTGTTGAATTTTGCCAGAGGGAGAGAACACTCAACTGTCAAGCTATATCTAGAGTGTTTCTGAGACTCCAGAAAAAAAGAATCTCTACAGAATGGGGCTCAAACCTACTATTGTTGTTTTTGATGTACTTTAAATAACTGCGTCAAATGGATCATCAGCCTGGCTGAAAGGACAGGGCCCAGCACCCAGTCAGACACACCTGGCTAGAATCCCAGCTCTGCCACCTATTAGCTGCAAAGGATATGGGCAAGTTCCCTTGACCTGGCAGACCCTCGTTCCTTCATCTGTAAAACTGAGCCTGCAAATCCTCCCCTGGGGGCTTGCTGCAAAGACTAATGATACGGTGCACGTGAAATGCCTGGTGACCAGCAGGCATCTCGTGACAGATGGTAGTTATTCCTATGAGTGGTGTGGCTTCCTTGCTTGCTGGTGTCACTTCCTGGTGCCTGGGAACCGATGGGAGGGCATGCTTTCCCACGTAGATCAAATGACCACTTTGGTTGATTATAGGGTTTGTGTTGTGTGTGTGTGTGTGTGTGTGTGTGTGTGTGTGTGTGTGTTTGTGTGTGTGTGTTTTAAACAACCTCTCAACACTCTGCCCTCTTGGCTACAACAGAAATGAGTCAGAAAGGGGATGAATAGAAGGTAGAAAGAAAGCAGGGAGGGCCAGACACCCTCGGGGGAGGAAGAAGCAAAAACAAAAACAAAACACTTGGGCATGTCTCCTGGCCCAGGTTCCCAGGTAGAGGTGACCAGCAGTGGGGCTTTTCTTCAAATTTGGATCCTGACCTTAAGTCGCTGATTGAAAGAGAACTCTCTAACCAATCCTTACTGGAATTAGAGGAGATATACTTTATTAGTTATTTGTTTAATTTTCAAGTCTTATATTTTTTCCCGCTTTCCACGGGAACCGTGTCCTAGTCCTGTCTTCTCCTCCACAATGAGAGAAACCTAATGGGTAATCATCGAGCACCCATATAAGGAGCTGGACTGGGAATTTATGTAATACCAGTGTCACTTCAACCACTACGCCTAAATAATAAAAGCAGCTCATGTTTATAGAGCATTTATAATGTGCCAGCCCTAAGCTAAGAACCGTGTGCGTATGGGTGTGTCCACGTAGCTTCCATTTAAAACTTACAACAACTGTTTCATTTAGAGACCCTCAGCATAGTATGTGTGTGTGTGTGTGTGTGTGTGTGTGTGTGTGTGTGTTTGTGCATTTATTTATTTTTGAGGTGGAGTCTCACTCTGTCGCCCAGGCTGGAGTACAGTGGCATGCTCACGGCCACCCAGCTTCGACCTGCTGGGCTCCAGCAATCCTTCCACTTTGGTCTTCGAAGTAGCCAGAACTACAGGCACGAGCACCATGCCTAAGTAATTTTTTTGGGGGGAGGGCATTTATTGTAGACATGAGTTCTTGCCAAGTTGCCCAGGCTGGTCTCGAACCCACGGGCTCAGGCAATCTGCTTGCCTTGGCCTCCCAAAGTGCTGGGATTGCAGGCCGAGCCACTGAGCCCAGCCAGGATTTATTTTAAAGGTGAGGAAATTGAGGCTTAGTGATGGCTTAATGTCCCAGCAAGTAAAGAAGCCAGGATTTGAAGATTTGACTACAGGCCTGAACTGAGATGCTTAACGATTGTGACCGTCACAAGAACCGCTGGAGAAAGGAAGATCATTTTTTGGTTTCAGGTAGAGGGAAGCGGACAGAGAAGATTAACCACAAGGGATAAGACAGAGTGATACAACCGAGAGCAAGTACCTTCAGGTTAGAGAAACCCAGATCACCAGTCCAGGCACCTGAATCTCATTCCCTACTCTAAGGCAAGACAAGATGAGAAGAGCGTTGGTGACACTGGAGCGTCATTATGTGCACAAACATCCTGCAGGTCTGACACATCATAAGCCGTGACAGAGGACGGCGGTCATTCTGATGTCTGGGTTTCTGTGTCTAGGAACCGGGGTTCTGGGAGAGATGCCAGAGCTTGATGACCTAACACCTGAGCTCTTTCTACAACACAGGTTTCCCTTAACAGACACACACATATCCACCTGGCGGACAAGTTCAGTTGAGTGCTGGAGTGTTCCCTGTGTTTGTGCCTCTCTCTCTCCCAGGACTGTGTACTCTACGGGCTTCACAGGGAGTCCAGAGGGAATGTGGACATCTTTGTGCCTCTCTAGAGCACCCAGAGCTTTTGGGTGAATAGAGACTGCTTCCTCTTGGGGGGAAGATCCAATGCCACCCAAGGGTGCATGGTGTTGCAAGGGGAGAGTGGGCTAGATTATCCTCCACCCATTTCCCCTTGCCCAGGGGTCCTCGTGTATACCTGAACACAGTGGACAAGAATCTCTCAATGCCCAATTTATTTTTATTTGTTGTTGTTGTTTTTTTTTGAGTTGGAATCTCGCTCTGTCACCCAGACTGGAGTGCAGTGGCTGCTTCCGGCCACTGCAGCCTCGACCTGCAGGGCTCCGGCCATCCTTCCGCCTCAGCCTTCCGAGTAGCTGGAACTACAGGCGCGCACTACCACGCCCAGCTGATTTTCTGATTTATTGCAGAGATGAGGTCTCGCCGAGTTGCCCAGGCGGGTCTCGAACTTGCGGGCTCAGGCAGTCAGCTCACCTCAGCCTCCCAAAGCGCGGGATTACAGGCTGAGCCACCGAGCCCGGTTTCAATGCCCAATTTAAAGAACGGAAACTGAAGCCCAGCTGGTCACTACTTGGGCCACTCGTGAGTCTCAAGGAGTACACAGCATGATGAATCTTGACCCTACCACTCAGCCCTTCTCTCTGGATGATGAGTGCCCTGGTGGGGGCATGGTGACCTGCGACTACATGCTGTGCCGTCTAGGACTTATGGGGTGTCAAGGAAAGAACACTCCACGGAGAGTCAAACGACCTATGAACGAGCACCAGGTCTTGTTTAAGGTAGTTCATGCCTGTGATGAATGGGCTTAATTAAATGGAATTAACATGATTTCCCCTGTAGGTACTGGGCAGAGTGGTAGATATCAACTCTGGGGAGAGTCCTCACAGCCTATACCTGAGGTGGGTGGAGTCTACTTCTGGGTCTTCCTTGTGTATTTTCATGTTCAGGGGCTTCCTTTTTCCTCACGGTACTGGGTCTTTCAACTTTCCACCCATTCCCGGAATTATTCTGCTACTGGTTTGGACTGGCCCAGCTGTTGCCTTCTGAGCAAAAGGAATGGGCTGGTGAATCACCACCTTCCCTGTTGATATTCCCAGAATCACAGAATGGTCTTGTAGCTCTGAGCCCCACCCCAGAAGGACCACCCATCCCTCCTTCAAAAAAGCCAATTTACAAAGTGTTTTCTTAACCGATCCAAATGACAGCCTCTTTGGTTCCACGACTAGCATTTCCTGAGGGCTCATGAATTCCAAAGTTATTTGAGCAATTTAGCCTTTGAAGCTCAGCTTCCACCTTGGACTGTCAGAATTATTTCTTGGAAAAGCGATTAGCACTGAAAAGCGTGATGAAAATTGGCATCCAAGGATGGTCGCCTCATTATGCGTAGTGCCCATAGATTTCACCTCCAAACACCTCGTGATTTCGCAAGGGCTATTATCTTCCAGCGACATCTCTTCGCTGGAGCTTATTACTTAAATAAAAAATGTTAATTGTTTCTGAGAAGTGTGCAGTGAGGGGTGGGGGTTGACATCTCTGAGTAGCTGGGTCTTCAAATTCCCAGGCTGCTACTAACTTTCTTGCCAAATGCTGGAAGCTCTCCACCGGCCAACTATCAATTTATGCAGACTAAGTCACAATTTACATCAAGCACCATTTTCATACGGGGTGTTATTTATTGAGCTCAGTACCACAGTGAGGAGGGGAAGCTCTTGAGTAATTAGAATCCTGTCCTAGCTGGAGAGCGAACAATGCCTTCCTCCTATCTCCGCTTTCTAATGGGTTTGCAATGGCACTATCTTTGCTTCCATAAATAATGTGCTCCATGTAAATAAGGAGTCATTAAAAACGGGGCAGCACCCACACATCATTTCATAAACATGAGGGAAGTGCTTAGGAAGAAGCTCATCAATAAACAGGTTGTGC
This sequence comes from Cephalopachus bancanus, assembly GCA_027257055.1. NCBI lineage: Eukaryota > Metazoa > Chordata > Mammalia > Primates > Tarsiidae > Cephalopachus > Cephalopachus bancanus. Next base: position 4,106,597 of record JAPVLO010000166.1, on the reverse strand, counting down.
TCTGTGTTACAAAACCACAGCTGCTTCTGTGACTTCAGTTATTCCATTCGAGCTACCTCCAGAATGAGCGCTGCGGATATACGGTCTGGGCTACCAGCATGACCTTTGCAGGCAGACCAACCTGGACACAGAGCTGCAGCTCTGATCATCAGCATCTGTGCAGTCTTGGGCCAGTCGTTTGCCCCATCCTACTCTTGGCTTTCTTTTCTGGACCATGGAGTTGGTAAGGTCGACCTGATTTGTATACAAAATTCATGAATGAGTTGGATCAGGCTGGGAGCAGGCAGGAAGCAACTTTATTCTTCCACATCATTCCCTTGCCTCCATATTATGTCAGGTCTCTCTTCTCCATCTCTGTCTTTGAATTATTAAAATGTCTAGTCCAGCTTGATCAAATTTCTCCTCCTGTTGAAGGCTTAATTCCGGCCCTAGCTTAGGCAGGATGGGCTCAAACATCAGCCACTGAGAGGACGAGGGAGTTCTTCATTCTCTGATACTTCCCTCTCCACCTCTTCCTCATTCTTTCTGGGATGTGTGGCCCTTCCAGGATTCGGGCTGCAATGAGGGTTGGGCACAGAAGAGGCAGGGTTATCCATGGGGCCTTGCTTGCCTGGTATTGCTGGAGTTAGACTTTGACGTTTGTGTCCAAACGTGGTTCTGTCTTTCTGAGATGCTTTTGTGGGCTCCTCAGAGATCTTGTTGGGGGACGCCTTTGCAGTCCCTGCTGAGAATGATGCCTCACCTAGGAGACCTTTCATGAGTCCACTCAACCCTTAATTTCTTTTTCTTTTTTCCTGATTTTTAAATTTCTTATTTTAAAACTGTGGGGTACAATACAGGGTGAGGTATACAAATATTCACTGTGCAGGCACCTTTGTTGATGAGGTGTGCCCCCCCTTCCCCAGGCAGATTCCCACTACTGCCAATCCCATCTCCCCGCCCCCTCACCCCCTGAAGTTTCCCATCACTGTCAACCCTTTTCTTATAGTATTACGATAGTTGTTCAAAGTCCACGTATGAGTGAGAACATGTGATACTTAGTTTTTTTGTTTCTGTGAAAGATCAATCAGTATTATAGACTCCAAGTACATCCAGGTTGCTGCAAAGTTCATGATTTTGTTCTTCTTTATGGCTGCATAATAGTCCATCATGCGTATGTACCTCATTTTTTTTATCCAGTGCTCTTTTGATAGGCAGCACGGTTGGTTCCATGTTCTTGCTATTGTGAACAATGCTGCCATAAACATACGTGTGCAGGCATCTTTTTTACAGGGTGATTTGAGTTCTTCCAGGTATGTTCCCAGTAGGGGGATTGTGGGATCATACGGAAGATTGGCTTTTTAGGACTTTTGGGAAGCGCCACACTGTTTTCCACAGAGGTTGTACTAGTTTACACTCCCACCAACACTGTTGAAGTGTTCCCTTTTCGCCACATCCTCTCCGGCATCTATTATTTTTGCAGTTATTGATGATGGCCATTCTGGTCAGCCCTTAATTTCTAAGATGGCTTTCCACGCTGTCTAGGCTGTGATCCTCTTGTTACTGCAGTACATTTCCCTAGGCATTCCAAAGCCAGAATTTTTCTGTTGGCTGTTCTGGTGATACCAAGAGCTTCTAGAACACAACCTGGCGCTGATGGCTGATTCTCTGGGCATTCCAAAGCCAGAATCTTTCTGTTGGCTACATCCGGGTGATACCAAGAGCTTCTAGAACAAAATCTGGCTCTGATTGTTATGCCACCCTGCACTCTTCCAGCCAGTCTCCCACTTTAGACTTCTCTAGGTAAGAGGCGCAAAGGTTTTTATGACGCCCCCAAATGTGAAGAACACACATCAACTCTCCCTCGTTGTTCTCTTGATGCGTCCTTCAGTTGCTAAGAGTTTTGGGAAAGCCACAAACTCTTTCCAAAGAGGCATCCACTCTTTAATCTCTTCTCTAATAAATGCTGATACTTGTTGTGCATACTTTAGAATGTGAGGGCACAGGTCACTCAATATTTTGCTTGGCTATGGCGTTTGGCTGAAAACCAGACAACAGGAATTGTCCTATGTCCTACTGGTTGTAATGAAGACTGAATAAATATGTATTTAAAGTGTATGGAGATGACCTATACTAAGATGGGAGTGAGGTTTAGTTCTTAATATGAAACACTGTTAAGTGCCAGCACAGACGCAAACGCTCTGCACAGGTGCTGTTCTACGCGATTCATCTGCCCCGGTGTCCCAAGAAGAATGTCTTATAATGAGGACTCCAAGGGATGGAGAGGTCCCATAACAGGGACCCAGAAGAGATGCTTACTCACTTTCCCGGGGATCTCAAAATGCAAAAGGAAGTGAATTTCTCATCTTCCAAAGATATGTTTATGCCAGCAACATTTATTCCTGGGAATTCATCAGAACTCCATCTGAATCCCAGTCCCTTTTCCTTGCTTGCTCTTTGTTTGTGTTTCTGGTTGTCTTCTGCTCTCTTTTGGTGTGTGTGTGTGTGTGTGTGTGTGTGTGTGTGTGTGTGTGTGTGTGTATGTGTGTAGGAGTCTCACTTTGTTGGCCAGGCTGGAGCGCAGTGGTACGCTCACAGCCACCACAGCCTCGACCTGCTGGGCTCGGGCAATCCTTCTGCCTCAGCCTTCCACGTAGCCGGAACTACAGGTGTGTGCCACCAAACCCAGCTAATTTTTTGATCTGTTGTAGAGATGAGGTCTTGCCATGTTGCCCAGGCTGGTCCCGAACTCATGGGCTCAGGCATTCCTCTTGCTTCTGCCTCCCAAAATGCTGGGATGACAAGCATGAACCACCACACTCAGTCTATCTTCTGCCTTCTTAAGATGCTCTGTACTCATAACTAACTGTTCTGCTGACTCTTATAAAAGCAGTCTATGAGGTCTGAGTCCTCCAGGTCAGCCCCCAACTTTTCCTACTCTTGAACTCATACATCCTGGTCTTAATTCTGAGTTGATCTTTCAGACTTTCCCAGCTGAGGCATCTGGTCCATCTGGTCTACCAGGGCATCCCATATCTGAGCAACCTTGCCTCCTGGGTTCTCTTCTTACTTGGACTCCACCTACTCATAGCTTGGCCTGGCACCTCTTACGTGATGTGGTTCTCCTTTCCTGGAAGTGAGAACCAGGAATTCCCTGGGCTCCTCTTCACCTTCCCTGGCATTGGCTCGACACTGCCCTCACCACTAAACAACACACGACAAGCCTCCTCCTTTAGTCACCAACACACGGTGCTCTCGTTGTACGTATAACTCCTGCTTCCCCATGAGGTGACCTCGCCATTGATTTCTTTGTTCGTTTGTTTTTTTCCCAACTAGACCACTAGGCGTGTGAGGTACGGTGATAAGAAGTTAATTCAGAAAAACAAGTCCCCGCCCTCTGTCATCTTACAGTTTAGATTAGAAACGCAAAAGTCAAGGACAACAAATACATCTCTGTTCACCGTGTGAATGATCCCAAGGATGACCCCTTTCTGAGTCTCACGTTTTCAATCTCTCCCAGAAGAGTCTGGGCCACTTGATTAAAGGGGCTGTTCCCGCTTTAAAGATCTATGACTTTAGAATTGTGGCTTCCCTTAATGTTCCTGGAAGAGCAGACAAGCCCAGTTTGAGATACTTGAATCTGATTAATGCGGGAACAGTTAACATTGGGAGGAAGGTATCCTCCCTTCCCCCCAAACAGACACACACTTCTTCTCTTCCCCCTCTAGGCAACTTTTATGTTTCTGGGCTTTTATCCCATTATGCCAGCCTCCTTTTATTAGTACCACCTGGAGAGGATCCCGTTCCCCACCAGACATTGGACGAAATGCAGAGAGTCAGCTCACCATGCTTTGCTAGCCTCAGCTCTCTGTTTACATACTTCTGGGCTTTCCTCTCCCCTCTCTCCTGTTTATCTGGGAGTAAAATCTCTGTCACTGGCCTGGATGTGAGGGAGGAAAGAGCTTGCCGAAGCTTCTTAAAAACTCAATCCATTTACTTGATTCCTCCCAGCCCAATGGAATCAGGTTGGGATTTTCAAAATGACTGCATTCTGTCCAAAGAACACATACAAAGAAAACAGCACAAAAGGAAGAGGAGGTTTGACTGATTTAGCTCAAGTGGCTGAGTCCAGCTTACTGGTTCCCCCTGAGGACTCCTGGCCTTCCCCTGTGCTATATCCCATCAGACAAGAACCCAGATTCCCCCCTGTCCTCAAATACGGTCTTTCTTCTCTCTTTCCTAAGAGCCTTTATACACATATATATTTTTTTACCTGGAACATACTTGCCCTCCCATTCGTGTTTCTACTCCAACATTCTCCCAGAGATCATATCCTTCAGATCATTGATTCTGACCTCTCAAGCTTGGGTGATGCATTCAGATCTGTGGTCCTATAATACCCAAGTACCAAGCTAGACACTGGACCTGTGGTAATGAAACTCATTTGTGCATCTTGGCACTTTCTACTGTCTGTGCAGGAAAGGAAAGACAAGTAAACAAGCAGGTAGCACAGAGCATAACAAGGGCCAAACTAGAGGACACCCAGGAGGCTATGGGAGCTCAGGCCAAGGTGACTGACCCAGGTATAGGGCTCCCCAGAGAAGAGGACTGCAGAATGAGTAGAAAGAGGAAGAGATTGGAAGAGGTCTTCCAATAAAAGGAGACAATATGTGCAACGACTAAACAGTGAGACAAAGTATGATGTGGAGTTGGGAGAAATGTAAGAGACTGTATCAGTTAGCTGTTGCTGAGTAACAAACCACCCCAACACCTAATGACATAAAACAAACAAAAAACCCCACATTTATTTGGCTCACAGTTTTTTTGGTGATTAGTTCTGTTGGTTTGAGCCAGGCATAGCTGATTTTGGCTGGACCACACTCATGTGTCAGAGGATAGGTACTAGGTCATTGGAAACCTGGCTGTCTTAAGTAAGCATACCTCTTCTCATCGTAGCATCTAACCATCTGGTGGATTATCCCAGGCTTTTTCTCTGGTTTGTCAGGGCTGTCAAGGAGCGATCAAAAGCCTATCAACTTTTTTGAGGCCTGGACTCAGAACCTGCCAAGCACCAAGTTTTGCCACAATTTATTTTATTATTTTATTCGCCGCAAAGCAAATAGTCCAGATTTCGGAAGGAGGGTCTATACTGTTTGCACGGCAGAGAATTCCATTCCGTGTAGACTAGCCATTTGTTGCAAGCTTCTTCAGGGTTTTAGCCTGGAGAAGCAACCCAGGGACATACTATGAGAGGTTTTATGAAGCATATTAAAGTTTGGATTTTCCTTCAAGGTAAGGAAAAAGACAATGGTCTTGCTCTGTCAACCGGGCTGGGGTGTGGGGGCACAATCATAGCTCACTGTAGCCTTGAACTGCAGGACCCAATAAATCCTCCCTTCTCAACCTCTCAAGTAGCTGGGACTGCAAATGACTGCCACCATACTCTAAAATTAAAAAATTTTCTAAAGACAAGGTTTTGTTATGCTTCTTAGACTTGATCTTAAGCAATCCTTCTGCCTCGGCCTCTCCAAGTGCTGGTATTCTAGGCATGAGCCCCTGCACTCTGCCACAAAGAATATGTTTAATAAAATGAGGAATTACAGGCATCAACGTGTACAGAATTTGGAGGTTTCTTTCTGGGTAGCCTTTTGGTGGTGTGAAACAGGTTACCACTTGCTTAGCCAGACCCAGAGAATCCATCTGCCTCCAGGTCCCCAGGGCTGTAGTTGGCCAACCCTTGGTCCAAAACCCAAGGTGGTAGGTACACGAAGACTTGAGAACATGTCAGCATAAGGATGCCTGCAGAGATCCCCAGGATAGTATTGCAGGTCCAGAAATAAGCCTTTACTTGCATCTGTGGTCAACTGATTTTTGGCAAGAGCATTAAGACCCTCTAAAGAGAAAACAAGGATCTTTTTTAACAACTGTTGCTGGGACAACTGGCCACCCACATGCAAAAGAATGAAGTTGAATGCAAGACTCGTGCTTTATACCAAAAATTAACTCAAATTGGATGATAAACATCAGTGTAAGAGCTAAGACTAGAAAGGACTTACAAGAAAACATAGGAGTCAAGCTTCTTGACCATACATTAGGTAATAGTATCATAGATATGATATTGAATCCATAAGTGCCAAAAAATAAAACAAAATAAAATAAATTGGTCACCATTAAAACAGAAAACTATCATGCTGAAAAGTAAAGTGAGAAACAAATGAAAAATTAATCCACAGATAAAAGAATATACTTGCTAAGAGATATTTTTAAAATATTTGGAAAAAGAATTACATCTACAATATATAAAGAACTCTTACAGCTCAACAATAAAAAGGCAAATACTCCGGTTAAAAAATGGGCAGAATTTTTAAATACACATTTCCTCAAAGAAGATATATAAATGGCCAAAAAGCACAGAAAATATCTTCAACGCTACTTCTAGTCTTTCAAAACCATGATGGCTAGACTCAAAAAGACAGACAGCAATGAGTGTTGGGTGAGGACACGGAGACACTGCTAGTGTGAATGCAAAATGTCACAGCCACTTTGGGAAACCGTTTGGCAGTTCCTCAAAAAGTTAAACATAGAGTTACCATGACTGCAATTCCACCCCTAGGTATTCCCAAGAAAAATAAAAAACATATGTCTACAAAAAAAGAAAACTTGTGTGAGAATGTTCCCAGAGGCATTTTTCGTAATCACCCCCAAAAGAAAACAACTCAAGTATCTACCAACAGATGAATGGATAAATCATATGTTGTATAATCATATAATGAAATATTATTTGGCAATAAAAAGGAATGAGGTACTGTTACATGCCACAACACGGATGAACTTTGAAAAAATCATGCTAAGTGAAAAAAACTCGTCACAAAAAAGCCTGTATATTATTCTGTTTATATGAAATTCCTAGAATTGGCACATTTATAAAGATAGAAAACAGACAGGTGACTGTTTAGGGTTGGAGATGAGGTGAAGAAAAGAGGAGAAAATGGAGATTCACTGCTAATTTCCCTAGTGGCACATCTTTTAGTCGAGGGACAAAAATATCCCAAAATTAGATCGTAGCGATGGTTGCCCAAACCTGTGAATCTACTACAAAATATTAAACAGCATATGTTAAAGGGATGACTTGTATAGCATATGAATTATATGTTGGTAAAGCTGTTTTTAAAAAATTATTAGTAAATTTGGACGTATTTAAGACATAATAGAAGCAATGGAAATTAGTGCTTTGTGAAATATGGGTGAAGAGTTAAGAAAAAGGAAAAGAAAGCATTTGCAGAGGTGCTCATGTCTAATCAAGGACATCTGAAGGTGGACTGTCCCAGGTATGTAGACCATAAAGCTTGTCATAAACTGTCTGCTTCCCTGTGTTTGAGGTGACTCACAGTGGTCAAAGGTATCACATGACCCATCCCCTATAAACAGGTCTCCTAAGTAACTTTTCCATAATCTCATCAGAGAGGGACTCCTGGCAGATCCCATCAACCATAGGCTGCTTGTGCACCTGCATGGAGGTTGCACATAGTACAACTTGACGGTCTCAGTCTCACCACAGTCCTACAGAGGCAGTCCCTGCAGATGCCCAGAATCCAGTCTGCGTTGCCTTTGGCGGTGACCTGGCAATATCACCCAGACACAGGCCGCTAACTTTGTGCATCCCTGATTTTCTGACATTCCCTCCAAAGGAGGAATTTCTCTCAGGTCTCAGAAAATGAGAAAAGTATCTACCTTTTCAGAAAAATTACTTTATTCTTAGCTGGTACACTCTTGGGGTATTTAACTGATCATGTTTGCTTAGGCTCCTGAGAAGGCTGTGGGTTACATTTGGGGTTTTCTTTTAGTAATTTTCAAAATCTTTGGAAAGTGATTCTCAAAACTTGATGTAAATGACCTGTGCTTGCAATATTAAAATATGCCGTCTGCATACTTAGCCTCAAATATAACCATTTAGTAAGTCCAGAGAGGGGCCAGGAATCCCCTTCTGGTCAGAGAGCAGTTGATTCAGATACTGAGGGTGAATAGACATCAAATTTAGAGACCTCTAATTCTTCCCAGTTCCAGCTTATTTTTCTGTCATTCTTCCTTTCTTGTGGATGTGTGTGTGGTCTATGGCCATCACTTGATCATGGTGAATGATACCTTTAATGTGTTGTTAAATTTGATTTGCTGCTATTTCACTAAGCATCTTTCCACCTTTGTTCATCAGGGATGTTGGCCTATAATTTTCTTTTATTTTTTCTCTGGCATTATTATCTGGGTAATGCTGCTTTTTAAAAACGATTTTGGAAATGTTTCCTCCTCTTCCATGCCTAGTTTCATAGTGTGTTGTGTGTGTGTGTGTGTGTGTGTGTGTGTGTGTGTGTACTTACCTATAATTTATTTTCATTTCAAATCAATTTTTTTTAAAAATAAAGGAGTATATGAACTTACTAATAAATCAACTAGTGACCAAAATTTGCGTAGCATATTGCAGTTTCAAAATGCTTGCACGTGTATTATTTTCTGCCATGTGACCCTCATAACAATCCCCTGAATTCTGCATTGGTGTTCTCATGGAACAGTAAAAAACTAAGATTCAGAACATCACTTATAAGAACAAGCACACACTGCCTTTTCAAATGACAACAACAGAAAGGGCTGCGTGTGTGGCGTGTACAGCATGGGCATTTGTTTATGATGCTGCAAAGATAAGGTTACAGGCCTTTGCAGAAATGGATTAGGTTTCCATCTCAGAAGGGGAAGCGATCTTTCTAAAAATTTGCCCGAGAGAAAAAGCAGCTGATTTCAGCTTCGGTTTCAGAGTGGGCGTTCGGGTGGCCTTTCTCTGTCCAGGTTCATCACAGCCCATCTCTGGCATCTGAAACCACATCACTCACCCCTCCCCTGCCATCTGGGCTCTCACCACACCAGATATTTGGGTATTGCCTGCTCACAGCCAATAGTGCACACTCTTCTAGAAGGTGAGGGCTTCCCCACGCCCAGGCCTGCGGGTGGTGCAGAGCTCAGAGACTCCAGATGGTGGATGAAAAGGGACAGCTTGGCGAGGAATGATAGGCCTGGTGCCTGACAGACCCATTAGGAAGCAGCAAAGTTCAGTGGGAATAGCTGGGCCGTCCTAGGTCTAAATTCCAGTGTGGTTTCTCACAGGCTGCATTCTTTCTGGCAATTTATTTAGCATCGACAAAGTTTTAGATTTCTTATCTCTAAAACAAGGAATGGCCCAGGTCGAAAGTTAAAGTGAGAAGTGCACAAAATGAAGTGCAAAATGCGCCCAGAGTGTGCTGGACCTCACAGCCAATCACATCATCTTTCTTTTCTCTCCCAGTTTCTGTGTAAATGACCCTATGATGAACGCATTTGGTCCCTGCTTGCTGCTGTAACAGGTTAGCACAAACATAGAAACTTAAAAGAACACACATTTATGATCTTATAATCTGCAGGTTAGAAGCCCCAAATCAAGGTGTAGGAAGTGCGGTATGCTTTCTGGAATCTCGAGCGGCTTGTCTGTTTTCTTCTTTGTAGAGCTGCTTGCATTCCTTGGTTTGCGGTCTCTTCCTTTCATCTTCAAAGCACATCACTCCATCCTCGGCTTCCGTGGTCACATCTCCTTCTCTGCCTCTGACCTTCCTTCCTCCCTCTTATAAGACCCTTCGGATCCCACTGGGTCTACCCAGGCAACTTAGGGTAATTCTTCATCTCAATATCCTTAACTTAATGATATCTGCAAAATTCTCTTTTGCCGTATCATGTGACACGTCCACAGGTTTCAGGCAAATTGGGATGTGGACACCTTTGGGAGTCATGGTTCAGTCTGTCACGATGAGAAACAAGGTCAAGAAAGCATGGCTAAGAAGATGATGGCGGAAGATAAGGCGTGTGTGCTACAACAATCAGAGCCACAAATAAGAGAGGTAGGAAGCCACAGGGTACTAGAACTCTCTGCGTCCTCACCGGATGTCATGAACTAGAGCACACTCAAGTCTTTACCTTTGAGCACTCATTCACGAAAACCCCCTCAAAAACTCCACCACCACTTGCTCTTCAATCGCTGCCTAATTCCTCGGATGCTGACAATCCCCAGGCCTCCTGAGAAAATCCTTGCTAGGTATGAAGGAGATCTCTCTGGAACTTCCTTGGGTTCATTTATCCTGCCCCTGGAGCCACAAGAATGCAAACACAAACCCTTGGCCTCCAGAGTCCCTTTGCTTTTGCAAACAGTGAGCTTTGGTGAACACGACACTCTGGTAAGAGTCTACATGTCCAAAATAAATATTCCAATTTTCTTCACTATTTCTTGTATGAAATAGTTAGGAGCTCTCACTTCATCCTGGTCACTTTCTTATGATTGAATGTATTCTGTATTTTAGGAACTTCTTTAGAAGCATTCAAAAAAGATATGATTGTGAAAATAATTCACATTCATTTTTGAAACTCGGGAAAACAATGAAGAAAATCAGTTACTCATAATCAAGTGCCCAGTGAGAGTAACTAAGTGTATGTTTCTTCACCCATGGAAAGGACCTAGATTCTAATCTAGCTGCTCGTTCTAAGCCATTGTATACCCTTGGGCATGTCATCCCTTCTCTGCTCCAACCTTCATTTCATTTGTCTCTAAGATGCTCACTTTAAACTCAAGGGACTCTTCTCCTCTTTCCCTCTGTGTATCTGGGAGGGGGGTGATTATTTGTTTCAAACCTTCACAATGGATTCTGGCTAGAGGAGTCTCACTTCTGATGGCCCAACTTTAAAGATACTTTATAATTCACCCATGGGAATGCTAGCCTGCATTTGGAGTCATCCGACCACAGCTCCACACACAGTACTGGGTCCCGGGGTCCTCCCATTCAGTGGATCCCAACCACTGCCCTTAATGCGGGTGTCCCAGTGACCTTGAAATTTATTTCGCATCTTGCATCTGTACACTGCAAGTACACCTCCCCAGAGCAGCTTTGTACGTATCACAAAGTAATGAGAAGGTGTGTTATCTGTGGAACAGAGAAGAAGGGATACAAATTTGGAATATGGCCGGTATGCAATGTTAATCTTTTACTGGTAATGAACATCTTGATTTTTTGAGAAACGAGTCTTTACAAAGTCCTGGAATAAACATCTCATTGGAGCCTTGTGGCAACTCCTTAGGTTTTTATCTCGACTTTTTGGAAAGAAAACTAAGCTTTCAATGAGATTCAGAGAAGTGAATTTAAATTTTCAACCTCAACCCATAGTAAGATATACGTTTTATTATAATCCGATGTAAACACATGTATGGAAACACATGTATGTCTGTACTGGCAGACAGATAAGCAGAATAGAAAAAAGCAACACACAGATAAATGGAGAAATAGACCATAGATACCTAGACAAAGTGAAAAAGAAGTTTTACAAGACATAACTAGCTAGCTAGATGAGACAGACAAACTGAAATCAAAGTTGCACTAAACAATATTCACCCCAATATGAGTGCTTCATTGTTTTACAGTGCTTGCTGCTTGGGGCTGACTTTCTGAACATGTCCTGACCATAGTGTGAAAACCCTGGCATTGGGACTTTCACTGAGAGTGCACAGTCATAGCACAGCTATGTCCTGTCACCAGCCCAGAGCTGTCCTGGATGGAATCGGGTTTCTGTACCAAAGGACTTTCCATTTATGTCAGTGGTCTAGGAGGAGACTGGCCCTGGCAACCACCAGGTATGATGGAGCAGACATCATCTCTGGGGCTGGGGAGGCAGGAGGGGTGTCTTGGGGGAGTATAAAAGCTGGCATGCCGTAGAACTGGATTCTAATCCCCAGAGGTTGGCTTGATGGTTCAAGTTACCATTTCCTACTGAGCCTCAGTCTCTCTTATGAAATGTCTGCCCAGAAGCTCTGTTGGAAGAAATAAGTAAATGGAGTGGTTTAACCAAAGTTTTGAACCATTACTGTGAGTCGAATTGAACCTGGCCTCTCTTTCCCCTGGCATTCTATAGGCAGCATGCTGCTGAAATGGGGTGCTCTGTAGCTGGGTCCTGATATTTCTGAGTTTTGGGGACCTCAAACATGGAGGCAAGAGTTTGTTTTGAGCAGAGAGTGTTTTTTCCAGGTGAACCCACAGTGAGATCCAGTTAGTCATGCACATGCAAGGCCAGTGTCTACCAAATGCTGTGACTACCTTGGGAAAAGTCCAGAGTCTGAGATGCTTTCCAAATGATTCACCTGCCCACTGGGATGTTTAAAGTCTATTGGGTGAAGTGAACGTCTATGCTCCCATGCCTCTAAGGGTCTTCTGGGCTCCAGCTGGGATCTGGCATCTGGGCAGAATTGCAGAAAAAGGGAACTGTGGCTCCCTAGGCTATGGTACAAAGAAGGAAGGAGCACAGGAACTCCTGTGAAGAAAAAAAAGTAGGAAGAACACAGAGACTTCTGGGCAGACGGAGCCATGCCAACTCACCACTGGTTCTGAGACACTTCTTGCTTGCGTGGTGCATTCACTCTGTTCTTCTCACTCATTCCGTGAGATCCGCAACCATAGCAGGACCACGAGGGAAGGACCAGAACCAAGTGTGCTTGTGTGTACGCGTGTGCGTGTGGAGACGTGCATGGGAGATGGCCATGGCAGTACAGAGGTCACAAGAAGCCTGAGAGGAGAAGGATGCAGAAGCTCAGGAGGGAGGTCAAGGAGAGAGGAACAGGCAGCAGGAATGTTCCAGAAGGCAGAAGGCCCGGCTTCACAAATTCTGCCATGTGGGGGTTCAGATCATGAGCGCTGGGATAGAAAAGGCAGGTTCAGGGACAGCAAGGACATGAGTTTATGGCTCCAACCATCTGAGAATTGGGACTCCCTGTGTTCCAGGGAGTTCGCCTTCTCATGCTCTTTTATTCACGCCCTGAGAGAGCCTGCAGGCTTGCTACTGTTATTATGTTTATTTTGTAGTACACAGAGGCTCAGAGAAATGGAGAAACTCGCTCAAGTCAGTCAGTGAAAGAAGGCGGAAGTGACCCAAGGAGTCTGGCTTTGCAGCTCACAGTTGCCACCATGATGCCATGGCACACGCCTCTGCACCATGTTTCTGCCCGCTGCAACTCAGTGGGCAAATTGCAAAGACTCCAGAGCCATTAATGTGCAGATACCCCTTTGAACACTGACCACTTCCTCTGTCCTTTTGACTGAAACACATTGCAGGATGGCTAGCTGAGAGGGGGCAGCAATGGAAACTCAGACAGACCATTAATGGAAGCCCGATCCTCACTCCTCACTATTCTTCTCTGATCCTGTCACCCAGGGAATGAACCACAAGCAAGGGCCGGGACACGCAGGGTAACCTCCTGCACCCCAAATGCAAGATCAAGTGCTGTGGAGAAAGAGGAAAGTCACGGCTCTTCATTAAAGTAAATACCATTAGACACGTGTTCAGGATAACAGAGTGCTTTGACCCCAGCAAGCATTTGCACCACGGTGAAAATTCATTTTCATTTGAGGGTAGTAGAAGCAGAGAAATGTTTCCCAGGATAGAAGCTACTGTTATGAATATGCATTCCTCAATAACAAAACCTGTATTCACAAGTGTGCATGCATGCGTAAGCTATTACTGATTCAATAAATATATCAGCAGACCTACTGTGTTTTGGACCGTGTGTGTGCTCACAGGACGTCTTTGTGACTTACTTCTAGCCACTCTTTTCTCTAGTAACTGCCCAGCTGGACTGCCCAAATCTTAATTGTTATTAGAGGCCCCATCTTAGCGGTAGAAGGTTACTCTGGCCCCGGCTAATTTATTGGTTTAGGGTTGGCCCTTCAACCCCAAATAAGCCCACTCAAGGCCTATTCAGGAATTTTGAAACAGAAACTGAGAAATACAGTGCCGTTGCCTTGAGAAGGTCTGGAAGAGAGTATGGGTGTGTGAAGATTTTGGCTGAAATGGTGGCTGCCACACGGTCTCATCAGGTGGATAAGAAAAACTAAGGAAGAGGGAGAAAGGAACAGAGGAATGGAGTGGGGAGGAGGAGAAGGAAAGAGACAGGGGTGGAGATGTGGAAGAATGGAGGGTGGGAAAGAGAACAAGGTGAAATCTACCAGTGTTCCTTTCTTAAACCACATGAGACTCCCTACTGCCATTAAGATAAATTTCCCTTTCTGTTTCATTCAACTGAGTTGAATTATCAACGCTGATACTCTGATCTGGCCACCAAAATTGCAACCCAACACACCCTCGTTGACCCTCCCTTGTGTGCCACAGTCTACGCTGGGTGCTGAGAATACCTCGACCTTGTATCTTGCCCTCCAAGCGTCCCAGTCGAGATGAGATGATGCTTTCAAGGGAATCAATCAGCCTATGGGGACAGGACACTCTACTGAGAGACCTCTAAGCCAGGGAGAATGAACTCTTTAGGGAGGCGAGGGTCTGGAGGCTCTTTCCAAAGAAGATTATGCACCTGCTATGTCTTGAAGGGTGAGTTCAGCAGAAAGAATCTGTGCAGACCCAGAGATGCCTAGTAGAAAGGTATGCGTCGATGAATCTGATTTGGTTTGACTGTAGGGGAGGAATGATGGATTAGGAATGGGTTAGGACAGAAAAGAGGCTGGAAGGGAAGGTGGGGGCATAGTAGGAAGACTCTTGTAGGACAGTTTAAAAAGTATGGGCTTGGGAGGTAAAGGGTGCTAAGCAGGTCTTGTAGAAATTGGCAATGAGTTCCCAGTGCACAGCAGGCAACCCTGGAGAAAAGAGAAGCCCACAGTAGGACAGGATATATATTTCCTACTTCCCTAACTGTGATAATTTTCCTGCCTTGCAGATTTTCTGGAAGATTCATCTTGAAAAACCGTAATGAATACATGCTCTTCCTTGTCCCAAATGTAATAAGCCCCCAAATTTTCAAACTGAAAGACTCCCCATATGTTTTCAAACAGGAGAAAAGGTACTGAGAACAAAAAAACCACAGAGGTTGATGTAATAATAAATAAGGGGTAAATAATAATAATAGCATCCACGAGAGTTGCATATCAACCATGTGCCAAGGTCAGTGCCAAGGGTTGTGTCTGGGAGACAGAAGTGGTCTTAGAACCAACTGATGGAGACAGCAAGCCCGGATACACATCGTGGCTCTGCCACTTGCTGACAACGTGGCCTTGCGTATGTCACATTAAATGGTGATGGCTATAATAACTTCCTCATAGGACTGTCAGGAGGATTCAGTGCAATAATTCAAGTTCAATGCCGGGAATACTGTTAGTGCTCAAGAAGTGTAAATTATTTGCTCCCTGAAATTAAGGAAAAGGAAGGTGATTGATAGATACAGCGGTAGAGAGAGAGGTAGACAGAAAGACAAACATTGATATATTTAAAATATGTCTCTCAGCCATATACTGATTCCAATTCCAATTCTATACATTTCCTTCTGTAAAATCTGGTATGTTTATATGACATAAAATATCAGTTGTAGACCACCTGGGGGGAAAACCAAGATGGGAGAGGCTGATGATGACTCTTCCTGACTGAAGGTAAGTCTGAAAATGTCCGTGATTTATGGACTATTCTTAGTGGATACAGATGGCTTTAATACAATGATTTGTATTTTAATTTATAACTTCAACAAATGTATACTGGAGAACATTCAGCAAAATAAAATGAACTTTAAAGTCTACTTTCCATGTTAATATTTTAGACGTTTTCCTTCTCACTTCTTTTCATATGGAGTCATTTCACAAAGAATTGTGCACTCACAAGCACACACATGATTTTGTATTTTTCAGTTCCATGTTCTTTGATACCAGTTTACAAGTTTCATTTGACTTTTGGTAACAGATTTAAATATCTTCTTAGGATGCCTTCATATGAATGTTCAATGATGTGCCTAACCATTCCTCTGCACTAGATGGAATCATGAATTTGAATAGACACATGCTGATATCATTCAGAATAAAAGAAAATTGTCATTAAGCTGCTCTGTTACAGCGACAAACATACAACCAAACCCAGCCCTGATACCAGCCCATGAAAACCTCTATTACTTGAAGACAGTCTAGAGGCAACCCCAAGCATTAGTGTACTTCTTGGTCTTGTCCTCAAGGAAGAAAGAGCCAAGGCTCCACAGCCAGACATATGTAGGTTCAGCATTCGCTACCCTCTAGCTGTGGCCTTGGGCAGCAGCCTGACCTCTCTAAGCATTTATTTTCTCATTGATAAAATGTAAATAATGCCGCACCCCTCGCAAGAGGGTTGTAAAGTTTCAATCACATTTGTTTGATACTTGTGCACTTCAAATTCCACATATGTGCTATCTATTGTGCTGATCAGGTATGATATCTATGGGTCTAAATTCCACCTTCTGTAGACAGAAAACCTTATGCAGGCAGGAACGATGCCTCCTGTATACCTCCGGGGCACAGCAAAATGATTGTCATGGAACAGGCACTTGGTGAAACAGCTATTGAACAGATTAATGAGTATACCTTAATGTGAAACTGGGAAAAATGTAGTCATCATTTATTCTTTTCAGGAAACTACACGACCTCCATTTTTTTGGTGTCCATCACTGCAGTTATGCATGTGAGTAAACTTTGATTGCAGAATATTTTTACCAGAATGTGATTGCATTCATAGAAATCGTAATGTATCTTCAGCAAAACCAGCCTTGACTCCATTGTCCTAAGAGGAATAAATCTAGAGAACAATAGACTTGCTTAGTGGAATGCCTCCCTTCCCGTACATTGCTACAAAATCACAAAGAAGGAGGAAAATCATGCTTTCCAACAAAGCATCTCGGCATGTGGGTGGTCAATGATGTTTACCAAAAATGGATTTGTGGCTGGTGAGAAAACTCTTATTTCCCGGAAGGTGAATCTCTGTGATGCTGATTACAGAAATAAGTTGTACTGCTTGAAGTATGGGGAGAAAAAGTAACTGTTTGATTCCTTTCCCATACAAACAAGATTGCATGTTTTCCTGTGACTGTGGGTCACCCTACAGAGACAGACGACTGTATCCATATTGAAGTTGCAAATACCGGAACATTAGATTTGCTTTCTTTCTGCCCATGAAACACAGATTCGGTTGCTTTTCTCTTCTCTCTGCCGAGAATATGTGTAAGCAGGGCCCCCAAATGTGCCTGTCTATGGATAAAAGGTCCTTTCCACCGTTCCACGGCTTGAGGGAGGGAATTGTCAACCCGGACGCCAGCCTGCAACGTGGAAGCCAGATTCTTGTAAGTACTTTCCCCTCGGCTGTGAACGTTGGGGCAGAATCATTTTCTCCCTCCTGAAACATAATCACATTGCCAAAGCTGTTTATGATCAGAAATCCCTTACATAAAAAGGGTGATAGTTCTCTTCATCACATTCCACGAGTGGATGTGACACTGGGAACATGTATGTCCCAACCTGGGTTCCCACCAGGATCTGTGGAAGGTATTCGTAGGATTCCACAGTGGGCTCTTGGGAGATGCAGAATGGAGCACAGGAGGGGCGTTTTTCCTCTCTGTTGAGCTTTGGTTTCCTCGTCTGCAAGCATCAACCACGGGACAGTCCTCTCTGCCTTGTTGTGAAGACTCGAGACCATCAGGCTGGACTGTGAGGGCAGTTTTTCTCATTGTACAACTTTACACTGACCATTGGCAGCCTAAGGAATTGGCAAATATTACCAGAAAAGGCTGAGATCACAGAGTGCTCTCTTGAAGTGCAAGTTCATCTTCTCATCAGGAATTGATTTAGCAATTTACCAGCAAGGGAAAGTCAGTTGACAATGGAGATGCAGTTCTCAGCCCGTTTCTAAGCGTTTCTGTACTTTTCAATCAGAGAGATTTGAGCCAGGTCCTAGCACTGTTTTTTACTGCAACTTCATCATGGCTCAAATCTCTTATTTACTCACCTTTGTCATTTAAGTGATAAAATATATATGAGATTGCCAAGCACGATGCCAGAGTTATACTAGGTGCTTAAGAAATAGCGAGAAAAGTGGAATCTAAACATTTATTAATCTAAACCTCCCTTAAGTACCAGGCTCTGGAGGACAAAGACACGGCTAATGAGGAAAGGAAGACAATAAAAGTCTTCCATGATCTCTGTGTTTGGATGAGGTTCTAGGTACTTTCCACACAACAACTTAGTTGACTTTCTCAACCACCCAGCTAGAGAGGCTACTCTACCTCTACTCATGAGGAAACACAATCAGAAAATTTAGACAGATGACCAAAGTCACGGAGCCGAAAGAAAGGATTACAGCTGACTTCGGAACCCAAGTTTATCTTGGAAAAGCTTGTGTCCTCTCCGTGACTAGGTGAACAAAGCAAGCATCACATGCCACCTTTACCCCAACGTGGCAAAAAGATTGAGAATGAGTCTGACTTCCAGGATGGAACCCTAGCCCCACCATTGACCATCTCTGAGACTTGGATCCTAGTTCTCAGTACTTACATGGAACTTGTCTATTTCTGCCTTTCAGTATTAATAGATTTCAACCCCCTGGCTACCCTGGGGGATGGCCAAGAGCTCTTGCATTTCCTCCTCTCCTTTCTACCTTCCTCAAATATGTTTGAATACTATACACTGAAGATGCAGAGTGAGGACAATTCATGCTTCACTGAGGTTAGAATGTAACAGGGATTATAGCCATGAGCCACATAACATTATTGAGTAAGTATGAGCTACTCCAGGATGGAGAACAGAGTGGTCTAATGCGTGCTTGGTGGGGATGGAGCCTAGTCCAAGAAAATTTCTCTGAGTCAGTGATCTTGAATGGAGACAAGACCAACCAGTTGGGTTGATTTAGCTTCCCGGACATTCTCTTTGCAGCTTTCCTTTCTGTTTAATCATGGAACTTAAAAGTTAACATTTTGCCATGAAAAAAAAAATCTAGCATCTCAGAAGAGAGTTTGCTGTAGCAAAGTACTATAGATTGAATGGTTTATAAACAACAGAAATTTATTTCTTCCAGCTTGGAGAGTAGAAGTCTGAGACAACAGTGCCAACATGATCAGGTTCTGGTTGAAGGGTCTCTTCCAGGTTGCAAACAGCTAACTCCCGGTATTTTAACATGACAGAAAGAGAGCAAATCCCTCTCAGAAGGGCATTAATTCCACTCGAGAGGGCTCCAAACTCATGATCAAATTGGCTCCCAAGAACCCTGCTTCCTCATATCTCACGTCGGGGGTGATATTTCAACATGTGAATTCTGAGGGGACAAAAACAGTCAGTCCATTACAGTCTGCCCCTAGCCCCCCTAAATCATCTCACATGCAAAATACACTATTCCATCCCAACAACCTCCATACTGTTAACTCATTCTAGTATCAACTCAAAGTCCAAAGTCTCATCAAAACATTGTCCAAGTCAGATATGGATGAGACTTCGGATATAATTCATCCTGAGGTAAAACTCACCTCCATCTATAAACCAGTGCAACCAAATAAGTTATGTGCTCCCAAAACACAATGACAGACAGACATAGGAGAAACATTTTCATTCCCAAAGGGAGAAATAGAAAAAAAATAGAGAGTGATGGGTCCCAAGCAAGCTCTAAATCCAGCAAGTCAAGTTTCATGAGATCTTTTAAAAAATGTATTTTTAAAGTGAATTTTATTTCGCATGTGTATACATTAAGGTATACACGATGTGATAGGAGGCATATCAATAACCAAAAGGTTACTACAGTGAAGTCAGTTAAGGTATCCATCATCTCACCATTACTCATTTTTTGTTTGTTTTAGTGGCAAGAGCAGCTGAAAGCTACTCATTTAGCAGGAATCTCAAATACAGTGCAACTTTATTGCCCTCCTGTTGTATCTAAATCTCTGAACTTAATAACCCTGCCTATCTGATACTTTGTGTCCTCTGTCCTGCATCTGCCCAGTTCCTCCCCATTCACCTTATCCCCCATAACCACTGTTTTGTTCTCTATCTGTGCATAGTTGAATTTTACTTTTCTTTTTTTTAGCTTTCACGTATGAGTGAGAGGATGCAGTATTTTTCTTTCTGTGTTCGGTTTACCAACGGTTCGGTTTAGCCAATGATCCTCCAGATTCATCTCAGTTGAAGCAAATGACAAGATCTCATTTTGTTGTTTGTTTAAGGCTGAATAATATTCCATATATATATATATATCTTTATTCATTCATCTGTTGGCAAATACTTAAGTTGCTTATATATCTTGGTTATTGTGAATAACGCTGCAGTAAACATGAAAATGCAGACATCCTTACCTTTAGAAGGTGATAATTTCATTTCTTTTTGCTATATGCCCAGAAGAGAAATAGCGGGACCATATGGCAGTTCTATTTTTAAATTCATTAGAAACCGTCCTACTGTTTTCCATAATGGCTGAACCAACCTATATTTCCACCAATAGTGTACAAGAATTTCTTTCTTTTTTTCCACCCTCTCTCCAACATCTGTTATCTCTTGACTTTTTGATAATAGTCATACTGAGGGTTGTGAGGTAGTATCTCATACTGGTTTTTATTTATATTTCCCTAATTATTAATAATGTTAAACACTTTTTCCTATACCAGTTGGCCATTTTTATGTCTTATTTGGAAACATCTACTCAGATATTTTGTCAATTTTAAAAATTTGCTTATTTGTTTTTGCACTGTTGAATTGCCTGAAGTCTTTATACATTCTGGATATTAGCCCCATATCAGATATATGGTTTGCAAATACTTATTCCTAGTCTTGTAGGCTATCACTGAATTTTGTTGTTTGTTTTCTCTGTTGTGCAGACACTTTTTAGCTTGATGTAGTTGCATTTATTTATTTTCACTTTTATGGCCTAAGCTTTTGGCATGACATTCAAAAAATAATTGTCAAGGTCAGTGTCCAGGAGCTTTTCACTGTGTTCTCTTCTAGGAATTTTTTAGTTTCTGACCTTACATTGAGCTCTTCTATCCCTGGTGTAAATTAGGGTCCAGTTTTATTCTTTTTGCATGTGGACATCCAGCTTTCCCAGTGCCATGTATTTAAAGACACCATTCTTTTTCCATTCTTCCTGGTGCCCTTGTCAAAATGTAGTTGACTATATATGCTTGGGTTTATTTCTAGACTCTTTCTTCTATTTCACTGATCTATGTGCTTGTTATGCCTGTACTGTACTGCTTTGATTACTATCACTTTGTAGCATAAAAAATTCAAATCAAGAAGTGTGATGTCTCCAACTTTTTTTTTTCTTGGAATTGTGTTGGCCATTTGAACTTGAGCTCACATTGAGCTCTATGGCTCAATGCTCTGACTTTCAGATCTTCTGGGTGGAGGACCCATGGAGGTGAAAATATCTCTTGCTTGTGTTGGTGCTATCCATGCTGGGGTTCTCTGCTGTGGCCCCATGCATGCCATGATTTTCTGTTGGGATGGAGGTCATGTCCCTGAAAGCTCTGCCTGGCAGTCCCATCTCCTTGGCTCTGCTGAGGTCCTGCCTTTCCAAATCAAGGTGGAGGCATCCCTGACCCTTGGACCCATGCACTGTGAGCCTGTGTTGAGAGCCCAGATCATCCCTGAATTACCTTCTGAGTCTCTTTTTCCTTGTGCTGAAGAAGAGTGTCTGTTCATAACAAAATAGTACAATGGTCCAGTACTGTAGGGCCTAAAATGTTTAACAGCCACCCGTCATTGTTTCATGTAGTCCCAGCTGGCAATGTTTCTGCTGGTATATACCATCTGCATTCCTGGCTTTTATTGAAATGGTTCATTAATTCCTCGGTTCACACTCACACCAGTCTCTTTGTCAAATAGTTGGTCTGTCACACCCTTAGTGTTATCTCATGAACACATTATCTCATTTTTTAATAATATGAACAGACTGAGAGTTTTCCAAATCTCTAAGTTCTGGTTTCTTTTTGCTGAACGATTTTCTGTTGAATTTAGTTTTCTCCGCTCTCATTGAACTGTAAGCAGTCAGGAGGAATGAAGCTGCTCCTTTAACACTTTTTTTTTGAAATCTCAGCTAAATATCCAATTTTACCACTCACAAAGTTTATCCTCCACAAAACAAACCCTAACACAATTCAGCCACATTTTTGCCACTTTTATAGCAAGGTTCACCTCTTTCTCAGTTTTTAGCAACATTTTCTTTATTTCAGGTGAGACCTATGCAGGATGGTCTTTGCCATCCATAGTGCTATCAATATTCTGTTCATGATTCCTTGGGTATTCTCTCCAAAGCTTTCTCCACAGCTCTCCCAGTTTATTCCTGAGCGCTCAACAGAATCCCTACAGATCATGCAGTTATGATCATGGCAATCTAGGCTTTATTGAGCATGCACCTCAAAACTCTTACAACCCTCTACACATTACTTAATTCCAAAGCTCTACCTACTGCCCAGTTCAACATTTGTAGGATTAGTTACAACAGTACCACCACTTCTGTTACCAATTTCTATCTTGGTTTATTTGGGCTGCTATAACAAGGTACCAAAGTCTGGGTGGCTTATAAACAACAGAAATTTATTTTCCACAGTTCTGGAAGTTGAAAGTTTAAGATGAGTGTATTCCTAAAGGCTGCACTTTTTTAAAAAAAGTTTTTTTTTATTTTAGAATGTCTTTTCTTATTTTTTAGAAAGCAGAATTTATTGAGAGGGCAGAAAAGCTCCTACAGTGTGAGGGAACTTGAGGGGTTTACCCTTTTAAAAAAAAACTTTTCAAAGTTTTTTAGTGAAAGAAGGGAGAAAAATGACAGAGACATGCCAGAGTTGGCATGGGCTAAAGAAACTGCCGTGGTCTTACTTCTAATATCATCTCTTTGGAGGTTAGGATTTCCATATGTAAACTTCAGGTCATTACAGAGGTGAAGCTTGGCTTTATATGGAGGAGTGAAAGCAGCTTCTTGGAAAAACTGATTCTTTGTTTTCTGAGGGTGAATAAAGATTAAGCTTGAGGACTTGTTCAATCAGCAGGAAACAACTGAATGCCATTAATATGTCTGGAGTGAGAAGATCCAGGTTGATACTGTGTGCGTTGATGCTGATGAGGAAGCATGACCATGATGAAGGTTTTGGTCTTTAGGGCAAGAATTAAGAGAAACCACTGAGAGCTTTAAGAAGGGACAGGGTAACACAGAAAATAGTCGGACTGGCAGGGAGCATGCATTTTACCAGTATCCCTCTGTTGCCATGCAGAAAATTGATTCTAAGGAGACCAGGACATGTGGGGAGATTCATTGTCAGTACTTTGCAAGAACCCAGATGTGATAGCAGCTTGGACTAAGATGCTAGCTAAAGAAAGAGAGAACTCAATGACTTGAGAGATTTTAGGACATAAAAGCCACAAGACCTGGTGTCCAATTTCATATAAGAAGGGTGGGGTCACAGGGTCTCTCAGGTTTCTGGCTTCTAGCTCTGGGTGGATTGTGGTGCTGTCTAGCGAGACAGAGAAGCCAGAACGAGACCAGGTGTGTGGGAAAGACAATACGTTGAGGCAGTTAAGTTGGGAAGCGATGTTTAAGGGCAGCAGAGATAAATCCCGACTGAGGAAATTATCAGAAAGCTGCACCGGGGAGGCAGGATTTGGACCAGGCCTTGAATTCTTTCCAGAAATCAAAACTGAGCATAGTGGGATGATCACAGGGAAAGAGACATTTTCAACAGAGCATGCACCCAGAGCCTGGTGGGACCTCTTGGCATTTTTGTCCTATTTTTTCCCCCAGTAAACATTGTATTGAAGTTTATCACACATATAGAATCGTACACAATTCCTAAAAACGCTAGTCTACAAAATTTTCTAAAGGAGATCATCCATTTTCTCGGGGGAGATGTTCATTCTTTTTTTAAACATTTTTCATTTTAACTGTTTCTAGCTTTCTGGTTCAAAGTTGCATCAAAGTCCTGGAAATAAATTGGGAAGAGAAACTCATTTCGTGAGTGACTATCTTGGCAAGAGATGGTAGGGTTGTGATTGAGATAGTGACCCTGTGACTAGAAAACATCAGTATCTGTTGTTGGAGAACCATGGTCATTTATATTGCATTAGAAAGTGCAATGAGACAGGGAGATTGGAGATTTCACTGCTACCATCCTGGGTGTACGTTCACAACTGATACACAGAAGTCATTCTAGACTATACAAGATTGAGTTCAGTTTGCAAAATCATAAGTTCCAGGTGTTTACACAAAATCTATGCAGAAATGTCTGGAAGAACAGAAGGACAGAAGAATGCATGGGTGTATGATAGGGGAAAAAAGAGTCTGGCTGAAGGAGAAATGTGTGAGTCCTTTTCTGAGGCAACAGTTAATCAAGTTGAAGTTGAAGTTCTTAGTTTATAAGACATTATTCGTGGCTGAGTATGGTGGCTCATGCTTGTAATCTCAGCACTTTGGGAGGCCGAGATGAGAGGACTGCTTGAGTCCAGAAGTTTGAGACCAGCCTAGGAGATCTTGTCACTACAAAAAATAAAAAAAAAAATTAGCCAAATGTGATGGCATGCACCTGTAGTCACAGCTACTCAGGAGGCTGAGGTGGAAGAATTACCTGATCACAGGAGGTCAAGCCTGTGGTGAGCAGTGATTGTGCCACTGCCCTCCAGCCTGGATGACAGAGTGAGACACCGACTCAAAAAAAGAAAAAAAAAAGTTACTCAGAATGAGATGTCTAGGATTTGTCTTTTTTTAAAAAAAAAATCATTTTTTAAAACTACTTTTTTTCTCCTGAAAAGATTGAAAATAATGAGAGTGCCTGTGCCACAGTAGAAAATGTGGTTCTGGATCAAGAGAGAGTGATCAAAGCCGGAATAGGTCTTCCAGTGTTGTCAGCATTTCGAGTAATTGAAGCCACAGGTTGAGACAACATGGTCCCCGGAGTGGAGGGGGAGGGATGACCCCAAGGCGTTGGAGGCTGCAGAGGCTGGAGCTCAGAGGGAGATATCCCAGTTGCACCTCTGTGGTGGCGGCTACCTGACTTGCCGGGGGCCAAGGTGGATGAGGTGGATGGCGGATGGAGAACATCACAGGCTGCACCCCAGAGAGGGTTAACAGCCAGAGTGCTTTCCAGATGTCAACAGTCGATTCCAGACAATTAGGAGGCTGTCTTTCTTTCTCTCTCCCAGGACCCCTAGCACAAACTGTCTGAACCATAACAGTTGAGTCTGAGCATATCAAGTAAGTAAGGCAGAGGGAGACCCCGTGGAATAACTGAGGTTAGCGGCTTGTGGGGCTGTGGATGGGTTGGGGGGGGGTTGGGCAGCTCAAGAGAGGGAACCTTGCCTTTAATCAATGTGCTAATCCAGGACATAAGGTCTCCTTTCTCTCCCTTCTTCATTCCATTTCCCAGGACTCAGTCCTCCCTCCCTCCCCATACTGGTTGAATGGAAATTTGGTCCAGTTTTTTTTTTTCTTTTTTTAATATAGATACATTAAAAAACAGACACTGATCTTCAAAGAAGCCTGCAATTTCACTGGCGACGGAATGTTTATAGCCACAATTTGTTTGGTTCTGATAAAATGCACATGCCTCGTTGTTCTATTTTATTTCGCATCCCAAGCCAGGCTGGCTTCATGCACGGGCCTGTGCCCTTCCCGGTCAGCGAGGCAGTGGGGGAGACAGGAAAGAAGAGAGAAAGAGAGACAGACAGAAAAAGAGACAAAGAGAGGAGAGAGAGAAAGACGAGAGACCAAGAGAGAAAGAGAGAGTGAGAAAGAAGAACCTTCCCTGAGCTATAGCTGCATCTGTCTGGGGGTGTCTTAGGTTGCATGAGCCCATCCAGGGGCCATCTGATGGTCCCACAACCCAGGGGTTGAGATGACAGTCCAGAGGGATATTTCAGAGATACCTTATGCCATGTCAAAAGAAACACAAACATTTCTAGGTCTAGTTGAAGCAGGATCTAATCTCCCCAATTATTTTAGAGGGGTTATGGGATAAAGCAGGTAAGTCTTGAAACCCAAAAGATGTGAACTTAAATGTCATCTTAGTGAACTTTTTGCTGTATGGTTTTAAATAAAACTTTCCCTGAATTGGTTTGCCCCATCTGAAAAGCATGGATGTCTCTCCTGCAGTGAGATGATGCGAGGTTAAACAGATTTAGAGGCAGACCAGCATGACCAAGGGTGCCTGGAAGGTGGAATTTTTTTGTCTGAAGAGTAAACCCAGAAGGGTATTCCGGGTCAGAGTGTGACAGTCACCCAGGGGGCAGGCCTGAGGAAACAGCATCGCTCAGGGATAAGGAGAAGTTTGGGGTGACTGGGGTGTTTAGTATAGGGACAGAACAAGAAACGGGGCTAGCAAAACAAGAAATCAGTTGTGAGCCATGCTAAGGAGGTCTATAGACCTCCCTATCGCAGCCAGCAAGACAGCCTTGGTGTTCCAAGCAGAAGATCATGTGTGTTGTAGATTGTGTTCTGGAAAAATGACTATTCGCAGAGTGGGCCCACTGCACGTGAGAGGAGAAGAAGGAAAGAAGTAGAAAGATTAAAATTAGGGGATGTTGGCCGGGCTCGGTGGCTCAGCCTGTCATCCCAGCACTTTGGGAGGCCGAGGCGAGTGGATTACCTGAGACCATGGGTTCGAGACCCACCCAGGCAACTTGGCGAGATCTCTTCTCTACAATAAATCAAAAATGAGCCGGGCGTGGTAGCGCGCGCCTGGAGTTCCAGCTACTTAGAAGGCTGAGGCAGGAGGTTCCCGGAGCCCAGCAGGTGGAGGCTGCGGTGGCCGGGAGCGTGGACACTGCCCTCCAGTCTGGATGACAGCGTGAGACTCCAACTCAAATATAAATAAATAAATAAATACATAAATACGTAAATAAATAAATAAAATTAGGTGATGCTTCTCGGTGCCGGGTGTGAATGACCGCTTTGCCACGACACAGCTCTTAACAGTGCCATGACACAGTTCTTCATGGCTGGTTCCATGTTCTTGCTATTGTGAACAAGGCTGCAATAAACAAATGTGTGCATGTATCTTTTTCACAGAGTGATTTGAGTTCTTCTGGGTATATTCCCAGTAGGGGGATTACGGGATCATATGGAAGGTCGATTTTTAGAATTTTTAGGAATCGCCACACTGATTTCCACAGGCTGTACTAGTTTACACTCCCACCAGCAGTGTAGAAGTGACCCCTTTTCGCCACATCCTCTCCAGCATCTGTTGTTTTTTGAGTTATTGATGATGGCCATTCTGACTGGAGTTAGAATACACAGGGGAAAATATTTCTCAATAAAATTGACTGAATGGGGAAAAAAATAGAGTGACAGTTCTGGGTTCAAATCCCAGCTCTGCCTTGTGCCAGTTGGGAAGCCGGGAACCAGTTACTTACACTGATTATGCCTCAGTGACCCTCACCTGTATAATAGGGGTGTTAATAATGTGTATTCCTGACACATGTACTGTGAAGATTCCTTGAGTTTTAAAGAAAAGAAACACTGAAAGATACTTAAAAGCGTGGATGCCAAATACATGCACTCAGTCAATGCTGCATGTTCTTACTGGTTGAAATCTCAGGGCACCGTGTGCTCTAACTAAGCCTTTTGCATCCGTTATTTCATTTAATCTTTATTTTTACCCTGAAAGACATTTATTGCTCTTATTTTTTATTTTCCTTATGAAAATTAAAGTTCAGAGAAATTGAGTGATTGCCCAGCCTGATTAAGAGGAGCCAGGATAGGAAGCCAGATGGATTCCAAAGCCCATGGTCTTAAACAGTTTCTACTACAAGAGGGTGATCAGAAGAGAAGTCTCAGGTTCTTCATTCTCAAGTTGTGATGAGCACATCAAAACCAGCGGAGATGTTGCTGGTGAGAAGGCTTAGCCTGACCGCTGTTGAAGAGTTTCCTTCCCAGTCAGTGCTCTCCCTCTGAGTGTACGTGTGTGTGTAGACAGAGTGTGTGTGTGTAGAGGGTGTGTGTGTCTGTGTAGAGGGGATGTGTGTGTGGAGAGAGTGTGTGTGTCTGTGTAGAGGGGATGTGTGTGTGGAGAGAGAGTGTGTGTCTGTGTAGAGGGTGTGTGTGTGTTTGGGTGTGTGTGTGTAGAAGGTGTATGTGTGCTTGCGTCGAGTGTAGAGGGTGTATATGCACTTGTATAGAGCATAGAGGATGTGTGTGTGTGTGCGCACGTAGACGGTGGATGTAGAGGGTGTGTATGTCTGTGTCTGAGTAGAGGGTGTCTATGTGTGCTTGTGTAGAGATGTGAGTGTAGAGGGTGTGTGTGTGTATGTGTATGTGTGCTTGTGTAGAGTATAGAGGGTGTATGTGTGCTTGTATAGAGCATAGAGGGTATGTGTGTGTGTGTGTGTGTGTGTGTGTGTGTGTGCGCGCGCGCGCAGAGGGTGGGTGTAGAGGGTGTGTATGTGTATAGAGTGTGTCTTTGTGTGTGCTTGTGTAGAGGGTACGGGTGTAGAGGGTGTGTATGTGTGTGTGTGTGTGTAGAGGGTGTGTGTGTGTGTAGAGGGTTGCATGTCTGTGTCTGTGTAGAGGGTGTCTATGTGTGTTTGTGTAGAGGTGTGAGTTTAGAGGGTGTGTGTGTATGTGTGTGTGTGTAGAGGGGTGTATGTCTGTGTCTATGTAGAGGGTGTCTGTGTGTGCATGCTTATGTAGAGGGTGTGAGTGAGGAGGGTGTGGGGGGAGCAGTGAGTGTGTGTGTGTGTGTGTGTGTGTGTAGATGTGTGTGTGTGTGTGTGTGTGTGTAGATGATGTGTGTGTGTGTGTGTGTGTGTGTGTGTGTGTGTGTGTGTGTGTGTAGAGAAGTGATTGGACAGGTTGGCGCTGGCCAGAGCTGATCATTCTCTGAGGAACTTTAAATGGTGCTTTGCTTTTGGACAAACCAATCAGTCAGAAGACAGATTCTACATTTCAACTCTTACTAAAGTCTTCTCTTTTCCCTCATCTTTTAAACATATTTGGTGAAAGTTTAAACATGATAAAGCTTGAACTCTTCTTAAAATCAGGTGGGCTTCATTTCAGAAGCTTCACATAATTTTATTTCAGAAGGAAATTTAAAATTTCTCTACAAGATCCTGGCACCAATTTTTGGTTTCTAGTAACAGGAAACAAGAGAACAGTGGAATGCTGGGAGTCGGAGAGCCTCCAACAGAGGCTGAAGCCCTGCCATACCTCCTGGGGCACCACTCAGCCTCTTCCAAGACGTAGAACACCCTGCTCTCAGAAATTCCTTCCTTTTTGTACCTGGCACTCTCCGTTGGAAGATTATTGCCCTTAGAAGAAATGTCTTTCTCTAGCCTCTATCCCCCCAGATGAACCTAATTGGTCCCCCCAAAGCACTGCTCTGTTCTTTCTTTCCCAGGAGAGGCCTTCTGGAACCTGTGGACATTCATCTGTATCCCTCATGAGTCTTTTCTTCCATGGACTGATGATATGACCTTCAATCATTCCCTAAAAAGACCCAATTTCCATAGTCCTTTGGGTAAAGTACTCTGGAACTAGGTCAGGTCCACACATGGCACTCCTTCCATGAAATTAGGGTCTGGGTTTTGTGTTCTGATGATTTTTAATGTAACTGATGCTCTATTCTGAAAGCTTTGTGAATAAATTGAGGGAAAGCCACTGCATTGCTGACACAAGGCAATGCTGCAATACTGCTTTGTTGCATCGGAAATAAGATTCAAGCTCCTTCTCGTCAACAGAGCTCGACAGGTTGCAGCCCTAGCCCTCAACTCCAGGTCATTTTACAGTCCTCTAGCCACATCGGCTTTTGTGTTGCTCCTAGAACCCCTCACCCTTGACCCTGCCTTAGGGGCTTTGCAACACTTGTTTTCTCTGTCTGGACCGCTCCTCCCAGATCTGCGAAGGGCCAGCTCTTACCTGTCCCTCAGGTCTTAACTCCTGGACTTTGTATCTACTGTTCTTCCTTATCCCTTTGTCATTGTCTAACTTACCATACTATTCTATTTCTTCATAGCCCTTTGCAAGATTAAAGTTGTCCTTCGCTTACTCTTTAGTTTACTTTTTGATTAAAGTTATCGGTTGCTTACTCTTTAGTTTACTTTTTGATTAAAGTTATCGGTTGCTTACTCTTCACTTTCCTCGAATAGGCTAGAGGCACCATCATTGGAGGTGACGTCCTTCTCTGGTTTACAGCTTTGCTCCTGCTGAATGAAATTGCATCTATAGCGTGGTGTGGTCCATAGGGGATATTTGCTGGATGGATACCTTTGTGAATGATTGGATGGGCTGAGTGTGAGGAAGCCTCAAAACAAGTACATAGCGTCAAGACATCTTAGCGGTTATAAAATACTTGAGAGGTTGATTCTAATCTACCATGCTTATTCCACAGGTAATGAATCTCTGTCCAGCCAGGGCGCCTGATGTGCGCACAAACACGCCATAAGCAAGTGCAAGAACTGGCACAGAAGTCTAAATTCCACACACATTTTTCTTTTCTTTTTTAACAATAAAAAGCAAATACCTCAGCATAGGCTAAAAGCTCAAAATGAATTAGGTGTCTTAGACTGACTATTTTCTGAGCAGGTTTTCTAAGATGATATTTTCATGCTGCAAAGATTTGATTCGTAAGTAAGGAGGTCAAAATGCAGATAGAGAGATCTGAGAAGAAATCCAGAAGCAGGAATCAGCAGATGAGACACAGTGGAAGTGATCTAGGCCTGGCAGAAAGCAAGAGACATCCCTGGCCAGGCCAGGGGAGGTAGCCAAGTGGAGGGTGGGCCTTTGATGTGCAGAGAAGAGCCTTGGATTTCTGCTCCCCCACACTCGGGCTCATTGAATGGGAAAGTGGGACTTGGGGAATGAGTGCGACAGGGGTGGACTGAGAAAATCAGAAGAGGAAAGAACCAGATGGAGGAAGGACTGCTCCGAGATCACAGAAATGGAGAGAGAGGCAGAGATCAGGGTGATATTTCTAGTGGGTATTTAAGTTGGCAAATGAGATCATCTTAATCTTGAGAAGGAGTAGAAAGAAATAAAATGGAACAGCGAGCTAGACAGTGATGGAGAGAGAAGGAAGCACATTAGACTGAAAGTTCCAGAAAAGCCTGGTTAATGTGACACAGGGGCTGAGACCTGAAAGACAGGTAGATGTTGACCCTTCACAGACTTGGGGAAAGAGAAGTCCAGGCATTATGCCACCCTGACTGCACAAGCTGTGGAGGGAAGAGGCAAGGAGCTTGTGTAGAAGAGGGAGTTAAGAAGACCGCGTCCAGGAAGGCGGGAAAAAGGGGGTGAACGTTTATGAGACACACCCAGGCTTCCTGCAGGAAGGATGTACGGGGCTCCAGCAGTCCTGCTTGCTCATCAGCTGTTAGCTTGTACAAACATTCCCAACGAACTGGCAACACCTGGATTCCACCAGTGACCTTGTAACATCAATAGCGCCCCTCTCCTTCCCTTTGGAGGCTACCTTGTGGTCTAGCAAGCAGATGTTTTGGAATCAGTCAAGCCAATTTTTTAGGAAACAGTTGCGTGATGTTGATAGGTTTTTCACTTATAGGATCGCAGTTTTCTCATCTATACCAAGGGGACCAAAAAATGCCTACTCTTGAGCACGATTCTAGAGCTTATGGGAACACTTGCGTGTAAGATGCATAAAACCATTTATGACAATAGGTTCACACATGTGTGTTCTTCTATGTTCTTCCTTTTGTAGTTAACCTAATCCTCTTTCCATGCCTCTGATTTGGGGTTTATTTAATGGATTTATTTAATTAAGCGTGTCCCAGCTAAGGAATTTGAAAAGTCACAGTTCTATAGAATGTTACAGATCAATAGGAATGGAAGATCTGTTTGTCCAAAAATTAATATCTGTGGCCTACAGATATATTTCTGGGGGTTGGTAGAATTGTTCACAATTTTTGAATGGCAATTTAGAACTGGGATATTTCACACTGTGGGAGATTTCTGACATCTCTTGGAAAGCCTGAAGGTCTGACACCCTGTTGTCCAGCATGTGACCGTTAGCTAAAACTGGGTGACTGCCACTTCACTGTCCAGCTGTAGTCACCTGCCAGGGCTACGATGACAAAGTACACACAGTGGGTGGCTTAAACAGCAGAAATGTATTGTGACCCAGGTCAGGAGCCTGGAAGTTTAAGATCAAGGTGTTCTCAAAGTTGGCATGTTTTGCTGGATTTAAGTGAGAATCTGTTCCAGACCTTTCCCCTAGCTTCTGGGCGTGGCTGGCAATCTTTGGTGTGCCTTGGCTTGTAGAAACATCACCTTGATCTTTGCTTTTCACGTGGAGTTTTCCTTATGCACTTGTCTCAGTGCCTAAGTTTCCCCATTTTATAAGGACACCAATGACACTGGATTAGGGCCTACACTAATGACCTTATCTTAACTAATCACATCTGCAGTGACCATTTCCAAGTAAGGGCCAATTCTGAGGTACTGGGAGTTAGAACGTCAATATATAAGTGTGAGGAGAACACAATTCAACTCATCACACCAGCTTAATCGTGTCCCCTTCAACAGAACCTTTGTAGACACCTGCAAGGTCACCTGGTCCCTGTCACATTTCAGCATGCTGTCGATGACTTTGGCCAAATGCTTTCTTTCTGTCTTTGAGCACGTGAGGTCTCAATTTTGATAAAGCAATGATTCCCTACAAGGTCTGCAGTGTGTGGCGAGTTGAAAGTCCCCATCAAGTGGCCTCCTGAGATAGCACAGATGGGGACCACTGAAGACAAAATGGACCCTTTCTGGATGCGGGTCCATGCATCTCTGCGTTGCCATTGGTTTGGTCAGAGGAAGTGTCAAGAAATGATGCCGTTTCAAGCTTGGTCACTCAGAGATGGCTGAAGAGTAGAAAAGTCAAGAGGGAGGGTTAGTTTGGGGACAGCAGGTGACAGGCAACTGAGGCTGTGACAGGTGGAGCCCAAGGTGACAGCCGCGGAGAAATGTCCAAGAGGCAGGGGGAACGTGGGTTTGATTTTCTGCTGTCCGCCCGCCGAACAAGTCAAGTCAGAATCTTTTCATCGTTGGCAAGGACCTTCACAGAGTGATATTTTGTTAGGAATTCACGTATGTTTATAAATTCGCCCTAATATAAGTTGATAATGAGGAAGCATTACATATATTCACAGAGTAAAGGTATTAAGGAAAAACACGATGTCTCACTGTTTTATTTCTGATTAAAAAATGCTCCTTTGTGTGTTACTCTTACAAACAGCAAGGGTAGGGTTTTTTTTCCTCTACCAAAATGCCAGTTAAATTATATTTTGATAATTTTCTCAATGTGTCAGCTGCCAACAGCACTTTAAATAATAAGAATTAGATCCCTCCTAAATAAGGCAGTAATTCCATTAAAAAATGCTGGAGGCCCCAGAGCTCGGGGTCTGAGAAACAGAACCACGGGCTTGCTGCAAGGTTGACAAAATTCTGAAAACCTGAACAGAAATTTACCTTGCTTCTCTGGAGATCTGCTGTATACTGTAATCCTAATAAGTAATAGGTGTACAGCTCTTCGGAAATTACTGGGAGTATTCGTATGACTCTTCTTCTTTGGGTGTCTCTAAACTTCATATGATAAAGTAGGAATTATAGTTGACCTTTGAATAACATGGCGGTTAGGGATACCAACTTCTTGTACCATTAAAAACTCACATCCAGGCCAAGGTGTTGGCCCACACCTGTAATCCAGTACTTCAAGAGGATGAGGTGGGAGGATTGCTTGAGCCCAGGAGTTCAAGACCAGCCTGGGCAACATAGCAAGATTTTGTCTCTACAAACGACTTTTAAAAAGTTAGCCTGGAATGGTGTTGCAAGCTTGTAGTCCCAGCTACTTGGGAGACTGAGGCGGAAGGATCACCTGAGCCTCAGCCTCAGGAGATCGAGGCTACGGTGAGCTGTGTTCATGCCACTGCCCTCCAGCTTAGGCAACAGAGTGAGACCCCAACTTAAAATAAAAAAATTATATATAACTTTTGAGTCTCCAAACACTTAGCTACGAATGGTCTTCTGCTGACCAGAAGCCTTACTGATAATATAAACAGTGATTAACACATAGGTAGACTAGTATTTACATCCATTTTATGATTCGTGACATGCCCTACTTTCTTAATTTTTTTTTTTTTGATATTTCTAGGCCACACGTTCTGTCTGCCTAATTCTTCAAACTTTTGCAAGTCTTCAAAAAATTTCCACTGTATTTATTGGAAAGAATTCCCGTATCAGTAGACCTGCACAGTTTAAATCCATGTTGTTCAAATGGTCAGCTGTGCTGTTTTCACTTACAGAAGAGAAAACAGGCTGAGAGACAAGACAAGACTCAGGGTTATACGAAGAGTGAAAGACCCTGCTAGGGATAGCCATGGCAACCAAATGCTGGGATGCTATCCTCCTGGATCATACCTGGAGACCAGAAACAGCCAATAGCCAGTGCCATGACATTATGGCTCTAGTATTTTACACTTTTTTGAGTGTGGGAAATGGCCACCAAAATGAATTGACTTTGTAGAGCTAAGGAACTGAGGCCCGAAGAGATTGGCACACATGAAATACTCATTTATTCACAGATGATTACTGTACGCACTCATGGACTTATTCCTTGAGATAGTTTAAAGTCACACACCAATATCACACAACTCCATTGTTTTTGTCCTGTTTTAATTTTTATTTTAAAGTTGTGAGGCACAATTCAGGGTTAGGTATGCAAATGGTCACCGTCCAGGTGAAGTTTGGGCCTCACATCACCTGATCTGAGATCAGGTACTCTTATGGATGAAGTGTGCCCCTGTATCCACCCCCCGCCACCGGCAGTTTCCCATTGCTGCCGATCCCTTTCTTATAGTATTATGATAATTGTTCAGGGTCCACTTATGAGTGAGAACATGTGGTACTCAGTTCATTCTTTCTCTGATAGATCACTGAGTATTATAGACACTAAATCCATCCAAGTTGCTGCGAAGTTCATAATTTTGCCCGTCTTTATGACTGCGTAATATTGTTCTCATCCTCACCCTTGTACTCATCATTCATTCATTTTAGAGCAGAGGAAACTGAAGGTCAAGCAACATACTTTTTAAAAAATAACGCATGCTCAACATATAATGAGTTTTTAAAACGGGTCTGCACTTATATATTTTCAATTCCTTTCACTGCAACTCTGGGTAACTACATGGTGCATACTGCTATGTGTATGCACACTGTTATGTTTCCACAGAGATCAAATTTTCTCTCTTTTCTTTCCACTATACACCTGATTTTTAAAAAATTGGAAAGTAAAGACTCCAAGTTTCCAGGAATGAATGATTGATGTAAAAAAACAAAAACAAAAACAAAAAACCCCTTATGTTAAAATTTTGGAAAACTCTGGAACTATTTCCCGGACTCATTTAAAAATAATTTTAATTACAAGTAAATCAAACAAACCCAAAATATTATAACAAAACATATTTTCCCAATATCCAGAATTCACAAATATAGACATTTTGTTATGCTTCATTTTAACTCTTTAAAAGTACTTTAACCACTCTGGAGAGAGTCAAAACCCCCTTGTCTCCTCCCATGATCCAGTTTCTCTTCTGCCATCTCAAAATTTTGCAAGATTTGGAAATTGATCTGTAATCTCCTCATCTATATTTCATACTTTAATTTAGTCAGATATTTGTCTAAAATAATTTGTAGAATATTTGCCAAATTGCAACTTAACTGGCATGATGATAGTTTTCAAAAAGTTTTAGAAAGTATTTGTATATCTGTATTCACGAAATATATCAAATATGAAAATGTACAGACAATAATATAATAGAAATGGAGAGTTATGTAACACAAAATTTGACATATGCAAATATTTTATTTTATTTTCTTCAGATTACTTTTTTAAAAAAAGATAAAACCTTATCTCCCGTGGGAAGCCAAGTTAAAAAAAAATAATAATAAATTTTAAAAAATAAAGACCAAAACACAACAGATTTGGCTAATGGACCCTCTGTCCACATACTCCCGCCAACCCACATACAATCGTCTTTGTCTTTTTCCATTCCCTGAGACAATATTTTCCAAGATTAATACAAGAATAACTATGTTATTCTTCTCTATGTTTTATGCTTTTACTATATTAAAGTAACACTAAAATATACAGAATATTGTGTTATGTGTTCTTTAAGACTTATCTGCCTGGTTTTCTTATCGGGATCTCTATATCAATCTATCTATTTCCTACCTGCATTTTCTGTTTAAATTAAATTTTAGGGTTGTTCATGTTGACATTGCACTTTGTTCATCTGAACTGTTATTTAACATACCATTTATTCGCCCATTCTTATTTCAATGGACATGTAAGTAGCTGTCTTATTTTATTTTTTTTCGACTAAAAATAATACTATAATGAACTTATGTCTTCTTGATATTTTTGTCAGCACTTATTTTGGGCATATATGCATTCAGAAGTGGAATTGCAGATCATTGAGCAAAGGCATCTCCAAGTTACCAGATTTTGTCAAATTGCTCTTCAAAGTGGTTGTAACAATTCATCTATATATTTAGCAATGTGGAGATTTCTGTCTTCTTCACATTCCCATGAGCACTCGATATTAGTCTGTTTTTTAAATGGCAGATTCTTAATATTGTGAAATTGCAATACATTGGTATCACATTGCTTTAATTTACATTTCTCTGATTACTAGTCAGTGGGAGCACCTTTACCATACTTATTAGTCACTGGGATTTCTTCTTTATGAATTATCTTTTAAATTCTTTGTCAATTTTGTGTGATTTCTTATTTTTCTATATTCTTGATGGAATTATATATTTTATGTAATCACTGAGACAGATCAATGGAGCAATCAATTAATCTATGTATCTAATATCTTTGGTCATATGCTTTGCAAGTATCTTTTCCCAAACTGTAACTCACCTTTCAAGTTTGCTTATGGCAGCTTTTAAGTTACAGACATCTTCGTGTTCAATGTATTTACGTTTATCAATCTTTTCTTCGTTCTTTAAAAAATGATCTGTGAACAGAATACTCTTTTAGTCTGTTGAAGTGATCACGCTAATCTTTCAGTATTGAATTATAGTTTGGCTGAATGTAGAATTCTAGATTAGATAGTTTTATTTCCTCACAACTTTGAAAGATTCTTCTCCTTTTTTCTCCTTCTCTTTTTTTTTTCTGGTCCAATGTAATTGACATTGCCCATATAGAATCCATATGTTCTTTTCCTATAAAGTTTTCTAGGTATAGATTTATTACTTATTCAAGATTCAGTGTTTTCTCTCAAATGAAGGAATTGTATGTCATATTAGTTTGTGATTATTTTTGTCTATTATATTTTAGATAATTCTTTCTATTCTTTTCCACTTGAAATTTTGTTCAATATACGTTGGACATTCTAATTCTGCTTTTATAATTTTTGTCTTTTTTTTCACACTGTGATGCATACAGAGTAATACTCTCAGATTAATTTCTCAGTTTGCTCATTCTTTTTAGCTATGTCTAATCTAATCTGCATTTTGACTTCTACAGTTAGAAGTGTGGTTTTTTGTGTGCATGCATATGCATATAACTATATAAATATTCACCAATGATGGACATAGATGAATATCTCTGTTTCTTTTAAATTTATCTCTATTTTTAAAATCACAGAATTAATCCTCCAATTCCAACCACACACAACATTACAGGTTAGAATCTAGTTTCCTACTTTTTTTAAATTTGTAACTCCTTTCATAATAGAGAAATCTGTAACCCATTACCCTCCACAAATTTACTCATTTGCTCTAGTCTAGAATATACAGCAATTTCAGAATTGCTAACTCATGCCACCAGGAAAATCAAACCGACTAACTAAAGTTTGGTATTTATTTACAATTCTTTGCATGCAATTTACATACTAGGAAATGAACAATCTTAAGTGTACAACTCGACATAAATGTTAAGATATAGACCATTTCCATCTCCCCAGAAAGCTCCTGTATTCCATCCTGCCAAATCTCGCTTCCCTGACTCCACCTGGAAGCATCCACCATTCTAATTTTTCACCATCATTTTATCTGTTCTAGAATTTCATATGAATAAAATCATTTGGCTTCTGTTTTTGTGCTGCTCAGAATAATGTTTGTAAGGTTGATTCACTACGTTTATTTTTGCTGAGCAGTATTTTGTCTTATCCTTTTTTATCCATTTGTCTGTTGATGGGCAATTGAACTGTTCCAGTTTTTAAAAGTTGTTCTGTATGAAGTTGTCATGAACGTTTTTATACAAATTTTCAAAAGACATATGTCTTTATATCTAATGGGCAAATTCCTAGCCTTCAAATTATGAGGTTAAAAGGTAGAGCTATAATTCAAAATATGAACTGCTAAACTTTCCCAAAGAGGTTATACCGTTTTTTTAATTCCCACTAACAATATAGAAGATGTGTGTTCCACATCCTCACAGCATTTTACTTTAGCAGACATTATTATTTTAGCCTTTCTGGTGGGTGTGTAGTGGATCTCATTGGATTTAATTTGTGGATTTAATTGCCTTTGAATTTAATTACCTTTCCCTGATGACAAGTGATGGAGAGAACTTTCCAGGTGCTCATTGACTATTTTCATGTTTTCTCTTGTCAAGTATTTGTTCTTACCTTTTACTCATTTTTAAAATTAGCTTGTTTTTCTTATTTAGATTGCATTGTAACAATTCCTTTTATATTTTGGATAAAAGTCCTCTGTTAGTTATGTGAGGGGGATTCCCCCCAAAAAAACAGGATTATCTTTTGGAGGACGGGCCACTTGTAGAACAGGCTACTACTGCTAGGTAAGTGTTCTAGGAACCTATTGGCATCAGTGTACCAACTAGCATTGTGGTGGGAGACTGCGTTCTGCTTCAGTGATTTTTTTTTAGAAATTCTTTCAACGGGTTTACCTATTTCATGATGTGTGATTTATGCACAGTTGGGTCAGTTTTTGACCCCAAACAGCATGATCTCCTTCCCCCCTGTTCGTTTTCACCTGATTTCACCCCCAAGCAAACTTTTTTTTCTTTCCTCAGATGAAAAAATTTCTCGAAGGGAAATGTTTTGCTGATGTGGAAGAGGTGAAACAGCAAACAGCAGAAGCACTACAAGGCATCACAGTCTGTGAGTTCAAAAATTGATTTGAGCAGTGGAGCAAGCATCTTGATAGGTGCATTACATCAAATAGAGAGTTCTTTGAAGGTGACAGAAATTTAAATATGTAAGAATAATTACACAGTATTTTCTAAATAAATTCCGGGATTTTGGGGGGGTCCTTCCTCCTATGTTTTATAAATATTTTAATCCATTTTGAGATTTGTCCATTTATTTGCTTAAATTAGTTTATGAGTAAGCAAAAACTTTTAAAATTTTGATAAAGTCTAATTTATCTTTTTTTTATGGCTATTGTGTTCTGTGTTCTGTTCAAGAAAACATCACTATCAAGTTATGAAGGAATCAACCAATTTTTCTTCTTAAATGATTTACAGTTTTAGCTTGTCTGTTAAATTAAACGTGAATTTTGAGTATAGTGTCAAGTAAAGGTTGAGGTTCATTTTTGCTTCTAGATGAAAATCCAGCTTGTTGAGAATATTTTCCTTTTCCCAAATGTGTTATGACATTTAATTGTTATAGCATATTTGTTGAAAATCTGACAACCATATAAATGTGGGTTTTGTTGATTCCCTATTCTGTTTTATGTATTATTTTTGTTCATCCTTATGCCAACACCCCACAGTCTTATTAAATGTAGCTGTATAGTAAGACTCAGGAAGTCCTCCAAATTTACTGTATTTTTCAAGGTTGCTTTGGCCAATTTAGGTATTTTTATTTCCATATAATTTGTTTGTTATTTTTTAAAGTCAGATAAAATTATAACTCAGATAGGTGAAAATATGCATCAATTTAAGTAGAACCAATTTCTTAACAACATTGAGACTTCAATCCATGAACATGGGCTATCTCTCTATTTAGGTCCTCTTTATCAAATGATCTAAATTATTATAAGTCAGCACTTATTATGGCTATTAATGTAGAGGTTTTGTACATCTTCTGTTAAATGCACTGCCAAGTATCTTGCTATTTTATTTTTTTATTTTTTTATTTTTTTTGAGTTGGAGTCTCATTCTGTCGCCCAGACTGGAGTGCAGTGGCCGCTCCCGGCCACCGCAGCCTCGACCTGCTGGGCTCCGGCGATCCTTCCACCTTAGCCTTCCGAGTAGCTGGAATTACAGGCGTGCACTACCACGCCCGGCTGATTTTTTTTTTTTGATTTATTGTAGAGATGAGGTCTCGCTGCCCAGGCAGGTCTCAAACCCGCAGGCTCAGGCAATCCACTCACCTCCACCTCCCAAAGGTGCGGGATTACAGGCTGAAACACCGAGCCCGGCAAGACCTCATTACAGGCTGAGCCACCAAGCCCGGCTCATCTTGCTATTTTGTGTAAAATTTTAAAAATATTTTTCACTTTATTTATAGTTTACTCTTTTATTTTTTGAGTTGGAGTCTCACTCTGTTGCCCAGGCTGGAGTGCAGTGACCGGGAGCAGCCACTGCAGCCTCAACCTGCTGGGCTCCGGCAATCCTTCCTCCTCAGCCTTCTGAGTAGCCGGAGTCACAGGCACTCGCTACCATGCCCGGCTGATTTTTTGATTTATTGTAGAGACGAGGTCTCACCAATTTGCCCAGGCAGGTCTCGAACCCATGGGCTCAGGCAATCCACTCACCTCAGCCTCCCGAGGCGTGGGATTACAGGCTGAGCCACCGAGCCCAGCTAGTTTACTCTTATAACCCGAGATTTTATTAGTTCTAAGTGTTAGTTTATCTGTTTGTTTGGTATACTACTGAGTATTGTCTGAATAGACAATCATGTCATCTGAAAAAAGGAAATGCTATACCTTTCTTTTCAATATTTATGCATTTCATTCATATTTTCCCTTATTTTTTGTGACTAGGATCCTCTTTGTCTTGTCGTTAATGTTAAAAAAAATCCAGTGTTTCTTTCTTCAGTATGTTTTTATCCATAGGTTTCTTCATACTATCATTTGATGAGATTGGAAATGTTTCCTTTTACTTTCATTTTGCTACGAGTTTTATTTCTTTTAAAAATCATGACCAGATGCTTAATTTTGTCAGATATATTTCTGTTTCTATCATTGATTTGCAAATCTTAAGCAAACTTTTAATTCCTCTGATAAACCTCGTTTGGTCATAAGGTTGATGATTTGTTTATATATGACAAGATTAAATATTTTAATCTTTTGTTCATTAGTATAAATTTTCAAATTTATGCTAATAAGAAATTTTATTTTATAACTTACTTGTAATATTGCTGTTAAGTTTGAGTAACAGAATTTTTCTGGATTACAAATCAAGTAGGCTAATGGTTTCTGCTTCTCTGTTTTCTGAAAGTGTTTGTATAAGTTTGACATAATTTTGTCTTCTAGTATTTCTTATATTTCAATATCAAAAACATCTGGGCTTGGAGATTTTTTTAGGGGAAAGAACATATATTAAATATATGTCATATACACGAGGAGGGACCCAAACCATCCAGAATTTATTTATTAAAAATGTGTATTTATTTTTACTTCTTTAAACTCAGTCACCTTCAAAGTACTCTCTGATGCAATACATCTACCTAGATATTTTTTTCACTGGTCAGAACAGTTTATGAAACCAATAATTTTGATGACTTTTAGTGCTTCTGGCGTTTTTTGTTTCACTTCTTCTCTATCAGAAAAATGTTTCCCTTTGAAATTTTTTCATCTGTGGAAACAACAACAACAACAAAAAAGGTCACTCGGGGCAGGATCAGGTGAATAGCGAAGTGAGGATGGGACATGAAAGTCATGCTGGTCTGGGTCAAAAACTGCTGGACACTTAGTGTGGTGTGGGCGGGTATGTTCATAAATCACCCATCATGAAATGGGCAAATGTGTTGAAAAAAAAATCTCAAAAAAAAATTGCTAAAGCCTTACTTGGCCTCTCACAACAATGCTAGCTGGTACACTGATGCCAACAGGATCCTAAAACACTTACTTAGCTGGGGAAACCTATACCACAAGGGTTCCAGCCTCCAAAAGATAATTCCAGTTTGGGGAGGTCCTCCTTATATATCATATACACATGCGGTTGGCAGTTGTGTGATGTGGGAATTAGGGGCACGGACCTCATTCACAACTGAAAAATTGCATATAATTGTTGGCACCCCAAAACTTAGCTGCTGATAATGTACTCCTCACCTATAACCTTACAAATAACCTAGTCGATTAATACATATTTTTACAACATACGCATTATATTCTGTATTCTGACAATAAAATAAACTAGAAAAAAGAAAATGTCACTGAAAATTATAAAGAGAAAATACATTTACAGTACTGTACTGTATTTATCAACACTGCAAGCTTATGGAGTCTGCTTACAAGATGAATCAACTCTTTGAATTGGCAGGCAATGCAGTTGCAGACCTCAGTCTAGGTTACATATCAAGCCATTCAACTTCCTTGTAATGTGTTGACTTCTCTCTGCTTCTTGGGAGCACTTCCAGTATCACCACTGGTTCTTCATATGGGTCTCATAATATGATTCCAGTTTTACGGTATTGCACTGAGCACAATGAAAACTATGCAAGAACGAAGGAAGATCATTTTTACTACTACATGCAATTTCCTGGAGCGATGAACTTCTCACTTGGAGGCAATCAGCATCGATGCTCAGAGCCCTTGAGTTCACCTCAATAGCAGCAGTCAGTGGATACTAGGTTATTACAGTGGTACAGTGTGTACTACAGTTAATTTTATGTAATTATGATATAATACTGCATCTTCACATTTGTTTACATTTCTCTTGACAGCACATGGCACTGCATAAGGATTCTGTTTGGATAGTAAGGTTGGGGCAAGTTTTAACTTTTTATGACAGATTTGTGTATATTTGTAGTGATAAATAATAAAATAGACTAGGATTCACATATATATTACACATTTATGACATACTTGACTTTCTCTTAATTTTTTGATATTTCAAGGCTATATAAATTCTCTGTGAGTTTTTTCAAATTGTCACAAATCTCCAAAAAATTTTTCGATGTATTTATTGAAAAAAAGTCACATAAAAAAGTGCAAATCCATGTTATTTAAGGGTCAGTGGTATAAGGATTTCAGATTTTTAATTTTGTCTTATGTCAACTTTTTTTTTTTTTTTTTGAGTTGGAGTCTCACTCTGTCGCCCAGACTGGAGTGCAGTGGCCGCTCCCTGCCATTGCAGCCTCGACCTGCTGGGCTCTGGCGATCCTTCCACCTCAGCCTTCCAAGTAGCCGGAATTACAGGCATGCGCTACCATGCCCGGCTGATTTTTTTGATTTATTGTAGAGATGAGGTCTCGCTGCCCAGGCGGGTCTCGAACCCGCGGGCTCAGGCAATCCACTCACCTTAGCCTCCCAAAGGCGCGGGATTACAGGCTGAGCCACCGAGCCCAGCCTTATGTCAACTTTGTAAGGACTTTATCCATTCTGTTTAAATTGCCCATTATGTCATCTTATTATCCTTTTAATGTCTATAGAATATCTAATGACATCCTCTTACTTATTCTTGGTACTTAGGAATTTACTGATTCCATTGATAATTTTAAAGAAACAACTTTAGTCTTTGTCAATTTGATTTGATGGTTTTTTTCTAGTTTATTGATTTCTGCTCTTATCTTTTTTTTTTAACTTGGTTTGAG
Organism: Cephalopachus bancanus; assembly: GCA_027257055.1. Lineage (NCBI taxonomy): Eukaryota > Metazoa > Chordata > Mammalia > Primates > Tarsiidae > Cephalopachus > Cephalopachus bancanus. The sequence goes on along the minus strand of JAPVLO010000166.1, from coordinate 4,063,092 downwards.
TTTGCCCTTTGTTATCAACCTCTTATGATGAAAATTTAGATAATAAATATAGATCATTCTTTTATAATATAAATATGTAAAGCTATAGATTATCTGTGTGCAGCTCAAGTTGCACCTCACAAATTTTGTTAATTGTGATTTCATCATCCCTCAGTTCCAAAGATTTTAAAATTTTCCTTGTGATTTCTTTTTTAACTCGTCAAATATTTAGAAATGCATTACTTAATTTCAAAATATGTGTGACTTTTCTGGATATCTTATAATAATCTCCAATTTAACTTTATTGCAATCAGAATTTGTTCTGTAAAATTTTGTTTTTTTGGAATTGATTTAGTCTTACTTTTTTGCCCCAACATATGATAGATTTTGGTGAACAACTTATATAAACTTTAAAAAATGTAATATCTGCAGATTTTGTGTTCAATGATTTATGATTTCAATTAAGTCAATGTGATTGCTAGTTTTGTTAAGATCTTTTATCTTTTACTGATGTTTTTATCTAGTTTTTCTATAAGTCTGTACATTTGGAATTTTTTGTTATAAAGTGCTTATGCATTTTTTGTTTTCCTAGTGAATTTGTTCTTATAAAATGCCCATCTTTTCTCAGACAATATTCATTTTTTTGATATATATTTTGTCTGAGATTAACATAGTCATTTCACCTTTCTTATATCAACATTCACATGATGTTTAATTTTCCATTCTTTTACTTACAATCTGTATACATCTTGAATACAAAAATATGTACTTATAACCAACATATAATTTAATTATACTTTTGCTGTCAACCTACACGTCTTTAATAAAAATATGTATCTCTTATAAATGACATGTAGTGTAGTTATATTTTAAGGTCAGTCTGAATTCTCTGTCTTTTATTTGAAGTGTTTAATATATTTTTATTTCATGCAATTATTGATACTAAAATATTTTGTAATAGTAATAATTTATTTCACTATTATTACTCTCTCATATTAGTTCATCACTTTTTTTCTATTGATTTATTATTTTAGGCTTTATTGGCATAGTTGGGAATAATTTTCAATTAATGAAAAAATTACCCTCAGGATAATGAAAGAGTCAAATATTTTAGATATATAAAACATAGAACTTGTCATATACTACCATGAATTTTAAGTTTATAAATGAATTCAATGAAGTTATGTGGTAATTGCAAAATAGATTGAATTTTATTGTATTAAAATATATTTTTTAATTTTGTTTTCGGGAAGATTCCCAAGAAAAAAATAAAAGTAACAAAATATCCATTTTTCCCAAGTGATACAAGTTTTCAGAATAAAAACTCAAAAGCTAAAACATTACATAATAGATCCAGATTGTTTAAAATATTTGTTAGTAAATTCAATTGTCCGAGTCATATCTGAGACAGTGTATATCAATTCTTTTGTTCCTTGACTAGGATCACATTTTCCTGTTTTCTGTTCGTTTGTTTGTTTGTTTTTTTAATTAATCAGTATTTTTTGTTATGGTTTTGTGGGGTACAGTTAAGGGTTAGGTGTACAATTACGTTTCATTCAGGCACCCTGTTGATAAGAGGTGTTTTCCCATCCTCCGACAGATATTTGCTACTGTTAATCCCATCCCCCTCCCCCTCATAGTTTCCCAGTACCGTCAGTCATTTTTTTATAATATTACATTGGATGTTCAAGGTCCCTTATATGAGAGAGAACATGTGATATTTGGATCTTTGTTTCTGTGAGAGGTCACTCAGTTGGTTTTGTTTTTTGTTTTGTTGTTTTTGTTGCATATCTAGTAATCTTTGATTTTATCCTAGACATTTTAATGATGCATAGTAGAGCCAATAGATTCAATTAAGTTTTTATGAGAAGTTTTCATTTATTTTCTAGCAAGTAGTTAATTTGTTTGGAATGGAACTCTCAATTGTTTCCCCTGTCATAGACAGCATTTCAAATATCCCCCAGTTCTTTTGCATTTCAAGCTGCTGCTGTAACCAGATGTTCTAAAATTTCTCTCAATTGTGCATAAATAGTTTAGGAGTTGGCCAAGAATTTGGGCAGGTTAATTGAAAAATCACACATCTTCTCGCAGCTTTTTAGATTTTCACCCCTCATTATTTTGCCATTGTGGCAGTCCAAAAGCCTTCACTCTTACCCATGAAGCCAGCAAAACAATGGCTTTCTCCTGATTAATGCTGCGCAGACTGAACAAATCTCTCAGGCAAAAGACACAACACATTAATCTCACCCAGTTCAGATCCTATCTTTCAAGAGTAGACTTCCATCCAGTTTTTGCCTGCTTGTAGTTGCTCTTCAGTTACTTCAAATGGGCTATGTGTTCTTTCTCTTACAGGTTCTATCATTGTACTTGTGAGATTTGGTTTAACCTACCTATTCTACTGTTACAAAAAACCAAAATACAGCCATTGAATTTCTAGTTCAACAACTATAATTTTAATTTCAGCAAGCCCTCTGTAGTTCATTTCTAATATTGTTACTCTTTAATCTCAAGGCCCTATTGTTTTCTTATAGTTTTAGTCTTTATATTGTCTCTAATTATCTCAAACACACTTTGAAGGATGTTTTGGGTTCTCCTAAATGGCTATGGACCTATAGCTTGCCCTAATGTGGGCATTAAATTTCTAGCCACTATGATCTATATGGAGGTTTGACCCCTGTAAGTCACCAAAGCTTCAACTCCAGTTTATATTTGGCTCTGAGTTCCCTCTTTGTTTCTATAACCTATACATTTCCTGTTCCTTGAACTAAACTATACACTTTACTTTTTATTTCTTCTTCTTGTTGGGGAAAAGAGGTGGCTTCTCACCTCAGTGCAAAAAATGGCTCCAAATGTATTTGCTGTGTAAAAAAAAAAAAAGCAGATATTGAATACAATGATCCATGGCCATGTACATATACATTTAAAAATTCAGAAAATCATAATATAATGTATGTACATGCCCTAAGGAGTACTCCTTTTATTGATCCCACTTAACTCTAAATATGTTTCATTGTAAGCATCTATGAATCTTTCTCACTTTATTTCTGTCAGTAGTTGGAGAAGGGTGCGTTCTCTTCTCTCTGCTGACAGGAATTCCTAGAGCACAAGAGTCACAAAGATTTTGCTCTTTGTTCTATCAGCGACGTTACCAATATCCCTTGGCAACCACAATGGGACCTATGATGATTCTGTGGCAATTCTCAGACCTTAGGGGAATCCTCAACGACGCTCTGCTGATACTTCAGTACCCTACAATTCCATGTTTTCAATTTCTCCAATTCCTTTGGAAGAGTGGGCCAATGGAATGTTGAAATTTCCAGTAACCCAAAACCTCCACAGCCTGTCACACTTCAAACCCAGGGCTGTGCCTCCAACCGAGAATTCAAAACACTACTTTCACACTTCACTTCTGACCAAAGGAAATGTGGTATGCTGGCTTCAGCTTTGAATTTCAATCAATTTAATTCGAAATATATGAAATCAAAGTGTATTTCCAGAACATCTGAGAGAGTCACCAAGTGCCTAGCTGCATCTACCCTGTCCTGGCGAAGCTGGTTCTTATTTTTGCATTTCCAAGTCCCTGTTTGAAGTTCACCCATGGGGCTCAAGTTTTGGCTTGGCTTTTCTTCCATACCACATTTTGCACTCACTTTTCATTTCACATGAAAACCAAGGGCAGGAGAACAAATGGAGGCTGTGGTGGAAAGGGGTTAGAATCATGTCCCAGCGAAAGAAGCCAAATTAGAATTTTCTCTACATGCTTGAAATCAGACTCCAAGGGATGAAGTAGAGATTTATTGGCAGAGAAATCATTTACTGAGCACCTATTATATGCATCATGTTAGAGCCTCCTGGTAGGGGAAAAATAAATTGCAGGTTTTGTGCCGAAGAGAGAACCAGACAAGTAACCAGTCATTAGGATAAAATGTGCTGAATAAAGAATTCTGGGAACACATGAATACAAAGGAACATTGAAGAAGACTTAAGTCAAGACCAGCCATTTCAGTTGGGCTTTAAATCACGAACAAGGGATTGCCTGGCAATGGTCGGGGAGCAGGCAGTAGAAAGCTAAAGACAGTGCCCAGGGTGGAAATAGAAGGCTGGATCTGACCCACACTGTCAAACACTTGAGTCAAGATCAGGGCTGGGTTTGCTTGGCAAGACTAAGGTCAAGGAGTTCTTAAGTAAGCAGAATCAGACACCGAGAATCAAGCACAAACATCAAAGCAAAACCTATCAACTTTTGGATAACGGGAATAATACAATTAACATTCTTTTGACTACTCAAATGTATCAGGCATTAATCTCATTGTCTGCAAGTATTCACTCATTTGGGTGGTATGTACTAACACTCTTTTTCCCATCTTACAGGCAAGGAAACTGAGTCAGAGGAAGAATAGGTTTCCTAAGATCCCATAGCTCACAAGCGACATAGATAGGAGAGACTCAGACTTCTGATGCCAGGGTCAAGGTCCCAACTGCCACCTTACACCATCTCCTCGGGGGGACACACTGAGTTGAAATCAAGTGGGAGCCAGCCAGGTGTATGCATCTTTAACAATCTCACAGGTGAGTCTGACGCACCACCAGCTCTGACAGAGGAATCTGAGTTCACACAGCTGGAAGAGAGCCCACAAACAGGACAAATCAGAGAAGTCAGGAGGGGGGCATACCAGTTGGATTAGAGTGACAAGAAGATGGAACCTTCAAGAGTGGGGTGGGAACTGTAGGGACCAGAAATGCTTAGGGGTGACGGGAAGGGAGGACGCTTTGTCCTGAGTGACCGTCCTGAGACCTCAATCCCTGCCCTGTGTATAGGCTGTTGAGGCAACAGCTTTTGGGAGTGACTGGGTCTGTTCAGAGAGGTCAAGGTCTTGGTGGAGATGAGGTCAACTTCCTAGGTTATCTACTGGTGGTTGGTGAGAGATCCAGGTGGCGGAGGCTACTGGTTGACCTTTGTGGAGGCTGGTTCTAAGTAGTTCATTCACAGTGGAAACTCTTTTCTTTTGGAGGGCATGACCAAGTGTCAAAAAGGGCCTTGTCCAATCAGCCGAGGGGAAAGGGTTGGAATATAGCCCTGCCATTGAATCAGGTGTCTGGTAGGGAAACTGAGGTACAGTTTTCTAACCTAAGATCAAATGGCATGAAGAAGAGAAGGGATTTGGTGGGCAGGCCAGTCCCAGAAGTCCATTCAGATAAACCAACTACTGGAGCTAGCAGGTATGGCTATGTGAGTGCACAATTCTAGGTTTGAAAATACTCATGTCATGCTTGAAGTTATGCGGGGAAAAACTTGTAAAACTGCATATGATGATCTTTCTTGTAGCTCGTGGTGACACAATTCTAGTGCCTACTTACTGGAAGGACTGAGGAGTTAACGATTCCAGTGACAGGTTCATTTTTATTCTACACTCTCCAATGCTGATCTCAAGAGTTGGGGAAGGGTGAGGTCATGATGGAGTGAGTAGTTAGGGGCTGAAAAGTAAGATTGATTCCTTATCTTTTTTTCCTCTGCAGCTCCTGAGGGTGTCTAACCAATTTGGTAAATCCAATAGAAGGAGTAAATTTATAATCTGCATGTTTCAGTGCAAAAGGCAACTCTCGGGCCCCTTTCTCATAAAGCAAGGAGTATCATATAAGACTTTTTTTTTTCTTAATCGCAGTATCTCTTTTGGCTTATAGTGTTTTTTATTTTATTCTGCATGTAGTTCTAAGTAGAGAAATATGAAAACTTTAAATTATTAGTTTTGATTTTGCTGTTTGTCTTTATGTAGTGCAGTGACAGTTTTAAATTTGATTCTAATGACAATTGACTCTTAGGTAAAATCAGTAACTTTCTCATTTCATCTGGTGTAGTTCCTACGTGCATATGCTCTATTTTCTTACCAGGTCAGTGAAACACTGCAGAGAGCACTCTTCCCCTTCCTCTCCTGGGGAGTGGGGAGCAGAATCTCTGGGCCCCTTTCTCCCAGTTTTTTTCCCGCCCCCCCCATGTCTTGGTTGGGCGTGGTTGGTCAACACTGGAAGCAATATGAGTAAGAGAGGATGTGGCTGTGTCCCTCGGCTCTGGTGTCTATGGAACACCATGGCCTTCCTCAAATGGCAAGCGTGGCCTCTGGGCAGATGGATACACTTACCTTGGACTACGTTTGAGACGCTCTGAACTCCTATGCTTGTGGGTACCAGAATTCTGTGTTCCTGAGACATCATGAACATGCTGTGTAAATGGGGGGAGGGGCACACACATTGCCCTTACCACCACTGCTCATGGACACGCCAGGGTCCCATCGGACTTCAATTACAAAATACAGTTCAAAGACAAGATTGCAAAGCATCTCATGATCGTGACAGGAGACCGTTAAACCAAGTGAGAGCCCTTTGGAGCACAGCATCCCATAGGACTGCCCAGGTCACATGCCTATGAAGGCAGCTACTCAATGTCCCTCACCTGGCTGCTCTGTGACCCTTAGAATCACAAGGACTCCCTCACGGGCTAACTGCTTGCTAGTGCTTGCATATTTTGGAGAGTGGAAAGAAAGATATCCATTCTCTTGGAGCGTGAATCATGCACTCTTAAAGCCAAAATGACCTTAGTTGTCATTTGTACCAACAGTTTCTAAAGAGTTTTGGCTTGTTTGGTGGTTTTTGAGAGGGTGGGCTTTTCTTTCAAATCAATTCTTACATTAATTCAGTGCCTAACATTGAGGAAGCAATGCTTCAGTGATACCAGGAGAAAAGCTGGAGCTCTCACTCACTCGCTTACTGAAAGGCACTTCTGTTATGTGTACATGACTCTTATAGATGGAGTTGGAAAAACTCCAGAGCTGATCTGATCCATGCAAATTTCTTGTATGTAATATATAAAGAAATGTTAAACTAGACAGGAAGAAGTAACTTGGTCAAGTCCCACAGCCGTTTGAAACACTCTGAGATTTATGCATTGATGAAACCAGGTCCTGGAACCAGAGGCACCAGCAACATCTGGGAGCTTGCTGGAGATGCAAATTCTTGGGCCCCTTCCAGACCTGCTGAATCAGAAATTCTGCGATGGGGCCCAGTAATCCGGGCTTCGGTAAACCTTCCAGACAATTCTGATGCACGCTTAAGTTCAAAAACCACTGGCTTTCCTGTCTTACATCGCTGATACGCAGTCGTCTCCAGGGCAGGCAAGCTGTCTTAGGCTGGTCTGACCACTGAGGCATGATTCTTCTGTCATCGCCTTTCTTATCCTGAGACCCAAGCCTAGTTACCCAGTAGAGTGTGCAGCGAGACATGGGGAGGCACAGAGGACTGTGGTGATGTCCCCACTCTGTGGCAGGAACCATCAAAGCAGCCTGTTGACCAGGTATCATTAACATCGTTTTCCAGAAAAGAAAACGGAAGACAATCTACTGATGCAGTTCCATCTCCTAGCTTTACCCAGAAATGTTCCTTCTTGTGTCTTCTTTAAATTGGCCTTTCTTTTTCCCCCGGAGGGGGACAGTGCCATCCAGCCATCTCCATCACCACCACCAATGCATGTTAGCCTCTCTGCCAATCATTCTGAATGTGAGTCTAGCTATTCCCACCACTCAGCTCCATTTTCCAGAGAAGAAAACCGAGGTAAGGAGAGGTGACTGGACAGAGCAAGCCATTCCTGGGGCTGGCATTCAAAACCCACCCATGTAATCCAGTGACTGGACTCAGTTTGTATTTGTTTGCTTGCTTTCCTTGTTGTCTGATACTCTGGGGTCATATTTCTTGAAAATAGCAATACGTCACATTGCAAAATGAATTCTGATTCTAAAAAAAAACACAACGAACATACTATTTCCCTCTCAGTGCTGACTCCCAAGAATTTCTCTCCAAGGGAAGCATCTAGAACCCGTTTCCTTCATTCTTTTTTTTTCTTTTTTTGAGTAGGAGTCTCACTCTGTCGCCCAGGCTGGAGTGCGGTACCACGCTCATGGCCACCACAGCCTCAACTTGCTGGGCTCAGGTGAACCTTCCGCCTCAGCCTTCCGAAGAGCTGGAACCACAAACGCATGCCACCGTGTCGGGCTAATTTTTCAATTTTTTGCAGAGACGAGGTCTCACCAAGTTGTCCAGGGTGATCTCGAATCCCTGGACTCCGGCAATCCTCTTGCCTCTCCCAGAACCAGTTTCTTATTGCACCCTCAGGAAAGACAGCCTATGCGTGCATTTACAAGCAAATGAAGCATCTGCTCTGCCTTGATTTTACTGAAGCCAGTGTGCTATGTGCATGAGTTTCTTCTTTGCTCTATACAAGGCAACATTGCAACTTGCAGCATAGCTGTAGTTGTGACTCTGCCTTATTCTGTGTGACAGTGACTGTGCTTCCATGCGCCAGTCATCTTTGCTAAACCAGTACCTTAGGTTGGACATTTAGGTTGTTCCTGACCACTGCACACAGGGTGGTGATGACTAGTCTTGTTATGGTTAATCTTGTAGCATATCTGTGCTTATATGAGTGTTTTCTGGAAGTATCTGCCATTCTACCCTTTAGAGACAAAGTCTAATTCACTTTCTGCTTTTTCTAGCATTCCACAGGGATTATCTTTCCATCATGTTATTTGATTCTTCCACTAAACATTCAGCCCCTTGAGAAGAGTTTTATCGTCATCCTCTTTGGGGACCTTCCTTTCTCATCTCAGGCTGGATCTACCACCCTGGGCTGGAGAAGGCCAGGGAAACTCCAACTGACCTGGAGCATCTTGGGGTGCATGAGCATTGGTCATAGTGGTTATGGTTTGCCACTGGTATCCTACAGATGCTCACTGACCATGTATGCACAGCTGCTGAGACTGTGTGCTGTGTGATTGTTGCTCCAAATGAACCCCCACAGAGGCCCCACTCCTGTTCCATTTCCAAGAATCAGTGGGCCCTTCACACCAGATATGACACTGAAGCCACAGGCAAATGTGTGGCTTGCTGTGGGAGGGGTGGATGGGTGGGTGGGTGTCCATACTCATTGCATTGAAACCTACCATAATCCAAGTCTCTGAGCAAGCCTGGGTCAATATAATTCTTGTCGATGCTGTGGTGTTTTTCCTCCCTTATGGTTTAGAGCATACGATTGGGAGTCCAAGGGGGGCTGGATTCCAAGCAGCAGTCAACCTGTGGTTCAGAAACTGTCCCTCCACTTTTCTGACTCTCAGTGACCCCCCACAGAAAAATGGGGAACAGTCCCTCCGTACAATCAAGGTCTTTCTTGGCAAACGGCGTTGCATGGATGGCATGGGCGCATGAGCCCATGTACCCAGAAATGTCCCTTCTTTTGTCTCCTTTCAATTGACCTTTCTTTCTCCCCTGGAAAAAGAAATACAGAGTATTCATGCCCGTAGGAAGAGTGTGCGGGTGTGGGTGAATATACACATGTGTGTCTCTTTGGTCCTGTTTTTTTCAACTTTTCATTATATTCAAATACATGGAACGTAAAAATTTTCTGTCTTAATTCTCTTAGGTGTGCAGCTCAGTAGTATTAAATGCATAATAATATTGTGCTTGATCTCCACCATCCATCTACATAACTCTTTGCAGCTTGTAAGATGGAAACTCTGTCCCCATTAAACGGTAACTCCTCATTCCTCTCTCCAGCCCATAGCAGTCACCATTCAACTTTCGACCCCTATGAATTTATCTTCTCTAAATACCACATATAAGTGGAATCGTATGATATTTGTCTTTTTTGGGACTGGCTTATTTCACTTAGCGTAGTGTCCTCAAGTTGTAGGATGTTGTAGCATGTGTCAGAATCGCCTTCCTTTTTAAGTCTGAGTAATATCCCATTGCATGTATTTATCATATTTTTCATATTGTCGATGGACACTTGGGGTTGCTGGGTTGTTTCTACGCTTTAGTTGTTGTGAAAAATACCTCTATGCACGTGGTTCTACAGACATCTTTTCCAGACCCTGATTTCGATCATTTTCAGTATATACCCAGCCATGAAACTGCTGGATCATATGACAGTTTTATTTTTAAGTTTTTGGAGGAACTGTCGTCAGTGAGAGATGGAGAATGGATACTTGCTCTTACCTTCCTCAGATTGTAAGAGACACACATTCCCACTGGTAAGAACTCAGTAGCTGTCTCTGATACAATTACAGAGAAGGTTGGGAAATGTCGTCTTCCTGCAAATTTGGGGAGAAAACGGTGTGGTGAATACATAGTGTTAGTCCTACCATGTTTTGCATTTTCAAGGCGCCACATGAAAATTTGAAGAGAGCATCAAATGCATTTGCAGGCTTACGGTGAGCCCTTCAAAGACGTGGCTTTCCTGCCAGGCTGTGTTTCTAGGCGATGCTGAATCCTGCCACCTCACCTTTGTGAACCATTGGTTGTTATGGACGGAAGAGAGGCATCCAGCCATTTCAGACAAGAACCGCCTATGGAACTCAAGCAGCTATTTTGATTAATGTGGCCAGTTAAGTTAAACAAAGAGATCGGACATTACTGGGTAAAATCAGACGCTCCAGAAGCCCCAGAGAGACCTGTTTCTGGATTAAAAGCAAATTAAATCTCTGGGTTGAGGGGGAAGCCACACATGGAAGGAGGCTTCCACAGATAAACAAGTCACTCACTCGTTGTGGGAGTAAAGACGTGTTCAGGAATGCACATCAACCATAGGTACCGCTCGCTAATTTAAAGTTTCCATGCTGTATACCATCGTAAGCCTGCCTCTACACCATGAGCCTAGCTCTAGAAACCTTGTAAGTATCAGAGGGGAAGGAAAAAAATGCACACACAGTTTCATTACATTTTTTACTTAAGGTTGGAAAGGCTTGGAACCACTTAGCTGCACACAAAAGCAAGTGGATATGCTGTTATCATAACCAGTTCTTGGAAGAGTATGCGGAACTTAAAATTACGTTTCAAAGACTTTTTTATTACTAAGATTTTCTAGTAACAGAGAAAGTCTCTTAATACAATCATACATGGAAAACTGAACATACAACAAATTTATAGAGGATACTCTCTGGGATATTGTATATGATGATATAGACATAAGAAATAATAAAATATTTAAGAAAATTAAAAAATAAAAATGCTAATAACAATAATAACAAGCCAGGCTCCATGGCTCAGTCTGTAATCCCGCGTCTTTGGGAGGCTGAGGTGAGTGGATTGCCTGAGTCCGCGGGTTCAGACCCGCCTGGGCAGCGAGACCTCACCTCTAAAATAAATCAGAAAAATCAGCCAGGCGTGGTAGCACGTGCCTGTAATTCGGTTCTTGGAAGGCTGAGGCGAAAGGATTGCCATAGCCCAGCAGGTCGAGGCTTGGCGACCAAGTGAGACTCCAACTCAAAAAAAAACCCAAAAAACAAAAAAAAATAATAACAAAAGCACTCATTGAACATAGTTTTCCATGAATTAATCTCATTTAATACCCACCCAAATCTAGGAAGTGGGTGATCATATTTGCACTTGATGTGTGAATAAAATAGAAGCTCAGACAAGAGTGTTCATTGCTCTTGGGGACAGTGGTCTGCGCTGGTGCTCTGGGCTACTGGAATGAGGTAGAAGAGAATGCTTGTGACTGTTGTTGCTTGCGGTGTGTCCTGAGTATGGTGAGGGTGGTGGGTATAACTAGTTCATTTCTATTTTTTATTTATGCTTTGTATTTTATTTGTTTAGCATAATTTTTAGGATAGGAAAAAAAGGGGAGATAAATGCCATTTTCTTTTCTTTTTTTTTTTTGAGTTGGAATCTCACTCGGTCACCCAGACCGGAGTGCAGTGGCCGCTCCCAGCCACCGCAGCCTCGCCTGCTGGGCTCCGGCGATCCTTCCACCTCAGCCTTCCCAGTAGCTGGAACTACAGGCGTGCGCTACCATGCCCGGCTGATTTTTTATTTATTGTAGAGATGGGGTCTCGCCAAGTTGCCCAGGTGGGTCTTGAACACGCGGGCTCAGGCAGTCCACTCACCTCAGCCTCCCAAGGCACGGGATTACAGGCGGAGCCACCGAGCCCAGCGAGAAATGCCATTTTCATAAGCCTACCTGTTTCATTAAAAAAAAAAAAAAGCTCTCTAGTGATGGAGAGGCAGAGGTTGGAATTTATTTCACCGACCTGGTTGGCATGCCAATAATCTCTGCCAAGGACATCCAGAAGTTTCTCCTTCCTTTGGACGCCTCCCTGTCAAGATTTACTGAGATTTAGAGAAGCCGAAACATTTCAAGTGAGATATCTGTAGGGACATTGAGGCCTGAATCCAGGTGGCCTGGGCATATGTCCCACCAGATGATTACTTGGGGGACCCCATAGGTGTGTGGGAGGGCAAGGGTCAGAAGCTTCAGCATCTCCTGGGTTCTCTGGACCAGGAGAATAGCCAGAGTAGACTTGGATAAAATAAGGAGCGGACAGAGGCCAGAGTCTCAATCACAGGCAGTGCATCAGCTCTGCTTGGCTGATGACTTAGAGCAGGCATTTAGCCTCCTGGATCCAAAGTCACCTACGTCCTGGATCAAGTGGAGACAGAGTGAGAGACATAGAGTGAATGTCTTATTTATATTTATCAAGTTGTGCAATACGGCTTCCCACAAATGCCCTTTCCCTGTCTCTTCCTCCCCTGAGGAGTTCTCGGTTCATGGACTGTGGTCAAATTCCACCCGAGATAACATTTTCTCTGCCATCACCAAAGTCTCCCTCTTAGCTCAAGTGGTACTAAAGTGAGCTATAGCTGGTCAAATCTCCAGAATCCTTATTCTCATCCCTATCAAACAAAGCCGGATCTGAGGATTACCGAGGATACGGTAAAATGCTCTTGCGTTTGAGTGTGGTGGTGACAGCAAGGAGACAAAAGACACCTGGTCTGCAGGGGAGAGAGTTGCTTTCCAAGTCCCGATGTCTGCTGATGAGTCGGTCAACCCTCTCGGCCTCTGAGGAGAATATCTGCTCCTCCAGCCTTTAAGGTGGTGCAAAACAAAATAAAACCAAGCACGTGAGCGCACTTTGCAAACTGTAGCGTCTGCATTCTTGTCACTGTGTGTTTACGAGCTCCTGGTAGTGCCGCTGTCAATAGCATTTAGTGATTTGAAAAGGACCACAATGGTCATTTTCTTTGTCTAGATTTTTCTGGTATCTGGCTACACAATATTAATTGCTTCCCCAGTGTTTCTGTGCCTTTGGAAGGACCGCTGACCTCTCTCAGATGTCTTTTCTTCATCTATAAAACAGACCAAGCGGTATCTGCTTCCTGGAAGTTTCTAGAATGTCTTCAGATGACTCAACGGGGGAGTGTTTGGTAAAGCCCAAAGCACTCTACAGTGTGTAGGTAAGGGAAAGCGTGGATGACTGTACTTAAAAGCAAATTTAACATCCAGGGAGTTATCACAAGCATTTGCCGGGCTCTGGTCTGACACCTGCTCTCTGAGAATACTTGGGGACTGGGCCAATGCCTTCCTCATTGCTGGCAGACATGCTGTTGTTGGGCTTCAAAAAAATCAATTTTTAAAAAATCTTATCAATTTGGATTAGGCATTATCTGGTCAACCTAATTTGTCAGTCTGTTTCCCACCAGTTAAACTGGTCATGTTTTGTGTCAACTTGAATATTTCCAAAGTCAGCCTTAGTTTTATTATAACTCACCAAGTCAGTTCCAGTCTTTCATATACCACAGGAGAGCTTGGCCATCACAAATTGATACTTTTATTTTGCCTGAAGCTATTCCTGTATGTATTTTTAAAAGTGGAGATATTAACCCGTAATCAACTGAGGGATGGGGTCTCTCCACATGGATGCTGTTGGTTTGACTTGGCCAGGACATTGAGACTGGAATATTTTGCAATCCCAGTTCTGAAAAAGTAATCTTTCCAGGAACAACAATTATAACCCCTTAACTTTCTTTTAGTTCTACCTTTCATTTACAAAGAGATTCCCAGAATTTCTTTCTTTCTTTTTTTTCCTTGAGTCACAGTCTGTCTCTATCATCCAGACTGGAGTGCGATGGCACGATCACAGCTCACCACAATCTCAACTCCCTAGGCTCAGGCAATCCTTCCACTTCAGCCTCCTGAGTAGCTGGGGCTACAGACACATACCACCACGCCTGTCTAATTTTTGTATATGTAGTAGAGAAAAGATCCTATTATATTGCCTAGGCTGGTCTCTAATTCCTGGACTCAAGCAATCCTTTTGCTTTGGCCTTCCAAAGTGCTAGGATTACAGGCATGAGCCACATGTCCGGCCCAGAATTTCTTTTTAACAAAAATATGTATGTACTTAAGTTACTTTTTATTGCAGGATTATTTTAGAAAAATCCCCAAATAAAAACTGAATTGAAAGGCAAATTTCTATACAAACATATATATGATATGTGGTTTGAGATATTGTATACAGTAATATGCAATACAAATGTGTTTATACACACACACACACACACACACACACACACACACACACACATACATACACACAAACATAGGATGCACACTCTTCTACTTAATATATATTTAAACGACTCTCTTCTGTGCAAGGAACCACCCTAGTTTAAAAACAAGTCACCAGATTTTCCTTCTAGAAGTCCTGTCTAAGCACCTTGATCCTACCATTTAATTGATGTGTGATGTTAGGCAATTTTACCATAATTTGTTGATTCTAAGGCAATAGTTTAAGAACTATCTTAACATCTGAAATGGAATGTATCTTACAGTTGGTGACATATTAAAATTGCCAGCATATATTTTTTTCTCTTCGTGGTACATAAAGCAACGATGCATCTTACAATAGGTTTCACCTTAAATTTGATGAAATCCGGAAGCTACCCATTCTGAATTTCAATTTCGACCTCTGCAAAATGGAAAAATTGCTAACACAGAGTTGTTGTGAGAATTAAAGTAATTGATTTATTTAGTAGATTTTCTAGTGTGAGCCCTTGATAAAAAACACATTGCTGATATTGTCACACTCATGTATTAATAATAGCTGTAATTTAAACAGTGGTCATTTTGCTGGCAGTAGTTATTCCCATTATATAGACAAGAAGATTTAGGCTTATACGAGTTGGATTATTTACATCATCTGTCTGACTCTAGAATTTGCACTCACTCCACTCATGCAATCTTGTTACACACATAAATACATTTTGCATTTCATATGTTATTCGCATACGACATGTTATCCATTGTTTGCAACCTGCAAGTCTGTGATGCCTCTCCAATACCCCAAAACCCTTCCTCAGCACGCTCTTGACTCTGCATGGGCTTTGAATGAGGATATTTATTTCCAGGTCTCTCAAATGCTGTGGTGATTTAATCATCTCGGATACCTCCCAGTAATCACTGTGTATTGCATTATGCAAGTTAGCAAATTCCGCTCACTTTAATATACATGAGGAAGAGGGAGGGATATTTCTCACTGAAGGTTTTATGGAAAATTTTGCATTTATTGATTTTTTTTCCTTAAATCTTATTCTTTAAATACACCCCCTATATACACACACAAACGCACACACACATATATATGATAAAAATGATTGCTATGACCATGTTTGCTCAACCTAACAAAAATATAGCATATTGACAACATTATCTGTCATTCCCACATTTCACCTGGAGTAGAAAACTGTTTGATCTCAAAAGCCTGCGGACTACACCAGTTCACAAGGATATATTTTATTCATGCACATTAAAATAAAGACAACCATATGCAAAGGTTGCTACAACTTGGGAAAGGAAAAAAAAATAAAACACGCTTCTGCTTGCAAAACTTTGCATGTTGGTTACACCAGAAATATTCACGCCATTTGTTTTTCTACACTTCTCTGGTTCCCCTGTATTTTCAATGATCAGCAGAGATTTGACAGCTTGTTGATCTGGTCATGTTCTTAGCGATCATCACTCTCCAAGGAGGAAACTGGGGGGGTCCCATAATGACCAAAATGCCTATTTTCTTTGTCTAGATTTTCTGGAATGTGGCTAAACAATATTAACTGCTTCCCCAGTGTTTCTGTGTCTTTGAAGGAAGCACTGACCTCTCTCAGGTGTTTTCTCTTCATCTATAAAACAAAGACCATACGTCATCTGCTTCGTGGAAGCTTCTAGAATGCCTTGAGAAGACTCAACGTGGGAGTGTTTGGTAAAGCCCAATAATGTAGGGACTTTGGGGGGCATTGTGTGTAGCATTCTGTCTTGAACAAGACTGGGGCAAGCATTATCTCTCCTGCAATTCTCAGGTGGAATCCAAGTTCTGAAAAGGATGGCGGAAACTTGGAGAAAATATCTTACCTCTTTAGACTTCTGTTTTCTCTTCTGGAAAATGGGTCTAGTAGTATTGACCTCACAGGGTTGTTACAAGAGCTAAATAAAATAACATGCATGAAGGTGCTGGCACAGCGCTCGACACGGTTCCCGATGTCTGTTTGGTTTATTTCAGTTTATTTGCTTTCCATTTCTGTGCAGCAGAAAGTGACACATTTGAGATAGATTTCAGGTGATTGTGTAGCCCATAAAAATACCTGGTTGTTTCTTTCCGTTCTCTTTTATTCAACAAGAATGATCTATTGCTGTTGGATGATATTTTATCTTTAGCAATCTTGGGAACCAAAGACGGCACCTATCTCAAATCCTGTCTGAATGTAGCGTGTGAAACCTGGCAATGGAGCGTTTGGAGTCCTCTCAGAAGACAGTTGGTTCCATTGTGATCCTGTGATTTCTGGATTGCCAGAGTGCATGTTTCTGCCCCAGAGTCCTTGGCTCCATGTGACCCGTAAGGCAGGTATAAGTCGACCACCTTGGGAGACAGATTTCATGTATTTCTTTGGGTCTGCCTCTTTGGGGGCAACACACACCATTGGCAATTGTTCTCTGAGTGGGGAGAATTGTGCTTTATTTTGATACCCTGTGTTCCTTGACAACCCAGGAACCCACACGCAGTACCAGCAGACACTTAAGCCATATTTTTTCTACCACCTGTTAGATGGTTCTAGCCAGATCGGCCATTCCAAATTGCAGTCGAACGCCGCCGGCTTAAAATCCCTTTGGAGGCCTGGCTGTCTCGTCTGTTGAGCTAAAAATAAGTAAAACACTGCCATTTATTGAGCCCGATGGGTTAGCTCATTTAGTCCTCACAGAAAACATGCGATAGAAAGAATATGTTGTCCCCTTTATGGAAGAGGAAGAAGCAGCTTAGAGGAGTCTCATTACTAGATTTGGTCACCCAATTCAGCTGATAAGTAGAGGAGATGCAATCAGAACCGAAGTATAATGAACATCCAGATTGACCGTTTATTATGCTATGGTACCCTACATACTTACATTTAATATCCAGGGGAACACACATTCCCTTCTTAAAGAAAAATAAGATCAATAAAGAATTTGGAAAAAAGGCCCATGGCAATAGATATGATTTGGAACAGTAAGCTCAGCCCAGAGTAGAAACTCAATAAATCCTTATTATGGTGGTTGTTAACTTACCGGCTGTCGGCTCCAGAGCAACCCTCTGTTACCTGATGTGAGGCTGGACTCTACGAACTGCGTTCCTCAGACTGTTGTATCCTTGGCTTCCTGATGAGCTGTGCCAAGGGAGGACACAGAAAAGAGGGAGGTGGTGGAAGGGTGGAATATAGCTCAATTCTTAATTTCTCTTAATTTCTCTTGTTCTTTGTCAGGGTTGTTCCAGCACCACAATCAACTTCATCTCTCCCTTCCTTCTCCACTTCCAGAACTAGCATTTTCACAGCTCCTTAGACATACAAACAGCGGCCAGTGGGATTCCTTTTTCAAGGGTCTTCCTTTTTTGTGATCCGACGCTAAGGCCTCACACCACTTTCCTCTTGTTCTCTGATCCCCCCAGTGGTAACTGCTTGCTGAGTGCATTGTTTGGTTATTATCTCTAGGTATCGATTTCCTATGTGTTCTTTCAGATTTCCAATTCCTTTTATTAAATCTTCTCTGTTTGAAATAACTAGTGTGGTTTCTGTCTTTTTTTCCTGAGCCCTGGATGATGAATTTGTTGAATGATAAGGTATCTGAATAAACATGTAAAACAAAATAGGATCCATTTGTATTCCTAAAAGAGCTGGTACCCTTGGATCTAGATTCTAGCAGATTATAGAAGGGTGTGAGTGCTAAAAAGAGGTGGGTCAAGACACAGAAAGGGAATTCCTAGGGACTGGAACCATTCAACCCCAGGCTTTGACTTGACTGAAAGATGTGGAGTCAACTGAGAAAGAAGAATTAACATGAGCTCCTAAAGGGTATTCAGAGCAACTTATCGTAGGTAACAATTTGTAAAAATTCCCCTTCAATCAAGTGTGGAATGAGATTGAACATACACAAGTCCTTAAATAAATAACTTCCGGGTAAAAGTTAATGTTTGAGAGATTACTAAGAGTCACATGCCATGTTTGACTGTGGCATGGTCTAGTTTATTCAACGCTCACTCGAGCCCTCTTCTGTTTTAGAGAAGATGCAACTGAGACTTAAAGAGCTAAAGAACACCCAGAGAGAGCACAGGGATTCTAACCCTGGGAGTCCACATGCAGAGACAGCACTATGTCACTTGTACACAAAAGACTGAATTGTTTATCAGAGGACCTTGGTACAAATTTCACCTGCATGCCTTTAGGAAAACCATTGATTTCTCCCAGACACCCGACTTCTTTCTTAGAAAAAGCGTAATGCTAATGGACTGTGGAGAGCTTTAAAGTTCAAAAGGATGATCACCAAGGGTTGTTAGTTAGGGAAATTGCTTTATGGTACCAGAGGTGGGTGAAAATCCTACAATTTTACACCCATTCTCTCACCCTGGGCCCTGCTCTGAGCAGAGACAAGCTGCAGGTGGTGATGGAAGGTGTCTCGACTCCTCTCTGAGTCCCTGGGCCATTGTGAGGCCACTCCTATGTTGACAGGGCTCTTACCCACTTTTATTTACACGACAGCTCTCAAAGATTAGTTCCAGTGGACAGCTCTCAAAGATTAGTTCCAGTCATCCCTGCCCCGGGTGACTCAATTTGTGAAGGTCAGCCTTCCTGTTGCACAAATGATATGGAGAGAGGCATAGGATCCTGAGAAGATATTTATTGGTGCTCACAAGAAAAACACTGATCACCAAGTAAGCATTAAGAAAATCCAGAGTGAGAGGATGGCTTTCTTTAGTTTCCTGTAACTATGCATACTGGTCTCTCATTGCCACTACAGTGAGTTACCATAAACCTAGTGTCTTAAAACAACACAGCATATTATCTGAATAATTCTGACTTAGAAGCCAAAATTCCTAAATGAGACATTAGAGCCGTAATCAAGATGTCATCAAGGTTGGTTTCTTGTGGAGGTTCCAGGAGTGAATCTATTTCTTGTCTCTTCTAGTTTTTCGAGAATTCCAGCACTCCTGGGTGCCTCTGTCTACTCTGCTTCTGCTGTTACATTCCCTTCTATTGTCTTGACTTCCCCTGCCATCCTCTTGCAAGGACCTTGGTGATAACATAGAGCTTACCTGGAGAATCTGGAATCATCTCCCCATATCAAGAGCCTTAGCTTAATTTACAAAACCCCTTTTGCCACGCAAGGTAAAACCTAGGTCTGTGGATTCTGAGGATTAGCATTATTTTGGGGGGAGATAGAGAAAGGCATTATTGACCCTACCACAGTTTGCTAGAATTATTTTATTTCCAAAAATCAAACCCCAAGCCTTGTTCCTTCAGTGCAGTCCCGGTGGAATTAGGATCTTTTTTTCCCTCTGATCTCAAGAATGGAGTCTCAGTTCCACAGGAAAGGGCTCTGAGGTTGAGAGACAGCTATTTCTGGCATTCCTGAGACAGCTGCACTTTCAGCCACATCCCTTGGCATAATCCTTTCACCCTGCCCGAGGCTTCCCCATATCCACTGGCTCTCTGAGTAGCAGCCCTGACGCTTCCAGGCAAAGCAGTCCCCTGCTTCTACCCCCATGGGGAGTGAGGTAAAGTTTGGGCCACCCTATCTGTAGCCGTGCTCTACTCACCCAACTCACTCAACTGAGTGGAGACTTAGCTACTCCAGGCACAGATGAAAACTGGAGCTCATGGTCACCCAGCTTCTTTGTCCTCATAGCCACTGAGGCATCTTACTATCTCTCGCCCATATCCTCCATCTCAGGGGCGAAGGCAGGACACAGGATCCCTTCTCGGAGGCAGACAAGGGACTTCACGTTACCATTTTTATCGCTGCTTTCCTGTCCCCTCCTCTGCTGTGTTAGTCTGTTCCAGCTTCCAGAATAAAGCCCCACAGAAAGATGGACGGTGGGTGTGTGCTTAAATAACAGAAATGTCTGTCCTCCTGGTTCGGGAGGCTGGAGGTCCAAGATCCAGGTGTTGACAAGGCTGACTTCTCCAGAGGTCTCTCTGTTCACATGGTTTTCCTCTGTGCCTCTCTGTGTCTTAAGTCCTCTTCTTTTTTTTTTTTTTTTTTGAGTCGGAGTCTCACTCTGTCACCCAGACTGAAGTGCAGTGGCCACTCCCGGCCACCGCAGCCTTGACCGCTGGTCTCCGGCGATCCTTCCGCCTCAGCCTTCCTAGTAGCTGGAACTACAGGCGCGCGCTACCACGCCTGGCTAATCTTTGATTTATTGTAGAGATGAGGTCTCGCCAAGTTGCCCAGGCGGGTCTCGAACCCGCGGGCTCAGGCAATCCACTTACCTCAGCCTCCCAAGGCGTGGGATTACAGGCTGAGCCACCGAGCCCGGCTAAGTCCTCTTCTTATAAGGAAGATACAAAACCTATTGGATTAGGGATCACCCTCATTTTACCTTAGTCACCTCTTTAAGAGCCCAGCAGGTCGAGGCTGCGGTGGACGGGAGCAGCCACTGCACTCCAGTCTGGGTGACAGAGTGAGACTCCAACTAAAAAAAAAAAAAGATTCTATCTCCAAAAAACAGTCAAATTCTGACGTAGTGAAGGCTAGGACTTCAACATATGAATATTGGGAAAACACATTCCAGTCCACAATACCCCTCCCCAGAAGATTCATTATTTTTTAAATCTCAGGAGAGAGGCAAGAATCGGTCTTACCTGATCAAGCATCTCTCCACGTCTTCTTTTTTCCCATCTTCAAGCTAATTTCTTTTAATTTTATTTCATTTTTTGGAGTTATGGGGTACGTGTGAGGATTTGCTGCACAAGCAACTCGTGTGCAAGTGAGTTGGGCTTCCAATCTTTCTTGTGACTTACATCTAGACCACAGCTTTTAAAATCCAATGCCAACACTCTGATGTCTCTTTGGGTCTCCTAAATTACAACTGTTCATTTATTTCCCCCTAGGTACAAGACACAGTATGGCTTTGCATATGCATTCTTTAGCTCCTAATCTTCATAATAACCTCACACATTCATATTAAAACCTCATTTTACAGAAGAGTAAATTGAGGCTCAGAGAGGATCCTACCCCAGGCCTCATATCTATCAATGCAGAGATAAAATTCAAACTCAAGCCTAGTTGGTCACCGAGCATTCCTACCCTGTATACAGTGGCGATCATAATGGTGCTAGGTTATTTGGACTATGCAGTGAGGTGTCCTAAAGTCTCAGACACAGCCTCTTTGTCCTCTCAACATCGTGACTGAGGAGGGGGCAAGGAAGGGACCAGTCGTGATTTGATCATGAACTTTATGTCCTGGACTATATACTCTCATGAGGGTGACATTTCCTGATTTGTTGGATCTTATTAATTTTCAGAACACATCCACGTGGCATTGGGTATGATGTCCACCTCCTGGTTGGGTGAGCCCAGGTTAAATCAAACACCCAGCATCCCCAGTCAGTAAAGGGAGGGACTGGTATCCACCTGTCTGAATTTAGGATAGAAGGAAGAGACAGATGTACTACTCAGACTAGAAGAATGAAAGAGGGCTAGGCCATCTTAGGGTGCAGGGGGCAGCTTTGGTGACCTTCCACCTTTCCGGGATATGCCCAAGATCGCTGCTCTTCCAGAGAAAGGTCACTAATAAAGATATCTCTTTGTGATAAAGTTGCCATGTCAATCACCCATGCCAGTGGGATCTGATTTTAGCACACACATGCACCACACACACACACACACACACACACACACACACACACACACACACACACAGATACATCCACACACACACACAGTCTACTCTTAAGCAACAGAATGATTTTGATACATCTTTTAACTAACCAAAAGTAACATCTTGACAATTTTAATCGGCTAATTATACACTCGTGGTCATCTTGAAAAGTGCCCATTTTGGGTCTTTATGTCTTGACAACTGTAAGAGTCCTCAGTTGGAAAATTGGGATACAGACAGAGAATTTCAATGACTCTGACCTTGGGATGTTGAAAGCTGGGATTTTCTTCCCACTGGGGCCCAGAGAAGCAGAGGGGAGGTCTGGAAGGATGGGGGTGACTGTCTTCCGGGCTAGACTTGGGTTAGACTAGGGCTTTGTCCTGCTCCTATCTGGAAATGGTAAGGAAGAGCCCTGGGAAATACACGAGGAATCAAAGAACAACTGCAGCATCCTAGAAACCTAAATAACCCAGAGATTCTGACATCTTTCTTTTGTTTATTCCCTGTACAACTGGAAACTCTTGTTTCTTTCTCTTTTTTTCGCCTCCTCATGCCCTTCCATCCAAGACAGATAAGTGAACACTTCAGACTTGACAGGGGTATGCGTTTTCGCCCATGTGCTAAGGAACTATTTAGTGCAAGGTGATTTACAGCTGTCATTTCAGTAAATCCTGAGATAAATTCAAGCAACAGCCCCGTTTTACAGAAGCAAAGCTGGAGTCTGTGAGAACAATAAAATAACGTGGCCGAGGTCATCCAATTAACAAATCACAGTTCCCCGTCATTTCTTGTGACTCTAGCTCAGACAAGTAGCTTCTCTGAGTCTCGTCACTGCCTGTCACAAAGGATGCAGCAGATCCTGCCTTGGAGTGGTATATGGTGGACTCAGGGATATACTGTGTGTGGAAGAGGTTTTTGAGATACAAACACAAGAGCTGCAGGGCTTATCCCCAGAGCTGTGCCCTCCCATGGGGCATCTCCCTTTGTCTGTCTGTGAGTGGGTAAGAGATGATGTTTACTGACTATTCATTGTTCCTACGGCCTGTCTCTCTAGTCTATGAGGCTCAGAGAGGTCAAGCAAGAAACCTGGAGTCACACAGCAAGCCAGGAGCCCCGGAGGTGCCTAGTACCAGTTCCACATTTCAGAAACCTAGTTCAGAATGGGAGCGTGGGGCCCTGGCCTGGGAGAAAGAATGCCTTTTGATGCGGCCTTGACCCCATGCCCAGGAGATGGGCGGCTCCTTCAGCCCCTAGACTTGGCTTTTCCTCGCTGAATAAAGGGGTCATTGTTCCTTGGCTGCCGAACCAGAAACATCTTGACTTGTGCTGAACTCCAGCTAATTATCAGAACCAGGCCTGGAGGGCAGGGGAGAGAATGGCACGGTCGTTTTGACTTAAGGGAAACATTTTAGTTTCGCATCTGCCAAGTTAAAGAGAAGAAGCTCAGCCCCTTCTCTCCCAATAGCCCCTTCCCTTCTCCCACTCACTTCTAGGTTTAATTTAATTTTTATGTGTAATATATAGGAAACCTAACCCACGGTGGTCATGCTGAGTGTCATTTGACTTCAGGCTCGAACCACTTCACAGCTTGGCCTGACACCCTGAGACTCTGGCCCCAGAAAGTAGGGCCGAGGGTCTCTGGAGCTCCATGGACTGAAAACCACTGGGTTTGTCAGAGGGCTGCCCACATCATGCTGGGCTCGGACCTGGGCAAATCATTCATTTTCTCCTGCGAACCCCGTCAGGGGCTTTCATGTGGCCCTGGAGAGAAGACCCGGAAAGGCGGAAAAAGCTACAGCCATCATGTATCATTGCTCCCTCAACCATTTGAGCCACCCAATGATTTATCCTTTCTCTCCTCTCGACCAAGAAGCTTCCTCGACCTCTCTGTCTCAGTCTAGTTATCACTATTGATTGATTGCAGTCATGGACCAATTTGTCTGTCGAAGACAGTCTGCGTCCAAACCTGTGGGTGCCCTCCCACACTGACACGGGGCAGGTCTATGTGGCTTGCTTTTGTGATGAAAACCATAGCCCATGTGATGCAAACCAAGACCTAAAAATCAGACCTAAAAAGTGCTCGTGCCATCGAGATTGCCTCCTGAGAACTCTGTGACTGGTGAACAGATTTTGACTCACTTGCTGGAAGGAAAAATGAAACGCGGAGAGAGACACTGGTCACCCTCAATAAGGGCATAGTGCACAGGCCATGTCCAGCACACACACCACCTGACCACGGAGTCATAAATAGACAAACCTAGTCCAACCTGGAAGCAATGCCCAGCTAAGCCAGCCCAGACGGCCAGCGTGAAGACTTGTGACTACTGTCTACGTTCTGGGTTGGTTGATGACACAGATCTTCTTGCCGATGCAATTTAGTCTTTTTTCTACACTGCACTTCACTTGTTAGGATCCTCTGTTTACTCTTCTGTCTCTCCAGCTAGTCTGTAAGCTCTGTCAGGGGAGATACCATGTCTGTGGGTCACAGTTGCAATCCTATGGTCTGCTGTAGGGGGTGGCACATGGTGGGTACTCAATACATCTTTGTCAAATCAATCAATGACTGAAAATGGAAGCCAGATAGATCTCATGTTGAGTCCTGACTCTTGAAGCATTGCTTTGTCACTGTGATGCATGTGTGCTACTAGCATGTCTAGGCCTCGGTTTCCCCATCTGCAAAGCAGAGCTAAAAGCAGCTATATTGTTATTGGGAAAGCTGGGTGATGCACCATGTATGTAGCTTGTCCAAGGCCGTGCCAGGCTTCTTCTCAACAAGGGCAGGGCAGGGACCACGTCCAAACAAAGACAGTCCGAACGCTTTCTACAGACTGGTGGATGCATTGCATTTCTCTCAGTGGAGATCTTTGGCTGCGATTTGTCAACGGCAAGTTGTACATTCAAAGTAGAAACCTTGACTTTGAGACTGACCTCTGCACATCTAACATTTTGGTTTCCTTGGCTTTCCTTCCGACATGGGATTATTAGGAGACTCAGAAGCTCATGTGAAAACATGTTCATTTCACCCCCAGAAGTTGTGTCTTCCGCTCAAAATGACCAGATTAATAAGAGAGAAGAATGGAGAAGAAAAGAAGTATTAAACACATATTTCATACATTTGCTTATTGCAGAAAGAGGGACTGGCATGCACAAAGACCCTGGAGCAAGAAAGATCCCAACGTATTAAAGGGACTGAAATCAAATGTAATTTGAGAGAAGTAGGAGGAACAAACATCCTGGGAGCTGAGGCAGAAGAGGGTGGGGAACATATCACAAGATCCCAATAGGTCATTTTAAATATACAATTTTTTTTTCTCCTTACAGCTGTGGAAAGCTAAGAAAAACTTGTTGAAAAGATGCCTTCTAGCCCACATTTAAATCAGGCTCACGTGGCAGAATCAGTGGTCAGAGCTTCCAAGAACAACATGCCATTGAGACTCGTGTCACTCAGGGACCCCTGCTTTGCTGCAGACAGCGTGAGCCATGTGAATAACCCCGTGTCATCCGCAAGTCACGTGCTTGTGAACGATCCACGGGTGATTCAAAGCATCTGCAAAATAGAAACAACCACAACAAAACCAGCACCGCAGCAAGGACAAGGATGACATTTTTGGATCCCGTCTGTGATATGGCTGCTCTAAGTGTTTTATCTGTCTCATCCCCTTGAATCCCACCTAATCCACTGAGCCAATCCTGAGAGGGTGTCTGCATGTGCTGGGCACTGTTCCAAGAGCTGTGTGCGTATTAACTCATTTCATTTTCACGATTGTTATCCTTGTTTCATAGACTCGGAAACTGAGCCCCAGAAAGGGTCAGTGTTTGGCCAAGGTCACTGTTAGCAAAACTAAGATGGAACTGGAAGAATCTGACTCAGGAATCCATGACTTCAGGCACGGGGAACACCACCCAGACAGCAGGTAACACATCACTCCCATCTTGAATATGAGATCATGTGACATACACAGGTCAGATGACTGGTACATGCTGGGGCTGAGATTTAAACCCAGGGATGTAGAAGGTAGACCAGTCTCTTAGTTACCGCTGTGCATGCTACATTCATCACCAACATTGGAAAAATGCATGTAGACATGAAAGTATGCAGGGATGAACATATGCTGTCTACATGAGTCAAGCAGGCATGTCTACACATAGGTATTAACTCCTTTATTTCTCTACATGTTTTTTTGGGGGGGCCACATATGAACATGATAGTGGGAGCAATGATCATTGGTTTCCAATCATGGGCCAGGACTGGCATGAGGACCTGAACAGAGGATGCTACTTTTTTGATGTTTTGTCAAAGTCACAAGCCTAGTCAGTGACAGAGCTGGGTCCCAACTCACTTCCAAGTCCACTACCCTACCATATTTCTCACGGGAGCTGGATGAGGAGATGGCATATTTCCACATTTGGGCAGCTCCATTGCTTTGCAAATTTGATTTCTGATATTTATAACGAGCATTCCCTAGTGATCTCCATCTCCAGACTGGAGCAGTATGATGACGAGGCCGTGAGGGGTGGGCGGTTCAGCCCTCCACATCCCACTGGTACAGTTAGGTAGAAGGAGGGGTGTTGCACAACTCAGAGCCTCCAGCCAGCCAGACATACCAGGCTGAGACAGGTCTTGGGTACACACTGGCCAGTCTGTGTGTGCAAGACAGTGTGGCCTCTTGGGAGTCATTGAGTCACCACCTTGGTTTGCACGACAGTCCATCAGTCTTGCATGAAAACCTCACACCTCTCAGGCGTATCCACTTGAATGTTGGCAAGTGTTGACATGGATGCAGAGGGACCTGGTGGACAGTCAGGTTACCAGGAGGTCCCACACTCACAAAGAGAGGTTTGGCAGTTCTGGCCTTCTTGGGAGGTCAGATCACTGTCCCAAGTGGTGAGTGTGTCTATGGGAGTTCAGAGGGGAAGTTTATTTTGTCTCAGGGTGGCCAACTGAACGACAGTGGTTTCCCCCCTTATTCACGGGGGATACAGTCTAAAACCCCCAAGGGACGCCTGAAACCCAAATAGCACCAGACTCGATTGCCATCTATTGGAGCACATTTCTCTTGTGTCCTCACCCACAGATTTAATGTCTTTTTCCATCTTAACTAAGCACTTGTCACACTGCGGCTATAACTTTTGCAGTTTGCCGGCAAAACTCACATAAATTTCTTTTTCCTTCTTCACAATTTCACAGATAGAGGACTCATTCTTACCGCAGATCTCAGCAACCTCAGCATACAATGTTTTTCCGTCTTTATGTAGTTGAGGGAGGACTTCGCCTTTTCACTTAAAGGAGGCACTCGATGGCTTTTCTTTGGATGCTGGGGCCATTATGAAGTCAAATAAAGGTGGCTGGAATACAAGCACAAAAGTACTGTACCACAGATGTGGATAACCAAGGTGGCCGCCAAGTGGTTAATGGGTAGGGAGCATTGACAGTGTGGATATACTGGACACAGGGAGGACTCATGTCCCAGTGGGATGTAGCAGGACAGTCTGATATTTCATCACACTACTCGGAATGGCACACCATTTAAAACGGATGTGTTGTTTGTTTCTGGAATATTCCATGAAGTATTTGCAGAGTAATTGAAACTGCAAAAACACAATGGTGGAACCACTGTATACACCAGGCATGACCCTAGGATAGATGTGCAGAGTAAGACCATGCATCTCCCTTGCCCTTAAGGAACTTGGGATGAGCTGGAGAGTCATACAAGGAGGGGAGGGCTTGCCTCAGTGACAGGAATAGCCAGAAGTCGGGGACCATCAAGGATTGCTTAAGAAAGGGGCTTGCAAGAATCCCAGAGGGAGGATCTTAGTGGGATGAGGGGGGCGGTTCAGATCTTGGTGGGGTCAGGGGACTGGCATTCCAGGCCTGACATTCACAGGGCTCCCTGCTCCTTGCCCAGACCTTGGTGGGTGGAGAAGGTGGCATCCCACACCTTGATCAGCCTTTGGTGGGGCAAGGGGCCTGGCATTCCCGGCTTGCCCAGAATGTGCTAGCTTCCATCAAACCTCTGGACCTTCTCCTGGGCCTAGCTGTGTACTTCCTCATAAAATCTAGTTGTAATGAACCCTAGTAGGGCACGATACCTCACGCCTGTCGTCTCAGCACTTTGGGATTGGCTGAGCCCACGGATTCGAGACCAGCCTGGGTAACTTGGCGAGACCTCATCTCTACAACAAATCATAAAATTAGCCAGGCGTGGTGGCACACGCTTGTGGTTCCAGTTACTTGGAAGGCTGAGGTGGAAGGATTGCCGGAGCCCAGCAGGTCGTGGCTGTGGTGGCCATGAACGTGCCACTGCACTCCAGCCTGGGTAACAGAGAGAGACTCCAACTAAAAAAAAAAAAAAAAAAAAAGAACCCTGCAGTGTCAGTAGCAAGAACGCCCTGCTCTTGATATCTGACCTCCCATGATATCTGATTGGGTTCTTCCCGCTCCACTGTCCCTGGGTGCTGTCTGTTCACCCTTGTCTCTCTTCAGCAAGAATTCTGTTGGGTCTGTTGGGTTAGAAGCCCCCTGATGATTCTTTCTAGCACATTTCCATCCACTGACCCTCTCATCTTGCTCCTTGGCCATAAATGTCCACTCACCACGCTGTGCTTAGAGCTTAGCTCAATCTCCCTCCTCCCTTACAAAGACCCACTGCAGCCGTCCCTGTACCTATTGCAATAGTCCTGGTTAAAGTCTCCCCACCATGCTCCACCAAGAGTCATTAGATATTATTTTCTGTAACATTCCGCAGTGGAAGCAGGATCACCCAGGGGCCTGCGTCATTTCAGAAACTTTCTTCATCTCTCTCCTCAAAAGACTCTAGTTCCACAAATGTCCAGGACACCTTGTGTGACCGTTGGACATCTAAACCCTCTTGCCGTTGCAATGACTCAGTCACACCTGCAGCCACAGGGCTCCCTGCTCTGGGGCGGTGTGACTGTCCTGGGGCTGTCTCACTCTCCAGTGCTCAGAGAACGCACAGCTGTTTTTCCTGCCCCACTGGTTTCTGGGTCTCTGCCCTGATGAGACCCAAAGCAGCCTGGCCTACTTTGGAGGTGAACAACCAACAGACTGGGTGATGGGAGGAAGAGATAAATACAGCTGCCTCGTCGACCTGTGTCTTCCTCCTGAGGTTCTCACGGTACCTGCAGGGCCTTAGGGACTAGTCTGGCTCCTGATCCTTGCAGCGGGGAATGGGGGAGGTCCCCCTCTCCACGGTGAGTCCTAGATGACTGTGGGCAGATCAAGAAAAGGCCAGAAAAGGACTGGTTCCATCTGGGCTGGCTTCTGAGAGTTGGAACTTTACTGCTCTCTGGGGTGCAGAAACGAACTCCTCTCCATCACCCCAGCTGCCTGCTTGGTTCCACATCATCAAGTTCAGCCTCAAAGGATCATTCCTTCCTGACATAGGAACAAATTGCCTCAAGAAGGGACAGGATAGGATGACAGATCATTGCACTTCTCAGGTCTTTGCCAAGTGCTAGACTCTGGCCTCACATATTGGGGAGACATATCTCAGTTCATCCTTACTGCTTGTAGCTAAAACCAGTTCTTAAGCTTGGCTCTGCTCACTTTTGGAGCTGGATTATTCTTTGCTGTGGGGTCTGTCCCATGAATGTTCGGCACTGTCTCTCACCTCTACCCACTGGATGCCAGTTGCACCCGCTCAGTTGTGATGATCAAAATGTCCCCTGGGGGCACATTTGCCCCCCAGTTGAAAACCACTGGGTTGCCGGGCTCAGTGGCTCAGCCTGTAATCCCATGCCTTGGGAGGCTGAGGTGAGTGAATTGCCTGAGACTCCGGGTTTGAGACCCGCCTGGGCAACTTGGTGAGACCTCATCTCTACAATAAATCAAAAAATCAGCTGGGCGTGGTAGCGCATGCCTGTAATTCTGGCTACTGGAAGGCTGAGGTGGAAGGATCACCGGAGCCCAGCAGGTCGAGGCTGCAGTGGCCGGGAGCGGGCACCCAGGTCTGGGCAACAGAGTGAGACCTAAATTCAAAAAAAAAAAAAAAGAAAAGAAAACCACTGGGCTTTAAGTATAGAACATCAGAGATGATTATCACCATGCAAATAAATCCTGTCCACGATTCCACAGCTGAGACCAGAGTCATACCCAAGATGCCTTGCAATTCTTGTCTTTCCTTTTCATATCGCATACTGCCTGAATTCAGGAAACTCTAATCTCTCTGAGTTTATTCTCTCATCAGTAAATGAACACTAGAACTTCTACCAAAAGGGGTGACCATTGAAATCAAATAATTCAATGGAAAACTGAAGTGAAAATGAAGGGTAGCATTGAGTTGGTGATAGGCCCCTTCCCTGCGAGAGAGAAGTTCTTTGGAAATAAAACACATACTGGTGAAAATATAGCGGTCCTCAGCCTTACCTGCACATGAGAATCACCTGGGCAGCTCTGACTCTGAATGTCTGGTCCTCACAGCAAGAGGTTTTGTGTTTAATCCCGCACCAGCACGTCTTAAAACTCCCCCGGTGACTCCGGTGTTCAATCAGGGCTGAGAATCTCTTCTAAAACCTTTAGGGGTTCCAGCAGAATTTCCACCTGTTTCTTGTTCCAGGCAGGAGGGAGCAAGTGCAGTAATGAGTGAGTGAGGAACTTCTGCTCACCACTCACCTTTAGTGAGAATGTGTCACAAAGGTGAGGCTGGTGGTAACAGCGGGACCAAGGTGTGCCTAGCACTTTCTTCCGAGTTTTCTAGTATTCATCTGGAAAATTTACCAGGCCACACGTAACTCAGTCAACTAATACCAAAGTTAAGTGGAAAGAAGATAGGAGTCTTCGGGCAGGTACCATATGCAAGGAAACATTGCATGGGGCTTCTGGGAGGATATGCATGAGCAATCTTCTTAAGTGAGGGCTGGGTGGAAATGGGAGCTTCCTCCTCTCCCTCCTTTCTTCATCACCAGCCTTTCTTTCTCCTTCTCCTCCTCCTCCTCATCATCCTTTTCCACCTTCTCCTCATCCTTCTCTTCTGCTCCCACCTTTTCTTCTCCTGGTTTACTTGCTAGCTTCTCTTCTTGTCCTCCTCCCTCCTTCTTCTGGTCTGTGGCTTTAAATACTATTTTGCTTTCTTTGGATTATATAGAAATAAAGCTTTTCTTAATATCAGCAACCAATACTGCCCGTTGAAGACCCCTCTCCAGTAATTCCATGCATTTGCATTGACATTTTTCAAATTTGGAACCTAGAGAGACAGTTTGGTACCATGCTCCAGGCTCGTCTCACTTGACCATAAAGCATGTTTTTATATCATGAAGTCATTATGGGAAGGATTGTTTTGATGTTGATAGGATGTTTAATCCTATGTCTATATGGGTACATCACAGTTTAGTTTGCCATTTCCCCTTTGCTGAACACATATTGTTTTCATATTTACAAGCAAATATCTTAAATAAAGCTGATAAAAGCATCCTTGTAAACACCTTTACATACCTCTGTTTCCTTAGGCATCATTCCTAGAGGTGAAATTACTAGGACAGCATTGGGTCCTGGTGATGTCATGTGTCACGATGGTTACAAATGGTTTTCTAAAAAAAGGATAAACAAATTTAGGTGCTAACACCCTCGGTGTGAGGGGCTGAATTGTCTATCCTCAGCAACTCTGACAAATAGCATTCAAAACTTGGTCATTTTACAGATGAAAAATGGGGCGTTAAATTTTGTTTCATTCGTATCTGTTGCATTAGTTGAGCTAAATATTTTTCCAACATTTGATAGCTACTCGGCCATCTTTTTGGTCAGGATTTTTGTGCATGAATCTGTTTTCTGTTTGCTTTATTTGCATGGCTTCATATTGGAGTAATTTTTCTGAATGCAAACGATCTCTTTATAGATGAAAGTAATTAAAATTTTGTTGTTACATTTCAAACATTATTTCCCAGTTTGTTTTAAACTTTAGCATGAGAATATTTGTTATGTATTTCCTCTTTTTAATATTTATTATCTTGATTTTTTACTCTGACATTTAAAAGAAAAGTATATTCATGAGCAAAATTTGAAAAAAAAACAGATATAAAAATGTAAATTACGAAACAAACTATGTTTTGAATTGCACCAGAAATAATCACTATTGCATTTGGTACAACTATAGATATTGACAGAGGCAGAACATTTCTCTTTTTTAAAAACAGGAATTATATAGTATACATTATATTGTAACCTGCTTTTGTTAGTGTTTTCTTTGTTTTCTCAATAGTCTTCTAAGATGTGGTACTTAGTAGCTATAAACTCTTCCATTACAGGGATTTAAGACATCATTTCAAACAGTTACTAATTATCGGGAATTTTGGATACTTCAGAATGCGACCCAGAATAAACACTGCTGCAGTGAACACTCTTCTATATACAGAGTTCATCTAATTATACCCTTTGGAGATAGTCCTGGAAGTAGAAATTCTTGGTTCAAGGATATGCCCATGATAAAGCCTTGTGACTTAAGATAACTACATTATCCTTCAGGAAGGTTGGAGCAAACTATTCTCTCACCAAATGGGTCTGAGAATGGGAGCACCTCACTGAAAAAGCAGTTGAAATGTAGGCAAAAGTCTGACATACCCTGTGTGCTTCCCAAACGTTTATTCCTTTAAAGCTGAAATTCTGAACTTTTGTGAACTTTCCGATCAAGCCTTTTGGGATCAAGAAGTTATTTCTCTTAGCTGTGTATTTTGTGGCATCTATGACACTGTGGAGGTATTTTGAGTTTAAAAAACATGCAGGCTGACATCTCTCCCCAAATTTACTGTCTGTCTCTCTCTGGTTCTCCCCTTAATCATGTTTTTATAATTTCCTTACAGCCCTTCATACAGAGTGACAAGCCTCACACTGTGTCTGACAGGGTCTGTTAGGGGGTGCGACAGCTGACATTTTCCAAAGTGACTGTGCAGTGAAATGCTGGGACAAAAACATTCTTGGGAGGAACTCATTCCAGGAAACTGAATGGCAGAAGGAATGTGGTGTCTTCTCAAGTCTCTGGTCATCACAGAGACAATGGTGCTGAGTGCTTCTAGGCAGACAGTGCAGGTAGCGATCCAAGAGCATCTTTTTCTAGAAGGATGGAGGGCAAGGTGACAGACAATCTGACTAAACAAGATTTGAAATAACTATAAATAATAGCAATGACACCTGCTTCTTAAATGCTTGCAGTGATCTAGGCTGGCCCACTGCCTGCTTATTTAAATAAAGTTTTATTGAGACACAGTCGAAACTCTTTTGTTAACAAATCGCTTGTGGCTCCTTTCACACTACAGGTGCGGAGGTAAATCACCATGGTAGAGACTAGCAACCACAAAAGCATTTACTATTTAACTGTACAGAAAAAGGAAATGGATTTCTACACTGTTTTTCTTTTCTTTTCAGTTCATTTGCATATAACTATTATTATTATTTTATTTCCCACTTTTAAAATAAGTGCATGTTCATGGTGGTAAATTGGAGAAATAATAATGATCGTTTCTCTAACATCAGGAAAGAAGAAAATTCAAATTGCCTCTCTAAGCTGATCTCTTAGGCAATTTACTTTATCTGCCATGCCTTAGTGTTTTCCTCTATAAAATGGATGTTAAGTCATAGTAGGGTGTTGTGAGGTTAAGTGAGTTTAGGAATAGGACACAGCTTCCTGGAACACAGTAAATACTCAGAAAATGCCAGTCGCTCTCAGTGCATATTAGGCTCTGTCGGGGGTCTGGACTTGAGTCTCAAATAATAATCAGACTCCATCAGTCTGGGTCCAACCAGGAAAGCAGAGAACACAGTGAGTCTTTTTTATTTTTTTTTGAGTTGGAGTCTCACTCTTGTCCCCCAGGCTAGAGTGCAGTGGTACACTCCTGGCCACCACAGCCTCGGCCTGCAGGGCTCAAGCGATCCTTCCACCTCAGCCTTCCAAGTAGCTGGAACTATAGACATGTGCCACCACGCCTGGCTAATTTTTTGATTTATGGTAGAGTCGATGTCTCAGCAAGTTGCTTCGACTGGTCTCAAACCCCCAGACTCAGGCAATCCTCTTGCCTCTGCCTCCCAAAGTGCTGGGATTTCGGGCTGAACCACCGTGCCTGGCCCACTGTGAATCTTGACAGCAGAAGATAACCAACACAAAGACATGGTTACATCGAAACTGCTGAGAATCACTTGAGGGCCCGTGAGGCCATGCAGGGACTAGCAGGAACAGGAAGCGCTGAGCACTGGCACCCAAGACTGAGGAAGAGGGCGTGGGCGAGTCATCAGAGTCAGGGCTGAGATCACCTGGGGGCATCACCCCCTAAGCTTCCCTGCCACACCACCCCCCATACTCTACCACAATTGTCTGATGCCTGGCCACTCATCCCCGCCAAATCTGGACTTCTTGAAGCAGGGCTGTACCTTAATCTTTTTGTACAGTCAGCACCATGGGGCACAGGGAAGGCAATCGAGCAAAGAATACATGAAAGAGATGCTGCAATCTGGACACTTCCAAACAAGGTTGGAAGAACATGAACCAGAAGGGAAGATTGACGGAGCTGGAATCCTCCTTCTGTTGACATGTGGTACTGCCTTGGGCAAGTCCTTTCACCCCTCTAGCTCCTTGCTGGGAATCATGGCAGGAAATGAAAACATTTTCCTGCAGGATAATAGTCAAACAGCAGTGAAAGTACCAAATATAAGGGGACCCTTCCCCCCAGATTTTCTTTTGGAGGATGGATCTCTTGTAGTACAGGCTTCCCCCGCTAGGTAAGCATTCTAGGAACCCATCGGCATCAGTGTGTCAACTAGTATTGTTGTAAGAGACTGCATTTGGCTTCAGTGCATTTTTTTTTTTTGGAGATTCTTTCAAAGTGTTTAACCATTTCATGATGGGTGATTTACACAAACCACCTGCCCATGCTGCCCTGAGAGTTCTGCAGTTTTTGAGCAAAAATGGCGTGACTCCTGTGGCCCACCCACCCGAGTCATCTGATCTCAACCCTAGTGACTTTTTGTTTGTTTGTTTCCCTAGATGTAAAAAGTCCTCAAAGGGAGAGGCTTTGCTGATATGGAAGAGATGAAACAAAAAACGGCGGAAGCACTAAAAGACATCAAAATTGACAAGTTCAAAAACTATCTTGAGCAGTGGAAAAAGCATCTTGACAGGTGCATTGCATCAAACAAAGAGGACTTTGAAGGTGACTCAAGTTTAAACATGTAAGAATAAAAACACTTTTTAAAAAATTAATAAATCCCAGTTTGGGGGGGCACCCCCCCTTGTAAACAACTTATCTCTTCATTAAGTTTAGAATCAGGAATTAGAAACCATATCTTTTCTTTTTCTTTTTTAAAATTATTCTCCCATGTTGGAGAGACCCATCTTTTATCAACACACAAGGAACAGAATAGACCACGTGGTAGCCCTGTGCGGAGGGGTAAATAAAAAGACAAAGTGTGATGTGTCTCATTGTAAAACACCATGATTCGAAGGGCGACAGGAAGCAGTTAATGTCAACTGAGCTCTTACTGCCTGGCCTGGCATTATGTGGGCATTGATCCCCATAAAGACTCAGGAAAATAACCGTCATCTCTCTTTGAGCTGAGAAGTGAGATTCAGAGATCTCAGGAAATGTCACTGGGGCAAAAAGTAAATGCTGCATTCTCTTTCCTCTTTGCTAAGCTGCTTGCAAATGCACCACAGAACAATAGAAAGAGGACTTGGATATGTTGGGTGAATAAGAAAAAACAGGGGCGAGGAGGAGGAAAAAGGACAGAGATTGAGAGAGAGAAATTGAGAGACTCATCTACAGAGACAGAGAATGAGAGAGAGATAAAGAGAGAGAGAGAGAAAGAGAGGAGACATGTCAACAGATAGAACGACTCAGAGAGGAAGAGACATGTCTATACAGACAGACAATGACTCAGAGAGGACACATGTCTACAGAGACAGAGAATAACTGTTAGGAGACACATCTACAGAGAGAGAATGACTGAGAGAGGAGACACGTCTACAGATTTTGCCTCCATCTTTCCTCAATCCCCTGTGGCGCCAAAGGGTGTTTGATAAGTCAGACACACACTCCCACAGCTGCAGATAGGAAGTGGTTTCACACCTCACCAGCGGAAAATGCTTGCTTTCCTCACTCTAGTCTCGGTCAAAACCAGGAAGCTGGGAAGTGTGCACACAAAATCCACTCTTTGAAATGTTCTCAATGCTCTCCAGGGCTTTGGTTTGACTGGAGTGCTGGAGTTGGAGCTTGAGCTGTCCAACCCAATTCATCCATGGGGCCTGATTCCAGCTGGCATGTGGAGAAGGGAAACAGACATCCAAGCATCTCAGAACGGCCTCAGAAAGTCCTCTAGAGATGTCGCACTTGATGGCTTCCAGGGCTTTTCAGGTTCCCCTTCATTACTCTCAGGGCAGGTGATTTCGGGAGAAGTTCTCTGCAATGTCATTTTCAAAAACTTTTATATTGGGACTTCAGGGGGTGGTTAAGAGGTGTGATTCCCTAATAATGCCTTTATCTGGAGCTAAATTTTTCTGCCACTGATTTTTTTTTTTTATCAAGAACACAGCAGATCGATAGAATGCTAGACAAGACTGCAAATAGACTGAAGAAGCATGACTGGGACAATTGACAGCCATGCTCCAAATCCGTTCACCTGCAACTGCACCCCGTTGTCATTAGCTGACGTACACTTGTGCACCCTTCAACCCACTGACACTCTCGTACTCTAAAAATATAATCCAGAAATGAACAAGAGACCACCGCAGGCAGCGGGAACAGAATAGAAGATGCTAGATGAAGAGTAGACAGAAAGCTCTCAAAACTCCTCACTACAGAACAACACTAATAGCAGCAATATAATCGAAATAGAAATAAGGAAATTGAACCGCTTATTTTAGAGACAATTAGCCCTCCCCACTGCAGTAGCCATCAATAAATTATAGTCCAATGAAAGAAGTGTCTTCCACAGAAACAAATCCAAATTCGAAAGAAGAAAAAAATATAGGAAAAAAAATGATAAGTTTCTATTGGTCTTTTTGTTTGTTTATTTTTATTTTTTTATTTTTATTTTTATTTTCTTTTTGAGTTAGAGTCTCACTCTGTCGCCCAGACTGGAGGGCAGTGGCCGCTCGAGGCCACCACAGCCTCAGACCTGCTGGGCTCCGGCGATCCTTCCGCCTCAGCCTTCCGAGCAGCCGGAATTACAGGCATGCGCTACCACGCCCGACTGATTTTTTGATTTATTGTAGAGATGAGGTCTCTCTGCCCAGGTGGGTCTCGAACCCGCGGGCTCAGGCAATCCACTCACCTCAGCCTCTCAAAGGCGCGGAATTACAGGCTGAGCCACCGAGACCTGCTTATTTTTATTTTTTTTAAATTTATTTTAAAGATGTGGGGTACAATTCAGGGTTAGGTATACAAATGTTCATTATGCAAGTACCCTTGTCGATAAGGTGTGCCCTCCCTCTCCCTCGGCAAATTCCCACTACTGCCAATCCCGCCCCACCCTCCCCTGGCAGTCTCCCATGATTGCCGATCCTTTTCTCATACGAAAATTACGATAATTGTTCATGGTCTGCTTGTAAGTGAGAACATGTGGTACTCAGTTCTTTGTTTCTGTGACAGGTCACCCAGTATTATCGATTCTAAATCCATCCAGGTTGCCGTGAATTTCATAATTTTGTCCTTCTTATGGCTGCATAATATTCCATCGTGTATGTGTACCACATTTTTTTAATCCAGTCCTCTTTCAATGGGCAGCACGGTTGGTTCCATGTTTTTGCTATGGTGAAAAATGCCACAGTAAACATATGTGTGCAGATATCTTTTATATAGAGTGATTTGAGTTCCTCCAGTATATTCCCAGTAGGAGGATTGCAGGGTCGTATGGAAGATGGATTTTTGGAACTTTTAGGAATCGCCAAACGGTTTTCCACAGAGGTTGTATTCGTTTACACTCACACCAACAGTGTAGAAGAATTCCCTTTTCACTGCAACCTCTCTAGCATCTGTTGTTTTTTGAGTTATTGATGAGGGCCATCCTGATGGGAGTTAGGTGGTATCTCAGTGTGGTTTTAATTTGCATTTCTTTGATGAATAGTAAGGCTGAGCATTTTTTCATGTGTCTGTTGGCTGCTCATATGTCTTCCTTTGAGAAGTGTCTGTTCATATCTTTAGCCCCTTTGTAATAGGGTTGTTTGTTTTTTTTCTTTTCGGCATGCTTGAGTTCCTTGTAGATCCTGAATGTTAGGCCTTGGTCACATATGCAGTTAGCAAATATTTTTTTCCCATTCTGTGGGCTGTCTCCACACTCTCTTGATGGTTTCTTTTGCTTTGCAGAAGCTTGTCAGTTAAATGAGGTCCCATTTGTCTATCTTATCTCTTATGGCAAGGGCACTAGGGGTTTTGGTCAGGAATTGGTTAGCAGTTCCAATTTCCATAACGGTGTCTCCTGCATTTTCTAAGAATCTTATAGTTTGGTTTTTTACATTTAGGTCTTTGATCCATTTAGAGTTGATTTTTGTGTATGGTAAGAGTCTTGTTTTAATCTTCTGCATGTAGTCAGACAGCTTTCCCAGCACCATTATTGAAAAGGTTCTCCTTTCCCCAGTGGTTGGTGGTGGAGGCTTTGTCAAAAATTAATTCGCTGAAAAATTGAAATTTTGCTTCTGGAAGCTTATCTTGTTCCATTGGTCTATATGCCTGTTCTTGTACCAATACCAGGTTGTTTTGATTATTGTAGCTTTATAATAAAGTTTAACGCCTGGGAGTGTGGTACTTATCCCTTTTTTTCCCCCCTGAGGATTACTTTGGCTATTCGTGGTTGTTTATGTTTCCATATGAATTCCTGTACTGTCATTTCCAGGTGTGAGAAGAATACTGCTGGTAATTTAATGAGTATTGCGTTAAGTCTGTAAATTGCATTATTGCTCTTTTAAAAGTAACCTTTTTCTTTGGAAATGGTTTGAGATTTACAAAAAAGTTGCAAAGACAGTACGAAGGGCTCTCGTATGCCCTAGCCTCAGTTTCCCCTGTTATTAACAGTTACTTTAGTCTGGCACATTTCTCACAACTAATGAATTAATATTGATACATTCATATTAACTAAACTCCACACTGTATACAGTTTTCCTTCCTTCCTTCCTTCCCCTTCCTTCCTTCCTCTTCCCCCCACCTTTCTTTTGCTTTTCTTTTTTTATCCCGTGTCTTATTCTTGTTCCGGGATTTCACCCAGGACACAACATTGCATTTAGTCATGGCATCTCTGTTGTCCACAAGCTCTGGACTGTGAGTTGCTCACGCATGGCTTGTTTCTGATGTCTTGACAGTGTTGAAGAGGACTTTTGCACAATGCCCCTCAAGCTGGTTTCACTGATGTTTTCCTTGTGGTGAGATTGGGGTTATAGGTCTTGGGGAAGAAGATCACAGAGGTGAATGCCGTTCTTGTCACGTTACATCCTGGGTACACGTTGTCAATATGACTTATCCCTGCTGATGCCAATCATAGTCACCTGGCTGGGGTAGTGTTTGTCAGAGTTTCTCCACTGGAGAGTGACTCTTTACTCTCTTTCCTTTGCATATTATCCTCTTTGGAAGAAAGTTGCTGTGTACAGCCCACATGTAAAGGGTGATGAGTAATGCAGAGTATCTCTTAAGAATATTTAGATAGTCCGCCTCAAGAGTCTCTAAATATGTTATTTGGAATTATTCCACAGGGGAGATTTGTCTATCCCTTCCTATTTATTTAGTTGTTCAACGATTTATTATTATTGCTATAAAAATTGTGGACTTTGGGTTGCAATTCAGTACCGTGTTATTTTATTGCTCAGATGGTTCCAGCTTTGGCCACGGGGAACCCTTTCAGTTGTCTCCTGCTTTCTTTGGACATACCTCATTATTTTGGTTTCTGAACACTTCTTTGCTTTCTAGCATTACAAGATGCTCAGGCTCATCTCGTGTATTTTCTTGCCCCAGCCCTCAAATCAGTCATTTTCAAAGGATATCTGGCTTTTTTAAAAATTAGAAGCTGGTGTTAAGAACCAAGGTCTGGGCACCAGGTGTGCTCACTGCTGTGGTGATGCTCTTGCTTCTAGATAACCTATTACAAGCACATCCTCAGTTGGTTACACTTCACTTTATTTTCCTCATAGATATTGTGACGCATTGAAGGTTTGTAGCAATCCTGTGTTGAGCAAGTTCATCAGCCCCATTTTTCCATAGCATGTGTTCACTTTATGACTTTGTGGCACATTTTGGCAATTCTTGTGATATTTTGAATTTTTTTTTTTTTCGAGTCGGAGTCTCACTCTGTCACCCAGACTGGAGTGCAGTGGCCGCACCCGGCCACCGCAGCCTCGACCTGCTGGGCTCCGGCGATCCTTCCACCTCAGCCTTCTAAGTAGCCAGAATTACAGCCATGCGCTACCACGCCTGGCTGATTTTTGATTTATTGTAGAGATGAGGTCTGGCCAAGTTGCCCAGGCAGGTCTCGAACCCGCGGGCTCAGGCAATTCACTCACCTCAGCCTCCCAAAGGCATGGGATTACAGGCTGAACCACCGAGCGTAAACTTTTTCATTATTGCATCTGTGACAGTAACTTGTGATCAGTGATCTGTGATGTTAGTATTGTAATCATCTTGAGGCACCATGAACCACATCCATATAAGACAGCAAAATGTCATCAATGAATGTGTGTGTTCTGGCTGTTTTACCAACCAGCCACTTCTCCATCTCTCTCCTTTCCTTGAGCCTCCTTATTCTCTGAGACACAATAATATTAAAATCAGGCTAATGAATAATCCCAAAATGGCCTTCAAGTGTTCAAGTGAAAAGAAAAGTCGTATGTTTCTCACTTTGAGGAAAAATGATGAAATAAGTAAGCTCAGCAAGGAAGGCATATTGAAAGGCAAAACTAGGTCAAAATCTAGGCCTCTTGCACAAAGCAATTAGACAAGTTGTGAATGCAAAGGAAACGTAAAAAGTGCTATTCCAGGGAACACATGGATGGAAAGAAAGAGCAGTCTGATTGTCGATAGGGGCCAGTTTGTTTTAGTGGTCTGGATAGAAGATCAAAGCAGCCACAACATTTCCTCAAACTAAAACCTAATCCAGAACAAGGCTCTAACTCTTTTCAGTACCACAAAGGCTGAAAGAGATGAGGAAACTGCAGAAGAAAAGTTGGAAGCTAGCAAAAGTTGGTTCTTGAGGTTTAAGGAAAGAAGCCATCTCCATAATATTAAAATGCCAAGTGAAACAGTGCATGACATAGAAACTGCAGAAAATTCTTCAGACGATCTTGCTAAGATGGTCAATAAAGATGTCTACACTGAAGACAGTGCAGATGAAACAGTCTTATATCAGAACAGATGCCATCTAGGACTTTAATAACTAGAGAAGACAAGCCAACGCCTGACTCCAAAGCTTCAAAGAACAAGTTGACTCTTTTGTTAGGGGCTAATACAGCTGGTGATATTAAGTTGAAGCCAATGCTATTTTACCATTCTGAAAATCCCAGAGTCCTTGAGAGTTATGATAAATCTCTTCTTGTGCTCTTTAAATGAAACAACAAAACCTGGATGAAAACATGTCTGTTTACACCATGGCTTACTGAATATTTTAAGCCCACTGTTGAGACCTACTGCTCAGAAAAAAATAATTATTTTCAAAATACTACTTCTCGCTGGTTGTACCTTGTCACCTAAGAACCCTGACAGAGATGTTCAAGAAGATAAATGTTATTTTCATGCCTGCTAACACATGATCCAATCTGCGGCCCATGGATCAAGGAATAACTTTTTGAGACTATAACTGATATAGATAATGATTCCTCTGACAGATCTGGGAGAAGTAACTTGAAAACCTTCTAGGAATAATTCATAATTCCCCAGATGTCATTAAAACATTTTTGATTCATGGAAAGAGGTCAAAATGTCAACATTACCAGGAGTTGGGAAGAAGTTGATTCTAGCCTTGGGATGCAAGACTTCCATGAAAGGAATAACTGCAGCTAGGGTGGAAATAGCAAGAGAATTAGAATGAGAAGCAGAGCAGTGACTGACTTGCTGCCATCTCAAGATAAAATTTGAATGGACAAGGAAAGTGGTTTCCTGAGATGAAATCTACTCTTGGTGAGGATGCAGTGAATATTGCTGAAATAACAACAAAAATGTGGAATAATCCATACACTTAGTTGATCAATCAGTGTCTGGGTTTGAGAGGATGGGCTTTGATTTTGAAAGAAGTTTTTTCTGTAGATAAAATACTATCAAACAGCATCATATGATGTAGAAAAATGGTTTTGTGAAAGGAGAAAATTGATGTGGTAAACTCCATTATTAATATAAGAATTGCTTTAGTCATCCCAATCATCAGCAGCCCTCATCCTGATCAGTCAGCCGTCATCAAGACAAGACCCTCCATCACCCAAAACATTGTGATTTGCTGAATGCTCTGATGATTGTTGGCAGTAAAGTAATTTTATTTTATTTTAAAGATGTGGGGTACAATTCAGGGATAGGTGTATAAGTGGCCATCATACAGTAAAGTTTGGGCCTCCCTTTTGTCCCCACTTTGCCTGGTTTGAGATCAGTTCCATTTTGTAATGTTATTTCCCACACCACCCCCACCCTGGCAGTATCCTGCTATAGCCAATCCCTTTCTTATAGTATTATGGTAAATGTTCAGGGTCTGCTTGTGAATGAGAACATGTGGTGCTCAGTTCTCTGTTTCTGTGATAGATCACTGAGTATGATAGATTCTAAATCCATCCAGACGTTTGTCCTTATTTATGGATGTACAATATTCCATCGTGTATCGTACCACATTTTTTTATATCCAGTTCAGTTTCAATGGGCAGCATGGTTGGATCCATGTTTTATGCTATTGTGAATAGTGCTACAATAAACAAGCATGTGCAGGTATGTTTTTTATAGAATGATTTGAGTTCTTCCAGGTATATTCCCAGAGGGGGATGTAAATTTCTAGTTCTTTTAGGAATCACCACCCTGTTTTCCATAGAGGTTGAACTAGTTTGCATTCCCACCAGCAGTGTAGAAGCGTTCCTTTTTCTCCACATCCTTACCATCAACTGTTGCTTTTTGTTTTATTAATGATGGCCATTCTTAATGGGGCTAGGTGATATTAAATATATATAAATATATCTCAATTGGTTTTGATCTGCATTTCTCTTAAAGCAATTTTTTTTTTGAGTTGGAGTCTCACTATGTCACCCAGACTGGAGTGCAGTGGCCGCTCCCGGCCACCACAACCTCGACCTGCTGGGCTCCTTCTGCCTCAGCCTTCCAAGTAGCTGGAACTACAGGCACGTGCTACCATGCCCAGCTAATTTTTTGATTTATTGTAGAGATGAGGTCTCGCCAAGTTGCCCAGGCAGGTCTCGAACCCGCGGGCTCAGGCAATCCACTCACCTCAGACTCCCCAGGCGCGGGATTTCAGGCTGAGCCACCGAGCCCGGCGTAAAGCAATTTTATTAAGGTATGTACATTTTTTGTAGACATGGTGCTATTGCACACTTAATAGACTACAGCATGAACATAACTTTTATATACATTGTGAAACCAAAAACTTGATGTGAACTTGCTGCCTTGTGATATTTATTTTTATTGTGGTAGTTTGAAACCAAACCCACAATACCTCTGAGTTACGTTTATACTTCTCAAGAATTTATATTAAAGATGGCTAAAACTAAGAAAACTTCCCTGCTGAAAGAATCCAATATTCAGTTATTTAAAAAGCACGACTGTCTAAGTGACTCACTTTTCAGTGGACTAAGAATAAGAACACCTGGGTTTTCATAGAGATAAGCCATGCCTGGACTGTGAATGCTGGCAGACATAGGTTTAAATAATCATTTGCTCTGTAAGCATTGGCAATTTTCTTATTTTCCTGGCTTCTTAATGTAAAAAGAGAATCAGAATATCTAATTCATGTTATCGTTTTAGATGTTATCATTTTAGATGCACCCTTCACAGGTACAAAGTTCCCAAAAGAACTTGATAAGTACGAAAAAGAAAGAAAGAAAGAAAAAAAGAAAATGACCTTCTACCCTTAGCTTTTAGTGCCATCTTACATATAAATAACTGCCAGTTACATAAGGTCTTAATAAGCACGTGGTAATATGTAATCTATGTAGATCAACACATTTAATCTTCATAACAACCCTAAGAAGTTGGTACTATGACTATTCCACTTTACAAACGAGGAAATGGAGACACAGAGAGGGTAAGCCACTTGCCACTGTCACACAGTAATGGGGCAGGAAGCAGGGCTGTGCTCTGGCTCAAGGACCATGCACTTAATCATGATGCTAGAATGTGATCTTGAGGAAACAAGATACTTTCGCTGTAAAATGGAATTAGCAACACCAAATACTCGGGCTAGTAGCTAACCCAAATACACCCAGTTGTTTACCCAGTAAACATTTACAGTGACCCT
This sequence comes from Cephalopachus bancanus, assembly GCA_027257055.1. Classification (NCBI taxonomy): domain Eukaryota; kingdom Metazoa; phylum Chordata; class Mammalia; order Primates; family Tarsiidae; genus Cephalopachus; species Cephalopachus bancanus. The sequence continues at coordinate 4,018,695 of JAPVLO010000166.1, read as the reverse complement.
GCCTCTAATTTGTTTCTTAATATGTAAATTTGATGTGCCAGATGCCACATAAATCACCTAGCACTTGGTAGAATTGGACAAAAATGAGACCTCTGAGCAGACATAGCCCTAGAGACGCTGTTTGGCAAGCTGGATGCTGGTCTCTTTTAGCTTACTTGGTTGGACACCTTTGAGCAGTGCACAACCAGCATGCCTGTACAGGGTCAGCCTGCAAGAGATTGTGCCATGGTAGACACCCCAGAAATAAATTCACCGAGTGCATTTCCTGACTTTATGAGGCTTATGGAAAACTTACATAAAGAAAAGAAAAAAAAAAACTTGTATTGACTCTAAAGCATGGTGTCAATGTAAGACATCATCAAGGTCATTATCGTTGTCATTTTTATAAATGATCAATTGCATTATTAGCCATGAGGGCATTAACAGATCCACATGGTCAATAGGCAGTGCTGGTAAATGTTTAACAACCATCTCTGCAGAAGGAGCAAGCCCTGATTTGTATATTTTGCCAATCTCTGTGATGTAAATACCCCTTTCAAGCTTCCTGCTTTATGCCACTAAGCCCAAATTTGGGAAGAGAGAAAAATTAGCTCTCAGGAGTTGTAATGGGAATTCCAGCACATCCTGGAGAGTGGGAATAGATAAGCGAACCATTACCCCCTGCTTTGGGTGGGGGGGTCAGAAAGGAACAGGTAAACTGAGGCTCGGAGGAAAGAGGTAGCAGAGAGATGTCACACCATTTGCGTTTGAACTCAGGTCTATTGGACTAGAAAAAGTCACCATTATTCCCACTACCAGGCTCTGGGAAACCGGCTACAGATCCTCAGTCTCTGTCAGAGGATCTTAAACGTTCTTGGCAGGGGATGTGGTCACTGACTTGGGAACCAGGGGTTCAACTCAGCAGGTGCTTCTTGTGTATCGTTTACGCACAGGAAAGTTCAGCGTGTCCTATTCTCTAAGGGACTTCGGTCCAGGGAGAAAGGCAGATGTGAATGGCACTGCGAGGCCATATGAGTCGTTGCCAGCAGCACAGAGCATGTGGGTGTAGGAGGAGAAGGAGATGGCACAATTTGCAGGGGCACCAGAGAAGGCTTCTTGGAGGAGGTCACTGGGAAAATGGGCTCAGAGGAGAAGGAAGAAGAACATTCTCCCTGGAGACTAGGGAAGCTGTACCTGTTTTGGCTTGCACAGAATGAAAAGCTGACACAGATTCTCTACAGTGTCTGCAGTAACGTGTCTCATCTTTGGTGAAACCCGTGGATACCGCATCAGGACATCTCAGTGCGATCGGCCTCTGGCCACACCCCCCCCCACGTGAGGTCCCTCGACCTCCTGGACTGCCACGTGTTCCCAGCATGCTTGCACACTCTGTCCCCTACCCCTACGACACACGTTCTCCACTTCATCCTGCAAAATTGTGCCCACCCTTCAAAACAGAGCCAAGTCAGATTAAGGATTTGGTTGCAACCTCCATCTGGTCTGCGTCTCCATTCTGTTTTCTTGTCATAAGCCGTGGGGTTCCTCTGTCCTCCCGTTTCATGTGTTCATTCATTTAACAAACGTTGACAGAGTGTTTCATGCAGGAGTGGTCAGAGCTGCAATTTGTGGAGCTTTGACGATGTCTGTGTACTGCCGTCACGGACTTATTTAATCTCTGCAACCGTCCTAGGAGGCGTATTATATTATTGTCTCTGCTTTTGGGGTGAAGAAATGAAGACGTAATGAAGTAGAGCCATCCGAGGTCATGTCACAGGTATGTGTGGTGAGACCCGACTGGGCTGGAAGGAGCGTACAAGTCTTGGCCGCACCACCGTGTTGGGGTGATGTAATAGACAGAGGGGTGTAATAGGTAGAAGGCTGTGATAGGTAGAGCAGTTTAATAGACAGAGACTCTATAGGACACGCAGAGTAGACACCACCCAAGCCTTCACAGGGCATCTGTCTAGTGGGAGAGACAGACATGGCACGAAATTAAACACTTCACTACACATCGTAAGAGGAAAAGCAAGGAAATAAGATCTCTGTGTGCCTCACCTTTGCCAGCTGGAAACATGGATGAGAATACATTGTCTGTGGCCTGAAGTAAGGATCAAACCAGGACACCCATGCGATCAACTCAGAGGAAACAGTACCCGCCCGCCAATGAGCAAGACCACTACCGATACATGCCCACCAGGGGGATCACGTTTTTTCTCCACTCCTCTGGTGGAGAGCTGGAGTTCAGGAAAGGTTTGCACAAATTGCTGGATCAGAAGCCGGAGGAGTAGGGTACTTCATCTCCGGTGACTTTGGTGAGTCAAATGTAAAAATGATTTTTGGCATCCCTGCCCCTGCCCACGAGATGAAATGGTTTCTGGAGAAGAGGGAATCGGCCTCCCATGCCTTCCTGCTCTCTCTCAGCCTCAGGGACAGCAGTGATGCCGGTTTGCAGGGCCTGTCACTGTTTCACGAGCAGGAGTCGTACTGTCACTTGTGGCTGAAAGTGTGCAAATGCGACCCTGCCCATGATCCAAGAGAGAGGCAGAAATCTCCACCCAAAGCAGCTGTTTGAGCACCAGCTGCTTGGTAACAAATACATCTTTAATGAAATCAAACAATCCAGCAGGATTTATTGATTGAGAACAATTGCTTTTAAATACAGTCTAGTAGCCAGGACTGTTAACATTCTTTTTCGTTCAATTAGTTCAGTTGGTCTGAATCAGAGACACTTGGCTATTAGCTAAGGAAAATAAATGCCATTGTCATTCAGCATTAAAGCTCCCCCTCCCCCGCTGTCCCTACACTAATGCATGATACAGCCTAAACAGAAATAAAAAATGAGGTAAAGCCAACCGTTTGGAGTAAGGAGAGTCTTACTACAAACCAAGTCCAACAAATTCTAAGATGGAAATCTTCTCAACCCACAGACTTGAATAAGTTGGGAGGGTATCCAATTTTCTCTCTCAGACTCTGAAAATTTACCCTGGGGTCCAGGCAACCCTGTGACTGGACAGTACTTCCCAAACTAGATTTTATAGCTGGGTCATAGATCTTTGCAGGACGATGCTTTATTTATTATATAATGTAACTTGATAACAGGAACCAAGTTACATTATCAAAAGAGAAACCTGAGAATTATCTATAAAGGCTTTCTTTTCTCCCTTTTATGTCAAATGTGTCCCCAAATCCTGTGAATTCAATATTGTGCATTTCGTTCCCATCTGCCATATTCCCTCATTTCCAGGGAGAAATCTTGTCATATTTTCTTACCTGGATTAATATGTATTTTGTATTTATGCATTGTGCATACATGCATTTACTTGGGTCAGTACATTGTATTATTCTCAATACATTAGTTCCTTCCTACCCACCAGTCCTAGAACCCACAGCCAGAGAGAGTGATGAGGGGAACCCCCCATAAAACCAGAATTTATTTATAAAATATTGTGTTTATTCTGACAAGGTTATACCTCAATCACCTTCAAAGTGCTCTACATTTGATGCAATACACCTATCAAGACGCTTTTTCCACTGCTCAAAACAGTTTTCTGTTGTTTTGTTGTTTTGTTTGTTTGTTTTTTTTTGAGTTGGAGTCTCACTGTCGCCCAGACTGGAGTGCAGTGGCTGCCTCCGGCCACCACAGCCTTGATCTGCTGGGCTCCGGCGATCCTTCCGCCTCAGCCTTCCAAGTAGCTGGAACTACAGGCGCGCGCTAGCATGCCTGGCTAATTTTTTTGATTGTAGAGATGAGGTCTCGCTTGCCCAGGTGGGTCTCGAACCCGCGGGCTCAGGCAATCAACTCACCTCAGCCTCCCAAAGGCACGGGATTACAGGCTGAGCCACCGAGCCCGGCTCAAAACAGTTTTTGAACTCTTGTGGGGGAGATGGCTGCTCTGAGACTATCCAAGAAAGAACAGAGATTGATCTCACTACTGGGTGATAAAGAGATGCCACAAGATGTCCCTTGACCAGGACAAGCCGAGGCTGAGGAATGACAGGTTTAGGACACGCTGAGGCTGAGGAATGCCAGGTTTAGTCTTCTGTGGGCCCGGAGGCCCATGGGCATGTACAGGAGCTGTGGGACAGGAATATGAGAGCATCTTTTTCTAGCCAGAACAGGTGCGTGGACCAGCGAACGTAGGTCTCCTTCCGAAGCTGTGTCCTAGCAAGTGAGTTTAAACCGCCCCTGGGCTCTAGGACAGAAAGTGCCAGAATCCCACTTACTATGATTTGTGTATAGCCACAATTGAGTACTGTAGGGCAGGACCACTGGGTCAGGAGGAAAAGTGAGAGGAGGTTTGAAATGCCCCCATGGGAAGGAAAGGCAGTGCCTCTTTCTGAGAAAAGAGGCAAGGTACTCCAATGTGGTAACTGCCCATGGTGTGAATTGAACTGTTCCTGGAAGACACTCCCCACGCGCGTTTAATGTGTCACCTTTTGGGGTCCAGACAACTGACATGAATGGACTGGCAACCCCACAGGGCAAAGCCAGGAAACTTTCTCCACTGTCCTCCTCTCGGGGTTGCTGTAAGAGTGTGACAGCGCTAAGAGTTGGGCTTGAGAAACATCTTTTTGCTGGGATAGCTAAGAAAAAGTGCTTTAGGATTGGTAGTTGGAACGCATTCAGCATTTAGTGGTTTGGAAAACAGCGTTCATTTTGTCAGTACGTTTGTCTTACTAATTCTTTCAACTCTTTAAGTAGCGAGAGGCTCAGAAGAGAGTTGGCGCTCAGGCTTCCTCTCAGCCCTGAAGAGACCATACCCACTTCGACAGGAAACAACTTAGGCTGTAGCTGTTCTGGGAACCCCAAGGCACCCCCATAAATCCAGGACTCCGCAGGCCAAGACCGAGGAAAAAAATAAGCCATGGAAGAGAGTTCAGACACTTTAACCCCAGAATTTTGAGCTTTGATGTTTTAACCTAAAAAGGACAAGACGTCTCATGATTGCTGTCTTAACTTTCTTTTGAGCTCTACTTGCAAAACGATTTCATCTTCATGATATCTTCGCTGCAGGACTGTCTGTTAATGAGAACGACAACTATTGGAGTTTGGGGCATCTTGAACGTCGCGGTTTGATCAGTGGGGTGGCCTTCTGCAGTGTATTATTAGTCTGTCTTTCTGGGCAATTCATCTCATTGTAGTGTCTCCAATGGTTGGACAGCAGGGCTGGAAATGGTTCAGGGAGAAAGATACGGGTCAAGTTCAGATGAAGCCTTCTTGTTCGCCCATTTCAGAGCTTTCATGTGGCAAAATCTAAACGGCCCTCCAGAAGCCCACGCAAGGGATTGGGGTAAGTATCAGGCAAGGAGCCCATGACCGTGAGCGGGACCAACTAGACTGACTCTTGATTTGCTCATCTCCTTTCTGGAGACAGTGGCATCACACGCCACAGTTTCAAGTCCACAGTGTTAGAAAGAAACATGCTGATGTGGGGTGAATCAGAACAGGCTGCCTTCTCCCTTCTTGCTTTGCCTTCTAAGTGGATGAAGCTTCCTGTCACCCCTGTTCCTACTTTCCTTCACTGCTTTCCCATATACAGTTGGCCATGAGCAGAACAAATATCCTCTGTGCTCCCGGAAGCAGGCCCTCCCCGGCGGCCATCATGGACATGGGAGCCCCAGTTCAGCAGGTGAGCCCTTCCTGGAGCTCACATAGCAAATCCATCTGCCTCTCACTGTGAGTCCTGTCCTCCTACTGAGCTTGGCAACATTAAGAGATATGTTGGCTTCAAACTGCTTAATTTCTTACCTCTTTGCTCCACTAGTTCTGAATCTAAGTAGGGCAAAGTTTGCTTTTTATGGAGCAGAGACCTCAAAGACCTCAGTCTCTTGCCGGGCTTGGTGGCTCAGCCCGTAATCCCGCGCTTTGGGAGGCCGAGGTGAGTGGGTTGCCTGAACCTGCGGGTTCGAGACCCACCTGGGCAACTTGGCGAGACCTCGTCTCTGCAATAAATCAAAAATATTAGCCAGGTGTGGTAGCGAGTACCTGTAGTTCCAGCTACTTGGAAGACTGAGGCAGAAGGATTGCCAGAGCCCAGCAGGTCGAGGCTGCAGTGGCAGGGAGCGGCCACTGCACACCAGTCTGGGTGACAGAGTGAGATCCAACTCAAAAACAAAAACAAAAACAAAAAAACCCCACAAGGACCTCAGCCCCAGTACAGATTCCCATCACGGTTTGCATAGACGACTGGGATTCATAGACGGCTGGAATGCAGGTGAGGCATGGAAAAGCCATGGGCATGGAGGGAAAACCCAGCCAGGGCTCCACGTTCCCAGAGCAGATCTGAGTTTGGAATCGCTCACTCTATTGCCTATGCCCTACGAGCCCATGAAAATAGCTGCTGCCATCATCAGATTTCAAATGCCACTCTGGGCATGTGTGTTGTCTCATCGAATCTTCAAATGATGCTGCTTTTGTCCCTAGGAGATGGAAGATCCGAGAGGATAAGAAACCTTCTGAAGCTTACCTGGCTCCAACCTGGCATCTCTGAGACTCAACCTAAGTCGAACTTCAAGCCTATGGCTTTTTCAGAGGCCAAAACCTCTCCTTCCTTGGGACCAGCATGAGCAGACCTGTGTTCCAAGTCTGAGTCTGCCGCTCATGAGATGATGAACCCTGGGAGGAAAACCCTTGGGCCTGTCCGAGGCTCAAACACCGTCGGCAAAAGGGAAGGTCTGGACATGACTCCACTCAGCTCCAGAGCCATCCGCAGGATCAGACAGAAGAGTGAATATGACACAGCATTGTAAACACCAAGCACCTCACAGGACGGAGCTGATATCTTGTGGCTCTGGTGGCAAAGCAAAAAGACAAAGAGGAGACATTCCTACCTGTCCCCTCCTCCTGAGTCTTCCGTGTCAATGCTCGCAAAAGCTTCGATGTCACAAACACCTCTTCCAAGTCTTTAGAAGTTCAACTTGAATTAGGATTTGACAAGGAAGTCCTTCGCTGCCGTTTTCTTCTGTTTCAAGATTAAAAGACAAATCTAAATATAGACTGCCTTCTGCTTAGCAGAGTGCATTTTCAATATAAGCAGACTGACTGCTCAGTCAGACTGAACAAAGCCCTGCACCCCTGGGCTGCTGGCACCTGAGCCCCGCTCGTCCCAGTCTTGCCCGCCTTTCATGCCCACCTGTCAGTTCCCCATACGGCTAAGAAGGTCCCAGCACCACCCTTCCAGGGCTTTGTCTTCTAAAGGCTGTTTTATCTTTGATTGGCTTCAAGCTTCTCTCTCTTTGTTCTCTGCCTTCCCTGTGTCTCTAACGTGACAGTCTTTTGTTCCGGACCCCAAGCTCTTCCACCCACGACCCGCGGGCAACGTTTGGTGTGGGGACCCAAAGAGGCTATGTGAGACCAACTGTGCGGGGTCTCATCCACCCCAGCTCTCACCACCCCTCTCCTGGTCTTCCTCTAGCGCTTTCCCACGTACATGTGGGCATGAGCTGCATGCATGGAACAAACATTCTCCCTGCTCCCCGGAAGCAGACCCTCCCCAGTGGCCATCAGGGACATGGAGCCCCAGTTCAGCAGGGGACCTCTTCTTGGAGTTCTCGTAGCAGGTCCATCTGCCTCTCACTGTGAGCCCTGTCATGCCACGGTGCTTGTCAACGAGAATCAATATGCTGGCCTCAGTCTATTTAATTTCTCATCTCATTTCTAAGAAACACTGTGCGTTGACAGAGCAGGCTCTGCGCCTCCTTTCGCCTTCAAACCTTTGCCTGGGCTGCTGCTTCCCTTGGGCTGGTTTCCTCCCAGGATGTCTCACTACTCTCAAAGGTATAAAGGATCCCCAAAGCTGGCTCTTTCCCGAAAGTTTCCAGAACTCCTCTAAACAGAAGGAATCTTTCTCCTTCTCGGATTCCGCCAAGTTTGTTGCAGGAGGCTATAGTCACGTACCTCTCGGTCATGCCTTGGTTTGTGGGCTAACCCATCTCCTGGAGGAATATGAATTCTCTAAAGAGAGGGACTCTCAAGCCCCTTCTTGTTAGCCTCTAGCATGTGGTCTCATGCAGGGCAGGACTCAAAGAACACCACTTGAAATGATATAAATTAAATTCCTTTGCAGGATCAACTCATGTAGAGGAAGAGACCATCGGGCTGGCTCCGTGGGCTTTGCCACTTGGAGGCTGTACAGTACTGGAAAATTTCAAATCCATGGAAGCTCTTGAAATTGTGGCAAAATACACATGGATAACTTTTAAGTGTATAGTTCAGTGGCATTGAGTATTTTCACATTAAGTACATTCAAGCATCACCGCCATCCATCTGCAGAAATTCTTTCGTCTGGCCACATATCAAACACTAATTCCATTAAACAATAACTCTCATTCTCCCTTTTCTCCAGATCCTGGCAACCACTATTGTATCTTCTGTGCCTATGATATTGACTATTCTGAGTGTGTCATGTAAGTGGCATTTGTCTTTTTTGTGACTAGCTTACTTTACTTAGCCTATTAAGCTCAAGGTTCATCCATATGTTGCATGTAGTGGAATGTTCTTTCTTTTAAAGGCTGAATAATATTTCTTTGTGTGTATTTACTGAACTTTATTTACCCATTCATCTGTCTATGGACACTTGGGGTGCTTTCACCTGAATTAATATTTTTTCTTTATTTTTATGTTCTATATTTATATTTACTCAGCAAATAATCATTGTATATACAACAGATACAGAGGACAATGTGATGTTATTATATATGGGTACATGGTGAACTGATTGAACCAGACGAATTGACATATTCAACACCTCACATACTTATCATTACTTGGGGTGAGAACATTTTAAAATTGAGAGGATCTTATGTTAAGTGAAGTGTGCCAGGCACAGAGAAACGTCATGATCTCATATGAGGTATCTAAAAAAGTTAGACTCATAGAAATAGAGTGGAATGGTGGCTACCAGAGTCTGGAGGGCCAGGGAAGACGGGACTTGAGGAGATGTTAGTTAACACAAAGAATACATTCCGACTATCTATGACACAGCACGGCGATTGTAGTTAATAATACTATATATTCCAAAATGTCTATTCTCTGATTGACTCAAATTTAGGAAACTGATTTTCAGGAATCCTCTCCCCTTCTCCCAGTGAGAAAGTCACCAGATTGGCCTTTATTTGAATTTCAGCTTGCATTTTTTACTAATCCATGACTTGGGTCTTGAGATCTAATCTCTCTAAACCTAGTTTTTAATTTCTTCATGGACATAATAATACCTATGTGACAAAGTGGCTACAAGAGACTTAGGGCATGTATTGTGTTCAATTGTGGGTCCTGAAACACTCAGAAAGTGGGATCTTTGATTCTTAGCTTTCTAATGACTGTGGACACAGCTAAATCCTGAACCCTTCTCTTTCTGAGACACACCCACTCTCGAGGAGACTTTCTTGTTTCTCCAATGGGTGCTGTTCTTCCCACCGTGGGGTCTGTAAACACTTGAGTTAATGGACTGCTAGAGGGTGTAGATTCACTTCCTGGCCCTCATGTCTATTACAGTTTTCTGTGCCTCCAAATGAAAACTGAAAGTGCTTTCCTGTATGCATTACAGGATTGTCTTATTATGCCGATTTTACTTTCTGAGATGTCTCCTTGTCTTTCCATTTGGCTGAATTTAACAAGGGTTTCCTGAATGTGTGTGCTCTGGGCTGGGCACCTGGCTCATGACAACAGTGCATGTAGTGAACTGGGACGAATCTTTGCCCCCTAGGAAGGCATCATCTAACAGGGAGACACAAACTACAGCAATGGTGTCTCTATAAATCATAGCAGAGTGAGGTGCAAACCCCTTCCCGTGTCTGCTGCATTCAATGCATTAGACGGCAGAACTTGACCCCGATGTTGGCTGTGTGACTTTCAGAAAGGTGATGTTCTCAGGTCTCAGTCTCTTCAGTTGTAAAGTGGAGGCAGTATCTACCTTAAAAAGGTTTCTGTGTCAGCAAGGAAAGGAACAAACTACTGATACACACAACAACATGGAAAATCCCATGCGTATCACGCTTAAGTAAAAGAAGCCAGACTCAAAAGATGATTTATCAAATGACTCCATTTACATGAGATTCTGGAATCAGCCAAACTTTATGGAGTGAAATCTGGTAAGTAGAGGCCAGGGTCTGGGAATGTGGGGGGGGGTGATGGGTGTAGACAAGAAAACTACTGCAGATGGCAGTAGTCTCAATCTTGAATGTGGTGGTGATTAATGCCTGTGTATATTTGCTAAATCTCAGAACAGTATGCCTTAAAGGAGTGAATTTTACCGAATGCAAATTGCACCTTAATAAATAAGTAAACAAGTAAACAAAAATATTGCTGTGGAATAAATGAAATAATGTTGGTGAAAGAACCATTCTTTTTATCTATCCAAATGCTACTGCTACTGCTAAGAGGATTTCCTTGAATTAATAAAAGACCCGAGTTCAATGCTAATTCTTCCGTTTATTAGCTTTGCAACTTTAGGCAACTTATTTCAACTCTCTGAAGTTCCTCATTCAGAAAATGGAAGTAAAATAAAGATTTTGCAGAGTGGGAGCTTGTGAAAAATCTAATTGTAGAGGGTAAAGGTCTAATCTCAGGGTGACACATAGAAGGTTTATTTTATTTATTTAAATGCACGAATGCTGTGCGTATTATATGCTAAGCACTATGCTAAGCATGGTATGGGTATTGGCTAATTTAGTCAGAAAACTGAGCCTAGGTGAGCTTAGTACCAGGCCTAGGGTCACATCTGGTACAGGTGAATCCGGGGCACGAGTCCAGGCTGTTGAACTCATTTCTAGTCAGGTATACCCGTTTGCTTGACTCATCATTGACCATTAGGCTCCTTGAGGCAGGAAATACCCTCTCGACCGTCTTCCATATGCAAAGTCCTACTGGAAGACGTAGTCTTTTCATCGTCCCCAGTGAGGACTTTGCTGGATTTTATAACCATTTCCAGATGATGGAACTGACTTTCAGAGGCAATGAGTGGCTTAGGAGGCAGTAAGGCTGCGACTTAATGCCAGAGCTTAACATCAGCGTCCGACAGCCTTGTGGCCCTGTATGTGGGTTCTGTCTTCCCTATCACAGTGCAGAAGACACGAGCTCCCAGGCAAAGGCTTCACATGACACCCCAAGTAAGCCCCCTCAAACACTGCTGAAGGACTATGAGTTGATAAGATTGTTCCTGGGGACAGTAACATATACCAAACGCTTTATAGATGGGTGTTCCCTTTGACTTGGCAATTTACATTTCAGAAATTTTTCATAAAGAAACAACCGCATGTGTGAAAAATATCTACATACAAGCAGATGTATTCCATCGTTTAGGCTGCTAAAAATATGGAAACACAAATTGAATTTTCACTGGTATTGGGGTGATTAACTAATTTATGAAGCAGCCATAAAATGGAATACTAAGCAGCTATTAACAGTCATGTTGTGGAAGCCTACTTAATGACATGGAACATGCTCACAGTACTTTTTGAAGAGAAAAAGCAAGATTAAAATAAAAAGTATGCATATATGGCTATAGAAAGCAAGACCGGAATAAAACAGGTGAAAACAGTTTATAAACCTGATATCAAGGTGAGAAGATTATGGATGATTTTACTTCTGGCTTGTTGCTTTCCAATATTAGTTCTTCCAGATCTATTGGGACATCATGAAATATGTCATTACAACTTTTAAAACATAAAAATTTCTACTTTATGGTGGCTTTGTAAATGGTAGACTTTGTTTCCTTAAAACATATCTGACTTCTCCCACATAAAAGGTTGAGCTTCCAAAGCAGTGTTGAATAGAATCCAGTGCTCTCTGTACAAAGCACAGGGGAATAGAACTTGAGGGCCATGAGAGTGACCCCTGGATGTCACCTCTCCACTGGTTCCCCACTCAGCAGCCCTGAAAAAAGCCACCTGCCTTCTCCTGATCACGCCCAGGGCCAGAGAGCTCCCACTCATGATAGAGTCTCCTCGCTGGAGCACTACTTGGATTCAGCAGAGCTTCTGTCAAGTTGAAATCTGAGGTTTCTGTCTCCTGGGGTCACACAGTGCACGTCAGCTCCCTTGTATACATGACAGCCCTTCCAAAGCAGAATGCAGGTCACACGCCCCTTTCCCAGACAGATACGTGAAAACGACCGGAATGCTTTAGTCATTATCAGTCAGCAGCGTGGGCAGCTGACACAGCTCGTCTGGGAAGGGGTTCCCTTTGGGGGAAGTCCCCCAGATGTTCTCAGCAGACACAGGATTCCCCCTCAGATATCCACAGCATCCTGACTGTCACCGTTCTGTAATGGAGGAATCCCTTTCCTAGCACACTGTGACCTCCTCAAGCAGAGGGACTGTCTCCAAATCTTCCTTTCTATTCCATGCCTAACGTGGTGCTGAGCGTGGTTTTGAACTCTGTGCGTGCACTTGTTGAGCACTCCACTGAGCAGACACTGTGGCAACTCTGAGCATACAGTGGTAAAAGAAATCACAGGAGCCTTCCCTGGACACAACTCAGAATCTGTGGAAGGAGTTAGATAAGAGAAAGAAAGATAAAAATATAGATGGGTGGATGGATGGGTAGGTGGATGGATGGATGGATGGATGGACGGACGGATGGATGAATGGATGGCTGAATAAATAAACAGCAGGCACTAACTATTTTGCAAGATGTTGCACACTGTGAAAAGAAAAAAGGAGGACGGTACTAAAAAGGTAGAAAGAGTGTGTGGATCGTGTAGCAGTTAGAAGCAGACTCTGGAGCCAGCGGGCACGAATCTCAGCCCCATCTCACACTCACTGTGTGGAACAGGGAGAAGAAATTCCCGTTCTTCTCACTGTGCCTGAGTTTCCTCGCCTGAGTTAGGGTTAAATAAGTTTGCTTCTGTGGAAATGTTCCAAGCCTGCTTACACAAGTGTTGGTTATTATTGTTCTGGTTAAGATATGTGTTGGTGTGGGTTCAGGGAAGACCTTTCTGAGGAAATCGCTTCCGAGACTTTAAGAATGAGTAAGAGATGGCCAGGGAAGAATGAGGGTACAGAAGAGGTGTAGAAGTGCATGCATGAGGACTCTGGGCTGAAAAAGCCTGGTGCATTCTGGGAAGCAAGGCCCCAGGAACGAGGCTGGGAGGGCAGAGGAGACATGGCCGGAACACCCGGGTTGGTCAGCTGGTCAGGTCCTCCGAGGTGTCCCAGGCTACAGGAAGGAACTTGCATCTGGACTCAGTGCTGGGAAGTCCTTGAAGGATCTTAATTAGGGATGGGACAAGTCTTCCTTTGTCTGATTCATTCCATCATCCTTTCATGATGCATTCCCTCAGTCATGCATTCAGAAAGCAATTTTTCTTCCCAGATGTTCGCTAACCTGTTGGCCTTAAAGAAGCCATTTACCCACTCTGTACCCCAGTTTCCTCATCTGTAAAGTCACTCAACTTCCTACATCATAGCATTGTTGAGAAGATTACATGAATAAATACTGATTCTTTCAAATGCACCTATAAAATTGTTTGACCCACATATGGTATTACTCTTAACTTTCTCAGAGAAGGACTTACCCACATTTGCTACTTGCTAGCTGCATGACTTGAGTGTGTTGCAAACTCTGACTTGCTTGCAAGCATGGAGGTGATGCCACTTCAGGGGACGGTGTGAAAGATTCCATGGAAAAGCACAGTGGAAGAGAGCCTAGCGCACAATAAGCACAGAAGAAAATGTTCATTCCTTTTCATCAATAATCCTTTCCTCATGTGACAGATCTGCAAATTTGCCCTTCTCCCTTCTCCCCAAATTATTCAAGTTTACCTTTGGAGATCATTTGTATTATTATTATTAGTAACAGTAGTAACGTAGAAGAGCTCCCAGAAGCCACCCAGCCCAGTTCCTGATTTTATTTATTTATTTATTTATTTATTTTTGAGTTGGAGTCTCACTCTGTCACCCAGACTGGAGTGCAGTGGCCGCTCCGGAGCGGCCACAGCAGCCTCGACCTGCTGGGCTCCGGCGATCCTTCCGCCTCAGCCTTCCGAGTAGCCGGAATTACAGGCACACGTTACCACACTCGGCTAATTTTTTTTTTGATTCATTGTAGAGATGAGGTCTCGCCTGCCCAGGCAGGTCTCGAACCCGCAGGCTCAGGCAATCCACTCACCTCAGCCTCCCAAATGCGCGGGATTACAGGCTGAGCCACCAATCTCGGCTTAGTTCCTGATTTTAAATGCAGTGAATGGAGTTTTAAATGCAGTGAACAGAGGATGACATTACTGGCCTCAAGCTGCACAGAAACTTGGTTGCAGGGCTGAATCTAGAACCCAAGTCCCCTGATCCGCAGTCTACAGTGTTGCCTTTCTACCACATCACTTCACCTAAGTAGAGTTAGGTAGGACCCCTTCCAGAAATAACGTGCTCTTAAAATAAACTGGATCATAGGACGCACTTAAAACATAGCCATTTGTATGTATCCCACCAATATATGACAACCAAACATACTATCCCGAAGCTCTGGGGGTGGGGAGACCTCAGATCTAGTTTCTGCAAGACAGAGCTCAGAGAGGCACCCATGGATCCTTCCAGGCACTCAGGCATCCGCTGCTCCATGTGAATAGGATTTGGGGTTTTTGTGTGTGGTGGAGGAGGGGTCTCCGGAAGCCTTGCTGGCTTTTCATACTGTCAGTCACCTCCCCCCTGGATTTCTGGCTAACTTGGTCAATACAAACAGAACAATTGCCTAGGCGGCGTGGAAACTTTGATGTCCCCCATCATTGTTGGCACACAAAAGCATTAGGATTGACCTACTTACGTGCGCCTTTTCTCCCCTGTTCCCCAATAGGACTCTGGCTGTATTTACAGACTCCGCAGAAAACCTGGATTTAGATAGTGCTTCCCTGGGGAGAAATTATTAGCACTAATCCTTGTCTTGGAACAAAGCAGCTCGTCCATGGGATAATGGAGCCGTGATACAACCCCCCTGTACAAGCTCTGCCTTCCAGCCCAGGATCCCAGCATAACACCCACATATATAAATATAAATCCACTCTGCTCACCTGGCAAGGGTCAGGGAATTAACATGCTAATTGTAAGACAGTTTGTCAGTTATGCTATTTTTATAGATCCTCAATTAATTACGGAGAGATTAAGTATAATTTTGAGTATGTCACTTGCCTGACTCAGAACCTATGATGGCTCAGGGCTGATGTTCCCAGCATCTCCCAATGCCTTAAAGGCTCAGCACCAATTAGTCCCAACTTAATTTCTTCTGCATTCTTTAGCCAGGACTTCCACGGTCCATGTTACGCAGCGAGATTCAGCCTAGATTCAGGCTTAGGCCAGCAAGAGGTGAGAACTATAACTTCCAATGAGTCTCCATTTCCTGCCCCTAAGTCTTTACAAAAACAGGTTCAACGTAGCAAGACGAATAGCAGGGGTGAGGGAGTTAATTCCACGTTCTACAGGTGGGTGCAAAAAATATGGTGTGGTTGGAAGAACAACTCACTGGTTTACACCAACCGCCTAAAAACTTTTGTACAGCCTTTCTTGGAAGCATTTCAACTTAGAAATTTAAGTCAAGTGTATAGAGATGTGTATATGACAGTTTCATACAGTGATACTAACAAAAGTCTAGAAACCAACCAATGAGCCATCACTGAAGAAATGACTCAGTGTAGACTTACATATCTCTTAATATTACTGATTCTCTAGTTTAAATATTAAGCATCAAGTGCCCCTGTATTTCTTTTCCTAAGACTAAACTATCTTTTCTGTGTTTTTATATACTTTTAATAATGGTAATTTGATTAACATATCATTTACACAGTATAAAACTCAACATTTTAAAGTGTACAAGCCTTAAGCAGGTGAACCACCAACAGCACATGGTAGTCAAGCCTGTGTTTCACAGCGAAGCCCAAGTGTGTCACAACCTCAAGGAAAACTTCCAAGCTGACCTCAGACCTCCTTTCGTAAGACCACCTAAGTGTTGGTGTTTTTAAACGACTCCACATTGTCCAGAAACAAGAACAACAGCACAAATATTCCTTCAAGTGATATACCATCGTAATAACACCACCATCGGTTGTTCATGCACTACATGCTGAGACATATTACATGTGTCTTACATGAATTATCTCATTTACTAGTCACTGTAGAGTGTAATTGTCGTTTTACTGGTTGCACAGATAAGTAAACTAAGGGTCATCGAAGGTAAATAACTTAGACACACATCTGGGAATCAATGACCGTGTCATTTAGAATCCTTCTAGGGAAGTTTTGATAGTGAAAGTGGGGTGCTGTGATAATTTGGGGGGAACTACAGGCAAAAGCCAGGACTTTTGGGGAAGCATTATCATTGCAACTTGGAATGGAATACCTGAAACGTAAACTCAGGGATTTCTTATTCCAGCGCCCATATTCCACACCTCTGCATTCCCGAGTCCTGTGAAGGTCTTCTTCCTGACTTATGGTCCAGCCTCAGTAGATAGCACCAGTTTTTGCATCATTGCATCCATGGCCACCATGTTTACCTTGGGTCCTTGCATTTCCTCTGACTTGAATTCTTGGTAATATTCTCTTCCTTTGCACATTTCTCAGCCCTGTATACCTTCCTCCTCTTCTTCGTATGAACTTTCTTTCAACTTTCAGAATTCCATTTTATCTACAACTCCTCCAGGAAACCTTCCCTAATATTTATTTTCCTTATTCAAGGTCTCATCATCTTTTTTGCTGTTGTGGTCACTTCATCTTTCTCTTCCACTCAGTTGTGAGATCTTGGTGGGCGCTCATAGCTGTTACCCTGGGTCCCAGAATGGATCTAGTCAATGAAGAGCATGCAGTAACTTTTTTTAAGAAAGAAAGGAACATCAGAGGAACGGAAGAAGTAACGATATTTATGGCTCTGATGGAAACTGAAGATGAATCATTAATTCGTCCAATTATCCAACAAATGTTCATTGAGCACCGCCCACGTGCTAGGTGCTGCAACTACATTGGGGAATGAGACAGATGGCTAGTTGCTCTCAAGGTACTTGTTTTCTCAAAGGGTACTGATAGTACATAAATAACCAAATATCAATCACAAAGTTTATGTACTATGAAGCCGAGGCTAAGCATCCCGCAGAAGTGAATTAATGAGGATAATGCACTTCAGACGCGAAAAGCATACTCCCTTCAGCCGCCAGCCTGTGTTTCACAGTCAAGCTCAAGTGTGTCACATCTTCCAAGAAAACTTCCAGGTTGACCTCAGTCCTTCTTCCCTAAGATCATTTTGAGGGATACAGGGCAGGATTTATTGCACCCAATTTGCAGATTCGAAGACGGAAAATCAGAGCAGTCAAGTACTACTTTGCAAGAGCTTATGGAAAGGCAAGTGGGATGTGAGCTCAGATTTAGGATAAGATCTTCCTAGGAACTCTAATTAACCGGACCCTGGGAAGGGTCCTTAAAAATATAGTTTTTAAAATGACATTCATAATATTAAAATACACTAAAATAGGCAAATGTGTTTATTTTCTGCAGTTCCTGTAACAGATTACCACAAAGTTTATTCTATCACAATCCTGGAGGCCAGAGACCCCATATTTGTATCGCTGGACCAAAATCAAGGAGTCAGCAGGAACACGCTCCCTTCAGAGGCTCTAGGGAGAGTCTGTTCATTGCCTTTGCCAATTTCTGGTGGTCAGTGGCATTCTTTGGCTTGTGCCGCATCGCTGCAATCTTCGGGATCAATATGTTCAAATCTCCCTCTCTCTGCCTTCATATATCCTCTGCTGTACATGTGTGTGGTCAAATCTCCTGCCTCCATCTTATAAGGATGCTTGTGTTTGTATGTAAGGCCCACACAGATAATTCAGGACAGTCTCCTCATCTCAAGATCCTTAACTGAATCACATCTACATATCTGAATTTTATTTTTGCCACATATGGTGACATATTCACTGGCTCAAGGGAGTAGGGTATGGATATATTTTAGGACACCATGTTTTCAGTCTATCACAGCAAATACTGCTATCTGCATTATTCTTAAGACTTGGTGGAGGCTAGAAATATTAACCTATATTTTATCAAATGCACACACTACCTGTGAGATGCTATCTACATAAGTGGAAGAAAGAAGCTTGAAATCGAACCTTCCTAAGCTTTAGACTTTTCTCACTACTTTTCATTGGATTTGTCTCATTACAACAGCAGAACTTTTTTTTTTTTTCCTGGACCAAAATATCTGTCCGTGAAGCATTCCAGTTTGCAAAATAAAAAATGTTCCCTCTGGCTACATGTTTCTGGGATGGAGAGCTGTGTTTTCCATTTTGTCTGAGTTTGAGTTCTTTAAGTGCAAATTCTGTTCCATTGGTGCAAATTGTCTTTGCAGTTAATGATGGACAACCACTTTTATTCCATGATAGTTTATAGATCTCAGCACCAAGGAAGTCATCTTTTTGCCACTTTCTCCAGGTCCAAAAGGATTTTTTTTTTATCAGCAAAAGAACAACCTTCCTCAGATCCACTCAGCTGGAATTTTTTGGTTCCTGGGGTCTGTCTATGTCAAACCCTCAGCAGTCTAGCATAAGGACCGGTGAGAGGGGTGCCGGGAACCAAATCTCTAAGTTCCGGGGGGGTGATTCCAGCCTGCCTCAGGCTAATTGCAATGCCTTCCTTGTTCCAATCAATATGTTTTTTCCCAAAAGTGAGGTCAAAGTCGGGTTGTCCTGTTCTGTGAATAATGAATGCTAAATAATATTAATAGTTAAACGATGCTAATGTTCCCGAAAACATGTCAGGTCTCTTTCTCTTCTTTCTGTCATTCTCATCTTACTGATAGTGTAAGAAACACGAAGTCTCTCTCCCTCCTCAGCTCAAACTTAATACAGTGCAAGCAAGCTATTTGTTCCAGCTCTCCAGAGACATCTGAAATTGATTTCAGAGGCTGAACACTCAAATTAGATATTTAAAGCAATGAAGATAAATTTGAAGATGAATTTACCTTGTCGAGGCTCAAAGGACAACTGATGAAGCAAACTTATTCTCCCTTCCTTCCTTCCTTCCTTCGTTTTTTATTTTCTTAGCCCAGAAAGTTATCCTCATCCGGCTTGCCATATTCTGACATCTTGATATTCAAATCAAAGAAATGCAGACTGCAATGCCTACCTGTAAGGGCTGTACATATTCAAATCCAAGTGTCTATCTAGGCGTGCCTTGAAACCACAGAATGGATTTAGTGAGCTCGGTCAGGAACACTGGGCCTTTTGGATTCATGTTGCTTCTAGAACACCCGTTTCACTCGATTTGGACTCATTTCAACTTCATCCGAGCCATTCTATTTCACTTGCTTATGAGGCTTGTGGACAGCTCATCTGGGACAAGGTTTGGACATTTTGTAGGGCGTAATACAGCAAGATGTCCTCTTTGAAACTAAAATTTAATATAATCAAAAATGTATTTACAGATTTGTTCACTAGATACAAAAAAAAAATCCAAAATAAATGTTTACAAAAACATATTATGGCTCAGAAGTAGGGTTTAAATATGAAACATAACAGAATCAAGGGAAAGAAAAGGTCAAATCTCTTTAGGTATTCCCATAGTTTTCTGTAACTTATTGCATTTTATTCTACACTAAGTATTAACCATGTGCATGGCCATAGCTTCTTTCTGGAACCCTTCACTGCCCTAGATATTTCGCTCCTTTGCATATGAAAATAACTGTTAACTGCAATATCTGAGACAGTGGAAATAAATAGTTTTCAGTGGAATGTGGCAGTCCTTAAAGACACAGCACCAACTTTTTGATGAGAGGAAAAACCTTATTAAAAAAACTTTAATTTTTCAAGGCACAGATGTGGAGTTACAGGGGAGAGAGGAGTATAGATATCCCACTTTGAACTTCCTACTCCTGAATGAGACCTCAGTGAAGTTAGTTTAACTTTTGAAGATGCATGATTTAGTTACCAATTCTGAAAATCTATTGGGAAGTGTAAATATTGCAGTTAAGTATGGAGTCATTAAAGGTATAGATGGGTAGTAGTGACGGGAGTCTACACCAAATCAGTTTTCTCCATGACTAGAGGAAATGGATATGGAATGGCATTGTGAATTATGTCACACAAGGGTCATTCTGGCACTTTTAGAGTGAAATGGGACGGGATTTTGGTGGCAAACAGTCCATGGTTTGAATCTAATTTCTTCTACATACTAATTGGGTGGCTTTTGGCAAATTGCTTCATGTCTATGTATTCATAAACGTAAGCAAGACTCTGCTTCAGTAACAAATAAGTCCCAAATCCTAGTGGTTCAATCTAGGCCGGTTTATGTCTTGTCATACTAGATGGTTATTGGAGACAAACAGGTTCACGGGCGTTCCCATATCCTGCAGCTGCACCAGCCAGAAGGAACAACTTCCATGGTTGCTGCCATTACAGACACATGAGGAATTGTGTGCTATCTACTCTGTGCCTGGGCCTGGGTGTGATGGAAGTCACTTTCATCTGAATTCCATTGGCCCTAATTGCAAAGGGGCTGGCAGATATACCAGAAATGAGGGAATCTGGGGTGCCTGTCTCTGTCTCTGTGCCTCAGTTTCCAATTCTGTCAAATGAAGACGACAATATCTACCACAGAAAGTCTCTACGAAAACTAGTGATACGGTTTTTAAGGCACCTGCTAGTGACTGAGTAAAATCAAGATATTAATATTGCAGCAATAAGGCTACTCTGTGTGATTCAACTTGCAGACATGTGGATTTGGAGTCTTATAGAAACAGTAGATGAAAAAGACAATCCTGATTTCATAAAATGCAATAACTATGATTATAAAACAACATTTAAAAATATTGTTAGTATTTAAATCACATTATGTAACGAATTAGTCCTATTTATTTATTTATTCATTTTTGAGTTTTCTTTTTTTTAAAGAATTTTTTATTTTAAACATGTGGGGTACAATTCAGGGTTAAGTATACAAATATTCATTATGCAGGTACCCTTGTTGATGAAGTGTTCTCCCCCTTCTCCAGGCAGATTCCCACTACTACCAATCCCATCTCCCCGCCCCTCCAACCCCTGCAGTTTCCTGCTACAGTCAATCCTTTTCTTACAGTATTACCATAGTTGTCCAAGGTCCACTTATGAGTGAGAACACATGATATTCAGTTCTTCGTTTCTGTGAAAGATCACTCAGTATTAGAGACTCTAAGTCCATCCAGGTTGCTGTGAAGTTTGTGAC
Source organism: Cephalopachus bancanus (assembly GCA_027257055.1). Classification (NCBI taxonomy): domain Eukaryota; kingdom Metazoa; phylum Chordata; class Mammalia; order Primates; family Tarsiidae; genus Cephalopachus; species Cephalopachus bancanus. Next base: position 3,997,551 of record JAPVLO010000166.1, on the reverse strand, counting down.
TTTGTTCTTCTTTATGGCTGCGTAATATTCCATTGTGTATATGTACCACATTTTTTTAACCCAGTCCTCTTTTGATGGGCAGCACGGTTGGTTCCAGGTTCTTGCTATTGTGAACAATACTGCGATAAACATACGTGTGCAGGTATCTTTTTTGTAGAGTGATCTGAGGTCTTCTGGATATATTCCCAGTAGGGGGATTGTGGGGTCATATGGAAGGTCAATTTATAGAACTTTTAGGAATCGTCACACTGTTTTCCACAGAGGGTATACTAGTTTACACTCCCACCGACAGTGTAGAAGTGCTCCCTTTTCACTACATCCTCTCCAGCATCTGTTTTTTGAGTTATTGATGATGACCATCCTGACTGGAGTTAGGTGGTATCTCAGTGTGGTTTTAATTTGCATTTCTTTGATGATGAGTGAGGCTGAGCATTTTTTTCATGCATCTGTTGGCTGCTGGTACATCTTCTTTTGAGAACTGTCTATTCATGTCTTTTGCCCACTTTGTAATGGGGCTGTTTTTTTTTTTCTTTTTAGCATGTTTGAGTTCCTTGTAGATCCTAGATTTTAGGCCTTTGTCAGACATGGAGTTGGCAAACAATTTTTCCCAGTCTGTGGGCTGTCTCCCTGCTCTCTTGATGGTTTCTTCGGCTTGGCAGAAGCGTGTCAGTTTGATGAGGTCCCACTTGTCTATCTTATCTCTTATGGCATGGACACTTGGGGTTTTGATCAGGAATTGGTTGCCAGCTCCAATTTCCATAAGGGTATCTCCTACAGTTTCTAAGGTTCTTATAGTTTGATGTTTTATGTTTAGGTCTCTGATCCATTTAGAGTTGATTTTTGTATATGGTGATAGGTAGGGGTCTTGTTTTAATCTTCTACATGTGGTCAGCCAGTTTTCCCAGCACCATTTACTGAATAGGTTCTCCTCTCCCCAGTGGTTGGTGGTGGAGACTTTGTCGAAGATAAGTTGGTTGAGTAATTGAGGTTTTGCTTCTGGAATCTCAGTTCTATTCCACTGATCTATATGCCTGTTCTTGTACAGATACCAGTTTGTTTTGATTATTGTAGCTTTATAATAAAGTTTAGAGTCTGGGAATATGATACTTCCTGCTTTTTTTTTTTTTTTTTTTGCTGAGGATTGTTTTGTCTATCCAGGGTCATTTATGTTTCCATATGAATTCCTGTATCGTTTCCAGGTCTGAGAAGAATGCGGCTGGTAATTTAATGGGTATTGCGTTAAATCTGCAGATTGCCTAGGTAGAATGGACATCTTAACAGTGTTGATTCTTCCAACCCATGAGCATGGAATATTATTCCATTTGTTTGTGTCATCTTTGATTTCTTCGAGCAGTGTTTTTTAGTTTTCATTGTAAAGGACTTGCACATCTCTGGTTAGGAAGATGCCAAGGTATTTCATTTTTTTGTGGCTATTGTGAATGGGATTGTGATTTTTATTTGCGTTTTGTTTGTTTATTATTGGTGTATAGAAATGCAATTCTCTTTAGCACATTTATTTTATACCCTGAGTCTTTGCCAAAGTCCTTTATCAGTGCAAGGAGATTTTGGACAGATTCTTTTGGATTTTTGAGGTATAGAATCATGTCATCTGCAAAGAGGGATAACTTGACTTCCTCTTTTCCTATTTGGATACCTCTGATCTCCTTCTCTTATCTTATTTTTCTAGCTAGGACTTCCAAAACTATGTTGAACAGGAGAGGTGAGAGTGGGTATCCTTGTCTTGTTCCAGTTTTCAGGGAAAATGTTTCCAGTTTCTGCCTTTTTAGCGGTTTGCTGACTTTCTTGTAGATGGTTCTTACTATTTTGAGGTATGTTCCATCTATGCCTAATGTTTGAGGGTTTTTTATCAAGAAGGGGTGCTAGATTTTATCAAGAACTTTTTCTGCATTTAATGATATAATAATGTGGTTTTTGTTTTTTTCTGTTGTTATATTTAATTATATTTATGGTCTTATGAATGTTGAACCAGTCCTGCATCCTGGGGATGAAGCCTACTTGGTCGTGGTGGATGATTTTTGAAATGCGTTGTTGGATCCGATTTGCTAGAATCTTGTTGAGTTCTTTAGCATTGTACTGTTTAGTGTCCATGTCTTTGTGGGTTTTGAGGGAACTTTGTTGGTGTTGATGTTTATTTTTATTCCACTGTGGTCTAAGGAGGTGCTTGGCAGAATTTCAGTCTTATGAAATTTGTTTATGCTTGATTTATGGCCGAGGATGAGGTCAATCCTAGAGTATGTTCCATGTTGTGATGAGTAGAATGTATATTCTATGGTCGTTGGGTGGAGTGTTCTGTAGGTATCAATTAAGTCCAGTTTGTTAAGAGTCACATTTAGGTTTCAGATCTCCTGGCTGATTTTTTTTGTCTTAATGATCTGTCTAGGATTGTGAGTGGGGTATTAAAGTCTTCAGCTGTGATAATGTTAGTGTCAATATCTTTTTTAAGTTTGCCAAGAAGCTGCTTTATGCAAGTTGGTGCTCCTAAGTTGGGTGCATATATGTTTAGGATGGATATTTCTTGTTGAGGATTGAACCTTTTATCATTATGTGGTGACCTTCTGTATCTTTTTAAATTTTTGATAGTTTAAAGGGTATTTTGTCTGATATTAAGATAGAAACTCCTCCTTTCTCTTGTGTTCCATTCGCCTGATGTTTTGTTTCCCATCCTCTCACTTTGAGTCTGCGAGTGTCCTTTCTGGTGTGATGAGTCTCTTGGAGACAATATATTGTCTCATGATGTTTTATCCATTTTGCTATTCTTTGTCTTTCCAGTGGTGCATTTAGTCCATTCATATTCAGGCTTATTATTGAAATGTGAGAGCTTATTCCTGTCATGAGGTTCTTATAGAGTTGTTGTTCCTGTTTGTTTGTTGTCTTTCTTTTGATTTTTGGGTTGACTCGTGTGTTTTCAATCTTTTTCCTGCTTGTGAAGAAAGTTGTCATTCTTTTTTTCCTTTCTTCTGTGTTTAATACTTTCTTAAGTGTTTCTTGTAGAGTTGGTCTGGAGGCAGCATAAGTTCTTAGGGCTTGAATGTCTGGGAAAGGTTTTAATTCTCCACCACAGATGAAACTTAGCTTAGCTAGGTAGGTTATTCTTGGTTGAAATTGTTTGTCTTTGAGAACTTTGAAGATTGGGCTCCAAGTTCTCTTAGCCTGAAGTGTTTCTGTAGATAAGTCTGCTGCCATTCTAATTGGTTTTCCCTGGTAGCTAGTCTGACCTTTTTTTCTTGCTGCCTTTAGGATATATTTTTTTAATACCTACTTTGTTTTGGCAAGTTACTATGCTTCCAAGATTTGGTCTACTCATTTGATGTCTTGCAGGGGTTATCTGAATCTCTTGTGTTTGAATGATTGCATCGCTGATAAGATGAGGAAAGTTTTCTTGAATAATTTCATGGAATGTTTGCTCTAGGGTGGCCTCGGTCTCTCTATCTGCCTCAAGAATTCCAGTTAATCTTAGGTTTAGCTTCTTGATGTGATTGCTCTTCTCTTGGAGGTTTCATTCTTTCTTTTTAAACTTCTTTTCTATGTCTTTAACAGTTCAGGTTAGTTCTAAATTTTCGTCCTGAAGCTCTGAGATTCTTTTTTCTGTTTGGCTAATTCTGCTTTCCATCCTTATCAGTTTATTATTTATTTCATTCACAGTATTCTTTACTGCTATTATCTCAGTTATCAACTCCTTCATTCTTTCCTCTTGTATATCCTCAATTCTATGTATTCTCTCTATTAATGTCTTGATATCTGGATTTGTAGTTTGAACCAGTCATTCTGGGAACTTTTCATTGTTTGCATTCCAAAATCTTTTTCTCAGTGTCTGACCTCCCAGAGGTCTGTGTGAGACCTGCAATCTTCTTTGGGGTTTTCTTCATTTGTGCAGATTTTCTACTTTCCCACTTTTCTTTCCTCTTTCCCACTTTTCTTTTTCCTCTGTAATTCTGTTGTTCAGGGATTGGGTTGGGGATTGCTTTTACTTCTGCTTGCTCATTCTCCTATTCTTCCTCATGTGAATCTTCTGGGTTTGTTCAATTCTGAAGCTGGACTGTGGTGATTAGCTGTACTTTTTGCAGTTTTGAAACTTAATTGAGGGGGAAGCTATGATAAAAATCTATCTGCAGATCCAGTATCCACTGACAAGTGTATGGGCCCCCTGAACCCACTGCCTTCCAATCTGCCTTCCAATCTGTCCATGCAGTGGGGGTGCAGGTTTGCTCCCTGAAAGCAAAATGAGGTAAGAAAAAGGAAAAGAATGAAAAAAGAAAGGGGGAGCAAGAGGAAGGTGGAGAGAGAGAAGAGTAAGAGGAAAAACAGACAGACATACCAACCAACAAATGAAAAAGACACAAAGACAGAAAAGAGTAAAAAAAACTAAAGCATACAGACAATGATACAAACACAACAAACCTGCAAAAACCTCCCTATTGATGTACTCTTCCCATATACAAACAGGAAGTCTAAAAAAATCAATAAATGACAGTAACAAGCAAGTATGAAAATGTTATCAAAAACAGAAAGAAAAAAACACTAAAACAAACAAAAAATGAGCAAAAAAAAACCAGATGAAAAAACAACAACAACAAAAATAAGGAACCGAACTCGCTCTGAGGTCATTCCTGTAAGCCCAACCTCCTTTCAGCTCTGATCTTCAACCTCTCCTTTTTGCTCTCAGCACAGGTCAGATACCCCAGGTTTACTGTCGAAGGAGAGTGGATCAGTTCTAGACTCACCCGGCTTGCATCTTGTCGAGGCTGCCACGAGGCTGCCACTCAGATCTGACCTGATCCAGCATGGAGGAGGGGCTTCTGTCTCTCCCAGCTTGATGAGATTACCTTAGGTCCCAAGTTGGAGGCTGGGCAGAGCTGGGAGGGTCAATGCAGGTCTCTGCTTGCTCCTAGGACAGAGAAATTGACTGCGGTTGGTGTTTCCTCACTGGGGATGGGGTTTCTCTCTGGTTCTCCCCAATCTTCTCTCTCCACTGGTCAGATCCAGGGCTCCAACCGATTTGCTATAACAGGTGAGGGTGTGGGCCAGGCGACAGATGATAAGAATCAACTGGATTTGGTAGACTTTTCTCAGGAGCGTCCAGTGAACAGCAGATGATACTGTGAGCCCTTGGCTCCGATCTCATGGTGGTAGGGGGTTTGCAGTCACCTCCGAAGGAGACCCCTGGGTGCATGAACCCAAGTCTCCCCCCAGACAGACTTTGTCTCACCCACCAGCACATGCCTCCTCAAGCAGGAATGCTTTTGTGGAGACACTCACAGTCCGACCTGTCCCATCACCAGATTGCTGGAAGTCAATTAATACTATTTAAAGAACAGTTTAATTAATAATAGACTTGTGCTTACATCTGCAAACAGCATAAAGGGTGTTAAAATTCAACTGCAAGAAACAGGTGCTAGTGTTAGCTCAGGAAGTGAAAAAAAAAGACAAATGCCCAAATAACCATTAGGGGAAATGAACCCTCAACATCATTAGCCATTGAGGGAAATTAAATCAAAACCAGAATGAGATGCCACTTCAAATCCACTACGATGACTACAGTAATAACAACAATAATAGATAAACAGATGATATGTAGAGGAGATATATATATATATATATATGTGATTTATGTATAAAATAACAAGTGTTATGAGGATTTAGATAAATTAAAATTCTTGCATATTATAGGTGGAGCTTTAAAATAGTCTAGCCACTTTGGAAAACAGTTTGGCAGCTCCTCAGAAAGTTTAACATAGAGTTATCATACAGCCCAACAATTCTATTCCTAGAATTTAAAATGTTTGTTCACACAATAACTTGTTCATGAATGTTTGGAACAACATTATTCAGAATAGCCAAAAGGTGGAAACAATTCAAATGTCCATCATCTGATGATTGAAAAAACACAATGTGGTATATCTATATAGTGGAATTTTTTTAAAAACAGGTTTGATGGTTATGGAAAAATAATAGAACTGGCAGAAAATCGAATATTGCTAGTAGTATAAAAAGAAACAACATCAAGCACTTTCTAGATTTGGTCAATGGCTTCCATCCCTTGAGTAATTTATTGAGTATTGTGGTTCTCAATAGTAAATTTAAGTGAACTTGTTTTCAAAAGTCATAGAAAAGGGACACCATAACCCAAGATACTGCATGAAAATTATTGGGAATAAACTGCTAAATAAGATATTCCATGAAAAGATCAGAAAAAAACAGGCAAGACTATGTCCCACACCAAGCAAATGGAGCAGATAATGTGACTCTTTAGGTGTTTGTTTCTGCTTTCCAGTACTACTTGGAGAAAAATCTTTTCCAGCCACTTGTCTGGACTTGCCATCTCTCACTTAACACTCTTCAGCGTGTCCACACCACCCAGGCGAGGGAACTTCCAACACCTGGCCCAGGACATCGTTTCGGGCTCCATCTCCCATTTCTGGTTCCTCCCTTCCGCACACCCGTGACTCCACCCACATTACTCCTCACTGCTGAAGCTCAGCCTGGTTTTCCAGCATGGATTCACACTTGCTGTTTCCTCTCCCAGAATCATCTCTTGCACTTACCAGCAAGAATGTGTCACTCATGTCTTCTTGCTTACTCTCACTGTACGACTTTTTGACACTTCTGTTATTGTTTTTCACTTAGAATTGCAAAAACTTGTTTGTTTAGATAGCCACACCTATGATTGTAGAGATTATGTCTTATTCGCCCCTGGAGCCTGGCACAATGTCTATATATAGTAAACAATTACTTAAGGGTTCCTTCACAGAAAGAAAAATAAACAAAAACGAATGAGTAAATGGATGGCAGAATAGGTGAATAAACAGTTGGAGATAAGAAAGAGGGAAGAGAATATTTTCTCTCTGATCTGTAATCATAGGTCAAAAGTACAGGAAGGAATGAAAAATCCTTTAAGTATATTTCACTGCTTTTCTTTCAGGGTATTGTGTTTGTATTTAGTTCCTAAAGCCCAGGAGGAGGATATATTACTTTTCTTTTTTTTTTTTCAATTTTTATTATAAAAATGTGGGGTACATTTCAGGGTTAGGTATATAAGCATTGATCATGCAGGTACCCTTGTTGATGAGATATGCCCCTCCCTCCCTTAGCAGTTTCCTTCAATTGCCAATCCCACCTGCTCCCCCGACAGTTTTCCATTACTGCCAATTGCTTTCTTATAGCATTATAATTTTTCAAGTTCCTCTTATGAGTGAGAACATATGGAACTCAGTTCTTTGTTTCTGTGATAAATCACTGAGTATGATCGACTCCAAATCCATCCAAGTTGCTGCAAAGTCCATATATTTGTCCTTCTTAATGACTGCAAAATATTCCATCATGTATATGTACCACATTTTTTAATCCAGTTTAGCTTCGATGGGCAACATGGTTGGTTCCACGTTTTTGCTATTGTGAATAGAGCTGCAACAAACATACGTGTGCAGGTATCTTTTTTGTAGAATGATTTGAGTCCTCCGGATATAGTCCCAATAGGGGAATTGCTGGGTCATGTGGAAGGTCAGTTTCTAGTTCTTTCAGGAATCGCGACACTGTCTTCCGAAGAACATTTCTTAAAAGAAGATATACAGGCAGCCAACAGACACATGAAAACATGCTCAGCCTCACTCATCACCAGAGAAATGCAAATCAAAACCACCTAACTCCCTAAGAATGACCATCATTAGTAAAACAAACAACAATAGATGCTGGCGAGGATGTGGAGAAAAACGAACGCTTCTACACTGCTGGTGAGATATGTTACTTTTCTAGTTGCATCAAATTAAAATCCGCAAACTATGTGTATCCCAACTTGTCTTTACTCATATCTTCTAGACTATGCTCACCAAAATGGCAACCACTATCAACATGTGGCTGTTGAGAACCTGAAATGCGGCTGCTGAGCCTAAGAAAATGAATTTTTAACTTTGTTTGATTGTCATTAATTTGAATTTTAACCTAATAACTCATGCTTGATTGAGTTAATGAAAAGCTTTAAATATGGTTGAAGGAATGTGAATAAGTGAATCAACTTTTTAAACTGCACATTTTGTGAAATCTAAACACAGATCAGATAATTCTGATAAAAACTTAGCAACTGAATTGCAATTTGCCGAAAGTACACACTAGATTTTGAAAACATAGTACTGAAAAAAGTAAAATATAGTATTAATATTTTTATGGGTGTTGCATGTTGAAAGCCTCAGCTATTGAATATATGGTGATAAGTAAGGTATATTGCCAAAATTAGTTTTGCTTTATTTATTGTAGCTGCTAGGACGTTCTAAATCTCATATGTGGCTCACATCCTATTTCTGCTGGACAGGGCTTCCCTAGACCAGCATATGGCAGTGATGGAATCTTGTCTATTTATCTGATAGATCGTAGTGATCAGAATCAGTTATGACTCCTCTCATGGGTTTTATTTTGTTTCAGACACCAAAGTAGAGTTGGCTTTTAAACAACATGGAGGTTAAGACTACCACCCCTGTGGGGTTGAAAATCCAGGTATAACTTTTGATTCCCTCCAACCTTAACCACTAATAGCCTCCGGTTAACTAGAAGACTTGTTAATAACATAAACAGTCAATTAACACATGTTTGAGATGCTGTGCGTATTATACATTGCATTTTTTCAATAAAGCAAGGTAGAGTAAAGAAAATGCTATTAAGAAAATCATAAGGAAGAGAGGATATATTTATTGTTCGTTAAGTAGAAGTGGATCATTGAGTAGGCTGAGGAAGAGGAAGGGTTGGTCTTGCTGTCTCAGAAGTTGACAGAGGCAAAAGAGATGGGGAAGGGGAGGAAGGAGAGACAGGCACACCTGATATAGTCTTCACTTAAAAAAAATCTATGCATAAGCGGAACTCATGCAGTTTCCATGTTATTAAAGGGTCAACTGGGAAAAGAAAGGGCACTAGAGTGAGATATCAATAACTAAAATAACTGTGAATTTTTTGCTAGGCATATTTATTGATTTTCAGCTCAAAAACACCTACTGCAACCCTGTGATTCTGGAGCAGGGACTTGACAAATCTCCTTTTCTAAGACCCTAGTCATTTGACTTCCTGTAAGTTTTGGCCAATAGGCCGCCCCAAAGGGAGGTTGGAGGTGGGACCTCCTGGCTGTCTTCCTGTCCCTGCCAACTTCACTCCAAGAGCTGCAGCGGCTTTCAGTCCCCACCTTCCATCAGCATTCCCAGAACCAATTCCCAGTGCCTATTGGAGGGTGCCCGTGGGGGAAGGGAGGGGCAGGATCCATGCCCCAGAAATCTGACCTCCAACTTTTCCTTTTGTATTCCCAGTTCCAGGAATGGTAGGCCCTGCTGTGGTTATTATTTTAGAGTTAGGCTCATGTCTGCTTTTTAGGCTTTCATTTTTCAGCACTCGTATAATTAATTCCTCATGTGAAATCACCTGTTGAAATGTGTCATGTGGTTCTGTTTTCTTGATGGAAACCTGAATGACACATGTGGATTTGTAAATGTAAAGCACATTGAAAACTAACCTGAGCAGCAAAAGATAAGTCGCAATAAAAACCTAAAACGTGTTAGGACGGAATGATAATGAATGCATGGTCATCAAAATTTGTGAGACACAGTGAAAGCAAATTTGAAAGAGAAAGCAATAACTTTAATTGCTTTTATTAAAAAATAAAAATGACCTAAGAAATAGGTCATTTAGAAATAAAGACATTTCAAAAATAACATAAAAATAAACGTTATCAAAAGAAAGACAGAAATAGTAAAAATGAGAGTAGAAATACCATAATAAAATTAAGGAAATAATAAAAGGAATAAGCAAAATCAAAACATAATTCTTTGCAAATAATAATATAGTCATCTCTCATGACTTAGTTCAAGCAAAGAGAGAGAAATTACAAATTTTATACAGGAATTAGTAATATAAAAGATCAAAACTGCAGATAGAGAAGAGATTTAAAATGTAAAAAAAAGAAATTTAGGAACAACTGTATGCCATAAATTTTAAAACATAAAATAGGAAAATAACCTAGGAATAACACACTTATAAAACAAACTTCATGAACAATTATGAAACCTACATGGAATTTACAAAAATTGAATTACCAGTTACTGATTACTGTTTAAAAAAGAAAGAAAAGCTAGATAGATTTTACCTAGAAGTTCAAACAAATAGTCAGAAAAGATTTACTATCTGCTTTCCCCCAGCTGATCAAAGAAGAGAAAACATGACAGAATATTCCACACTTCATTTTTTGAGTCTGGAACAACTTTGATACTAAAACTCGAGAAAGAAACATTGGAAAAAAGAAAACTATAGATAATCCCACTTCTAAATATAAAGGAATATAAATAATATAACCTGAAATTTTTTTAAAAACTGCAAACTGAATTGAGTAATGTATAAAAAGATCAATCGGGACTTAACCTAGAAACATAAGGGTAATTTTCAATTAGAGGACAAATTAATATATTTCACCATGTTAGCAGAAGGAGTAAAACTACATAATCAATAGATATTGAGCACCTGATAAAATTCACAGCCCTTTTGCAATTTTAAAAAATCTATCAGCAAACTAGAAACAGAAAATAACTCTAAGGGATTAAAAAAACTACCAGCGTACTCACAAGTGAAGCATTTTATTCTAGTAATAGTTAAATAAAAACCAAGTAACCTCTGTGTCACTGCTGAGTCCAAAACTATTAGACTAGCTCAAATAGGAAGCAGGGTAAGTAAGTAACAGCATGAGGATTGCAGGGGAAGAGACTAAACTGTCATTATTAACACAATTCATGAAAGGATTTCAGAAAGTCTACTTCATACATGTCCAATTTATTCAACCATGTTTTTATAAAGAACTATGCTTAGAAAATGTTGCCTTTAAAATATACCATTCACAACAACAACAAAAATACAAAACATCATGTAATAAATGTTACCTAAATTTTATAAACATTCTACAGTACCTTTCATACTTTTTGTGTGTAGATACATATCTCTATATATATACATATATATGCATGTGTATATGGGCATATATACACATGTATTGTATATACCTCCATACATGTACACCCACACATGTTCATGTTGTTATGATGTAATGAGGTTGAGATTTTAACTCTACCTAATTAAATCTATAAATTCAATGTCATGTCAATCCAGTGCTATTTCAATGGGAGTTTCTTCAAGCTTTCCAACATTTGAAAAGTCAACGCAATTTTACACATTAATGTTGCAGGACTTGACCTCCCAGACATGAAGGTCTACTGTAAAATTATATCAATAATGAGAGAGTGTTATTCAGTACAGGGAGACCCATGAAACCAGAATAGAAAATCCAAATCTGTACTATGCATGTATGGAAGCTTGATTTACGACACAGATGGCAATACAGATTAGTAAGTATATTATTTTAGAAAATACCAGCTGCTGTACCGGAAAAATATCACAATATTTTAACGTAACATACCTTCATTTTTACCACTTGAGATCCCTGATTGGCAGGTGCCATTCCTAAAAGCTATAATTCAAGGAACTAAGCTGTCTTAGTCTCTTCGGGCTGCTATAACAATAATTGTAAATGACACAAATTTGCTTCTCACAGTTGTGGAAGCTGAAAAGTCCAAGATCAAGGTGCTGGCAGATTTAGTGTTGGTTGGGGGCAGTTCCTCGTAGATGGTGCCTTCTCTCTGAGTCCTCACATGATAGAAGGGGTGAGGCAGCTCTACAAGGACATTCATCCTGATCATGGGGGCTCCATCTTCATGGCTTAATCATGACTTAATTACCTTCCAAAGGCCCCATATCCTAATATCATATCTTTGGGGGTTAAGATACCAAAAATGAATTTTGGGGGTGCACAAACATTCAAACCCTAGCCCATGCTTTCCACCTTGTGATTTCAGCATCTTCCACATGCAGTGTTCCTGTCCACCTCAACCCACCAACTCAAGCTAATGGAAGAGAGGGATAGGGTTGCAGGAGCCATGACCCTCAATTTCTAGTGTCTAGAACTTAGTCAGATGGCAGCATCACACTTCAAGGTGACTGAGGGAAGAAGTCTTGCAGTCTCCTAGGAAGAAGAGAAGTCAGGTTTGATGAATAGTTTGTTTGCCACTGCTATAATTGGAGAATGATGAACTATTTGATAGTGGGTGCAGGAAAATTGCTTTGTTTTCAAGTTAAGAAAAAGCACCAGGCTCGGTGGCTCAGCCTGTAATCCCAGAGCTTTGGGAGGCCGAGGTGAGTGGATTGCCTGAGCCCACGGGTTTGAGACCTGCCCGGGCAACTTGGTGAGACCTCGCCTCTACAGTAAATCAAAAATTAGCCGGGCGTGGTAGCACGCGCCTATAGTTCCAGCTACTTGGAAGACTGAGGCGGAAGGATCGCCGGAGCTGCAGTGATTGGGAGTGGCCACTGCACTCCAGTCTGGGTGACGGAGTGAGACACCAACTCAAAAAAAAAAAAAAAAAAAGAAAAAGAAAAAATTAGAATCTCAATCATTCTGCAAAAAAAAAGAAAATTGTAGCACTATTCACAATAGCAAAAACATGGACTCAACCATGCTACCCTTTAAAAGTGGACTGGATTTTTTAAAAGTGGTGCATATACTTGATGGAATACTATGCAGCAATAAAGAAGGACAAAATTATGAATGTTGTAACAACCGGGATGGATTTAGAGTCCACCATACCTGGAGCTATCACAGAAACAAAGAATTGGGTGCCACATGTTCTCACTCATGAAGGGGTCTCCAGCTTTCATCACAACGCTACAAGAGAGGGATCAACAGTAGCGGGGCACTGCCAAAGGAGGAAGGGGGGGACACAGACATCACTAGGGATACTTGGTCCTAAGCCAGGGGAAAGTGGGGACCAGTGTGAGGCTAAAACATCACCTGCACATAGACCGCTTAAGTACTTAATTCTGACTTGTACCCAACATCTTTACAATAACATACAAGAGAAAAAGAAAGAAAAAAAATAGAGAAAATAAAGTTTTTAGGAAGGACTCTAATCTTGTCCTCATAAAAAGAAGATATCAGGGCACAGGCATAGAGGGGTGACCATGTGAAGGCACAGTGAGAAAGTGGCTGTCTACAAGCCGGAAGAGAGGCTTCAAAGGAAATCAACCTTGTAGGCACCTTGATCTCAGATTTCCAGTCCCCAGATCTGTGAGAAAATAAATGTCTGTTGTTTAGGATCCAAAAAAAAAAAGACGTAGGTGCATTATACTAAATTTACTAATGACACTATAAAAATTGAACACTTAAAACAATGAATATAATTAAGAAGACATCAGTATCCAGATTATATAAAAATACTTATAAAATAATTAGAAAAATATAGGCAACTGTAAAGAAAATACTGACAAAGGCTATGAATAAGTGATTCAGTAAAATTCACCACAGACATCCAAAGATGTGCGTGATCACTATGTATCATGGAAGCAAATACCATAAGAATGGAGAATTTTAAAAAGTACGAATTGATAATACTAAGAATCGACAAGGGTATGTAGAAGTGGGACCTCTTAGACACAGCTGGGGGAATATAAATTGGTACAAATACTTAGGAAAGCAAGTGGCACTATTTAGTTAGATTGAAGACATTCATTCTTCTGTGACCCAGCAATTCCACTTCTAGTTACGTGCCCTAGAGAATTTCTCAGTATATAGGGAGCTATGTGTGAGAATTTTCATTCTGGCATTGCTTGTAACAGCAGAAAAAAAGAAACCTAAATATCAACAGGAGAATACATTAAAATTGTGACATATTCATACCCTCAAATACCATCCGGCAGTGAAAATGAATGAAGTAGAGATACATATCACAAAATAATAAAAATGTCGAGCCGGGCTCGGTGGCTCAGCCTGTAATCCCGCGCCTTTGGGAGGCTGAGGTGAGTGGATTGCCTGAGCCCGCGGGTTCGAGACCCGCCTGGGCAGTGAGACCTCATCTCTACAATAAATCAAAAAATCAGCCGGGCATGGTAGCGCGTGCCTGTAATTCTGGCTACTTGGAAGGCTGAGGCGGAAGGATCGCTGGAGCCCAGCAGGTCGAGGCTGCAGTGGCCGGGAGCGGCCACTGCACTCCAGTCTGGGTGACAGAGTGAGACTCCAACTCAAAAAAAAAAAAAAAAATAATAATAATAATAAAAATCTCGAAAATGCTGTGTTTAGTACAAAAATCAGGAGGGGAGTGGCAATGTGCTAGGTGCTATTTATCAAGTGATATAAACAGCATGTTTGCTATTAAGCAAAATAGTATATATTATGATTGTGAATAATAAGAAAAACGGTATAATTTATGTAGGAATGATAAATATTAAATTTAAGGTGGTAATTTGTGGACTCTGAGGAGAGAAAGGGAAGAAATGTTTGGGAAAGGGATGAACAGGAGCCCTTAATTGCAATTCTTTTTTGTTTGTTTGTTTTTTGAGAGAAAGACTGGGGTGGGGGTGGGGGTTGCCATGTTGCCCCGGCTGGTCTCGAACTCTTGGCCTCAAGAGATCCTCCGCATGGGCTCTCAATATGTTGATATTACAGGCATGAGCCACTGTGCCTGGTCAGTTGTATTTGTAATGATGGCTTTCTTTATGAAAATAAAGAGAGAGAGAGAGAGAGAAGAGAAAGAAAGAAAAAGAGAGATAATATTATGATTCAACAGATGAATACTGGATGGCTTGGGATGGTAGTGTCCATCATATACTGTGCCATCTTTTTCTTCATGCGGAATATATTTTATACATTAAAAAAAGATTTAAAAATAACAATGTTGTCTCTCTTCAGGCATTCTTCATTTTTCCCCTAAAAAGATCTCTAAAAATTCCTTTCCGTGACACTGATTTCCATAATTCTAATTTCATCTGCCACGTGTGATGACCCACTAAGCTGAGAGCAGACCATAACCATGACGACCAGGGTAGCCCACCTCAAAGGACGAGAATCCGTTTCTGAGGGCAAGTTCTTCAAAAGGCAAAGCTTTCATTAACTCTTCTTCCCTCCCTCTCCCCACCCCAAAGCGGATGGAATGGAAGATTTTTCTAAATTCATACGCCATTGAAGAAAGTTCTGGAAACAAAGACACATCTGCACGCACACACCTGTGGCTTCACATGTGGGGCGACCGACACAGCAGCCTCTCCACCCTGACCTGTCCCTCGGTAGTGGCTGCAGACTGCTGCGGAAGGAGCTTGGTCACCTTGGTCTAGAGCCTTTGTAACTGACAAGACCTCTCATGCAGGTATCCCAGGTGGGTAGCCCAACAGAGGAGAGGGTTATGGAAAAGATGAGTGCAACTTTAACGTGAATCACAACACCCCTGCCTATGAGCTGCTTTCTTTTTTTTCCTCTTTATTGTAAAGATGTGGGGTACAATTCAGGGTTAGGTATACAAACGTTGATTATGCAAGTCACCTTGTTGATGAGGTGTGCCCCTCCCTCCTCTGGCAGTTTCCCTCAAATCCCAAACCCCCGTCCCCTGACAGTTTCCCACGACTGCCAATCCCTTTCTTATAGCATTATAATTGCTCAAGGTCTGCTTATGAGTGAGAACCTATGGTACTCTGCTGTTTGTTTCTGTGATAGATCACTGAGTATGATCAACTCTAAATCCATCCAAATTGCTGCAAAGTACAAAGTACATATGTTCGTCTTTCTTTATGATCGCAAAATATTCCATTGTGTATATGTACCACATTCTTTTAATCCAGTCCAACTTCGATGGGTAACATGGCTGGTTCCATGTTTTTGCTATTGTGAATGGAGTTGCAACAAACATACATGTGCAGGTATCTTTTTTGTAGAATGATTTGAGTTCTTCTGGGTATACTCCCAACAGGGGAATTGTTGGGTCATGTGGAAGGTCAATTTCTAGTTCTTTCAGAAGTCACTAGACAGTCTTCCAAAGAGGTTGCACTAGTTTGCATTCCCACCAGCAGTGTAGAAGCATTCCCTCTTCTCCACATCCTCACCAGCATCTGTTGTTGTTTGTTTTATTAATGGTGGCCATTCTTACTGGGGTTAGGTGGTATCTCAATGTGGTTTTGATTTGCACTTCTCTGATGATGAGTGAGGCTGAGCACTTTTTCATGTGTCTGTTGGCTGCCCATATACCTTCTTTTAAGAAGTGTCATTCATGTCTTTTGCCCACTTTTTGTTGGGGCTGTTAGCTTTTTTCTTTTTGGCGCATTTGAGCTCTTTGTAGATCCTAGATGTTAGGCCATTGTCAAACATCATTCCTCTGATGGACTAGAGGTAGGACGAAAATAAATACACTTGCAAAGTCAAGATAAGCAAGTAATATGAAGACAGAAAATTATTAATCATAAAATTCTTATGCTGATTATCATTGCAACTATATTATCACGGTAACAGTCCAAATACTATGCCAACGTGTAACCATTCATGATTTCAACTAGAGTGGTCATATAAACCAGTATGTCCGGGACAGTCTTGGTGTTTGTTTGCTGTCCTGGCTTAACTGTCAGTGTCTCCTTTCACTCTGAAAGTGCTCTGGTTGGACATTCCTTTTCTTTCTTTCTTTCTTTTATTTTTTTATTTTTTGAGTTGGAGTCTCACTCTGTCACCAAGGCTGGAGTGCAGCGACACACTCACAGCCACACTAAGCTCAACCTGCTGGGCTCAGGCGATCCATCCTTCTTAGCCTTCCAAGCAGCTGGAACCACTGGCATACACCTTCATGTCCAGCTATTTTTTAAAAATTTATTGTAGCGATGAGGTCTTACCATGTCACTCAGGCTGGTCTCGAACCCCTGAGCTCAGGCAATCCTCTCGCCTCTACCTCCCAAAGTGCTGGTATTACAAGTGCACGCTACTGTGCCCAGCTTGGACACGCCTTTTCAAGGCACATTTATATATATATATTTTTAAATGTGTCATTTGAGCCCTATTTTTAAGATTAATTTGACAGAGCTATGGTCTTTTGTTTTGGTTCTCTGAACAGGTTTTCTTGCTATAAACATTAAAGACAATAATATACCTTTTCCCCCCTCATTCCTAAGCCAGTCTCCCACTAAATCACGTTGAAATTCACCTTAAATCTCTCTCTTCTTGCATCTTAACCCCTGATCAAAGTTGCCATCATCTCTTATGAGGAGAGGCTACATAATACAAATCCTCACTCTAACTTTCTGATTATATAAGATGCTAAAGCAACAGCATATATAAAGATGCTTTATAGACAAATGAAGTTCAAGCAATGTTAGGAATTATTATTTTTTATATTCTTTCATGTTCTTAAAATATTTTTGGTAAATACTACATGCTAGGCACTGTGACGGACTCTGACGAGAGATGGTGAGGGAAGATACAGTGACCTCAGTGAGCTCATAGCTTACGATGACTGGTGACCAATCTTTACACAATCGGAAAGGGGGTCTTATTATACCCATTTCCTGTCAAGAAAATGAGCATGCAGTCAAGGCTAAAGGAGTTGACTGAGGTTGAAATAACAGAGCCAGCATTCCAGATGATGCGTTTCCATCCCTCTCCTCTTTTTCCTGTGTTACCACCTTCCTTCTAACGCCAACCACCATGGCCACACAGAAGAGACTTGGCAGATGCTTGTATTCAGGGCTGCCTTTCTGTTCTTTGAAGACCGTGTTTGTGGCCTACCTGAGGTTTCTCTTCCTTGGCCACTCAGTCCTATATCTGATCTCTCACCTGTGGCCTTGGCCAAGTGGCCACAATCTGTAGGTTTCCATTTCACAAGCAGTGAAAGGCAGTATTAGTGCCCAGAATCAGACCGGGGTTAAATGAGCCAGAATAAATGCATGAGGGTGTTGAGGAGTTGACTGGCTTGTGAGGTCTGGGACGACTAAACCTTCCCTCCTGGCTTTCACTCACTAACCTTCCAATGTGTACCACGTGCTGGACTTTGGGGCTTAATGCCAGATGCCACCATGGTGCACACAGCTACATGACCCCTGCCTTCTTGAGTGTACAAAGAAGATGACAATAGCCTACTGAGTCACCTGGTGCAGAGTTCTAATTACAGCCTTCACAAGCAGAAGGAGAAAAGTACAGTGTCTCTAAAAGTGAGTATGACCCAGCCTGGGGTATCTTGAAGACCACTCTGAGCCTGGGAAAACAGAGCTAAGATCTGACGAATAAGAAGAAGTGAATCAGGAGAGATGGGTGTTGGGCAAAATTCCTGGTAGAAAGTTTAAGGGAAACCAAGGCTCTGAGGTCACATGATTCTTCTGGGAAAAAGAGGAAAAATGAGCCCAAGCATAAAACATGAGGAAGAGGAAGGTATGGTTGAGGCCAGAAGAAGGTGGAGACTGTAGAAGGGGAGTGCTGCCTTCCTTCGTGCAGGGGGAGTCATCGAAGGCTTTGAGGCTGGGAGTGCTATTGACACATCCCAGAGTGCATGTGGAGAATGGGCTGAAAGTGACAGGAAGCGACTGGAAACCACTGACCTATTAGGAGGTGACTGTCATCTAGGAGCTGCTCTCCAAGTAACCAAGCACTAAGAAACCAAAATGCCTCTTTTCTTTGGCTTCATTTGCACCTGGCTTCCAGACCATTGCAGGGGAGAACATTCCTGGGAACAAACCTGGCCCAGCCACTGTGTGTGGCTTAACAGATGTTGTAAATCTCCCTTCAAAGGCCCATGGGGTGCCAGGGACAGAGGGCCAGGAGGAGGAGCCCGTAAGGAGCGTGGTTTCCTGTCATCACACCAGGCACTGTGCAAACTGAGGGTGCCATGCATGACCAGCTTGCTGATGGAAGAGCCCATGTCCTCCCTCCTTGGAAAGCAGATTCTCCCACCTGGACGCTGGTCTCCAAATGGCCTTCACAGTACAAGGTGGAGGTCAGCCATTGTGAGAGCTTCTTCGCTGATGAGCTTCTCAACCCTGGCTGTCCTCTGATCTGCGGGACAAGGGAATGGCAGGCTGGTAGAGCACACAAATGACATCTCAGCAACGGAGATTTTGAAGACCTTTCTCCCTGTATTCAGTTCAGAGGATGTTGGCCTTCCTGGAAGAAGTCAGCTCAATTTTTTTTTGTTTTTTTTTGCTTTAGAGACAAGGTCTCACCAAATTGCCCAGGCTGGTCTTAAGTCCCTGAGCTCAGGCAATTCTCTTGCTTCTGCCTCCCAAAGCGCTGGGATTACAGGCATGAGCTATTCTGCCTGGCCAGAAAGCTCAATATCTAAGCAATGAAATTCAAACCTTCCTTTTTTCCCCCTCTCAAATAATAATGCATGAGAAATATCAGCATATGAACCACACGCAGTGAGGCTGATATTACAGTAATGAGAGTAAGTGAGGGTTCTGCTTTCTTTCCACCCTGTCCCTCACTCCAGCAGCTGGGACAAGGCCCATCAGCAAAGGCTTAAGAAGCCACGGAGGCAGTCTAAACCCCTTGATCCCAGAGAAAAGTTACCCTAAACGAAGAAGAGTTGTGTGTGGTCTCAGGAATCAGGGTCTCAGCCTTGACCTTGCTGTCAGATTAACATGGGAAGCAAAGGGTGCTCTGGGGGTCTGAAAGCCACGGCCAGGATCAAGTCCAGCCTTCTGCTTCTGTATCCCTTACGCAAGTCCCTGAAACTGTCCCTGTCATGTCAGAAGGACTGGGAGAGTGAAGCTGGCTCTGAGCAAGATTGCACTGGCCATGCAGCACTCAGTCATTCAACAAGACCCTGCTGAGAACCTTCTGAAAACCACTCCAATAGATGCCGGGGGATTGTTTAAGTTCCTTAGGGTTAACGTAACAAATCATCACAAACCGAGTGGCTTAAAACAACAGATGGGTATTCTGTCGACATTCTGGAGACCAGAAGTTTGAAACCAAGGTCAGTGTCAATAGGTGTAGCTCCTTCTGGAGATTCTGAGCAAAGAACCTCTTCCATTCCTGTCTTTTGGCTTTGGGTGACTGTGGCAATCCTCGGTGCTCACGGCTTATAGACATGTCACTCCAGCCTATACTTTCATCTTCACAGGGTCTTCATTCCTGAGTGTCACTGTCCCCTTCACTTTTCTAATGGCACGCTAAGGAGAACATCTTGGAAGCATGGAGAAACACCAGTACCCAGGCCCAC